>JPSZ01000003.1:1200000-1800000 GCA_002161795.1 Curvularia sp. IFB-Z10 | reverse complement strand
TAGCCATCAATGAAAACTATGGGAAAAGGAACAAGTGAGGGTCCTCTACAGGTTGTGACACGCATCATGTTTGCATGTTGCCATGAAGAAGTGCTTGTTTCCAAGACACTAATTATTACATACATCACGATGCATCTTGTGCAAATCGAAATTAGAGCATGATCCAATTGGAAATTAATATACTAAAGTTATGTGTATATGCACATGTATCGTACATGATGTGCAAGAAGACAAAAGAAGAAACAAGAAGAGAAAAAAGGGAATAGGTCCTTAATGGGAGTCCTAACAAGATTACAACAGGACTTCCCATCATGTATACCTCCCTTTTTTTTTCCTTGCGTTCTTCCACTCGACATGAGGGTGTATATTCATTAAGCCCCCCAGGTATCGTTCCGCTCTTCCTCTCTCTCTTCTTCACGCATTCATGAAACCATCTAGTCTGTTTACGCCCTACCGTCCTTGCCCTAGCCCAAACATGGAAAAAATAGATTGCTCTTATCGTCTAGGCACAGGCCCCACACCCGCAGTCAAGGGGTTCAGCCCACTGCCTCCAGTGATAGGCGTCATAGTGCCATTGCTTGGTGTGGCAGGCGCAGGCGTGGGAGCTCGAGATGGAACGTTACTCCTGTTGTGTGCCATGTGTGCCTTGACCAAGTGACCGGCGCACAGCGCACTGTTAAGCGACAGCTCTCCAGCAAGAACTCCAGCAGCGATGACACGAGCGAGCTGTCGGGCATTGTCACCAGGCGAGGTTGGGTGAGCACCTCGTACTCCGAGAAGGTCGAGCATGGCAGATTGAGGCTCAAGGATCGTTCCACCACCAATCGTACCGACTTCTATCGAAGGCATGGAAACAGAGATCTGGAGGTTACCATTGATACTGTTTGGAAAAAATTAGCAACTGGTCATTCAGCAAGGCAGGAACAGGGGATCAACTTACTTATGCATAATAGTAATGCAGTTGGCGCTCTCAACAACCTGGGCCGGATCCTGGCCTGTAGCCAGGAAGATGGCTGCAACAATGTTCGCTGCATGGGCGTTGAATCCACCCATAGCACCAGCCATGGCTGATCCGATAAAGTTCTTGGAAATATTCATCTGGACAAGATCTTCAACTTCACATTTGAGCACTGATCTGACGACGGAGCCAGGGATCACGGCTTCGGCGACAACGCCCTTGCCACGGCCGTCGATCCAGTTAATGGCCGCAGACTTTTTGTCCGTACAGTAGTTACCAGAAACAGCTACCACACGCATGTCGTCGAAACCACAGTCATTTGCCATGACATTAAGAGCGTGTTCAACACCCTTGGAGATCATGTTCATGCCCATGGCATCGCCCGTGGTGGCCCTGAAGCGAACATAGATGTTAGTTCCAGCAATAGCAGACTTCATAGATTGTAGCCTGGCGAAGCGAGAAGTAGAGTTGAACGCATCCTTCATGGTTCTCTGACCTTCTTCCGAGTCAAGCCAGATCTTGGCAGCACCTGCGCGTGCGAGGCTGTCGAATCCGATGCAGGGTCCACGGGTCATGCCATCGCCAGTAACAACAGTGACAGCACCGCCACCAGCGTTGATAGCCTTTGCACCTCGCGAAGTTGAAGCGACGAGCACACCCTCAGTAGTTGCCATGGGGAGGAAGTAGTTCTGACCGTCGATCAAGATTGGGCCGGCAACACCAAGAGGAAGGGGAAGGTAACCGACGACGTTTTCACAGCATGCGCCATGGACAAGATCATAGTTGTAATCTTTGTATGGCAGAAGCGAGCGTTCCAGCAGAGTTGAAGTCTCTCGTGTAGCGTGGGTTCGAGAGACAAGACCGCGGCGAATCTTGACAGCGCGAGTTTTGTCCCCAAGCGTCTTCTCCAAAGCGTAACCTGGAATCTTTCCCTTCAGCGACATTTCAATCAGCTCCTCGTCGGTCATCTTGGGGGCCTGTTTGTCCTTGACCATTTGTTCAAGAATCTCATAAGGGCGGTTAGGCTGACGTTGCTGCTCTTCCGATGGGCCTACTGGGACTTCTAGCTGGAGTCTTGACGGGACTTGTGCAAGTGGTTGCAGACGACCGGCTTGGTCTTCCGGGCCGGGAGTACGGGGCGGGGTAGGCATGTACATGGATGGAATACGTGGTGTCCCAGGTACAGTAGGGGCTCCGTCCTGGACTTCTGAGGGGCGGGCAGGCTCAAGCGGCTTGTGGGGCTCTTTGATTGTCCATCGGGCAGCATTGAAGAGGTAGCCATTGAGGACAACGCTCATGACGAGCGCGAGTACAATCCACTTACTCAAGAACGGGTCCTCCAGACTCTTCAGCACACCGTCGACGATGTGAGTACTAATATTGTTGCCAAAGACATGGTCTGATTCGGCGAGAGAAGGCTCGGCGTAGTGAATCGAAGGAAATTCAAGCTCGTACTTGATCGGCATAAGAATAGTCACAATCGTTGATGCGGCAGCGGCCTTTGCTTGCTCGTAGATGTGATCCAAGCCACTTCCGGCAACCTTGAATGGGTCCAGGGGAGGAGTAGCACCAACGCCGGAGACGTGGACGGCTTTGCTGGGTGCGAGGCCGAACTTGAGCGTGATAACGTTGAGGGCATTCACTAGGACAAACCCGGCGACCATGAGAATCTTAAACTTGGGCACGGTAATCTTCTTTCCGAAAACGGTCCTGGTGTTGTTGCTGGCTTGCACGTCCTGAGCACTGGGCCAGTCATTGCTGCGAGCAACGTTCTCCGCGACCTTGCCGTCTACACCGTCGTCTTCGAGGGCTCGGCGAAGAGCAACGTGACGTTTGATTCGGTTGATCTCGAGCTTGATAGTGAGAATGGCGGTATAGAAGGTCAGAAGCATAAGGGCATCGAAGAAGAGGATCCAGGCACCCAGGAAACAGAATTGGCGTAGACCGCCTTGGATACCGGACATGGCGCCTGCAACAAGGATGAGGATCTCAAAGAAATAATCGCGCACAATCTCAAATCCGGCCTTCTTGATCGCTGTCTGCACGGCGGACTGAATCGTCACGGGCTCACCACGCTTCTCCTCGACTGCTCGTCGGCCGTCCAAAGAGGCAGACAAGACAGCCTTGGTGAGAACGATGGGCTTTTCAAATCCGATGATTACAACCAGGAATGGGAGTCCTTCCGAGAGGAGAATTAGGTTAATGGGAACACCGAGGTAGGTTGTTACAGCAAGGCCAAACAGGAACGCAAATGCAGATTGTAGTAGAACAGCGGTGGCCAGCCAGAAGTTAGAACCCAGTCGCCTCATGGCGAGGAAGAGGGACACAAACGTCAGGTGCATAGCCAGGTAACCCAAAGCCATGATGGCAATGTCGCCCGTATCGGCATTCTGCAGTACATGTTAGCAAAGTGTTGCATTTTCCCTCACGAAGACACGAATCAACGTACCTTGAGCAGATCGACAAACGAGGTCCAAGATTCGACGACCCAGTTGCGTATTCCGGATGGCGCGTTGCCGTTCTTGGAGGCGCGCATCATCCACTTCTTCTCCTCCTCACGAGTGCCTTGTTGTCCAGAGCTCTGAGTCTGAGCGACGTCTTCTGGAGCAGGGATCTCGCGCATGGACTGGAGGAAATCGGCAGCCTCAGCGTATGGGATGGAAAATGCGAGCGAAGTGTCGTGGGAGAGGGTGGAGAAGGAGCTGTAGGAGCTGGGAAGAAGCTGTGCGGACACATTTTGAAGGATGGAGTGCTGTGAGGGGGCTGAGTTGACGGTGCTGGATTCGGGGAAAATGAGGGTGACGAGGGCTAGTTCCTGTGCAGTTGGGCATGTCAGCTAAGTTGGTATAGATGTACAAATGAAGTAGCCCGTACCTGTGCCTTGTCTGCGCCGCTATCTTTGGCATCCACAGCCTCCCACTGCCATGATGTTTCTTCGCCAATCCTCAGTCGCTTGCTGCCAGCCAACAGGGTCTGGAAGTCGACACGACCAGAAACATCTTCAATACCACTTTCGAGAAGTCCCTTGTCCAAGACGCCCAAGTAAGAGTAGCTAGCCAGGAATGCGATTGTGACAATGGTGTGAATGGGGTGCGTGCATGCTTTCTTCGCAACTGAGAGCAGGATCGGGGAGAAATGGCGGTCGAACCAGGTTGGGCTGGTTTTCTGCTGGTCACCCGTAGCTTGCCAGCGGCTGGTGAGGTACCCAAGCATCTTGACGGTTTACCACTGAAGTTGATTCAGTGGGAAGGAGTCGTGGAGGGGCTCTATAGGCTAGTTCGCATGGAATTACGCGTAGGGATGGTGGCTGTGCGAGGCTTACTCACGCACTGAGAGCCAATTGCGTCGGCAATGCAAAGACAACAACCTGTGGCACGTCTGTCAGCATTGTTACTATTGTGGTCCGCAGCCCGTATCTTTGTGGCATACCTCAGCCGTTGAGACGGAGAAGACCAACTGGTCCTTTGAATTATTGTGCCCGAAGCGGTGTGGGACTGCCGCAACTGACGTCAACGACGCAAAACAAAACAAAGGGCACCTCGCAAAAGAAAAGATTATGAGGGAGTGTGTATGAAAGAGAGAGAGGAGGGGGAGCAGGTGCTCGTGCGTACAAGACAGACTCGGTATCGGGGGATTTGTTGGAGGAGAACCCCCTGCGGCCAGGGAGCGTGCCCCGTTCCGCGCGACTTTTTTCGACAACGCTAAAAGCACCGACAGCACTCACCGCGCTTTGTATGCTGGGCTGGAGAAGTCGATTTGATTTGACACACTGCATGCACCTAGCATGATTAGGGGCGCTCTTTCGGTATAGGACACTGGACCAGCTCAGCACACCTTGTTAAAAACATGCTAGGCTGTTCCTTTCCGTTGTCTGAGTGCGGCTCGACGCCGCGGCACAACTATCCAGCTTGCACGCCACATGCGGTGCGCCACAGATGTTGCGCCACACACGTCACCCGCCACATGTGGCAGCCGGCTGATCGTCAGGGGAACTGCACGAGCGTCGGCCGGCTGGATGTGAAAGACAAGGCTGCAGATGTCAAAGCATCTATTTCGGTAAAATACCGGCATTAGACAATTCGCATAGAGACGCCCAAGTAGATAAGGGGTAGTGATAGCGATAGGGACAGCGGCCGCGATGGTGTATGTACCTCAATTCTACTCTACCAAGCACATAGCCTAATCTCAATTACCATGCCCAAGCCTTCTATGCAGACCTTGTCTATAACTCCAAGAATAACCGAAATCATCGCAGCGACAGCACCTGCTCACACGCCGACAAACTTCGCAGACACGGGCACGTCGTCGTTTGTGATGCGCCTCAGGAACTCGGCATCCGGCTTGTACAGCATCACGTGGAAATGTTCTACTGCATGCACGCTCTTCAGACTCTTCCAGTTCTTGAACCACACTACCTCGTTGACCTTGGACGCGAACGTCTTGTGCACGTAGTCTTGGATCTGCCTGGTAGATGCCTCGGTCGCCAGGCCAGTGTCCGGGTCGTCTTCGAGCTCAAACTTTGTCCAGACGACAAGGTGCACAATGTCTGGATCGATGCCATAAGGCCAGTCGTTGTACAGGATTTTGACGTCCTCTGAACGCGGTTAGACATTCATGACAGCAGCCAAGCAAGGGCGGCCGGTTACACTTACCGTCAAACTGGAATGGCTCGCCTCTGGGCTCCATTGTGTGCCACTTTAGCCGCTCGTTGACTATGAAGTTCATGATGCTGCCATAGTCCTTCTCCAGCCGATAGGTGAAGTGGCGATAGCGCCGCAGCTGACTTGGCAAGCGATGGAACTTGTCGACGCGGTTGCTCTCTAGCGGGGGGCCATCAGCGTCTCGCGTATCCGGGCTGAAGCAATAACCGTACTGACAATCTCCCGCACCATGTCCCACGTCAATAGCTTGTACTCGCCATCTGGGGTCCCGATGATTTCCTTATCCTTGTCGCTGCAATTCCTCAAGAAGTCTGGGCACTCGGTCGGCCACTGGTCCTTTGGCACATTGACGAGCCAAAAGGGCAAAGCCTCGTGTGCCATGGCAGCGTCACTTTGATGACTCGGGTAAAGTCCCAAGATGATGGAGAGAGTATACGTATGTAAGCAAGGCAGAGGCGCGATCAGGTGGCATGCACAAGGTTGCAGTGGCAGGCCTTGGGGGCGAAGAGCAAGGATGGCCGGCAGCAGAGCCCTAGGGAAACTAAGACGAGGCAGAGGCAGAGACCATGGGCGGGACCGCGCTGCAGCTTACGCAGAGCCACATGGCTACAGACATGCCACTGCATGTTTTGCATCTAGCGGACTGTTTCAAAACGGGGCATGCTTTGGAAGGAAAAAAAAACACGTCGGCAGTTGAGGGGTGTGTGCATGGTGCGACTTGTCGTTCGTCTCTCTCTGCACACGCCTCAGGCTGCGGCAACGGAGGAATACTAGGTCGAGAGCGCCACTTTCCGCCGCGCACGCACGCACGCACGCTCATAGTGGCTATATACAGGACACTGCATGCTCGAGCCTCAAGAGCCGCACTGCGCGCAGCAATAGGATCGTCTCGTGTCGTCTCAGACGCATCGCCAGCAATCTCCCGCGCCTTAACATCGGACGCTATGGCTGGGATGCCCCAACTCCCCAGTCGCCTCCCATTGGCCAAACCCCAAGGCCCGCACCAACGTCCGAAACGCTCGAGAACCAGCATCCCTCTCAGGACAAGAGTGAACTTCTGTTTTGACACCCGGCCAGCCTGTGTCTAGACAGGCCATGTTACATCATAATGGTCAGATGCGGCCAAAGACCCGTCTGTTGTTGTTTGAGCGCACCTGAGCAGCCCGTCTGCCACTGTGTTAAGCATGCCCATATCCCAAGTCCGAAGCCGTCCATTGAGCGTCACCCACTTTCCTTCACTCCTGCGCATTACCGACATTACCGACGTTTCTTTCCTTTTTCTGCCTCAAGTCCACTCTATGGACAGCTGCAGTCATCGCATTCCGTTTGTCACTCTGTTTCACGCTGCAGGATCCTGGGATCCCTAGTCCAGTCGCCTTCTCCACTGGTTATTTCGCCTGTCGCAGTGCAACATCCCACTATTGGCGCCATCACAGACCGACATATCTCTCTACTCGTGCTTTCTTGCTGCAAGAAAGAGAGTCTAAATCCATAATAAACACCCTCACCTCCACTGTTCCATCTGACAGCTCGAGTTTGGTTGGCAACAAACACTCCATCGCTACGCTTTCTGGATTAGGACGTCTAATTCGGTTTCACCAATACCCCCAACTTTATTAAGATACCCACCACAACCTCGAGGATAATACTGTCGTTGCCGCCACCGCATGGTCGACATAGATCAAAACTAGTCGCCTTGCTCTTTTCTTCACTTCGTCCTCGTCTCGAGGTGTCACCTGTCAAAACCCCACGCCCACCTCACATGCTCGGCAGTTGTCCTTCACTATGATTCGCGACCCTCAGTTCTGGAACCGCTTCAGCGTAGCCGTACACCAAGACGATTTGGAGAAGCAGTTGATGACAACTCAAAACCCAAAGCACTCGTACGTGACAAGCAGTTCCTCTTTCTCCCCTGCACAATCGCCTCTTGGATCACCCACTTCACAAACACACCACCCGCCGTCATCACCTGGCTACCCACCCATGGTCCAACTATCATCACTGCGCTCGTCCATCGTGTCCAGCCCACTGTCGCCCTTGTCTTTCGAGACGCCTCTAGCCGATGCCCCTGCAACAGAAGGAAAGAAGACCAAAGGAGACAAAAACAAAAAGGCGCAAAAACAGCGTCCCCGCTCCCACCTCCAGAAAACACCTTCGACAAAACCTCTTCTCAGGCCAGACATCTCGCGCTCAGACGAACCACTTACATCCGCATCCTTTTCGTCAGCAGCAACCTCCCCTCAGCACCAAAAAGCAGCAACAGCAGCAACAGCAGCAACACCACCACCACCGTCAGGAATCTACCTGGACCCTCTCCCCGCCTCCCCCTCCCGTCCCTTTTTCCGCGCCCCCAATCTCTCCACCGTCTCCCTCTCGTTTAGCGGCCGGCCTGCCTCGCGCTTCAAGTTCGTTACCACCATCACGGCTGACGCCTCCCACAGGGACTCGTGGCTCGTGCGGCAGAAGAAGAAGGAGCGCCATCGCACCTGGCTCTGCTGCGTCTTTTGGCTCTGCTTCTTCGCCCTCGTCGCCGCCATCGTTACTACCGTCTTGCTGCTCAGGGCGAATCATATCATTTGAACGACAAGGAAGCGAGGGGGCGTGTGAGATGCTATGAGTGTGTGTTCTTCTTCTTTTTTTTTCTTCCTTTCTTTGTATAAAGAGTCGAGATATATGAGCATGGCGTAACGGTTTGGAAAGAGGAGGAGGGGGCATGAGTGTCTTCTTCTCTTTTTCTTCTTTTTTGCAGAGGACATTTGCAGGGTTTGAGATGGATATGTTTTTCTCATCATCCTCTGTTTCTCATCCTCCCTTCTCTCCTCCGCTACCCCCCTTTTTTATGTACATCTTTGGATGGCTGGTCTATTGCGCAAAGGGGGGAGGGAGGTGGTATCTGGGATACCGTGGCCCTGACTTCACAGGGTTTACTCTCACTTTTTTTTCTTTCTTTTGTACATGATACCAGGCCCTGTCTATATGACCACACAGATGCCACTGTTTTGATTTGGCTTGTTTTGTTTTTGTTTTTTATTTCTTGCTCTCTACTATAGATAGCAACATCAGTATTTATATGAGCGTATGTAACCATGTCTCAATATGTACCTCTCTGAACGGTAGATCCGATATGAGCAGAAATGCAAGTGTCAAGCGCGTGACTGGAAAAGTTCAATAACGTCTCTCTTCTTCTAGTGTAAATGTACAAAAGATGCATGATTTTTTCAGTGCCACAATTAAAAAAAAAGAGAACGCCATGCCCGCTGATGGTATCAAAGTCCCAACAATCTCCCGAAGAATCGCGCGGGCATGTCCTAAACGCCAGAAACTCCTAACATACTATCCACTCTTCAGTCGCCACCTTTCACCCAGAAAGCCATCAAATCGCCATGTTTGTACGTTTCTCTTCTTCCCAAGGAACCCCCAACATGTCCCTTTGCTTCTCTGAAACTAGAACCTGTTCTTGGTAGCCGCCGGCGGTGTAGGGCTCCTGCTCATACTCCTGGCATCGCGACCACGCTCCTTGAGCCACTTGCGCGTGCACATGTCGAGCTCCCTGTCCAGCTCAGGCGAAGGTTCCTTGCGATGAATGAAATTGCAGAAGCCGCCACGAACACAGCCCTCGCCGCTATTGAGACGACAGCACGCTTCGCGGAAATCGGTGACGGGCGAGAGTTCGCAATATATAGGCCGGCCGGCGTACCAGCGGCTATTGAGGGCGTCGCAGGCTTTTTGTGCGTCCTCTTCGTACTTGAAGCGTACGTAGACATTGCCAATGAGATCTGTTTGCAAAAGTTCATGTTAGCCCACATGCGAGAACAGGTGTAAAAGGGGAGTAAAAGAACGTACGGTCATTGTTGTTGTCGCACACCACAAGCTCCTCCACTAGTCCGTATTGGCACAGCTCGCACCAAATGTCCTCGTAAAAGGCATCAAAGTGCATCTGCATCTGCTGCGCATTCATCTTGTTCTTGGGGTCGTAGGCCGGGTTCTGGTACAGGTTGGGCAGCAGAATCGTCTGGGAATACGACGGCTTGACGTGTTTTCGCGAGCAACGGTCACCGTGGCGGCAGGCGCCGATCTTGTAGTAGAAGGAACAGTTGACTTTATCCTGCTCGGTTCCGAAGATGGAGGCGAGGTAGTTGGCCATTGTTGCGGTTACTGCGCGTGTGTGTCGCTATGAGATGTGATGTTGTAGCGGCGGTAATCGAAAAGTACGTGTGTCTGGATGCAGATGCGGTTCGAAGGGGTTATGCAGAAACGATGGGATGTTGAGGTTGTCGCGCGCGGACGGTGCAAAATGTCGCGATGCGCGCGAAGCTCTGCCACAGCGGACGCTAGGGGATGACAAAGCTAGTCGAATGCCAAGGAATGGTCGAGAACGCTCGTGGGTTGCATTTCGCCTCGCCATCTCAACTTCTGTTGCGAGTACCGGAGCTGTGTTATCTAACCTGTAGTCATCTTATTCAAACAATTACCTGCGAAGCGGTTGCAGCACGTGAACCAACAACGCTCTAGGCCATGCATTTCAGCATTGTGACACACCTAGACACTACAACATGTCAGCTTTATGTACTGGACAACGCTAGTAGCCTTTCCACCTGATTTGCTTTCATGTGCTTGATAGCGTAGGTCTATCCCTTGTCGCTCATAATAAGGTACGCCATGCGTACTCGGTTGTTTTTCTTCGTCGTTCGGGTAATTAAATGTATTCGCGGCGTTGGGGAGCCGAGTCTGACATGATGCCGAGTTGTATGTAAGCTTCGGCAGATTAGTTCGTCGCGACGGCGGATACGCGCTGCTGAGGCGCGAGATGACACAAGGGTCTTTCATCCACAAAACAAAACCTACAGATATTCATGACGCCGACCTGCTAAACTCCCGACGGCGTCTTCATTCGCGTGGTATCACCCAATATGGACCCCCTCCTAGCAGCCGCAGAAGCCGCAGTGGCCAGCACGCCATCCCCGCCGAGTACCCCTCCATCCGCCGAGACACCTCCACCGAGCCGCCTATGGGCCATCAGCGACATTCACCTCTCGTTCAAAGGCAACCGTGAAGCTTTGGAAAAGCTCCTGCCCCATCCACATGACGATCTGATACTCTGCGGTGACGTGGGCGAGACGGCCGAGCACTGTCGCATTGCCTTTACCAAGGTCAAGGAATGCTTCAAGGATGTCTTTTGGGTGCCGGGCAACCATGAGCTCTACACAATGCCCTCAAACAAGGAGCAAGGCGCGAGAGGCGAGGCAAAGTACATGGAGTGTGTGCAAGTCGCGCGCGAGTTTGGCATTCTCACGCCCGAGGATGAGTACACACTGTGGCAGGGCGAGGGGGGTCCATGCCTGATTGCACCCATCTTTACGCTGTACGACTACAGCTTTCGCCCAGATAGCGTCAAGCTAGAAGACGCGCTCGGCTGGGCGCGAGAAAAGGACATAGAAGCGACCGACGAGCATCTGCTGCATCCAGATCCCTACTCGTCTCGTATCGAATGGTGCAATGCCCTTGTAGACAAGACTGAGAAGAAGCTTGCAGCTGCTGTCGCTGCACACCCAGATACTCCGCTGATCATAGCCGGGCACTGGCCGCTACGAGAAGACCTTGTGAATCTGTACAAAGTTCCACGGTTTTCTCTGTGGTGTGGGACCAAGAGGACGAATGACTGGCATAACAAATTCAATGCCAAAGTCATTGTTTCTGGTCATCTCCACATAAGAAGAACGGACTGGGTGGACAACACGCGCTTCGAGGAAGTGAGCTTGGGCTATCCAAGGCAATGGCATAGTTGCGTAGAACGCGGACTTGATATCAATGATTTGCTGCGCGAGATAATGCCCGGGCCCAAAACACCTCCCATGGGGGAGCGTCGTACTATCTGGAGGCAGTTTGGATGAAAGGTTGCATGACAGACGTACCTATCGTTAGCATGCAGTGCGCTATCAAATTCGATTCCCGAGATGTGATGCATCGCATCTTATTGTGGCTGCAGGTACGTCCAAACTCTCCAATGACTTTGTCTCTGCCTGTCACGTTGATCCAAGTCCGAAGAGTACCGCCGTACACTTGTCTTGCTTTGACTTTACACTACGTCTATATCCCTGCACCTGCCTAAAACGGTCTTCTTGCCCCACAGACCACTTGTTCAACCACACTCGCACACGTGCATTGTGTCTGATTCGCCAGCATGGTAACCACCCCTGGTGCTCAGCACAACGGTTCTCGATCGACATGATGCTTTACCATCTCCAGACGTCTTCTCCGAAGGCGGGTATGCAGCCATTGACTTGTTGCTTGTCCCCCATGTCAGCGAACAACAAAAAACCCCTAGTAGACCGAAGTAACGACCAATGGGCGTCTATCTATCGAGCCATGTGCGCTGTCAGTATGTATGTCGGAAGAACATAACGACAATCTTCCGGTCCATGTGAACACTACCATCACGACTGCCCGAACCGGAATCACCAAGGGAAAGACGCGACCGCGAAGTGCTATTCTCATTTGTGGGTGTGGGACAAGGGTGCACAACACCACCGGATTGTCAATATAAAGAACATCAGTATCCCCAGCTACAGCAATCCGGCAGCCACCGACTACTCTTTGCAGACACTCGCCGACCAACTGGGCTTTAAACAGCCTTACATTCCTGTTCCTTGTTCTCTGGCAGACTGCACCGATACCTATCATGTTCAACCTCCGAAGCCTACCCATCCAGCTTCTCGCAGCTGCGAGTGTGGTACTCTCGTCTCCCATCAACCTCGATAGCCGCGCAGTTATCAACCACGATGCTGTGACTGGCTTCCCCGAGACGGTTCCATCTGGCGTTGTTGGGCAGCTTATGCTCAAGTACAAGCCTTACCTGAAGGTCTTCAATGGCTGCGTTCCTTTCCCCGCCGTCAATGCTGCCGGTGATACTAGGTTCGCCGTCTTTTATAATATCGATTGCGGCAGATACTAACTCTCTATCTACAGCGGCGGCCTGAATCCCAGCGGCGGCGAGAACGCCGGCTGCAGTTCCAGCACTGGACAAGTCTACGCCCGTGCCGGAACCTACAATGGCGCATACGCCATCATGTACTCGTGGTACATGCCCAAGGACTCGCCTTCTACTGGTCTCGGCCACCGCCACGACTGGGAAAACATTGTCGTCTGGCTCTCATCCGCATCTACCACCGCCACTCTTCGCGGCGTTGCTGCATCCGCACACGGCAACTACCAGAAAGAAACCGCGCCACCACTGCAGGACACCCACCCAAAGATTGGATACCAGGCTTTCTGGCCCGTGAACCATCAGCTGCTTTTTACCGGCACACTTGGTGGCCAACAGCCGCTGATTGCATGGGATAGCATGACGGCTGCGGCGCGCAGCGCTATCGAGAGCACGAACTTCGGTGATGCCACTCCGTCCTTCAGGGACAGCAACTTCCAAAGCTACCTTGCCGACGCGTTTATCTAGATGTAGCGCTGGTTTCCACGTAGTAATACATATACCCATTGAGTTATCAAAGAATGTGCCTGGATAAACTGATCGCTTTCCCAGTACCTTGCTCTTTGTGCCACTCACACCCCTTGAACTCACGGTGCAAGTGCATACCCCAACATGTCCGGAGTAACCCTTGGGGAAAGCAGTTGCATCTACATGTTTTATTTTCTCTTCGACCGTGGGACGGGAAAACAGAAATTTCATTCAATCACGCCCCTCACTTCGGCCTAGTGTCAAAAGAACGGACGTCGTGCTTGTCTAGCGGCACCGACTACATGCCGAAGCACGGGGTAGTGGTTGATGCGTCTACGAGTTAAAATAAGGGGTTTGACCAAGATACGCGACGTGTACGACGAAAGCGAGAACAGAAGTCGGGCGTATAAAACTAAAGTGCAATTATCGTCAGGAGAAGGACTTGAAGTGAAAGCTTTCAAAGACAATGTTTATTTATCAGAGCTATCAGCCGAACAGACCAGTGAGCCAAAAGAAAGGAAAAAAAAGCCTGTGCTCGTTACGGCCGTATATATCTATATTCTACAAGTAGCCCGAAGCCAGCAAGGTGTTGTACATGTACAAAAGCGCAGAAACACCGAAGGGGTTCCAGATGTAATGGTGATAGTGCTCCCGGTAGCAGCAAGTTACATGGGCTGGCCCGAATACCCGGGTGGTGGGCCCTCTGGCGGCGTATATTCGGGCGGAGCGTCAGTACCGTCTGGTGTGGAGCGCTTGGATGCAGCTGCTCCCGTTACGGTCTGGTGGGCACCACTGAGGACGCTCTTGAACACGTCCTCACGCACTTTTTGCAGCTCGAGGCGAGCGAGTTGTAACTGGCTCTGTGCTCGACGCAGTTCTTGGCAGAGACTTTTTTCTAGCTGCCGCTGCTGGTGGATGATGGCATCGCAGTGGTTCCCCGCACGGTTGACCTGCGCAATGGACTGCTTGATCTCCTCGTGCATGCTCATATCCGTGAAGAGATTGTCGAACAAGACGTCAAAGGTGAAGCTGCCCTCGGGGATGTTCACTTGGCTCAGCCCCGGTATCTCCGATGCAACCTGCTTGGTCTGATCCTGCAACTGGCGTACCTGGCGCATCATGCTCCCTGCCAGGTCCAAGTGATCGAGCTTTCGCATGCTGGTGAGGCTTCCGCCACCAAACATGTCGAATTGGCTTGCGCCGTACGCGCGGTCGAGTTCTAAGCGCACGGCGGATAGCTTCGTCGCGGTTTGGTTGAGTAGGGACAAAATGTGTCGTTGGTGCTCTAGGCGCTGATTTACACTCTGCAAATAGGCGTAAGCTGCATCACGAGCTTCTTCCTTGACATCTTCTTCGG
Organism: Curvularia sp. IFB-Z10; assembly: GCA_002161795.1. Lineage (NCBI taxonomy): Eukaryota > Fungi > Ascomycota > Dothideomycetes > Pleosporales > Pleosporaceae > Curvularia > Curvularia sp. IFB-Z10. The sequence goes on along the minus strand of JPSZ01000003.1, from coordinate 1,785,574 downwards.
GGAACTCGGGCGTAGGACCAGCGAAGATGGAATTGTAGAGGGTGTCGAGTTCGGCTTGGAGGCTCTGGTGGCGCTGGACTTGGGCCGCGATTTCTTTCCTCCGTTCCTCGGCTTCGTCGACTAGTTGCTTGGTGTGGGCTAGTTCATCTTCAGCACTTCTCTGAAGTTTTATCGCGTTCAAGTACTCCTTCTCTTCTTTGGCGGCCTTCTCGGTGAACTTGTCCCTGTTGCCGCTTGCTTTGTGGGCGAAGCGTCGAAAGGTGGAACTGCGGTATTTCTCATGTTCCCTGCGTTCGATCAACGCCTTGTTTCTCAGTCTCTCGGCGCACTTTGCCGCTATATCCATTTGGATTTCGAGGTCGTCAACGTAGCCAGTCTGTTGCCTGAGCCGTAAGGAAGAAGCGTCTGTTTCTTCAAGGCCATGAAGCAGCTGCTCGTTTTGATGCGCCGCTTGTTGAATCTTGTTGTAGATAGCAGACATGGTGGATTAATGGTTGATTATGGGGCCCCAGGGCCAACCCCGGACATGAGGATACAGCCTACCTTTATGAGTCTATGCGTGAAAGACTGTGGCCACACTTGGCCGGTAAATCGGCTTGACGGCACAGCCATACAGCTGTGGCATGTACTGTTGGACGCCTGAGAGGCCAGTTATAGTGGCGCCATATTGGTGAGAGAACGTGGAGTACAGCCGGCACGTCATATCAGGGTCCTTGGCAAGGCTGAGAGCTACGGCTCATTGCGGCCTAGTTGTGGCGCAGCCGTGTAAGCCCCCACGAACTGGGGCGATCGTAGCAATAGCTATCATCCCACGTGTGGTGGTGTGGCATAGCAAGTCAACTAAAGTATCGTGATGAACGGGACGCCTGACTCAGACCTTGCACGGGTAAGAATCAGGACATGGATGGCAGTGAACCGTGCTGCGCGACATCGCTGTAGGCAAGTGCAGCCGGTGTGCTTCTCAGACGGCAGGAAGTGCCTAACGCCCCACCTTGTGAGACACAGTAGCTGAGCAACGCGGGTAGCCATAGCAATCCACAGCACACGATACCATTGACTCTCTCTCTCCCACAAACTCCCTCCTCCCATACTTCTCTTTGGCCTCTTGTTGTATTGAGCTTGACAGCATGGCAACTGAACGGCTCCAAACTTATGAGCAAAAGCCCCGCGTCATTATCTTGTCAGACATCTCCAATGATCCCGATGATGCCGAATCACTGTGTCGATATCTTCTCTACTCAAATGAGTTCGAGACGGAAGGCTTGATAGCATGCACAAGCACGTGGATGAAGAACAAGGTGTGCCCGCAAGACATGGAGAAGATCATTGATGCCTATGCGGGTGCCGTTGATAATCTGAACAAGCATGTTCATCCGAATTGGCAGTATCCAACTGCAGATCACCTGCGTAGTCTTATCAGGAAGGGTGCGGAGGTAGGTTCACGCTCTACATCAGACATGCGACCTGTTCGGTGGTGGCCACGCTGATGCAATCTAGACCTATGGCATGTCTGCGGTTGGCACTGAAGCCCCACTATCTGCCGGCGGGCAACTTCTATACGACCGTATTGTCGCACCATCCACTCAGCCACTATGGATCCTTTGCTGGGGCGGAACCAACACACTTGCTCAAGCGCTCCTCAAGGTTGACGATGACTACGAGCCGGATGATTCCAAGCGCTTGTTTTCACGTTTGCGTGTCTATGCCATCTCTGATCAAGACGATACGGGTGTGTGGATACGAACAAACTTTCCAGATATCTTCTACATTGCCTCAGTCCACGGTTGGAACCAGTACGGATTGGCTGCGTGGACCGGCATTTCTGGCGACAAGTTCTATGGCTTTGATCAAGGCGGCCCTGACTTTGCCAAGATGGAAAAGAGCTGGATCAAGGAGAACATCCAGATAGGTCCCCTTGGAAGCGTGTATCCCGACTATCTTTACATTCCCGAGGGTGATACACCCACATTTCTATACCTGATACAAAACGGCCTGGGTGTTCCCGACTGTCCACATTACGGCTCTTGGGGTGGAAGGTACAGTCGTACGGACGCCAGTACTGAAGGTGCCAATAGCAACCATTTTAGCGATGCAGTGGATCGAGTCAAGGTCGGCGACAGGACTTACACATCCAACCACGCCACCATCTGGCGCTGGCGCGATGCCTTCCAGAACGATTTTGCTGCGCGCATCAAATGGAGTATGGAACCTGACTTCGCAAAAGCAAACCATCATCCTGTGATCAACATCAGTGGGTTCAAGAGCCTGACCCCAGCCCAGATAACTGCCGAAGCTGGCTCTACCGTTGCCCTTGATGCCTCTGCTACATACGACCCCAATGGTGGCAAGCTTACCTTCAGGTGGTGGCACTATCGCGAGCCGACAGCTACGCAGTGGTCGGTCGACATTGAGGTCGCAGAATTGGCAATTAAGAAGCTAGACGATGAGGGAAGGAAAGTTGAAATTACGCTTCCGCCACCGGAGAAGTGTGCCGTTGAACTGGCGAGTAAGCGACCTGTTGCCCAGGGTCAGTTGCTGCATCTGATTCTCGAAGTCACCAACAATGGAACTCCAAGTTTGACAAGCTACCGAAGGCTGTTGATTCAGGCGACGAACAAGGAGCTGAAAGGAGGTAGTAAGGAGGCTGATGGAATTAGAGACGCTACGAAGAAGGCGTGATATGGATCGGAGCTACGAGTATAGACATATGTAATCAAGACAGGAAAACGCCAATCTGGAATAGCCATCTCTCTTGCTTCTGGATTGACTTTTACGGAAGCTGACAAGCGGAGATAGCTGATTTTCTCACAGCGGATCTTCCACCGCAAAATATAGTTGTTTGGAAATGTACTCAATTCTAATTGTGCATCTAAGCTCAGAAGTTGTCACGCTACTTAACGTTCAAGATGGCGCGTGACCGCAATGTGCAACAGGCCACCGACGTCATGACAGACTAGTGCAACTACGAATTACCGTCCAGCGCAGTGTGGTCCGACTCCGATCCCAAAAGTCTCAAACGGTCAATCCTTACACGGCAGATCGACCCCATGTTGTGCGCGTAAGCAAAACAGGTTGCCGATTAGCCACAGGGCGCAGCGACGACGATCTCGGATGACGTAGCGCCACCGTACTCCCGCCATCCCACCTAGTCTCTACCCTCCAAACATCACAGCAGCTTCTGGACCCTTGACAGAATCTCTCAACACCACAAACTATAACATGCCGCCAAAACAAGCACAGCAGGACTCGCAACCCATGGCCGCTAAGAGCCAGGCCAATAACAACGCTGGCGCTCCGCAGTACAGCATTCCCGAACATGAAATCAAGCAAAATGCCGGCGTATCCGCCAGCATGGCTCTTCAAGCAGGCCAGAAAGCATGGGAGCTCAGGCAAGCAGCACACGGCGCAGGCGATGCCAAAGCAAGAGAAGAGATCCTGGCCAAAGCTATCAACAAGGAAATTGAAGCAGAGAGCTTCGGCAAAGCCGCCAAATACACGACATCGGGTGCATTTCAAGGGCTTGCCGCTGGTGCTGGACTGGGCGTACAACCAGGTGTAACTATTGGAAAACTGACCGGTGCACTGGTTGGAGGTGTGGTTTCCACCGTAACAGGTCTACTTGGAGGTGGTATCGGTTCAGTGTACGGCGCCATGTCTGGGCCTTTCTGGAATCTTGGAGAGATGGCAAGTCATGGAGTTCAGGGTGTGGTTGGCGACTTTCTTCCAGACATCAAGGCTACATCTTCACAAAAGAAGGCCTTGGAGAAAATGATTATGCAGACTAAGGAAACGCAGGCACCGACTAAAGAAGAACTCGAGCAGATGAAGAATGATATGCCAGACCAGATGCCGCAGTCTTGGTCACAGTCAGTCAAAGATATGACGAGCTGGAGACCCAAGATGCCGAGTATGCCTAGCATGCCATCTGCAAAGGGCGTAGGAGGTGCGATGGGTCTTGGAGGGCTAGGTGCATCGATGAACCCCTGGGGTGGACAAAAGCAGGGTCAGCAGCAGCAGCAGCAGCAACCAAAGCAAAACCAGCAAGCATCTGCTCAAAAACAACAAGTACAGCCCCAGACCCAGCAGTCTTCCCATGTCCAGGGCCAGCGGCCAGCACCAGTAAGCAGGCAGTCATCGAAAAAAGGGAATCAACAGAGTACATCATCCAACGCTACCTCCCAAGAAGCGACTAAGCCTGAAAAGCCTCGTTCCCAAAGACCACCCACATCAAGACGCTCAACGAATCCGCAATCAGTACCACAATCCCAGGCCTTGACTACTAAAACCACGTCTCAACCCACCCAGCAGAAGCAACCACCAAAACCTCAACTGTCTTCGGGAAAACCTGCACCAAGTGCGCAGTCTAAACCGTCGCCACCGAAATCTCAAACAGCAAATACATCTCGACCATCACTCAACCAACCGAAACGCGTGTCATTCAGTGATGGGCAGGAAAATAGTTCTGCGGTTTCGACAACGCAGACAACGAAGAGGAAGCCAAGGAAGTTGAACCAACAATCTCCTAATGCACCAAATAGCAATGGTGATAGCAGAGCGTCCACTCCCGCGACGAAGAGGACACCAAGGAAGCTTGAGTCCCGGAAACCTGCTGCGTGAAACCCGCAGTTGGAACACTCTACGACTTGAGTATGGTTTATGCGTTACTATTGCTGTTCATCTACCTTTTTCTCTTCTTCAGCGTTTTACATGTAACAAAAAGCATTTGCATTCTCCTGAAAATCACATAAGCGCAGTTTCCATCTCAACATGTCCTGTTTTCGGAATATCCGAGCCGAATTCCTTGCATGAGAGGGGGGAGTGCTAGAAAAGCAAGTCTCTTTCACCAACAATCGCTGTATACCAAGTAAACTACATGACCTATCTATATACTATCACACTACACCCCAGAACGCAGTTGCAATATTCCACACAAAATCCGCAGTTTTTGCCTAGCCCGTCTACACCGCTCCACCGACTCTACATCGCCACGACAAGTAGCTCGCCACACGGCCCCCGTGCTCGAAGAATCACTCGAAGGCGCAATTTTACAATACCCTCCGTTCTATACCCATACTCCCCAAGGAAACTACCAGAAAGGATGTACAAACCAAGCCCTTTTTTTCCTTCTAAACACCCATTCAATAAGAAAAGCTCAGACGAAACGCCAACAGTGTCAAGCAGAAGTAGCGGTAGAAATATCGACTAAGCTTTGTAGTCGTTCCGCTGCTGCTACTTCGTCCAAGCACCTATTATTAGCCTCGTCTCGAGTTTTCTTGTTCTGGGAGTGATCTAGCTTGATACGTACGGAAGTTGGCCGGTTGCCTAGAATGCACTTGATCCCAGACCATGCCTGTGGAAACTTCAGCATGAGTGTGGAAGTGCGCGGTCGAGTAAGAGGGATGGTTGGGGGTAATTAAAGCGTGTGAGGAGCTGCGTGGTGATTTGTTGGAGGCTGCGTGTTGAGAGGGGAGGTTGAGGATGATGATGTTTTTTTTACTTGAATAGGTGTGTGGATGTTTAGTAGAGAGACAGAGCGCATTGCTGTGTTGTGGGTTGGATTACCACTCTTTTTACATGTTTCTTAGGTAGGATATGTTGATGCGACGGTGTACTAAGAGGAGGATTTTCGGCAATCTATATCGACTGCAAAGTTACCCACGCGTAAGACGACTGGGAAATTAAACTAGATGAACATTTTGTGGTATGAGGTCTACATCATCTTATCATGGGCATCATGCGTAAAGCACGTGGGCGTCGTAGCTAAGGAAAGAGAGATACATATACAAGAGTCAGCCGTTTATCATTGCGTTCATCATCATGATCCCCGTATGTCAGCAAAAGTATCTCCCCTCCGAATTCCCGGCTTCACCTCGCCCACCTCTTCATGACTCTTCTCGTCAGCCAAAGTCCCCATTCGCGTGAGCCCACTCTCCCTTCCCTCGCCCATTCTCCGCACCATGCGCTGGATATTCGGGTGGCTGGGCTGCGGTCGCTGACTCGGGCGCCGCCCCTGGACCTGGTTCCCCTTACCCAGTCTCACGCGCATAGCCTCTTCGGTAGTCAAGGAACGATGAACGGGGGTGCGTGGCGGTACGTTTTCGTCGTCTGGCAGCTTCTCCTTTTGCCCACTCTTGCGGCGAATGAAGTGCCAGAGCTCCTTTGTCTTTTGCGCCCAGATGCTGTAGCCGTATTTTGTGGAGAGGAAGCCGATGATGCTGAAGAAAGGGATGCATATGGCTGTTAAAACGACGCCAAAGTGTACAAAGTTTGCCCTGTCGGGCATGTTGGTCATGCCGAAGATAGAGGTGACAAAGGTAAGGGGCTGTTGGTTATGTTAACAAACTAATTTTGCTAAATCTGCAGATTTTTGACTTCTTGTTCCCAATGTGGAGTAAACTTACCATGAAGAAAAGATTCACAATGGTGAGGACTTTGATGTTATAGCCTTGGTGTACAGTCACATCTGCTAGTTCAACAGACTTTCTCGACTCTTGGATACTAGTGCCTGAGAAGAGCTGTTCCTGCAGCGTCTCGATCTCGTGCCGCCTTTCGTTATTCTCGGCTATGATTGTTCGGAGCTCCTTCATCTCCCGCTCAAACTGCAGCCTCAATAAGCGCAGCCGCCGTTTCCAGTGCTCATTCCGTGGTGACTCTTCGAAGAGCGGCCACAGCATCTTGTTCGTGCCTTCCCAGATGTCTTCGGTGAAGGTATCTTCGAAAGCATCAATCATGGTCTTGATGCTATTGTTAACATTCCCCAAAGCTTGATGAGCGTAAAAGTAACGGCGCGTCCAGGTAAAGTCCTTGTCTTCAAAAAGACGATTTCGCCGCAAGTCCTCGTTAAACAGAAAGCCCAGTGGAGGAGTAACAAGCTCGGTTATGCGTTTGTATATCTCATCATATCTTTTTCTCGCATCCCGATATTCTGTTAGAAGGGCATGTAAGAAAGCCTCTGCGCCGTTGAGAAATTTGTGACCAGTTTCAAAAGTGTAGGGTGTGCCATGCGCTTTAGGTGGAGTGGATTAGCATTTGGTTTTTGTATTTGCTAACTGGGAACACTTACCAGGCTGGGATTTCCAGTCAGGAAAGCACTCTAGTTGGAGCACTTGCCATGGGGACCAGACATCGGCTACAAACCCAAAACGGGTTTTAGCACGTCTGCCCCGATTACGGATGCGGCGGGGGTTTTCGTCATGGAAGACTAGTGCAACGACGGCACTACACCGGGCTAAGGGAATGTGGTGCTCACCATCACCACTTACACTGTCAGCACGCTGCCATTGCATTGGTTTGCATTCTTCTCCAACGATTGTGTAATACTCGAAATTGAAGAAGAAAGAGCTTTGGCGCTTAGGATCCTCGTCAAAGGCCCGGAACATATGAGCGGAAGAGGCTTCCGTTTCGACGAGTCTTTGAAAAAGTTCGTCCATGTCGAAGGCATTGTGCAGAGTCAGATGCAGGGCCCCGAATAGTATCGGCGAGGGCTCACGCGCAATGGTGATACGTCCAACGACAACTTCGTCCTCATGCTTGGCGACCTCTTTCAGTGATTCCCAGATCTGAGTTGCGTTGGACATGTCATTGTCGGGACTGGCGACTTCAACCAGCTTTGGTAAGCCATTAGGACCCACGTTGTAGACTTGGAAATGCGAGTAATGGCTCCGATCTTCTGCTGCACTGGAGTCTTGGTGAAACAGATGTGGTTGTTTTGCAAGCTTTACGGGATCGGAGAGAACAGATGCCAGGATCTCTCTGCCGTGCACGGTCCAGGAATGGCTCCTAAGATGCTCGCGGAGGTGTTCGTGGTCGAACGACTGGGTTGGGAGCTCGTCCTGAACGAAGAAATCATCCTCTTCGTCTTCGCTGTCGTCTGAAAGTGTTGAAGTGTCGGCAAAGACGGTGTCGCCGCCGAGTCGGGTGGATGAGCGACGAATGCGTGAAGCCTCGGATGGTTTGAAGATATCATTGGTCGCCGAAAGGTTGTTCAGCAGCGCGTCATGCGAGCGCTGGAGCGACTCCAGCTGCTGTTTCAGCTGCTCAAGCTCGGTAGTCGCCATGTGCTCGGCCTGTCGCTATGTGACGAGCCTCGAGGAGGCAGTTGACAGAGATTGCAGTCGTCAAGCTTTCAGCTTATGTCGCCCAGAGTTGATGATTCCTTTCTTGGCCCCCACCCACCTTGCAGGAGGCCCAGCCTTCCACCAAGCGGCCGAACACTCCATCCAATGCCCATCTAAGCAAATGTGGAGCGGGTGTCTGAGCCGCATCCAAGAGAGGGGCCATTAACATAAAGCGTGTATCGCAAAGGGGATTTGCGACGACGTGCAAATCTAATGCCTATCATGCTGTTCACCGCCCTTTTCGGATTCGCCAAGCATTTTGAGAATCCGGTGTAGGCCTGATCTAGAAGCGCAAAGCGAGCGGATTGGATCAACTTACCCTAGGGGCAACGGGTACGCTGTATGCAAAGTGAAGTGGCTGGTTACCGCCTCTTCCATAGGGAACAGGTGGCGAAGGATGCGCCAAGAGTCACATGGATGCGTGTCCAACTCCCCGCCCAACCGTACCAAACTTTGGCACCGCCTGCAAATATATAGATGACATGTGTCTAGAATGCCCACACCCACCGGGACACCAAAGGGAATTGTATACATAGGTAAAGATGGGTGTCAGGGCCCATGTACCAGGGACTGTTCAATCTGCCCCTGTTCATTGGTGCTCGCTTATCGGGTACCCATATTTCTCTGTGAGCATGCTATTCACACATTCGTGTCACCGCCTTCTTCGCATTTGTCGACTGCCATCTACGACAAGCATTGGGAAGCAAGAATGCCTTCTTTATATGCCTATTACTGGCTGTTCCTACCTATAGTGCTGGCTGCCCTCATCTATCAGCTTGGCCCGCTAGCTTTCGTTAGCGAACGGTACTGCTACAAATCCGTCAGAACACTGTCTTCGAGACTGCCACACGCCTCCTGTTTCACTGTCCACAACGGTAAATTCTCAAGTGTGTTCGCCGACGATGCTGCATCCGATGAGACCCAGGAAGCGCGTATTGGATACGTGTATCCTGGCTTCTGGGATGGACATGGCCATCTATTACAGTTTGGAGAGTCTCTAGACTCAGTGAGCTTGTTTGGTGCGAGCTCAATGACTGAGGTTCAGGAGCGACTACTGGACTACAAGGCGGAACGGTCTAATAAAGGTGCAGCCGACCAATGGCTCAGGGGCGTCGGCTGGGATCAAGCTCATTTCGGGCGCTGGCCAACCTCGGTATGTATCAATGAGCCATTCGCCCCTAAACAAGCAACTCGAAGCAATATTAAAAGTGTACGAAAAAAGTAATGGTAGTGGGTCGATTACGAGGGTCAAAGATTGTTTATCGCCTGATGTTGTCTGCTAACATCGACCACAGTCAGATTTAGAAATATCCCAAAGCTTTAAAGGCCTCTACGTAATGCTGGATCGGGTGGATGTTCATTGCATCTGGGTTTCAGAGAAGGTACTCGATCTTCTTCCGTCTCCACTACCAGAGGTGCCAGGAGGTGAGATACCCGCAAGAGGCGTATTCTGCGACAACGCTATGGACATTGTTCTCGAACACTACCCGAAGCCCGGTAGAGAGCAAAAGACCAGATTCATCAAAGCTGCAATGGCTAATTTGAACCAATACGGTATCGTGGGAATGCATGACGCCGGAGTTTTCCCCGATGACCTCAAGTTGTATCAAGAGCTCGCAAACGACGAAGACTGGACTGTCAGGGTTAACGCTATGATTGAATGTTTCTCGAGAAACACGGTGTGTTTAGAGGCAGTGGAGAAGATCAGCATGCCAAACGGCGAGTTCCAGGTAAAGAGCGTGAAACTATTCGCAGGTATGTTGACCAGTGCCCCCAATCTGAGACACTTGCTCACATGACGAAGACGGAGCGCTAGGCAGCTGGGGAAGCGCAATGATCGAGCCGTATAGCGATAAACCGACATCGTCGGGCTCGCTTCTTGTCAACGCAACGACACTGTCACAAGTCACGCACGATTGGATGCTGGCTGGGTATCAAGTGAACATTCACGCTATCGGTGATTTGGCCAACCGACTGGCTATTGATGCATTCGAAGCCGCCCTGGAAAAGCTGTGCCCCCACACTAACCCCCACGAATGTCAGTTGCAGCACCGACTAAGAATCGAGCACAGCCAGATCATTCATCCTCATGATCAGCTCAGAATGTCACAGCTGGGCATAATTCCATCGATACAGCCTACACATGCGACCTCGGATATGGGCTATGCAGAGAGCAGGCTTGGCCTACAGCGCACAAAAGACGAGGCGTATCGCATGCGTTCGCTGGTACACCTTCGTCCGGTCCTGGGAAGTGATTTTCCAGTGGAGCCTGCCAGCATCCTCGAGGGCATTTATGCAGCCGTCACGCGACGTAGTCCGCTAACAGGTCTGGACCCGGACGGTGGTAAGGATGGCTGGTATCCTGAAGAGACTCTTACCTTTGAGCAAGCTTTAGAGGGCTTCACAGTAAACCCTGCGTACGCTGCATTTCTCGAAGGCAAAGCTGGTGTCATCGAAACAGGGGCTTACGCGGACTGGGTTGTTTTCGATGAAGAGTTGGAGACCATGGACATTGAGGCATTACGGAAAGCAACAGTAAAAGAAACGTGGGTTGGCGGCAAACGGGTCTATCAAAGGCCCGGCGGCGGAGGCGTTCCTCAATAGAGTTGTCAAGACGCAGCACCACCCGCGAATGTCTCTGAATTCCACACCCGGAGTTATATCACTAGGCCGTCCCATCGCATCACGCTCCTTAGCATCTCCGGCGGCTATGACGGCTATCGTGAAATTCTCCGATCCAAACATATTCTAGACCAACTATAGAAGCACTAAAGGGTCCTTGGTTCGCTTCTTACCGTCGGGCGTCAAGCCGTACATCACATGGCGTCTCCCGACTACGAGGCCAAGATCTACAGTCCTGGCATAGGCACATGTATTCGCTCCAGTCCATAATAAACCCCACATATTACTGTCATGTTGAGAATAGATCCCGCTTGTTCTACGGCCCTTTCCTCGCACAGCCTAAACATCCCACATGCCCATCACGGTACTTACGTTTATGTAACCAACCAGACAGCGTCTATTGCTGCTTATTCTCTAGAATAGATGCCCCACGCGGAAAAGATTTTTACTAGTCTACGTGAGCACGCCACACCCCCCAAGTACTGGTGCCCGATGTCTGGTAATAGAGCATAAGATCGTTAATAAATGAACTCTTTGCCAGTTTTAGCCCTTCTTAGAAACAACATTCCCACCACAGCCCCAACAAAAAAACCAAGAAATTATATTTACTCGACACTCAATATGACAGCCACGAAACACGCATCTACCACGGACCTGTCCAAGGCGACTGCCCCTGTCGAGTCCCTAACAGTGACCCCTCCTACGACACCGAATGCTCTAAGCTCATCCGTGCACCAGCTAGTTACTGAAATCAGAGACATCTACACGAAGCTCAGTGGGCTATCTTCACTAGCTCCATCAGAACAAGTCAACACCCTTTTAACACGTCTTGTAAATCTGTGCGTGGTCCCATACAGCATCGAATTCACGACGTATTTCTTCAGGATAGCGGGTGTAGAGCAGCTCTGCGACAAGCTACGCCCAATATGCTCAGAAGCTGAAGGAGAGTTGGAAAAGCACTGGGCCAAGCAGATGCTGGAGCTGCGTACGTGAGCTTCTTTGCTCTCTCCCTCCCTTTCCCACGAATTCCTCCCTCGATTTTGAAAAAAAAAATTACTTAGCATCGTCGATATATCGAAACAAGCATACTAACCATCTTATTTCAGATGACAAAAACCGCCAACTATCTCCCACAGCTATCCTCAAGTCATTCCCGTATTACGACAACTACGTCGATCTCTCCCACCTCGAAGCGTCACTCATAAACGCCTTCCTGCCCTCCCCACCCACCTGCATCGCCTTCCTCGGCTCGGGCCCTCTCCCCCTGACTTCCCTGTGCTTCCTATCGCACTACCCGTCAGCCTACGTACACAACATCGACCGCGACGCCACTGCGCTGCGCCTCAGCGCCGCTCTATGCAGCAAACTCGGCCTCGCCGAGCGCATGAGCTTCACCAACCAAGACGTGACGCACGAGCATCCTTCGTCGCAGACCTCGTGGACGAAATCCCAGGTCGTCTTCCTAGCCGCGTTGGTGGGAACCGACACGCGGTCCAAACTAGATATTCTGCGCGATTTGACCGCGAGGTTGCAGCCGGGCTGTTTGGTTGTGGTGCGCAGCGCACGGGGGATGAGAAATGTGCTTTATCCTGTAAGTCGCTGTTTTACTTACTTACCGTTATTCGTATCTTGCAGATTGCAAAGGGCAAAAAAGAAAAAACGCTGTATGCATGAAATTGAGATAAATCATGTGCTAAAAAAAACTAGATTCTCCAGCTTTCTGAGGACTTGCAGAAAGTCGGGCTCCAGATGCTGGCGGAGCTGCATCCGTGGACTACAGTTGTTAATTCGGCTGTTGTGCTTCGTGTCAAGGAGAGGTGAGGAAGACATGGTTGGATGTGTTTATATGCGGGGGTTATTGCATTGTGAAGGGCGGAGATGCATCTGAGCATTTTTTTTGAGAGATCGATCCAGTTATGTCGATGTTTTGCATGTTGGAGAGGGGGCAGATCGCGGTATGCGCCGTTATTGGGTGAATAGGGCAAAGGAGAGGTGGAGCAAAAGTGCATTAGTTGAATGTTTAAAATGCATCGATGAAGACTACGTCACGCGCAAAACTAGTGGTGGTAGGAATTGGCTCAAGCACTTGGCTTCTCGTTTTACTAGGTAGCTATGCTATGAAAGCGCAAAGCACGCAGAACAACAAAGGCAATGAAAGATGCTGCGATAACCACGACGAGCCGTACGCACGTAAGATCAAATGCGCCGTTGGTGAATGTCCTTTCTAATCACAAATCTTAACAACCCAACCCAAGATGCTTAAAACGAGGTGCTCTGTATCGGAAAGCCATCTAAATCGCTGCCTCCGCTCCACTCCTTACCCAGTGCCCAGCAGTCCCCCGCATCTCCCAGCGGCATGAAATCGAGATTCGTGCCCCCTTTGTTACCGCGCCCAGCAGCAGCAGCCGCACTACCCATGACATCGTCGAATGCACTTAGCTCGGGGAAATGCGCATGCGCAAGCTGTGATATGGAATCTTGAGACTCGTATTCCGTATTCATCCATGCCCCAGGGTGGCGTGCATGCGACGATGACGATGCTGCAGTCGAGGGTGTGGGGAGGGCGTGCGAGAGGTCAGGGACCCAGGCACCGGGTTCAGAGCGAGGTGTGACGATAATATAGCCATCTGTCTGGCTCTGATCGTCGAAGCGAGGTGGTGGCAGCGGCAACGGAGTTTGAACTGAGAGGCCATGATGCATCGGTGTTCCCTGGTTGTGGTCCTTCGACATGCTTAGCGTAGTACCAGTGGTACTTGAACTCATTGTCCGCGTTCTGCGGGTTCCACCTGTCCCGGCGCGCGGTCTGGCAGTACTGTTAGAACTCATTTGGCGTTTCTTGGCCCATTGCTGAGTATTGTCGTTCATGTCGCTGTACATGTCGATTGTGCTGCCCCTGCGTGCGGGTACAATGCTGGATTGAGGCTTATAGATGTTGAAAGATGTGGAAGAGGCTGGCTCAGGGCCTCCGCGTAGTTCGACCATTACGGCGCGGAGGACGGTCGACATGCGCTCGGCGGGCTGGTAGGTATATGCCATATCCGATAGAGCAGCTGCCAGGCATTCAAGGTATTGCATGTTGTTTGCGCGGGAGATGGGATCTTTTATGAAGGCCAAGGCTGCGACGAGAGCAGTTGCTGCGGTGCCCTGCGTCTTTGGGTTAATATTATTTTGGATACAACGGAATCTTATGCAACTGTACGTACGGCGTGCTGTATGCCCGTGACGAAGATCTGATTCGTGTCAAACCGTTGTCGATGCTGCCAGTATATCCTCGCCACCCGAATGGCATGTTTTGTGCAAACTGTCCTACTCAAAGCCGAAAAATGATCGTCGGGTCCATTTTCATTATTAGCTTGATCCTCATACATTGCAAATGGGCGATGCAATAAGATCAGACTAGCGTGATATTGCTGATGCAGCAGGAAGAAACTGAAGGGTGCTGTGGCGATGTTGCTCGGCGTCCATCGAAGCTGCTCTGGTAATCCGGCATACCAGCTGCTAAACTCGCGATCTAGCGCCGCCATGCGCATATACTGGTTGCGGTCTACTGCAGAATGTACATCCGAGGCCACAGCCTGAGAACGATGAGGATCCATGTTTTCTGTTATCTTACCGGCGAGCTCCATGAGATCCAACAGGGCTTCGTAGATCGTGGTCTCCAAGTTCTTCTCAGGACCAGCGGGGCGGCAGGTACCAAGGCGCTCAAACTGCTTCGTCAGATGATATATTTCCAGGTCTGCAGATTTCATGGATGTTGGCCGGCCGAGGAAGAGCGCCCAGTACTTGTCGTAGATTACACAGGCCCAGAGAGTCATTTGTCGAATCTCAATCTCACGTTGGGGAAGGCCTGAGAGACGGGTGTCAAGGTGAAGACTACATCATGTTGCGGTTAGTAAAGAAATATCGAGGACATATGTCAGAGATTGCAGCACGCACCCAATGTCGAATGCAAGCCTCACAGCCATACCAGCATACATCCACCCCACGTTGTCACGGCCTACACCACATTCCAAGTCACCTAGCAATAGTAATGCGATCACGCTTGTTACTCCACCTGGTCTCTCCAGCTCGTGGTCGAGAATGTACTTGGCTTCGCGATGCAGAGAGCTTTCCATGCCCGGCATACTAATTCTCTTGATGTCTGGTCTCTCCTTGTTAGCAAAGCGGAATCCCATAGCCAGAACACAGACATGTAGGAAGCCAGAGTAAAACTGGGTGCGTCCCATCTCACGATCCTCGTTGAAGGCTTCCTGATGCAGTACGTGAAGTACAGGATTATAGAATTGCCAAAATAGATTCATGAGATAGTCGTATGTTTCCAGTGGCAGAGAGCGTATAATTCTGTCGGCCCGTCGAGCTTGTTCATTCGATTCTTGGGCAATGTTCGAAGGATTCAGAGACTCCGAGTGCACGTGGCAGTTTGTTGTCGGACCAAAGTAACGAAGACGCCCATTGAGCTGGTCAAAGGAGAGATGACCACGTGTAGAGAGAAGTCGGTTGACCATACCATCCTTCTTTGGCGGAGGTAGCATGGACGGCGAGCCGACGCTATCTGCATCGCCAGTCGATACATAAGGGCTGGTGGTAGTGAACTCCTGTTGCTCAAATTCTGGATAGTCATCTCGAGGACTGCCCTGACTCCCTGGACTAGAGTTGTCATTTTGTGTAGTCTTATGCTCCACAAGCTTCTGGCTCGGAGAGGTAGCTTCTTCCTCATTGTTCTGAGCACTGTGTCGTGTTTTGGGCGGATGGTTCGCTGGGGGTACTTCCTCGCCTCGCTCCTTGAGCATGGCCTCTAGAAAAGCTACACGATCAGTGAGAGAGCACATGTATGCTCGCGAGATAGGCCTGCATACTTGTGAGCCGCTGTCGCACTCATTTGATAACATCGACAGACCTTCTTCGCTCATCGTCATTCTTGATGACGCACTCTATACCTGCTCGTTTACACTGTGTGCACTCTTTGTCTCCTGGAGGTACTACACACTATGGTTTTGTCAGAAAACCCTTCAGTCGTGTAACGATAATGACCCTACACGAATTCGGCGATCTCGACACGAAGCACAGGCGATGGACGCTCTGTGACGTGGCTTGGAAGACTTCTCCTTTGACGAGGCCTGTTCAGGGGTGCTTTGGTCGAGCTTGCTGTCTCTTTTCGACTTTGTTTCCTGTGATTCCGATTGCTTCTTAGTTACATTGGTTGTACTCGACGCTTTGGTCTCGCCAGCCATTACTGTCGTTGCGCTCGATCTTGATCTCCCGTGCGTTGAACGCTGCAGATCGATTTGTAAGTGGAGTGGTAAATCTAATGTAAGTACAGCGCGACGAATGTCATGGGAAGAATAGGCAGGGCCCGGCACGATGGCACACCTCCAGACTTCGGCCTCTTTTGAGGAACCCAGGTCAAGGCTAGCCCGAAACCTTACCCGCTGAATGCTGGGGGAGCGCCCGCCTCCGCCATTGTGGTGGGGCCCCCGCAATTCCACTATACTGGGCAGCTTTTCTTGATTCACTATTATAGAAGGCGTTCGCGATAAAGAATGCCAGGCCTGTCATAAAGTGACATGCAGCTAGCGACATTTAGCTTTGGCTCAACATGCACGTATTGATCCGAACATTTCGTGTAACATAGCAAAGTGTTAGGCAACCCTGCATGTGCCGAATGTGGAGAGTTTCCTTCTCGCAAAAGCTTCGCCAGGGGGTGTGCTTAAGGCGTTTTCGCCACCCAGCTTTGAACTGAACACGCAAGCGATCATTGCTGCCAATCCTGGGAAACTGACGTAGAGGCGCATCCTGGGAGCTTTGGCTAAGAGGTTGGCAATGCGCGATCGTTTCGAGGCAGGAGTCACAGGGACTTTTGGTGGGTGTGACGCGCATTCAGTCCTGGGACCGAGGGTGGTTCTGCCTTCAAACCCCTTCCAATGACAGCTTCCTACTCCAGTAGCGCCGCGTCTTTGTGCCCAGTACCCGAGACACTGCGAGTCGTGTGGAAGAAAAGGGAGGGTTCAGTCTGAGTCGGAAGCATGTCAAGATGAGGGGAAAGGGATTGGTGATTGGATGGCGGAGTCTTGGGCTGGCAATCGTCGCAACTCATATGCGTGGAGGCTAGGAAGTCAGCATCCGCAATCATGCAGACTCTCCAGGCCAGCCAGCCATCATCACAACGGACGAATGTGCATCTGGGCATAGCGTGCGCACCGGAGCGAGATGGGCCAGAATGGAGCCGTGTCTTTGTGGTTTCGCGTCCAGCAGGCCGAACATGCTAGGTGTGACGGCTCTACCATAGGTAGTCCGCCGATCGAACTATGTAAAAGGAGAGAAAAAGAAAACAGCTTGGTGAAACGTCCAAGTCCGTAAACGCAGACAACTAAGATATTGCGCCCACCCGGTCACCTGCCATTCCGTCATAGAAAATGCGTACATACACCCAGTATCCACCCCTAATCCACGTCCCACTCATGATCCCAGTTCCTGATATATGGGCTTAGCCCATGCAAGTCTCTGGACGCCGTCGCCTTGACGTCTCCATTTCCCAAGTATGCGAACCGATTCTTGTACCTGTAAACATAGTCGTAGTCTTCCCAGCGCGGCGTCTTGATGGTTTTGAGAAAGTGAATTGTCTATGTATGCGTTCTTTGCGTTAGTGATTGCGAAGACGACGATGCGGGGTGACACGGGGGATGCGCTGCACTAGCACGAAAATGGAACGCATGTCCGTCGGTCCAGAAAGAGTAACTTACTGCGCCAGGCCACAGGTAGATTCTGCCTGTTGTTGAGCCGTTTTTGAACCAGCTGCGACACTCTTCCTGCCAAACAGTCGTTTTATGGAACTCATCAAAGTGTGCGTAGATCTCATCTAGCGCCTCTTGCTTCACGCTCATTGCCTTGATGTCCTCACACTGCATCTTCTTCATGCACTTGATGCTGTATTCGATCGTTGTCTCGATACTCGGCAAAAGGGTGCCGTTACTCCACGTCGCACCGGGTCCGACAATCGTGTAATAGTTCGGGAACCGGGGTGCTGAAACACCCATGTAGAGATTGGGGCCATTCGTCCAGTCTTCTTTGATAGACACATTCGAACCATTGCGCACCGTGAAGGCGGGCTGGAAAGCGACTTGAAACCCAGTGGCGCATACGATGGCGTCGAGTTTGTGTATCTTGCCGTCAACGGTTTTGATGCCTTCGGGAACTACGCGCTCGATGCCATCGAAAACTGGAGTTACATTGTCCTGCGTCAGTGCTTCTAAGAAGCCGTCTCCTGGAGATATACGCCGACAGCCAACGGACCATTTGGGTATCATGAATTCTTTCAATTTCTCATGACCGGGACCCATGCGCCGGTGCATCTCCTTGGTGATGACGTCCTTGAACTGGTTTTGTAGCTCGGAGTTTTGCTGATACATGCCAAACAAACTATTAATCTCTGCTTCTATCTTCTTCCGAAACTCCAGGTGGTACTCTGGGTCTTCCTTGAACTTTTTGATATCGGCTTCGGTAAATGTGTACTGCCGCTGACCTGGGTCGATATCTTGGCCTTTTTGCAGATTGTCGGTGAGAGCGCCGGCGCCGAAGGGTGGGGATATCCATGTTGGACTTCGCATGTAAACTTCTAGCTATAGAAGTAACGATAATAGATCAGTATTCGTCGCATATGCACCGGATCTATCTAAAACTCACTTCTTTGACAATTCTTTGAAGTGAAGGCACAATTTGAACACTCGTCGAGCCGATTCCTATGACAGCGGTAGTGATGTTATTGAAGTCTACGCTGTGGTCCCAACATGCTGAGTGAAGAAGCGGGCCTTTGAAGTCGTGAAGGCCTTCAATCTCAGGCCACTTCCAGTTGTTCAGGATACCTGAATTCATTTAACTCTGCTCGGATGCTACTTTTGGTGACATCTTACCTGATCCATTGACCAACACATGAGCCCAATCTTTGCTCATCGCGCCAGTCTTCGGATTCCTAATCGTGAGGGTATAACACCCATCCCCATCATTCCAATTCGCTTCCTCGACTTTGCTGTTAAGCTGCATATACTTCCTGCTTCCGTGCCTCTCGGCAAAGTCCTCAAAGTAACCTTGGATTTCTTTTCCTGATGCAAAAAATGTCGACCAGTCGGGCTTGGGATCCCAAGTGAAGTTATAGTCATGCGAAGGTATGTCGCAAGCAACTCCCGGGTACGTGTTCTCGTACCAAGTTCCGCCAAACTGTGGGTTCTTATCATATAGCGTCAGTTCCCACGACCCTGGCTCCAGCATCTTCTCCATCTTGTATGCTAGACAGAGACCCGAGGCTCCCGCACCTATGCATGCTACCCTCAGTTTTAAAGGCCTCGAGTGATATTGGTCTAGAATCCTGTATGGCCCATCAACATGTGATGGCGGGTAATCATAGTCGTGGCCTTGGCCATTGACGTGTAGCCCGTTTGGCATTTTCACATCCCCCATCGCAGCAGTTAGTAAATGCAGATCAGACCGCCTAGATCTAGCTGAAGGTATTGCGTGTATTCTATGCTACTCCGTTTTGAAACTTTCGGCGGGAGAAGATGGACACGATTATGATGGGTGAGACTGCAGTCTTACAAATGGCAAACAAAGTTCAAAAGACAATACAATATCAACACAAGAAAAGAACTAGGACATTGCGCTGTTTTGAAGCAGCGATTCATGGTTCTGGAATGTTTAACCGCGTGTCGGGTGACTTCAAACGTTGTCATTCTCTATGCTTACCTTCTTGGACGCCGGTTGGTTGGCACCACGCGGGTCACTTTAGGCCCAACTTCACTGGCGCTACCGTCGGAAAAAGAAGTGTACCTGGAAGCATGACCTATGGCTGTGCCGATCTAGTGAATGCTTACCGTTTAGCCGGGGGCTTGTGGCCGCATGGAAAGTTGCCATTTAGGGTTTGCGTCTGCCGCGGGCGTCGGAAGAAGTTACGCGGCGTGGTTCCGACGCGAGCCAAACACTTGTGGTTGTTGGATCCGTTCTGTTCATAACTTTCAACGTCCATCTAGCAGTTTGGAATTCAGTCTGAAGTCTGATACTCTTGGTTGCTTCTCTATCTTCGATGGCAAGGCACTGACGTCATTAAGGACAGCTGTAGCGAATGTCTCCCCGGAGCGCGGTATCCCAATGTCTGGAACCAAAAGTCAGCAAGGCCGCTCTGAAGTCGTACCTTGGGATGCTTCTCCAGGAGTTTCTGCGTCCGAATTTGCCGCAGGATTGCATACATTCAAAGGTCGCACGTGTGTGTTCTAGACGCGATGGCCCTCGGTTATGCAAAAATTTCAACTCCAACGCTCCCCGGGCCGGCTCGTGCTGAAAGGCCCGATATACCTACTGAACACTCAGCGTCCTGTCACCTGTGACGCTTTCTGCACATTCACAATCAGCTCTGCACCCAAAAGAACTATGACTAAGGTGCGCTGAGGCACACAAAACAGCAACAATCTTGCTCGCTCTCCTCGGCAACTCAAGCGAATGGTCCCAACCCAAGGACGTTACATCCATTGACCAATCATGTCAAAATCGGCGCTTATATTCGGCGCCTCAGGCGTAACAGGTCTGTGATGCCACTGCCTAGATCGCATTGAAATGCTGATTACGTATACGTTTAAATAGGATGGTCTTTTGTCAACGAAATACTCTCCGACTATCCTGCAAAAGGGATCTGGAAGCGCGTCCATGCTCTCTCGAACCGTCCGATTACCCTATCGCAGGCGCAGTGGCCAGAAGACCCTCGTTTGAACATGGTTCAGGGTATCGACCTGCTTGCCCATAGCCAAGAGAGCCTCGAGAAAGACTTGAAGCAGAAAGTTCCTGATATCGCGGAAGTGACGCATGTATACTATTTCGCATACAAGGCGGGCATGGACGTACAGAAAGAGATGGAAGACGCGCTGGAAATGTTCTCAAAGGCTGTGAAAGCTGTTGACCAGCTTTGCCCAGCATTAGAATTCATCGTGTTGCAGATTGGAACTAAGATATGTTTGTCTTCACCTTTGACTTCGATACGTGATCTGGGCTGACCGTAGCAGATGGCTGCCACCTCCTCGCCATGCTCCCATGGTACCATGAAGCCGCCGAACCTGGTACCACGGCACCTCTTCTTCCCCCAGCCCCACACTCCGAATCCGCGCCGCGCCTACCTAGTCCATTTGCTGAGATGCTGTTCTACCACTCGCAAATAGACTTCATCACCGAATATGCCAAGGACAAGAAATGGAGCTTCATCGAAACCCGAGCTGACATCATTGTCGGCTTTGTACCGAATCAAAACTATTACTCTTTAGGCACAACCTTGGGAATCTATCTAAGCCTCTGGAAGGAAGTCCATGGCGACGGTGCTCAATGCCCATTCCCTGGCACAGTCGGAACCTGGAAGGCTCTCAGCAGCGACAGCAGCAGCGATATGATTGCGCGTCAAACAATCCACCTCACGCTCTCTCCCTCTACCCCTAAAGGTGCCGCCTATAATGTCTCAGATTCCAAGGTGCCACAAAACTGGGAAACGAAGTGGCCCATCCTCTGTTCGTACTTCAACCTCGAGGCCACAGAGCCCCTTGACGAACCAAGCGACATACGCAAGTTTATCAACGATAACAAGGGCACATGGTTAGCTATGGAGAAGAAGTACGGGCTGCAGAGCGGACACGCTGATGGTGGTCGAGGAATGCAGATCTCCGAGCATTTACTCATGACCAAGTTCGACTTTGACAGGCATTTCGATATGACGAAGATGTATAGTACAGGATTCACAGAGGAGAGGGGGCCGAAGGAGACATGGTGGAAGGTGTTTGATAGGATGCGCAAGGCGAAGATCATTCCATGAGCATGCCTTGCCAGAAATACCAACAGCATTTCATTCATACCTTTAAGCGTATTAAACGCACAACTCATGCAGCCCCGTTAACATTCATAACTCAGAAAGTGCAACAAGTTATCGTAGGCTATTTTTCTCTATTCTCATCAGAAACTCCAAGCGAAGTGACAATAAATATCAACGGTTCTCCAACGGCTGCAGAAGCATGCATACTGCATAATCCTCCCCGACCAATCTAAAAATTCATGTTAATCATGATAGTCTTGGGTTCCGTAAACGCCCTGAGCGCATGGATACCGCATTCCCTGCCCAACCCACTTTCCTTGCTTCCTCCAAAGGGCGTGCTCATGAACATCAAGCTCACACAGTTGATACCCACCATGCCGCTGTCAAACTCACTCGCCACTCGTAGCGCCCTATTGATATCCGTCGTAAAGACACCCGCCATGAGTCCGAAATTGGTGTTGTTAGACAGCGCCATGACTTCCTCTTCCGTCTTGAACGACTTGACGACTGACACCGGGCCAAAAATCTCTTCGCAATGGAGTTCAGACGTGGCATCTACATCTGTGAAAACGGTAGGCTCGATGTAGTATCCTGACGATCCGATGCGTTTGCCACCCACAGCGAGGGTCCCGTGGCCTTTCTTTTGTCCGCGCTCGATGAAGCCTTGGACGCGGTTGAATTGGGCCTGGTCCACGAGAGGGCCAATGCTTGTGGATGTTTCATCTGGATCACCAATTTCTCTTACCTTATCTTTCATAGCAGCCTTGTACTTTTCGAGAAAAGCGTCGTAAATGCCTTCTTGGACGTAGACGCGGCTGGCAGCAAAGCATACTTGGCCTGTGTTGGCCGTGATAGCATCGGCTGTCCATTTCACTGCATTGTCTAGATTCGCATCGTCGAAGACAACAGCGGGAGACTTGCCGCCGAGCTCAAGCGTAACGCGTTTGAGATTGGATTTTGCAGCCATTTCTTGGATCTTCTTGCCAGTAGCAATGGAGCCGGTGAAACTGACTTTGCGGATGCGCATGTGGCCTGCGATGAGAGCACCAGTGCTACCATCTCCGGATAGGATTTGGAAGACACCGGGAGGGAAACCGGCTTCCTTAATGAGGGTTCCGAGAGCGAGGGAAGACAAGGGTGTTTTTTCAGATGGCTTCAGGATGAAGCAGTTTCCTGTTGCGAGGGCTGGCGCGGCCTTCAAACCTATTGTTGCGATCGGGCCGTTCCAGGGAACTATACCGGCTACAGGGCCTAATGGTTCATTACTATAATCTCGTCAGTCTATCGAAACCATTGGGTGGTGGTGGCGGTTCGTTGGGTAGGTTCGTCGTACCGTACAATCTTAAGGAAACCATCTTCTTGAGGCCATGATTCGCCACCGAACTTATCGATGAAGCCAGCATTATACCTGAATGTCTAATGAAGTCAGAAACATCAATCCACGTTCAAGCACCGCACAACTGGATAGCAACAAACCTCAGCACATAGCCCGACCTCAAAAGCCCCAAACGCCGCTGGCGAACCCAGAGATATCCTCGTCAGTTGTGCAATTTCGTTAGCACTTTGGTCGATCAAGTCGGCGAACTTGTTCATAATGCCTCGCCGTTGCACGGCGCTCATCTTCTTCCATGCAGGAAACGCCTTCTCTGCAGCATCCACGGCGGCATCGACATCTTCTTCGCCTGCCAACGGCACATCGTCGGCAATAAGTTCACCATCTTTGGGATTATACAATGTTAGCTTCTTGGGCGATTTGGACTCGACGTATTCATTATTGATGAATATTTTCTTAGGAAGATTCTTGGTTGAATGTTGAAGCGCCATGTAGGTAAGTTACTGTTGGAGAGGAGTTACATGAAAAGTTGTACTGTTTCGAAGAAGAGAGCGTTAGGCGAATTTATTGGTATTGGATCTGCACTAAATGACTTCCAGCTGTAGTATTGGATATGTACAAGCAGTCTGACCTCTATACGAATGTAGTAAGTCTCAAGCCCGGTGACATAGGCCTAGTGGCGGCCGGTCTCGGCTGACTGAACAGACTATAGTAATGTGTCACACTGCAGGTGGAGACATCTCCTTGGCAATTACATGAGGGGTGGAGGGTCAAAGTTTCGGCTGTTATTGAACGTGCTCGCGGTCTGTTTTCCGCTGCCTTTAGCGACATGCAGCTACGAGTCATCGCCTCTACCTTCCCCGCCCGCTACCGTGTCATACTGCAAGCAACAATGCATGAGACTGATACCCGCGTATCCTAAAGTTGTCAAATGAATGAATTGAGTTGAAGGGAGACTCATACCTAGGAAAATATTTGACGAAGTAAGTTGTCGGAGAACATCAGTGCCAGGTAGGTCCAGTAATGCGAAGGATAGTGAGCATGAGTTGGGAGGAACTGGATGCATCATACTGCCGCAAGGCTCAAAGAAAACATGAGTCTTTAATTGTTCACAGTGGCTTGCAGGTAGGCTCGGAAGAGACCTTCCTCACGATGATGCGGAGGGGAAATCCAGTCGATATTTGGGCGCTGCTTTAGCACTAGCGGGCCAGTATCTCATGTACCAAGAAGATGCTGGTGGAATTGAGGTTTTTAAACTGGCATATTACTATTTAGACTTATTTCCGGGATTTCACAAGTCTTTTCGAAGGATGGCATCTGCTAAAATGTCCAAGAAAGTCGCATTAATCACCGGAGGCGCCTCAGGAATAGGTCTAGCAGTCGCGAAGGCTTTATCATACCACCCCACTATTGAGTGGACAGTCCACATCATCGATCTCAATAAAGAAGCAGGCAAAGAAGCAGTGTCGGAGCTCAAGAGCGCAAGATTCCATCAAGCCAATGTTACAGATTATTCCTCCCTCGCTTACGCCTTCGAGACAGCCTACAACGATACCGAACGCCTAGATTTTGTTTTTGCAAATGCCGGTATTGTAGAGAGAGACAACTTCTACGCAGCACATGATCTGAATGGTCCGCCGCCTCCGCCTCCAAACCAGTTGAGCGTTGACATCAATTACAAAGCCGTGATTGATACATCATATCTCGCCTTGCACTATTTTCGCAAGACAAAAGCGCAACATGGAATGGCCGGACTAGACCCCGTCTTGGTCATGACGTCATCGTGTGGAGGCCTGTATCCCAGCGAGTTTTGTCCCATGTATAGTGGGAGCAAAGCTGCTGTTATACATTTCAATCGTGCAATCGCGGTGTCATATCATCACGAAGGCATTCGCACGTTTGCTGTGTGCCCTGGCACAATCCGAACCGCGTTGCTGTCGCAAGAGGAATGGAAGTTCTTCCCGCTCGAGTACTTTACTCCAATCGAGACGGTCTCGGATGCCGTTGTGAAATTAATTGAGGGTGCGGAAATGAAAGACGCAAATGGGGTAAAAAAGAGCAAGCATGAGAACTGGGGATTGACGATGGAGGTCAACGGGAAGAACTTCTACTTTAGAAGTGACCCGGAGTTTTGCGACGACGATATGAAGACTATGATGGCGAACACTAGCATGACCAAACAGTTGGCAAGAATTGAAGGAGCTGCTAATGTTGCTTGAGGAATGCCTAGATCCGCCTGGTCATCAATTCGAACATGCTATATCTTTGAGTGTCGCCCACTTGCAAGTCTCATCCCGCCATCTACGGCTATGTCCTCTCCGTTGATGTACGTTGCTGCAGCACTACACAAGAACACCATGACGCCAGCGATATCTGAGGGTTGTCCTAGTCGTTTTCTCGGGTTGCTCTGCTCTAGTTCTTCCTGTCCCCCTAATATGTCAATCAGACCGTTAGCAAGTTTCGAAGGAAAGAAGCCAGGTGCGACAGTATTTGTGGTGATGTTCCTCGGTCCAAGCTCAACTGCTAGCTGGCGCGACAAGTGGTGTGCGGCTGCCTTCGAAACACTGTACATGATTGTCCCGTGCTCGCCAACATGTGGCACGGTTGTTCCGGCTGTCGAAGACACAATGATTATGCGAGAAGGGGAGACGCGAGTACCAGCGCGTTCAAGAAGAGGTGTGAAGCTGACGCCGATTAGTAACTGCATTACTGGTTCCGTATATTGGTATACACACAGTCTCGCAAGGTTGAAGACGCCGCGAACATTTAAATCCAAAACTTTCTGGCTCGACCAATCTGGTGTTGGATCAAATGGACCGCCCCAAGTAGCTCCTGCGTTGCACACAAGAATATCTAACTTATCGTCGGTCTTCTGCACTTTCTCCACCAATCCTTCGATATCCTTGGTATCTGCAACATTGGCAGCGATGCCAATCGCAATTCCAGATACAGGCAGCTTGTTGAGCTTTTCGACAGCTTGGTCAATACCCTGCTCTCCTTCATTCTTACGCGCGGAGATAAACACTTTCTTCGCGCCTGCGAGGAGGAAGGCGGTCGCCGTATGAAGCCCAATACCTCTAGAACCTAGGAAATCTGAGTGACAAATGTTTTTGGCAGCGATCTGTTAATTAATCTTACCTCCTGTTACCAAGGCAACTTTGCCGTCAAGCCTGAACATGCGGTTGAAGTCTTTCAGTTCCGACATGATAATTAACCTCCAGCATAAGCAAGCCTAGGGAATGTGATTGAGAATTGAATCAACGAAATGGCATCTTGAAGGAGTGAAATGCCTAGCGAAAACAGGTTGCATTTGGAGAGCTCGGTAGGTGGAGTACGATACCCATGCGATATCCTCGGGAACACGCAGTGTGGTCTGTGCATTTCCGGGGATCCCCGCATATCGCTCATCTACTGTGGGATAGCTACCTGTTACAGCCGAACAGATTACTCAAAACTCAAGTAAGATTTGTCAATAGATACACACTCTTCTATCAACCTCAAACAGTTGCTTTATTGCTTCTCAAGTATTCGCCTTCAACCAGCTTACCTAACTGAGGGCAATACGTAAACATGCCTTTCTCATCGCCTTTCCCTACCTTGAACATCCCAAAATGCAACTTGATGGATTATCTTTTTCCGCCAGAAAAGGCACCGTCGGATTCTCCTATTTGGATTGATTCGAGAAATACAGAACAACACCTGACGTCGCGATCATTACTACAATGGACTAAGAGATTAGCGCTGGGCTTGGATAGAATTGGTAGCAAGCAAGGAGAGGTCGTGATGATCTTCACGCCAAATCACATCTTCGTCCCAGTTGCATACCTTGGAATAGTGGGATCTAAGCGTATTTTCAGTGGCGGTAACCCAGCTTACACACTCCAAGGTATGTATCTACCGACACGCATCTGGCATGATGCACTACCTAACGGTTTTCAGAAATGGTGCATCAGGTTAGAAATACCGAAGCCCAGATCATCCTTGCACACCCCAGTCTCGTCAAAGTCGCAGTAGCAGCAGCGAAGGGTGCAGGTCTACCAGAAGGTCGAGTCTTTCTTTTCTCCGACGAGCAATGTGCGCCAGTCGACGGCTGCAAAGACTGGAGAGAATTTCTTCCTTCGCCGGTCGAAGCAAAGAACTACAGATTTCCAGCATTGTCAGAGCATGAAGCAATTACCGCAACAGCAACGGTGAATTATTCTTCTGGTACTACCGGATTGCCAAAGGGTGTCGAAGTGAGCCATTACAACTTGATCGCGAATGTTGAGCAAACCATATTCATACGGTACGCCAACAAACCCTGGAACGCTGATACGCGACCTGAAGAGAGATGGGTTTCCTTCTTACCATTGTATCACGCCTATGGCCAGCTCTACACTATGGCTATAGCGCAGAAACTTCAAGTTCCATGTTATATCATGCAGAAGTTTGAGTACACCGAGTTTCTGCGGATTATCCAAGATCACAAGATAACACACCTACAAGTCGCCCCTCCCATCATGATCATGTTGAGCAAGAGGCCGGAAACAGCAAAGTATGATCTGAGCAGTGTCACGGATATCTTGTGTGGTGCAGCGCCACTCTCGAAGGAACTTCAGAACGAAATTACTAAGAAATTAGGCTGCGAGATCACTCAAGGTTGGGGTATGACTGAGGTCACTTGTGGGGCAATGCATGTGCCTGGTGGCACAGTGGATGAGTAAGACCGGCTTTACGACGATCTCGATCACTACTAATATCAAGCAGCTCTGGAAGTGTGGGCCAGTTAGATCCAAACTGCGAATGCAAGCTTCTTGACGATGACGACAACGAAGTACCAGAAGGTCAGCCCGGCGAGCTTTACGTTCGGGGGCCGAACATCTTTTTGCGATACTGGCGCAACCCCGAGGCTACGAGAGAATCATTGTCACCTGATGGCTGGCTGAGAACTGGCGACATTGCCATTGTGAAGAATGGATGGTTTTGGATTGTGGATCGCAAGAAGGTAACTAAAAATCCAAGAAGCATGATCTTCGCCTAAACCAAGTACTAATACGATGGCAGGAACTAATCAAAGTGAATGCATTGCAGGTCGCACCCGCGGAGCTCGAGGCTGTACTACTCCAGTTCGATCCCATTGCCGATGCAGCTGCGGTAGGCATCACTATTGACGGACAAGAATGGCCCCGCGCTTATGTGGCGCTTAAAGAAGAATATAAGGGAAAGACGACTGCGGAAGATGTCAACAGTTACATGAAGACGAAGGTAGCAAGACACAAGCAACTTGTGGGTGGCATCGTATTCATAGATGAAGTACCGAAACTACCATCGGGCAAGATTGTGAGGAAAATTGTCAAACAGTGGGCTCAGAGGGATGCAGATAAGATGAGTAAGGCTAAGCTCTAGTTCTCTTAGTGATCATCAATCGCCTGTTGCAGCCAGTTCTTCCACAAGAATAGTCAATTATTGTAATTCAATCCATACCATTCCTTTATAGTGCAGGATGGAACTAGCGTTTACGGGAAAGGACCTATTATTAGGTTGTTGCTCAATTGACATGCAGACTAGTTAGCAAATTCCAGATGAGTATGACAAAGTATCTGGGCCTTAGGTTAAACAACTATTCTTGCTCGTGACGTTACATGGCAATGCCGGCTCTCACTAAGATTTCAAATTACAACCACCT
This sequence comes from Curvularia sp. IFB-Z10, assembly GCA_002161795.1. NCBI lineage: Eukaryota > Fungi > Ascomycota > Dothideomycetes > Pleosporales > Pleosporaceae > Curvularia > Curvularia sp. IFB-Z10. Next base: position 1,757,006 of record JPSZ01000003.1, on the reverse strand, counting down.
GCCTCTTTTCCATCTTACCGTTTTGCATGTCTTCCACAATATTCGGTAAGTCCTCCAATTCACGATATACAACATCAGGCTGAATACCATACTTTCCCGTAGAATCCACCGCCTTCTTCATCCTCCGCGGAATACTCGTGCTTTCAGCGTGTATTCTGTAGGTACTGAGATTGCATTCACGTGTCAACTATTCTGATCATACTATACTTAGCTAACTAATAGTAAAATCAATCTTTTGTGATACGTATAACGTATGTGGCAAGCGAGCGGCGCAGGCAAGCGAGCGGCGCACCCCAACAACTTTGCGCACCTCAATAAGCGTGTAGCTCCACCACATCACAATATTATAGATATATATTGATATAGTAGATTAAGCAGAATCTAGAGTATCTTTCTTGCACGTACGCGAGTTATGGCCAGTCTCTTTGCACCTGCTGCAGCGTGTTAGAGCCCGGCGGCTGACACCTGATCGCTCTCCTTCCTGACGCTCTTCATCAGCAATCTGCTTATCTGCCTCACGCTGCGCAAGTAGATCCTCTCCAGCTCCCTTTGTAAGCACTCCTTGCTTCTGTATTCGCTTTTTCTTACGCTGCCTACGCTTTGTTGCTGCCTCATTAGCCCTCTCAAGGCTGACAATCCGATCGCGCATTAGCTCAGCTGAGAGCATCATCACCTCTGCCCCCTTCTTAAGCTGGTTAATCGCCGTAATAATTGACGCTGGCGACGAGCTTTTATGCCGCTGGACGCGATCACATATTAACGTCGATTGAGCTTCAAGCTCGCGCATATTACTAGGTGTACAGGCCTGCCAGAGAGCCTCTGCGAGAGCAGCTGGAGGAGTAGGCGTACGCAGCTGCACGTCAAGCTTCGATAGAACAGCATCTGGCTGGAGAGGCACAAGGCCTGCGCCGCGGAAGGCAGAGCAGATATTGGCTGGCGTGAAGGATTGACTAAACGCTGCCTTGAACGCTGGCAGAAACTCGAGCTTGGTGATATGATTGATATGGTGGCGGATTAGGCTCTCCACCTCACGGCTATACGCGCGCTTTAGTGGCGAGAAGTAGCCAATATCAAGAGGCTGGAGTAGGTGAGAGGAGTGCGGCGGCATGCAGAGCGTGTAGATATTGTTCTCCTTGCAGTACTCTTGGAATTTAAGAGAGTGGTGGCTCTCATGGCCGTCAAGGATAAGTAGGCGACGTGTACCGACAACGCGAGTCTTCGTGTGAGCGTCAAAGTGCCTAAGCCATGCAACGCCTAGCTCGTTGTTTGTCTAGCTATTGTCACTGACTGCGATCGCCCAGTCGCGTGGGATCTCTGCTTCCTCGTACCAGGCAGAGAGGTGATACTGGCCAGCAAAGACTAGGAATGGTGGCACTGCCCAGCCTGCTGCGTTGATTGCTGCGATCAGCGTTACCCACTCGCGATTACCTGGCTGAACAGCCTTTGACCGGCCTCGCCTTTCTGACGCTGTAATGACAAGCTGAGTCGTAATCTTGCCCATTAAGAAGCCAGCTTCGTCGAAGTTGTAGACGTCCTCGTCACAGATACCGTACTTGGCCTTAGTCTGCTCTATAAGCTCAAACCAGCTCTTAATTAAGACTGGATTCTCGCAGAGAGCTCTCTGCCTATCGTACGCTCGATTAAAGCGCGTAGTAAGACTCTCTGTACGCCTAACGAAGTTGGCTGGCCACTTCTGCCCAACCTGGCTAGCGCCGCGCGCAGCTAGGAGTCTATCGGCCATATCGCGCATAGCTGCGTAGGTAGGCGCAAATCCACGTAGATCTAGATCAAGTATCCGTGCCAAGGCGTAGCTTATGACTAAGCTACGTCAGCTGCGCTGACACTCGCCGCAGGCGAGTGCCGACGCTCAATACGATATTACCTTCAATACGATATTTTTTTGCAACTCTATCACTTTAATCCCTACTTATAGCCCCCACAATAGCTCAATCTCAAGCTTTAATTAATGATCGCATTACAGAGATCTTAGAGTCTATCAAGGATATCTCGAAGCCCAATTTTAAGCAGCTTGCGCGCAAATACGGTGTTCCATACCAGCGATTACTCGCCCAATCAAAGGGCCGCCCAACACATTCTCAACGTCCTTCTAGCACCCACAAGCTTACTAAGGCGCAAGACCAAGCGCTGTACAATTATATCGCACGCCTTAATGAACTTGGCGTTTGTGTACGACTGCCTATAATTGTATCGTGTGCTAATTATCTTCTTCAACAAGCTCACGATGGTCCTGGTCCTCCACCAACTGCAAGCTCGCGATGGGCAAAACAATGGCTCAAACGGCAGCCTAAGCTTCACGTACGGCGACAGCAATCTCTTAATCTCAATCGCGCACTTGCGCATAACTCTAACTCTATTATGAAGTGGTTTAACACCTTTACAAGCCTAATTCAGACGCATGGCATCCCACCATCAGATATCTAGAACTTTAACGAGACTGGCTTTCGCATTAGGATCGGAAAAGACCAGTAGGTTATTACTTTTAAGCCTCGCCGCCGTGTCTATTTACCAACGCCTAATAATCGTACATCATTAACTGTAACTAAGTGCGTCAACGCTGCAGGCCACGCTATCCCACCAATAATTATCATTAAAGGCGACGCGCTCCTTAAGCGCTACTTCACTAATTTGCCCAATAACTATCTAATCGCGCATAGCGATAGTAGCTATACAAACGATCAATTAAGTTATAAGTGGGTGAAGCACTTTATACAACAGAGCCAGAAGCACATTCAAGGGCTATATCGGCTGCTTTTATTCGACAGATTTAATTCACACTGCACCCAAGAGTTTCTAGAAGTCCTTGAGGACCACAAGGTTATTGCCTATCGCCTGCCTCCACATACATCTCACTTTCTCCAACCGCTTAATGTGGGATGTTTCCAGCCGTATAAGCACTAGCACGCGCAGGCTGTTAATCATGCAACCCGAACAGGCTGTACAGCTTTCAACAAGGTTGAGTTCTTGGCTGCTATTGAGTCAATCCGCGCCTACACATTCAAGTCCCGTACGATACAAAAAGGCTGGCGAGACTCAGGATTATATCCATTGGATATCAAGCGCGTAAAGAATAATATACAGAGAGATTTTGCTGATTGGGATGCTGATTGCCAAGATACTGGCAGTAGTAGTGATAGTAGCAGCAACGCTACTATAGAGGGAACACCACCACCACCAGAGCTAAACACGCCTCTAACAATCCGGACGCTTAAGCGCAATATTGACTATTGTCTAGAGAATAAGGAGCTTAGCGAGAACGTAAAACGTACGCTGTTTGGAGCGTATAATATGTCTGTTGCTAGAGACCAAGCAATTAGTGAACTGCGCACCATGACTTCAGTTGCACAATCACAGCGATCACGCCAACAAAGGACTCGTACGATTCTCAAATCTTCAATAGGAGTTATTTACTCCCATTCAGCACGAAAGATGGTTCAAAATAAGCTTATAGCTAAGTTAAGCCAGCTGCAGTTTGAATATTCAAAGATGAAGGGCATGCCAGTTATAAAAAAGAAGCGGCATTTCCAAGCTTACAAATCAGTACACGAACAATTACAGCGTGTATGGGCGTCAATGCGTGCTGCTGGATTACTATCGTACGAAAATCAGTATAAGAACTGGCGTGGTTAAGTAGTTATTTAATAATATATCTAGGTTATACAAAAAAATATTGTATTGAAGGTAATATCGTATTGAGCGTCGGCACTCGCCTGCGGCGAGTGTCAGCGCAGCTGACGTAGCTTAGTCATAAGCTACGCCTTGGCACGGATATATGCCTAACTATCACCTCCTCCTCTAGCTTAGTAAGCTTCTTTGAGTTGGGCTGGCAATCGCGTCGGGCAGGCTTGCCAGCGCGTCGGCGACGGAGCGTTGTTTCGGCTACGCTATAGACTGCAGCAGCACGGCGATTTCCTTGAATTTGTTTATTTTTAAGAGATAAGATAGCAAGCTGAATATCTGCTTCGTTTGAAGCCATTTGAGTATACTAGTGTTGAGTAATTAGATGTTTAGTTCAAAGAGGTGCGCAAAGTTGTTGGGGTGCGCCGCTCGCTTGCCTGCGCCGCTCGCTTGCCACATACGTTACACTATATGAGCAGCAAATCAGGAGCAAATTTTGTAGACTAGCATTTTCGAGACCCAGAACACGACGACGTTGCTTGCCACAGCTAACAACCCTTTCGTTCTTCACGAAAGCAAATTTCTATCATAGAAACATTCGCATTCATGTTGTTATTGACCAAAATGATGAACATCTAAGCCAGCATGAACTCCAACCCTTCCGCCATCTGGTCAAAGAATTTCTTTCTCGGCTCTTCTAGCTTCGTCGATGGCCAACCCATGAAGAAGTGTGGATAGCCTCCATACATGTCAAGTCGATTGGGCACACTGCAGACTACTTAGCAAGTAAGTTGAATAAAAAGACAGAACACTTACCCTGCTTCATCGAGTTTTTCTTTCATGAGTAAACCATCATCTCTCAGTGTATCTTGATCCGCAACAGCCATGTAAACCCCCTTCAGATCCTTAAGTCTAGTGTGCAAAAGCGGCGAGGCGTAGGGGTCGGTTGGCGGCGCACCCAAGGCCTCTGAAACAGAGTTAGTATCCCACATCACTCACAAAGAGATATTGCCTTACCCCAGAAAGCTCGCATTGCTCCTGCCGTGTTGATCGTATGCTGGTCATGTTCTTCCATAGCAGTATACCTGGTCTTCATATCCTTTGGTACCGCATCTGGATGTACCGTCGGAGGAGTGATGCTTAGGATGCCCACAAGTTGCTCTTTCAATCCCTCATCTATGGCCCTCAGCGCGGTTCCAAATGCAATATGCCCACCGGCAGAAACGCCCGAAGTAATGAATCTCTCTTCAGCGGTCTTCAATCGCTGTGAATTGCGCAAAGCCCATTGCAAAGCCTCGTAACACTCGTTCATCAATCCCGGATGCGCGTTTTGCGGCGCAAGCCCATATTCAACGGATATGACAACAATATCACCGGCTTTCGATATGGCTCTGCTAAAACCGTCATCTACATTGATGTCGCCCATAGCCCAGCCTCCACCATGATAGTACATGCATACTGGTTTGTCACCCTTGTAACCAACAGGTGTATATATACGGACTTTGGTCCCTTGATCAGTCGCTGTGTCTTCAGTTTCAACGGAAGAGTCAGGCGCAGGGAGATTGTATTTGGATACCATGTGTTCACCAATACGTTGGAACTGCTGAAACATGTTTGAGAGAGGAGGCGTCAGAGCTATGTGCTCTCCCCACTCCTCTTCGAACTGCATACATTGGTTACTGTAGGTTATAACACGGGGTACTTTATTCATACGAACCTCTAGCCATGGCGTCGCGAGTCCCTTGTTAGTCATCATTCATCAATGTTGATTGTTTCGGTATCCTGCAACTGAATCATCATAACCTTTCTGTACAAGGTACAATGAAACTGCTCCGCGTGGCGAATATCGTTAGCGTCATTACCAAGTGTAGTTTCCTCCGCTGCGTCGAATTGAGTTGGGCTCCACCCCCGCTCTTCCTGTCCATGCCTAAATATCTCCGACGGTTCCGATCAGACTCCACCCCCAAACCCCACCTCGGCTTTAGATGGTGTACCTCGCTAATGCGTCCTCTAGTATGCATGCAATGGCAACGAGTCATGCGCAGTAAATTCATGCATAGCTTCCGAGTCATGTGCTCTGACCGCGTTTACTCACATCTTCTGCGGCGCATACTCGTATCATAAGCCACACTCATATCCTCCCCAATTACCTTGGTCATGGACATAGATATCAACACCCATCCAGCCTTTTCGCGCATACCACCATGGGTAAAAGCCAAGCTGCGCCCTATCGCAATTTCAAAGATACACCAAGTGTATGAATGGGTTGAGAATGAATGTATACCCGCGGAGCGCATTTACAAAGCTCAGCTCAGCGAAAGCAAGACTAGATGGAACACACCAGCCATCATCCATGAGCTGCGAAAAAAGGCCAAAGCTCAAGGGCTGTGGAATCTGTTTTTGCCTAATCACTTCGTTGAGAGTCCCGGATTAACAAACCTAGAGTACTCGTGTTGTGCAGAGATAATGGGAAGAGTATACTGGGCAGCGCAGGTAAATCGACCCTCTTGGACTTGCAATCGCCATCTCGGAGGGGCAATTCTAATGTATCAAGTAGACCATGAACTGCCACGCCCCAGAAACAGGCAATATTGAACTACTGGCGAAATACTGTACACAGGCTCAGAAGGAGAGATGGCTTTATCCCTTGATGAATGGCGACATGTCCTCAGCATACAGCATGACAGAACCCAACGTCGCCTCTTCCGACGCCACCCAAGTCGGCATCAAAATGGACATCACAAACAAGGAAGTCATCATCAATGGCCGCAAGCTCTACGGCAACTGCCAGTACAATCCCGAAATGCAACTCTTCATCCTAATGGGGTGCTCCGACCCAACCAACCCGAATCCCTGGAACAGACACACGACGCTTGTGGTGCCGGCCAACAGTCCTGGGCTCCGGCAAATCAGGAACCTGAGTATAATGGGGTACGACTGGGCGCCCGAAGGACACGGCGAGTACGTCTATGACAACGTGCGCGTGCCGCTTGAAAACATCATCCTAGGACCAGGGCGTGCATTTGAAATCGCTCAAGGTCGGCTGGGGTCCGGTCGCATACACCATTGCATGCGGCTAATCGGGCAAGCAGAGCGCGCATTCGAACTCGCGCTTGTGCGATGCATGGAGCCGAGGAAGAAGCCGAGGGGCAAGTTCATCGGCGAGTTTGACAGCAACATTGAGCGGATTGCGGACATGCGCATGACGATTGATGCGATGCGGCTTGTCGTTCTCAATGCGGCTGATACTATGGATCTGCAGGGTAACAAGGCTGGTAAATATGCTATTGCGCAGAGTAAGATCATGGTGCCGAATGCGCTGCTCAAAGTAATCGATGAAGCCATGCAGATTTATGGTGGTCAGGGCCTTACTCAGCATACGCCGTTGCCTGAGATTTGGACGTATGCGCGCTTTGTAAGAGTGGCAGATGGACCGGATTCCGCGCATAGACATCAGGTTGGGCGCGATCAGATGAAGACGGCGCAGAGGTTTAGAGACAAGGCAAAAGGGTATACGGAGAGGTATAGAGAGTTGTGCAAGAAGTGGGGTTTGGAGCCGGAGGAGTTTGAAGGAATATTGTAGCAGCTCTTTCTTCTCAATAACCCAGTAGGTTACGGTCAAAGCCAGATTCATGCCGGCCACATTAAGAAGAAATGGTCATGTAAATGCTGTGCAAGTCGCCCGAGAAGAGAATCAGAATGTACTAGAACGATGCAATGCTATTACTTCTATGTTCGAAAAGGAGAGAAAAGGGTATCATATCCAAGCCCTAGAATGCTAATTCATGTTGGTGTCATCTACACATGGCCTAATTTCATTATTCATACTGCAATCGGCGGTGACCCAAAGCTCAGGTTGTCGTCATCATCAAAAAAGGACGCCGCGTCTTGTGTCGACATGACGAAGTCGTCAAACAAGGGATTCGCTGCTATCGTATCAGCTGTGTTCGAGGAGTGAGAGTCGGCCATACACGGCCTCCTCGCTGGTGGCGCATGAGAGTTGGATGGCGTTGTAGTAGCTTTCCGTTTCGCAGGGGGCCCAAACATTGATTTGGGCAGCTGTGAGGCCCTAAGTTTCGAGAGTTCAATCTCAAGACCTGTCGCAAAAGGACCCGGATTCCAACATTTGCCAGCTATCTTCTTAGTAGAAGCCAAAGGCCTGCTACTGTTTGCAACAACAGACGAGCGTATTGGCGTGTGTGTCAAGGTTACCGCGTTTTCGCGCTTTGATGGCACGGCCGATGGTCTCACTGGCGGCACTATAGGTGCCATTTGGATTGTTCCTTGCGTTGGTCGAGAAACTGCTTTCTCTGGCATCGGTACTGGCAACTTCTTCGATGGAACAGGAGCTGGTTGCGGGTTCGCCTCGTCAGAGACAGTATCATCAAGCTCATCGTCCAGATCATCGAGAGAGAAATCTAGATCTTGCGTAGACATAGGGGGAAGGTCATCGGTCATCGAAAGTGAAGGGGCATCCAAGGTACTGTTGGTTTCGGCAACTTTAGGGTTTACTTCAGAAGCAATTTCACGCGAAATTTGTGTACTGCTTTCAAAAAAGCCATCCCAACAATCAGTTGTTGGAGACATTGCCTGGAGTGTTTGTGCGGCGGGTGCGGTATTCAGAATATTAGACGGGCAGCATTTCGATGCTGGAACATCTGGAAGCTTGAAGCATGGGTGTACGATTGCTTGAGACTTTGCCTGAGGAATTGGGAGTATTGGCCGTTTGGGCAACACTGTAGGCAGTATCCGACCTGGTACAGATGGTAGTTTGAACCCAGCTTGTGATGTTTCCCGTGGCATCTGAGATGGCGTATAATCAAGGGCGACGCAGATGGGAAATTGTATGCGTTGAAACGGATGCTGATCCAGGTTCTTGTACTTTGCGCGAAAGGGTATTCGGGTAAGGAATGTTTTGGTGCCTCTCAACTGCCCATCTAAGACCAAACATTCCAACCGATCGTTCTCAGATCGCAGAATCTGAAGATGTTGACTGCTGTTTAACTGACTGCTGGTATGCAAGTCTTTAAGCAGAGTAACAATACAACCAACTTTGATACGCAGGCGGTGCTGTGGTAGCCCGACGGGATTCAGTTTGTGCAATAATCCTACAGCAGGATTCCATTCGGGGGTCTTCAACGAGAGATCCTGGGAGAGCAGCTCTATTGGAGGCCCGGGCAGTTCATCCAGAACCGCCTCAACTGTCTTATTTATGGGCCCGTGGGTGCGAATAAACTCGAGGTCCTCTTTGATAGGGCTGGGCTTGGGCGGAGTCGGCGCGAGGGGCGGAGCAAGCGCAATATGAGAGACAGGTGCCGGCTGCAGCTGTACCTTCAGGGGAGGCTCTTCAGCTGAATCCAATATAACTAGATTGTGTGCTTCCAACAGGGAGTCGTCCAAGTCGTCGTCCGCCCATTGCTCCTCCGGCGACGCATTCGGTTCAGGCAGGTCGGGGGCGTAGTCGTCGTCATCGTCGTCCCAGGGTTCCTTCTCGATCGCCGCGATGGTCTCTTCCAGCTTCTTCGTGAGTTCCAATTCTTTCCGACGCTTCTCTTCGTCTTTCTTTTTCTTCAGCCCCAGAAAGGCTTCCATCCCAGTTTTCAGCTGCGCTTGGGTGTGGCTGTATCCAATCAGCTGTGTGGCCAGTCCGACCCCCAGCTGCTTTCTTGCTGCTGCCTCCTTTGCTTCTCTCTCCTTGCGCTTCTTAGCCGCAGCCTTACGGCGTTCCTCGGCCTCCCGAGCCTGGGCGGCGCGCTGGTTCAACTCTAACTCGCGCGCCAGCTGCTTCCGTTGCCGCTCACTGAGGAGCGGCCCATTTTTCCTATGCTGTTTCTTGAGCTCTGTTGACGTTTGCGCGATTCTGTGTGGCGTTGGCGCCATGGCGGATGCGCATGACGTTGATGAGGGGGAATGTAAGTGGGCGTATAGGGAGTGGCGGTGGATGTTTTGCACAGCCGCGCTAGAGACACGAAGTCACGTGACTCATCCACGATTCTTTCTGGGTAGCCTTCAACTAACAGCCCATATCTGGCTGTTTCCCCAATAGAGTCTCTTGTTCGACAAGCTACCGCAACCCCGAAGCTGGAGATGGTTTAGAAATTTCCTCGCGCAATGCTGACACCGCCAAGCGAGAACACTGTGCCTCTCCAGTGCATGGCAGATTCAGCTAACTTCAATTGGTCTTGATCAATCCTTTCAACCGCATGCATACATTCACTGCAATCATTTTCGCTCGTCCGCATTCGTTTTTGTCCACCTGCATTGAACAGATAGTATACATGCTGCACATCTGACTCAATCAGGCTTGCATTCGTGGGGAAAAGAACACCCGGCCCTTCGGGCGTAAACTTACCCCGCACACGAGCCCTCTCGTGTTATTGGGTGTCACAATTTACCAGGGTGTGTGCATACACACGGAAAACTGTTCAAACTATCGCTCTGAGGATGCTATTTGCAATTTGTAAGTGCGGTTTGTAGCAAAGAAATTCTGCAAAAGTGATTAGTTGTACAGCTGCTGAGATATCATTGAACGCAAGTGTATGATCAGTGACCTTATACATATCGACCTTATTACTATGTCCTTCACGCTAAAGGGAGTTGCATATATTACTGGTGCAGGTTCTGGTAAGTGTGATAGACTACTACATTCACATTCGTAACGCTCACAACTAACACTACGAAGGCATCGGACAATACACTGCGTATGCTCTTGCAAGGCAGGGAGTACGCTCGTTCGCTTTGGTCGATCGCAATCCAATATCAAAGACAACCAGCGAACTAAAAACTATTTCGCCCGATATTTCCATCCAGGGATTTGAACTAGATGTTACCGACGAAAAGGCAGTGGATGATAGTATAGATAAGACGGCCAAAGAGTTCGGAAGATTGGACTACGCCGTCAACAATGCGGGAATCGGCGGCATGGTTAAAACATCAGACCAAATACCAAAAAACGATTTCGAAAAGATTATAGCTGTCAATACGACTGCAGTCTGGCAATGTCAGCGTGCGCAGATTCGGCAGATGTTGAAACAGCAAAAACAGTCAGACTCGTACCGCTCCTATCGTGGATCTATCGTCAATGTAGCGTCCATGTATGGTGTAGTCGCACCACCACCTAATGTTCCAGCTACCGCATACGCTACAAGCAAACATGCCGTTGTTGGTCTTACTAGATCTGATGCGCTTTCATTCGCCCACAAAGGCATTAGAATCAATGCTATATCTCCAGGCTATGTGCTGACACCACTGGTTCAGAAGACGATGGGTGGCGACATGATTGAGAAGGAGAGGATGAAAATTCCGGTTCACCGCTACTCAGAGATGGAGGAGATTGCCGATTGCATAGCGTTCTTGCACTCAAATGCGGCTAGTTACCTAATCGGGGCAAACTTGGTTGCAGATGGTGGATACACAATCACATAGAGCATTGCGCAAATGCACTCATCAAATGGTTGACTGTTCAGGTCATGCAATCCTATAGTACATCCTTTACTACATACCTCGTCCGATATCTTCGCCCGATAACGCCTACTGAAGTCGGGCGTATCTCTGTAGACGTATGTTCGTCTCAATTGTTTGACCCCACTTCACTCGGGAAATAAAGTTCAACGTCATACCCCGGCAGATATTGGGGGCTAACTGTATAGAGCTCACATGAATCGCCCGCTGACTACAGATCTAGCTCGTAGAGGCAGCCCCCTTCAAGCCGTGTCATGAATTTCTGACCGCGGAAATCGTTTGCCATTATTGTTACTACAGGGCGTCACTTGCATCTCTTGGCCCTAATATGAGCTGCCGGCATGATCGGGTGCTTGATTACATAGGTTGTAATCACACTTAGCCGAACCTCAGATTTCACGGATGAGTAGCCTGACTCAAGTAATCGGACTCAAATGACTGAGACTGGAAAGTTGCTGTGCTTGACGCCCAGCAACAGACTTTAAGAACCTGTACACCCCCAGATCACAACGTTATTCATCCAGTTCGCCTTTAGTTTCTTTTGTAAGGTTCTACATTCTCTACACAATGGCAGACGGACTCGTTGTTCCATCAATAACCAGCTCTGAAAGGGACGCTCGGTACCGGTTAGAAAGACCAATCCATGCAGAACGCCATGTTCGCGTTATTTGTGTTGGTGCAGGTGCTTCGGGCCTTCTGATGGCATACAAGCTGCAAAGACATTTTTCCAACTACAGTCTCCAAATCTACGAGAAGAATGTTGAGGTGTCCGGCACTTGGTTTGAAAATCGATATCCAGGGTAAGTGCGGGCTAAGAAGCTAGAGGCGGGGATGATACGGCTTTAGCCCCATGATCAGCCTTTACCGACGCAGCTACGGTGGTGCAAGACAATTGCTGAATTTATCTGCAGATGCGCGTGCGACGTCCCATCACACAACTATACCTGGTCATTCGAGCCAAAACCCGATTGGTCTGGTGTTTATGCTAGTTCGAAAGAGATATTCGCATATTTCAACGATTTTGCGCGAAAGTATGGCCTCCGCAAGTATGTCAAGACTCGACACCTGGTCATCGGTGCAGAATGGAACAAAGAGAGGGGGGGTTATAATATGAAAGTCAAAGACCTCGAGAATGGTCAGGTTATGGAGGACCACTGTGATGTTTTGGTGAACGCTTCAGGCATCCTGAATCACTGGCAATGGCCAGCCATACCTGGTCTGGACAAATACAAAGGTACATTGCTGCACACTGCGAACTGGGACGAGAGCATCAACTTAACAGGCCGAAATGTCGGTCTTATCGGAAACGGGTAAGTACAATTCCTTATCAGTCCTCAGTATGTACTAATATCAGCGTAGCTCTTCCGGTATCCAAGTTCTTCCCGCAATCCAACCACTTGTCAAGAAAGTAACCACCTTCATCCGCGAACCAACTTGGATCTCTCCCGTTCTAGGTCTCGAACAACACGTCTTTTCCCGCAACGAAAAGCAGGCTTTCGCCACGCAGCCTGGTGCATTGCTCCAATACCGCAAGGACATTGAGCGAGGCCTCAACGGTCAATTCAGCACGTTCCTGAAAAATACAACCAGCAGCATCGACACTGAAGCCCATTTCCGCAAGCAGATGTCAAGAAAGCTGAAAAACAAATATCTCGAAGAGCGTCTGATTCCAAGTTGGCGTGTCGGCTGCAGACGGCTGACACCCGGCGTGGGTTATCTCGAAGCCCTTGGTAAGCCGAACGTACAAACAGTATATGGCGAGATAAACGAGATAACTGAACACGGTTGTCTCTGCAACGACGGAAACGAATACCCTGTTGATGTACTCATCTGCGCTACAGGCTTCAACACATCTTTTAAGCCGCGCTTCCCGGTCATCAACTCGTCTGGAACCAATCTCCAAGACGCCTGGGCAAAAGAACCCCGCTCCTACTTTGGTCTTGCCGCTGCCGATTTTCCTAACTACCTCATCTTCCTGGGTCCCAACTGCCCCATCGGCAACGGACCTGTGCTCAGTGGCATAGAAGCCCAGGCCGATTACATGTGCAAACTCATCGACCGCTTCCAAACACACAATATCTCTTCTTTCGCACCCAAGGCAGAAGCTGTAGACGATTTCATTGCTTTCAAAGACGATTTCATGAAGAAAACTGTGTGGGATGATCCCTGTCGGTCGTGGTACAAGGGTCTTGGTGCTGATGGTCCTGTTACCGCCCTTTGGCCTGGCTCAACACTGCACTATATCGAGGCGTTGATGGAGTTGAGGCTAGAAGATTGGGACGTAAGGTATACGGGAAATCGGTTCAACTGGCTGGGTAATGGATTCTCCCAGACCCAGGTAGATCCGACGGCTGATTGGGCGTTTTACATAAGGGAAAAAGATGATGACGAGCCGATATCGCGATTGCAGAAACTAAGGAAGATCAACAAAAGTGGAACCATGAAGCCTACTTCTAGTTTCAGCTTTACAGGAGTGCCTTCAAGGAAGGTCGAAATGGTAACAGGGGCAAAGTTGTAAGCTCTAAAACTTGGAACGGAGGGCCTGGACGATGGTTTCTTTTCGTAATTGTATGGTGCTTTGATAATTAATGTATGGTGACGCTATGTTTTTGGTGTTGAAAACAGCATGGTGATAGTAGCCTCTTGGTAGTTAGATGAAGGTGGATTATATTGTACCCTAGAAAGTTGCTCTGTGAGCACTACAACATGAATCGGGCGCAGATGCATTATTGTTTTCTTCTCTCTGACCAACCACTTAGGCTTTACTCCATAAAACACACCCTTTATTCAGAAATACATTATTTATGAACATCCAATCTTTTTTTTCTGGATCTTTTTGTACCGTGTTCGCAGCCACTACCAAGTCGCACTGCCTTATTAATCATAACGAGGTCCTATCTGAAATGGATACCGGCTATACAAAGATCGCCATGGGATATAGGGCGTCCGATTTACAATAACTCAACATTTGGGTTGGAAGTGAGAAAGGTAGACCTAAATGCTCCGTAAGGAAAGGCGATAAAAAATTTAGCAGAACTGGAGGCATATCCGTAAGGTATATGACAACATCTTTGTGCAATTATTCAACTTGATACTGCAACGCAAAAGCTCAGAGATAATTGCAATGAACAGTGCAAAATAGTGATTCTCAAGTGTTTATCAAGATATATGGAGAGATGCATTGACATTGCGCAATCGAATTCTCATAGAACCACTTTCAGGCCACTAGCTCGTTAAGTCCTCCTGGAAACGTCTCAAACCAGTTGCGACAAAAAAAGATGAAGCAGTCGGAGGCTCGCAAAAGCATCCGTGCTGCCTCAAGGTTTGCGCTAGGCAAACGTCGGCTCTCCAACGGCCCCACATACGAAACATCCCCCACATTCGCTACCACCACATCAATACTTGCATAAACATGCAGATCTTTAATCACTGTGGTTGAGAAAGACGGGAGAGTAGCGCCGGGTCTGTGCCTGAGCATTTTGATGATTTACAGTACTAATGAGCGTTGGAATGCGTTCTAGGGAAAGAAACGATAGAGTAACGGTTAATGCATTCAAGAAACCCAATAACTACAACTGTCTCGAGACTACGTACCGCAAAAATTGAAGAAAGTGGAGATAAACAATTCCTGACTTCTATGTTTGAAACTTCACGACTCAAATGATGTTTCCAAACCATAGCAGAAAGGGCTATTTCTAGATGTGCCGTTAGTATACCCAAACAACCTGATCCTTGGAATATTCCACGACGACTCGTGCTTCCCAGCAGCAGAAACATGACTGCTCAATCCCCTATAGGTATCTGATTCTAAAAATGACTACTGGTATCCACATGCTGTCTACCTTGAACACGGGAACCAGCGAGCATTTGTTTCAATGTTACTATTTTAATCCTGTATAAGTGAAGAAAACCAAGATCGTCCTTGTAACATGGACAACGCTATGCGACCTGCTGAAGTGATGGTGGAGGCAACGCCTCGTACCCCATGCAGTGTCAGAGTTGTAAGACGTGCAACTTGACTGTGTTTTGACGTTTTGAACAGCCTGTTACAGTTATGGGGAAGTATTCATGACCCCTACAGCCGCTAGCACTATGAAAGAACCTCGATGTGTATATATTGCTATGTGTACGGCGAAAAGCAATCATCATTCACAACAAGACCTTTCAATTCATCCAAGTAACTACTACTTAACTACCTTGACTTTTTTTTCCCCACTGCTGGCCAGCTCTTCAATCCCCTACGAATCGACGAAACGACCAACATGCCTACCTCTCAGATCTCTACTCCTCTCTCTGGCATCGACGCTACCGTCGTCGTTGCAGCACTGCACAACCACGATCTAATGATCAAGACGCTCTGCCCAGCCCTGGTCAGCTACGCCTTCGAGTCTGGTGACAAAACCAGCTCAGCCACCTACACCATCACCGACAAGAAGCCCATCGGTCAAGTATGCCATAGATTCTCAGCTTGCTTTCATTCAATCCCCTCTCTAACATGTTCCAGACCACTTACAAGCTCACCATTACCAACGTGCCAGAGGGTGTCGACACACTCGTTAATGCCAAACCACCTGTTGGCACACTCACTATCAGTGGCAAGTGGCGTGTCGTTGACGGCAAGCTGAGCGAAGAAATTGATATCGATGCCAATTTCATGATGAAGAAGGTCGCCAAGAGCAATGTTGAGAAGACACACCCGGTGCAGCACATGAAGCTGCTTGAGGCTGCTCAAGCCTAAACGAAATCGTGGTTTTGTTACATGTCGGTAATGCTTGCAATGCAGTTCACGTAGAGTATGGAGTATCTTCACATATCAAGTTCTTGAATTTGTGCATGTCATTCAACTGTAAACGAACCCGTGTTTATCTTTTCATCTACCCAGAAATGCTTGATCATGCCAACAAGACGTAACCATGAGACAAAGTCTCTGAGAACCCAAACCCAGTATTCGTCTCGATCGCATGAAATCAGCTCCCTTTCCCTTTGACGTTATGCTATAGATCGTGACTACGATTTTGGTGAGTGAAAGGAAAGAATACCAAGACGAAAATAGTCAATTATTCCTATCTAAACGGTATAGTAGACTCCATGTCGTACCAGCACAAGCGGTAGTATTGGAAATGGCATTTTTTAACAGCACCGTGCTTGCACTCGTAATCCGTGAGCGTAAGCGTACGCCATTTCGTAACAGGAACCGTGGTTGTGTAACTGTTCGTAGCAGTGCTCGTGTGTCTTGGGAGGTTTCTTATTACAGTACGTACGGACGTCACAGTCGTGACGGCTGGGGCGATATATAGACCAGGGTTATTCGTGCCCTTGGCGGTCTCAATAGGGCCCAGGGCAACAATCTTATATGATTTTTCACCTGGGATGTGGTCTGGAACTCTATGAAAGGCCGTAGTGCGAGGAATTCCAATGAAAGAGGTACGAATGAGATTGAAGCCTGAACCACGAGTATAAGACGTCATCGCTTTAGGTATCTGACGAGCATCGAGACTGTGTGTGGGGGTTTGTTCTTTGTCTTGAGGAAGAGTGGTAGCTGTAGCTTGTGACGGATTTCCTGAGTGAGCAGTGGCGATTTTATGTACGAAATGCCCACTGATAGTCTCTGCATGCGCTGCCGGAAGGGCACATCCATCTCTTCCAGGTCCATGATAGAAGTTAGGAAGATTCACAGGAGGTAGTGTATCTACCAACTCGCGCATAGCCCGGGCTACATTGTTCAGCTCCGTCGTCGACTCGTTTCGCAACTCCAGACCTTCTAAGGTCCTCCTTTCCAGGGATCCGGATTTGTAGTGCTCAGTCGCAACACGCAAATGCTCCATTGCGGATGCTGCGCTTTTGGCCGCCATCTCCACTTGACCGCCAAGATATGCTGCAATATTCAAAGACTTGATAGCAATTTCGGTAAACGTTCCAATCATGTGTATCGGATCATTAGTATCGCGCAATTGAGATGGTTCCACGGGCATGATCCCGTGCCGTAGTCGCCTTGAAGCATTGTCGCTTAGTTTCGTGAACTCCTTCAGTGATGGGGCAGCCGACTGCTTGGTGGATCCGAGCAAAACCAGAGTCGAGATATTTGCCACGAACTCGCGCATGAGATATTCGAAAGTCGCTTTAAGGCTACTAGTGCCGTCGACAATTCGAAGTGCTCCTTCCAATACAGATGCAAATAGATCTGCTCGCGTCTTCTCGACACCCAGACCAGTCAAGTGCGTACTCACAACCTTTTTAAAGGCGCCATCCAATGCAATCTTAAGTCGTGCGTCATACCACGGGCATTTGTTGTGTTCCCAGGCAGCCTCGATTCCAGGGACGAGGTTTTTGCAGAAGTGTCTTGTTGATTCAATAACGAAACCATTCCCAACGAGACTCTTTAACACTCTGTTTTTAAGGGTTTCCAGATCAATGAAGGGTTTCCCTGTGTTTTTGGGGAATTTTACCAAGGATCGACAGATATCCCCAGCAAGGGCAGAGTTGTTGTTCTCATAGTGACCGGAGGTGATATTGTTTGAATTAGATGAAGGAACGAGTAGGGACGCTAGATAAGAGCCTGCTGCCGCACCGTCTATTCCCTGGTTAATAGGACGTAGTCCGTAATCCTTATCGTTTCTAGCGTTCAGCTCAACTACGATGCTCTGCGATGTCAGCCAAACAGCAGGGGTGGTGCCCAGATCACTATTGAGAAGCGTTTTGAAGTCGATGTCCCATTCAAAATGAGGTTGTGATGGGTGATGAAAACTGCTACTGACTTTGCCCAAGAGGGCGAAAAGAGGGAGGACAGCAATGGTGAGGCTTTTCTTTCTTGCCATTGTGAATGGTGAGAGTTGTTATCAGAGTGAGACAAGAAATCAAAAGGCGCAAATTCTTATAAAGAATTTTAGCGGGACATAACTGTAAGCTTTGCCATCTGAATTAGTTATGGTTGGCTGACTGAGTGCAACCACGAAAACTGATAACGGGAATCCTCCAACCGAACCAAAGAATGAAATCGTCACTCACAACTTTCTTGTCTTGTGATTATCTCAGATCTTCGAAGTCTTACCGTTCATGTGCTCATTAGTTGAACCCTTTCATTTATAGCCTAGGCTGTATGAATCCTATTAGTGGCTAGGGCCTGCGATGATAACGATTCAACTAGCTCCAGAGTAAGCATATCCTGTGGAATGTGGGACCAAGGGGATGGTAGACCCGGTATAGAAGGCTACGAGAAGATTATGATTTTTGATGAATACGATGATATCGGATCATTACCCCTTTAGTGCGCTTTGGCGTCGAGTGAAACTTCATAAAAGGCAATACATCGAGACTTTCAAAGCAGGTATGCAGCAAATCATCTGCAACAGATCCACGCGTACATGGTCTTTATGCAAGGAACTGAAGACCTGTATTTCTCTAACATGGGAAAAGTTCAACTATGCGTAACCAGTATCCACATCTGTCAATATTGCTGTTCATACCGAAACTCTTATACGGTTCCTTTATCGGTCGGACGTAGCGCAGAGCGTATAGCAGTCAGATTGTCATACTGCAACCATGATATTTCGCGCGTTGAGCAGCAATTGGCTGTTCCATAGCTGCGCCAATGCTCTGCGGAAAGGCTCATAAAGTTTACCATTTGAGCCAACCCACCATCTTCACCCAGATTGAGTAAAATTTCTACGTATGCGATCGTGTCGGATAACGTCGCGCCACATTTCTGGAGTAAAAGTAGAGGATCTCGAGGTGCGGAGCCAGCCGTATCTGACAAGGGTCCGTGTATACCGACCCGCTGCGCAACTGTCTCTTATCACTTCGAGCTATGCAACAGCCAGATCGAGCTGCCAGTATTAGCCATCGTCGCGTGCATTTGTTGAGTTGGAGAAGTGGGGAAAGACACCATTCCATGCCGCGGAGCGGAGCGGGCCACAACGCTAGTTGAGCGCTAAGGTAGCGAGGTCTTGGCATACATCTACTTAGGGTCTAGGCCCAGCTGCCCCTGATGTCGGCAGTTCATTCACCTTGTCCCTGCGCCTTTTCCCGCCACATTGTGTTGTTGTGTTGTCTTATTGGCACAGGATATATAGTCAAGGGCCTTGATTATCGTCAGGCGAATGACCAATAAGTTATGAAAGGAATATATCCAATTGGCTGGCTATGTACAATTGAGTGACGCGGGAAGAGCTGGGTGATTAAAGACATGGGCCCCAGCTCATTTGATATTCCAAGAACTTTTTTATTGCATATCCTTTTCCTCAGCAGAATCACCATTCGTCGGAGGCCTGGGCCCGCAGTACGCGCAGGTATCTGGATACCCTACCCATGGACTTCCTGGGACCGGCACGCCACCTTCGGACGTCCATACATTAACAGGCTGCGGATTCTGTTTAGTCTGGGGGTTGACGCCCACGTCAATCGTTGCGTACAGACCGTCTTCAATTGTGTTGCCAATGAGCGAGATCTTCACAATGGGATCGTCACCGCCTGCCTTCGACATATTGAAGAGAGCATCTACGGCGTTGGTGGTGATGGGTTGCGTATTGATGTTGTAGGGGGAGGTTTTCTCGACTTCGGCCAGAACTTCCTGATCGAAGTAGAGTTGACCGACGTGTGAGATGGTACCTCCCTGGATGGTGTTGTTAGGAAGGCGCTTTGCTCCATGGTGAATGATAGCTAGAATCATTAGCATTGGAGTATGGAGGTAAGTGGGGGCGGACTTTACTGTGAAGATGGTTCGTACGGCCAGTGTAGTGTCCTGGAATGACGGTGATGAAAGAAGCGGTGCCGTTAGGACCGGTTGGCTGCACACCACGAAGGGCATTCGTGGTGAGGGACGAAGCTGAACCGTCGCCATTACCTCTGGCCTGTACGCCAGTATAGACACCAGTCGCGTTACTTCCCCACAGCTCGACAAAAGCATCTGATACGGGCTTGCAAGATGACACATCGATGATGTTGACGTCCAGGTGCGTAATGGCGCCCGTCTCGCCCGTCAAGATGTCCTCTCGAATGAGTTCACCAGCAACCCCTCAAGATGTGTCAGCAGGTCTGTTTTTCTATCTTACAAATTCACGAACTAACAGTATGGGCCCTCGGTGACTTCGGGATCAAGTGTGCATGCTGCGTCCTTGCCATAGCTGTCCTCGACCTCTCTGACGTCACGACGGACCATTTCATGTTTCCTAGCAAAGCCAGCCGCGACACGAAGCTCATGAAGCCTAGCCTCACGCCTTTGGTGTTGTTCCCTGACCCATCCCGTCTCGACAAGGTCACGCTTGCATGCCTGTACGCTTCTACGGTTTGGGTGGTCAAGATGGGCTCTTCTTCTTGAAATCTCCTTGTTGGTATTGCCACCGGGGTGTGCAACTACATTCGATGCCAGGAGAGCGGCAGTAAGGGTCTGGAATAGATGGACCATCATGAAAGTGAAGTATTCGTGAAAGAGAAGATTTCCGGCTCCCTCTCATAGTGCTAGGTGTATGGACTACTTATATATCTGGTTCCTGTGGGGCATGCCTACAATAAACTTATGAATCTGCAGATCTATACCGTCGACGTTGTCATATCCTGTGTGCATTCCCTGTCATACTTACTCTCCAAGGATTGTGCTGAACCATGCCCATAGTCATGCTAACCAAGATTGGCATCAGCAAATATGCACTCCAGTACAGGCCCCACCGCCATATTGGGCGTTCATCTAGTGCCCGGCCTTGGAAGTGGAGAGCATGCAGGGTACAAGTCTTGGTACGGCCTTAGGCTTCAAGAGAGTGCTGTACGTTCTAGTTGATCCATTGCACATTAACCGGAAGCATCCGGTTGGTAATCGGCAGTTGAATACCTTGTCTTGTTCCTGAGCATGGATGCGTACTTCTCACCGCAGACCAAGACAAGCATGTATCCATGTATTCGTACAGATGCCTTCTTGTTTTGGTGTTGTCCGAAGTCGTTGAGTACGTATTCCGTCCGAAGTTCCCGATGCAAGGCGGATGAAATGTCTCTCGTCCTTTCCGACCAAGCAAGATCAATAGGAGAGAGCAAGGGGCTTAGAATGGGGCTTCCGTAAGCCGACAACACGACGATCAACATCACAAAAATTCAAATATGGTTAAAAAGCGGGAAACCATAAGCGAACCAAAGAATTAGGTTCATACGAAATTTCCGGCTCGGCACTGGCCCTGTCAAAGCACGGAGTATACCATCGATGCCAGTCATAGTTGTCGTATTTTTTAAGCATACATTTGAGTTGTCCTAGCTGCGGGGCGCGATATTATCTTTCGACTGTCGCCATCCACTCATTTTGAGTGGGTTTGGAATTAGCCTAGGTATCAACTCTGTATCGGTAAAACAACGGTTCAGTCATGAGGCTTACAGAGTATAGGAGGGCACAAATTGAGAAGTCTGTACCATCAACACCGAACGTAGACCATAGCGCATGCAAGTAAATATGCTACTGGATATCCAATGTCTAAACACGTGTTTTTGTATTGGTTGTCATGAGTAATGAGTGTGGGGGAGATGCGTTGCGACTTTACCAGATAGGGCACTACCGCTAAGATCCCTGTACATTTTCGTACAAGCAGTAACTTATGGATCCAGGTCAAATTTTGGGCTTAAAATTATGACGGAGGGAGTTTTTGCTTTCATGATACCTCGAAAGCCATTTGCAGGTATGCCACCAAGCGCATTGGGAATCAAAAAGTATTCAAAGAGGTTGTTGGTAAGGATTATTGTTGTAACTAAATCTGGCAGATTTCATATGGTACCAAGAGTGTTACAATGTTCTGTTTAAGATGAGCAAACTGAACCGTAGTCTGGTAGTCAGTCAATATCGAGCAGCGACAGAAAGGCAGCAGGCTATCAGGCCGTAGGCATTTACGAAACAGGGTTTCGCGCTGCGCACCTCAGCTGTATTTCTTGCGCTTCTGTTGATACCACTCTGAGCCCCACTCAGGCACATTTCCCTTGCATCTATACTTTTTCCTAAGCGTTGGCTGCCAAATTAAGAAAAGGTAATACTGGGGATGTGGCTTTATTGAGTAATTACAGAACCTCCGCATTCGTCCAACAAACAAAAGACATGACAACTTTAGGTTTAGCGAAGTTCACACCCAATGCAAAACTGATCGTGACTTTTATCACGATAATCCTCATGAGTGTGTATCGCCTTGATTACGGGAGCCTCGTCTGGAGTCAATGTAATACCAGGTACTTTTGTCCTTGATTCAAAACTACCCCTGGGTCTTCGTGTTGGCGCTCATCAGTCGACTTTGCTTCTCCACCGCTAACGGCGCCCTCCTATTCAGCCCATTGAGGTTGGTTTTTTGAAATTCAAAGCATGATTTTGCTTGCAGGATTTTGTCATATTGTCATGAGCCTCCGCTAGGATTCGTGCGACGTTCCGGTTAGATGAAGGCTGTATGAAAATAGAATCATCTACTAAGGCACAGAGACTAAGCAATGGCCTTGAGCGCGCCAAGTCTTGTCGCACATACCACGAAAGGCATGTACGCTGATCAAAGTGTTCAAAGTTAAGTCTTCGTCAGACAATAATTATTTTGTCAAGTGCTATGGCCGACTTGGTCTAGCTCTCGCTTGCTCAGGTCAGGTTCAACTTTTGCTGCTGAGCGGATATTACCTATGACGCAGTTGTACATCGTATAACTAAGTAAAAAGAAATGGGGTTATGTTCAGCTTTCGCAAAAGAACGTATAGTATACAAAAAGCATGACGAAAGAAAGGATAACGAGGCTTGCGCTCCTTACCCAGGTGGAAATAGCGGCGTTCCTGATTCGTCACTTGCTCAAAGCTAGCCGTTCCTTCGTCGCTGACTGAAACAGCAACCTTCAATCACTGAAACGCACAACGCCAGGACAGCCCCGACACCAGCGTCTTATATTGTTTTATCCACTGTGTCGAAGAGTGATGATGACGCTATGCGGTCAAGCGGCGCCTGTGAAGCAGCATTCAGCCAATAGTCGCGCCACCAGCAATCCCAACAATCCTAGCATTCTTTGGCGCTCGTCGGCAACGTCGGTGCCTCCATGCCCATGAGCGTAATGGCAGCAGTGGAGGGGATTTGGGGGGTGATCATTGCGAGCAACCGACGAAACGTTGCTTCTTTCCTGAAACCTCGAAATATGTACTGAAGGCTGTTGATACTAGCCTTCTTCCCCTTCACTGTTCCTCCCTCTGTCCTTTTTCTCTCCTTTTGTCCTCTCCATCGCTTAGCATCATGGATACTTCTGTCAAGTCTCAAAATGGTCCAAATCTGGACTATGCGAAGTATCTCAATGGCACTACGTCTTCGCAGCACATAAGCCACAAGGCAAACCTATCCGGCGCAACCATGCTAGACTTGCTCAGCGGCCCTGAAGGTTCCATCGCCGCTGCCTATCAAACGTCAGATTCGCGCCCTCACTCCTCTAGATCGAGGCAGCCTTCATATGCCTCCTCTACTAAGACTCAATTGCGACAAACCAATCGAACACTGGTGGAAATAGTCCAGAATGCCCAATCAGAGCTCGCTACTCAGAGGCAAGCCATGCTCGACATGCAGTCGCGAATTCTCCAGCTCGAATCTGTCTTGTACAGTAACAACACTAATTTGGCACCACGCCAAATCGATGCCACTAAGCGCGCAAAGTATCAGATCAAGTCTTCACAGAGTATGCCTCTCAGGGTAGAACAACGATGGGATAGTGCAACCCAGACACAAGCAACCAAATTCGACCAAACTCCCAACAAATCCCAATTCTGGGAATCACCCAGTCGTTTTTCAGGCTTCAACTTCAACTTTGACCTGCTTGAAACAGTCCCAAACAGCCAAAAACGTGCCCAACAGCCTTATGATGCCCCAGAAGTATACCACCCCTCAGAGCCAGCTTCCAATGCCGCACCATCCAAAATCTTTACCCCGGAGAACCGCCAAGTCCCTACGAGAACGAGTCGTAGCGACACCCTGGATCGAACAAGCATGTATCACGACGCCGTCAGCGACATCAAAGAGCACGTCGTCGAATATGAAAAAGTAAAGGTACCTCTTCCGCCATTGCTACACTCGCCGCCAAAAAGCGCACGTAGTAAAATGGCCCCGACCATGCACAGCAGAGACGACGAACTCACTGCATTACCACGGATGCCGGCTCCCGCTTCCCCAAAGGTGCAGGAAAACGAGGTTCGCAGCCGCAAGGGCATTAAAAGCATGTTCATCTACAGGTCGCTTTCAAAGAGCTTCAAGAGTGACTGTTCAAATGGTTTCGAGCGGCGGTCGAGCCACTATGCGCGGGTCTAGTAGTTGTAGACTCGATTGCACTGGTTTTGGATGAACACGGAGAGATGAGCCTATGCTTCGATTCACATGTACCTGGTACCTTTTGGGCTCCGAACAGGCATTACGGCTTCACAGACTGTACTTTACGACTTTTTTTTTTCATATGTTCAACAATACTCTCACAACTGGCCGTGAATACGTGATACAGGATGTGAAAGGGAAGCAAAAGAGGGCTGTGCGCGCTGGATCGTGCTCGCTGATACATGGGGTACAAGCATGAACGATATGGCAAGCTGCACATGCATGGTCCGTTTTATGAAGTATGTTTCAATTGTTTTCTTTCATTTGTATTATATCATGAAAGCTGAAGGAGAGAAGTACTGTACAGTCTACTGCAAAGCCAATGACACGACTGCATCAAGTAGACCAAAAAAAATTTCCCGCCGTAAAAATGCAACCAGTTGTGTACAGACATTTCATCGTATGTCATTCCTTTACTTCCTCCTGTTTTGCTGCATTCCGAGAATCTGGACCATACGGATGAAGATGTTGATGAAGTCCAGCTCAAGCGAGATGGCCTCATTGACAGGGTCCTTAGGAATCAAGCCACGCTCAGCCATGCGCGCATGGTGGAGCACCTTCTGCACATCGTACAGGGTGAATCCACCAAAGACAGCGAGACCTCCGTATAGCCAGATGTTCTCGGTGAACATCAGAGTGCGGGCAGCGGTAGCAGGGACAACCATGGGGGCTAGACCGGACAGCGCAACAATGGCGACGCCGGCGAGGAGAGGACCACCAAGGTACATGTACTTGTCTGTCTTTGCGGTGGCGCCGACGAAAGCGAGCGAGCCCATCATTCCAGCAGTGTAGAGTCCGGCGCGAGCTAGGATGGCGGGGTGCATGAAGAAGAGGGGCGACAAGAGAAGAGCTTGGGTACCGTTGAAAGCGGACCAGAGGGCGTACTTTTGAACGTAGCTGGAATGAGTCAATATTTTTCTATCACGATATTTATGCTTGAGGACGGATACTCACTTGTTCGGGTTCGTTGCCATAGTGCCGTACATGGTTCCAATGCTACCGACAAGTCCAACACCAAGCACCAGCCACGGGTTTGCGCTCATGAGCCTGAAACTCCAGCCGTTCATGTGCAGGGCACGGGCAGCAATACCAATCATTCCAACACCAAGGCCAGTGTGCAAGAACGTGTCATTGAGGTACTCGCGCTCGAATGGCGGCATACCGCCATCTTCGCGGGTTTCGCGGTTGAAGATCAAGTTGATACCTAGCAGTGTTGCGCCGAAGATGCCAGCACCATAGAGCAGACGCTGTCGCATGTCGCCCTGTGCCACTGGATTGTATGCAGCTTGCTGATACCCTCTTCGGAAGGTTTGCTGGAACTTGGATACATTTTGCGAGGTTGATACTGTGGGCTTGGCTGGACGGAAGAAATGCGCCTGTTGCTTGAGTGGCGTGTTATGCAAAGCGCGCACTGAAAGGGTTTGTGGTGAATTGTGTGTCGCTTGTCGCAATGTCGCCGTGATGGCGAAGGGTCTCCGTAGGAGCGATGCCATGATTTTTACGTGCCTTCTGCAGTGTTGGTGGTGGTACAGAACGGCGAGCGGCGGATGTGATGATATAGGCAGATGCTGATGACGTTTCGATGGTGGAATGCGCCAGAAATGCCAAGCCCGTCTTAACTCCGAGGGAATCTTCAGGCGGGCTCTGTCCCTCCTCTTTGCCACATAACGAGACATGCAACAGTGTCAGATAGACCAGGAAGATACTCTCGAATTCTCCATATCAAGCCTGTATCGTGATGCCATTTGCCTTCCTCTTTACAACATCCTACATCGTCACACCCCGTTCCAATTATTTCTGCGTTTCTGGATACACGTATA
The DNA here is from genome assembly GCA_002161795.1 of Curvularia sp. IFB-Z10. Lineage (NCBI taxonomy): Eukaryota > Fungi > Ascomycota > Dothideomycetes > Pleosporales > Pleosporaceae > Curvularia > Curvularia sp. IFB-Z10. The sequence goes on along the minus strand of JPSZ01000003.1, from coordinate 1,730,756 downwards.
TCCTCAAAGCTATCCCAACATGTATCATTACTTAAAACGAGGGTGCTGGCTGAGCCGGGTGAATACCCCATTCTCACAATGTGCTTCCGAACATCAAACTATACTGTGTATAGTGCATCCTTACTTCACACATGAACCTGAATTGGATTGAGTTTAAATGGTGTCATGGTAGACCATACTTTGAACCATATATCGGATTTCCTTGCCTGATTTCAAACATCAAAGCTATGAAAACCGCATAGTATTGATGCGCATATCACGATGCTGAACTGGGTGAAGCGTATAGTCTGACTAATTCATGGCTTCATTCCAGTTCTTGCCGGATGTCAACTACCAAGCGGATGACCTGCTAAGGGAGTTTGACGAACAAGAATTCGATGAGGTGTGGTAGTTCAAGATTCCCAATCTCCGGCGATTCACTTAGCCATATTTACACGCAGCCTAAATACACAACATCGCTAAACTCCACAGGAAACCCAAGATGCCTGCATAGATCCACTCGTAGCATATTACTTCGCTCATCATGCGTATGCACGAACCATCTTGTGCCTCCGCGATGAGACGTTACGTCTCACTCACGAAGCGTATTCACTGCGTGCTTTCACAGCACCCCGCTTCTTCGGGGCATATCATAACGTGTGCGCACTCTAAATGGTCCGAATTGCGTCCCACGGCTCGATCAGGAATTGTGCTTACTATTCAAGTTGCAGAAACTGCGCAGGGAGGTCTACTTCGGATTCGGGAACTTACACAAAGTGCAGATGTCTTCGCCGAACGACGAGAGGCTTTCTGTACCTAGCTATCAGACCGAGTTTCTGTCTTAGTCAGGTCTTCGCAATGGGAGTAAATGGAGTCTGAGGCGTGGGTATGCGAATTCTTGTCTGCATCATCTGTACATGGTCAGTCGTATGAGACTGGTGCGCATGGCGAGAATCAGTGTCATCCCTCTCACCCAGTGTTCGAACCTGGCTATGTTTGGGTGGATTCTGTTCGTCATAGGCAGGAAGTGTGGGTTGGTGAACATGCTGATGCGGTCTTGCCTGAAGATCAGTGGAGTTATGTTTGCGTCGAAAGATGTTGGTGTATTTGGAACTGATGGCTAGGAAGTGGGTTTGATAAGCGATACTGTCCCGCATCAGTTCACGAAACAATGTTCTGACGCGTTGCAACCGTGGCTTCAAGAGGGCATGTCAGTAGCATCCACAACTTCTATACAGTAACATATCGATTACACACATGGATCTACGACATCGAAAGGAGACTTGGACCAGCAGTCTGAGAACCCCGCAGCATCAACACAGGCCGATATACCCCGATACACATCCTTTGAGTAGCCAGGGCAGCCATCATATCAAAAGACTGGCGGTGCCACTCTCCCAAAAACAGATGCCAACCGCCAACATTACATCCGCCAACTCGTCGCAGCGGTCAACAACATCAAAGACACGATCGGTACCCACGGCCTCAGTCTCAAAGGCAATGGTACGATCCCGTCAAGAGACATCCAAACTACTACACTCCTCTCGTAAAGTAGGCGCTATGCTGAGTCATCCTTTCTCAGGCCGAGAGCCTTCACACCTAGCAACGTCTTCACATGCCTTGACCCCCAATTCTTGACGGCTGCGAAGCCGATACGCAAGTGGAGCTTTGCGGAGCGCGTAGATAGGATTGACGAGTTGCTGGCGACATGCAAGAGTGAGTGCGATACGCTGCTTGGGGTGATAGTCTGCAACGTATAGTGGAAAGTTCAGGACAGAGGTTGCGTGCGATGAGGGCTGATGTGACGCAGAATGAGAAGAGGAAAGAGCTTCTGGAGGTGGTCAAGGACAAGACAAGGCTGAAAAAGAAGGCTAAGGTTGGTGTGTAAGAGTAGTTTAGTGCTTTTGCTCTTCGTGTTGCTTGTAGGTAGACAGCAAATGGTCAGGATTAGTCAATGGGGATATATGGCAGGGCGTATCTATCCGTCGAGCTGAATTTCTCTACCGATTCTAGATATTGAATCATGCAAACTTGGCAACGTGAGCATTGTCTCGTTCCTCTCCAGCAGTGTGTTCCGAATTACTCCTTCACAATTGTGTGCCAAGGCCGGCGTCGGATGAAATTTCTTGTCTCAATAGGTATCGGATCATGCTGACGTTGTCTACTGGTCAATCAGCCGCATTACTGGCCGTAGGTAGGACGTTCCGCTCCGATTGCTGGAACTTTAGGCTTCTTTCGTACGTCCTGACTCAAGCATACTACGGCGCAACGTCTGTATCGGACTGAACAGATATCGCCCAGAAGAAGTAATACCGGGACCTCTTCGGATGGTGCCTATCGAATCACAGCCGCATAGCAGCACAGAATCGCGGCCGCGGTTAAGAATACTCGCCACGGTTTACAAAACAGGAGAATATGCAGGGCAAAGAACCATCGGGTACTTTCGCGGACCATGTGATTGGTTTCAGTTTCATAACCCATACTCGGTATGCTTGCCGCCTCCGTGTACCCACCCGCCTAGAGTCTTGGAACCATAGGTCGGTTCGTTAATAGCGACGGCTAGGATTAGGTTTCGACCATGGCAAACGTGCCAATGAATTCTTCTCTTTCCGCTAAACATGTGTTTACAAGTGTTCCGGTGAAGCCTTCCGGGCGGGATTGTTGGTATTCCTGATTTACATTGTTTCTACCTACCGGGTAGTGCGAATCGTTTGCACCCGAAAATCGTGGGTGAATATGAAAACGCCACCTCAGCACGTGCAATCCAGATCCAGACTTGGAACTTGCTTTTAGCCATTTCCGTAGCAAGGCCACTTGACCCCGAGACCGGATGACTGTTGTGGGGGTCTGGAAATAGCGCTCAGCAGACCTAGATGAGTAAGTCTGGGAATGGCTCACGAGTAAGAGCACTAGGATCGGCGTCCGTCTCTGGACTTGTGATGGTGTAAAGGATTCTGCATGACAAAGGGTGGACGCCTTACCTCGACCACACATTGTTGCCGCTGCCGTCATGTATCAGCCACGCGATTCCTATTCCGTTTCTCACGACGCACGAATCATCCCTGGCGTTTCTGCACGCAAGGAAAGACCAGATCAGACCATATCCCGCGCACCTATACAGCCAAGGCTCTTTGCTTCCCCACCCTGTGTGCACCGAAACATGGAGATTACAAGGTCCACAAACCGCTCCGCTGGTCTTTCAGCCAGTCGGCTCAAACTGCATATCACGCAAAAAGAACCCGGCTCCCAGGATTTGACCAGGTCCACACACAACGCCCATATCAGGGATGTCTGGGGACCTGTGTAGACGTTGCTGAGTCCTGGTCAGACACCTCCTCGAACGAACGGTAGGCGTCGAAAGAAGCCCACTCAAGAAAAGCTCGGCTGACGGCGAAGCCTCTTGGCTGTCGCATGCGCCGCTCCCCATCTTGGCCTTGACGGAGGTGGTGAAAGCTTCGGCGCTCGCGGCGGCACGGCTTGACTGCGGGGTTGCTCGCCAAGTTTTGTGGCTGCTTCACCGGCTTGAAGCTTCTTTGCGAAAAGGTGTCCCACCAAGCTTCCGCGGCGTCTACAGAGCTTGAGTGAGCGTCAGCAAAAAAAAGTCCTCGGCATAACCGTGTGTGTTGGTGTGGTACTCCAGAGTGGTTGTGGGTTGCCGCTGTCGCGCAAAGTTACCACAGTGTGGGAAACGTAAGAAAAAGGACCCCATGGGGAAAAAGACAACGGCGTCTGGTGAGGTAAAGATCAACACACCCACCCGCCCACTTCTTTTTCTCCGCGCTCTGAAAGGTCTTCACACGTCCGATGAGACCCCGGATCATTTTCTGTTCCCTCACTTGCGCGTCTACATCTAGTTCGGCCCACAGCGATGCTTAGCGCGAGATGGCGTCCTTGGCAGCCTCGACGCGGTTACATTCACTGTGCATCTCCCAACAACCATTGCAGTAACAATCTTGGCATGCCTTGGCCCGTATCAAGAACCAGCGGCTGACTGACCAGGGCGTGGATAGCACTGTTGCGAGGCAAACGACCCTGCCATAAGAAACAAAAATGTATATATTCGAGTCCCCCGTGCCCGATCATGAGTTTAGCATCGCGATCGGACTTGTGTCTACTTCCACAAGGCAATCGTCTTCTTTTTCCATTGCCTTCAAGCCTATTCTGAAGTATCTTGGGCACCATGGCCAGCACCAACCGCCCCGCAGACCCATTGGCTAAGGGCATCATCCCAACCGCCAAACAAAGTCTGAAGGACCTCTTCACCTGGGACCAGCGCGTGGTTGTTCGCAATGACTACGGAGAGGAGCACTGTGAGTGGCAGAAGCCAGAGCCTCTCAAGAACCCCATCAGCCTTTTTGCGCAGCTTGGGTGGAAAGACTGGCTTTACTTCTTGGTTGGATTCCTTGCCTGGACAGCCGATGCTTTCGACTTCCACGCCCTGTCCATTCAAACCACCAAGCTTGCCGCCTACTACGACACGACCAACACTGCCATCTCGACCGCTATCACACTTACATTGCTCCTGCGCTCTGTCGGCGCTGCCTTTTTCGGTGTAGCTGGAGACAAGTTTGGTCGAAAATGGCCCATGGTTCTCAACATGATTATCCTCGGTCTGCTTCAGGTTGCTACCATCTACGCTGGTACTTTCCAGCAGTTTTTGGCTGTCCGCAGTTTGTTCGGACTCTTCATGGGCGGTGTTTACGGAAACGCAATCTCCATGGCCCTTGAGAACTGCCCGTAAGTTTGGAAGCACCATTGGTACACACTTTAGATACTAATCTTCTCAGTGTAAACGCCCGTGGGCTCATGAGCGGAATCTTGCAGCAAGGCTACTCGTTTGGCTATGTTCTTGCAGCCTGTGCCAACTTGGGTGTTGGTGGCGCGACCAACACTTGGAAGACCGTTTTCTGGGTTGGAGCCGGCTTCTCTATCGCTATTGGATTGATCCGTGTGATCTTCCCTGAGTCAAAGCAATTCCTTGAAGCGAAGCGATCCGGCAACAAGAAAGCATCAGGTGCTTTCTGGGCAGAAACCAAGATTATGCTTCGCCAGGAGTGGAAGATGTGCGTTTACTGCATCTTCCTCATGACTTGGGTATGGCTCCTCTCTAGCTTCATTATGCGCAGAATATCTACTAACATGGATACAGTTCAACTACTACTCCCACACGAGCCAGGATAGCTATACCACCTTCATGAAGGAGCAGAAGCACCTCAGCTCCGCTGGCGCTACCCGTGCTTCCATCCTCATGAAAACCGGTGCTTGCGTTGGTGGCACCATTCTTGGATACACTTCGCAATGGTTCGGTCGCCGCCGAATGATCGTCTGCGCTGCCTTGATCTCTGCATGTCTCATCCCGGCTTGGATTCTTCCCACCACTGAAAGGGGTCTCTCAGCATCTGGATTCATGATTCAGTTCTTTGTGCAGGGTGCCTGGGGTGTCATTCCCATTCACTTGAGCGAGCTTTCGCCACCCGCATTCCGTTCTTCTTTTGTCGGTATCACCTACCAACTCGGAAACATGATTTCCTCGCCCTCCGCCCAGATCGTCAACGCTGTTGCTGAAGCTACGCTGATCAAGACAGCCAAGGGCGAGCTATCTCCCGCCTATGGACCTGTCATGGGTGTTGCTACTGCCATCATTGCCCTCGGTATCGCAGTGACTACCGCTCTTGGACCTGAGAAGAAGGGTCGTCACTTTGAGGACGCTGGTCCTATTGGTGCAAACCTCGAGCCTGCAAAGGACATCGAGACTGGTAGCATGCACAGCGAGAAGAACGGTGCCAAGGCTGTGGAAGTGATTGAGAACACTGAGAAGACTGAGAAGATGTAAAGGCCATGGCCGATTTGTCACAGATTCACACCTGTTTGATACTTGATAGGTCGCTGCGACCAATGAAATGACATGTAACGAAGCAATGATATGAATTGATGTTCAAAGTACCTTCCATTACAAACTTTCACAATAAAGTCCATAGCCGTGCAATACTTCAGCAGATACACATCTCCCATCTTGCTGGCATAACAACAATTTGGAACTACAACTACCGTCTGCCAAGAACATGTTTCACCCCGTTTCCCCATGCCGTCCTTGAAAATTCCTTCACTACCTCGGTGCCCCCACCATCGTACGCCACAGAGCCGCGGAGCCGCGTTCCATCTGCAACGTGGTCGATACCAAGATCGCCAAGATGTGCGCTACCTCCTTTAGGTGTAAGAAACTGTTTCATCGTGGCCTGAGGAGGCTAGAGTAGCGCGCCGATAATAGTGGGAGTTTTTTACCGTTGCTGAATTGAGTATGCCGGAGATGTATCACGTGGCGGGGTTGCCTAGACATGCCCCACGCTGTCTAAAATATGCAAGTTGTATTCTTAATGCAAGCGTCATAAGACTCTATGGAAAGTTCCTAGTTTTCTCTTAGAAAGCGGTTTTCGAGCAAGTCAGGCTTCGCTTGAGGGTATCACGTGAGAATGGCTTGGTATGCCACCTTGAATTGGGGCCAAATCTGCCAGCGTATCATCTCGGCTTTCCCCATTACTACGCTGCAGAAGTGCACTCATTGCCCAACGATCTCGAATCGTGAGCAAATGTTGGTGAAATCTGTTCTTTCATTTACCAACGTAGCATCGAACCTTTTGCTCTGGCTGTCCCAACCTTCACTCATTGGCCTTTTTTAAAAAAACAAAAATGCAGGCAGCAATGGAGAGCGCGTCTCAGAAACACGACGTTGCTCAGCTGGTCACACTACATTTACAGGATCACTAGCACGTAGAATGTGAAACGGTAACCCCGAGCGGCGCGCAAGAACCGGCTGTGTCAAGGTGCGACCGTCACTTCACCGTCAGCACTTGGTCTCTAAGATCTCTTTGACAATGCGTCACGTTAACGCGAACGTTTTGCTTCAGCTACTATCTTGCTCATACTCATTCACGTTCTTTTTGGTCGGCAATGGAAGCTGCAGGCCTTGTCGTCGGTGCGCTTGCGCTAGCTGGTGTCTTCGAGGATTGTGTAAATCTTTTGGCGTGTATTGGTGCAGCAAAGTCGATGGGTGAGGACTACGTCTTACTAGCAACAAAGCTTGATATGGCCTGTTATTGATGCTCTTGTCACTCCAGGTCTCAGCCAGGCCAGGAGGGGCAATCTAGGCAACCTGCAAGCAAGAGCCACAAAAAGAAAAACTCTGGTATTCAAAAAATCAAATGGGTCATCAAAGACAAGGAGCGGTTCGAAGACCTTCTAAATAGTTTAGCCAATCTGATGACCGACCTGAATACAGCAATACCTCCTCCAAGTGGCGGTTCTTCCAATGCCGTACTATAAAACGAGGTTGAAAAACTACGTTGCGTCCATGAATTGAGATCCATCAAGGATGCTCTACCGAATACAGATAGCGACATCGTTTGCAGTATTCAATCGACTACCGACCGAGAGTGTGCCCAACTCCTTCTCAACCGTCTCTGGTTCCGCTTCATCGACGATAGGAAAAACAGCATTTTGAATGCGCACTCCGAAACTTTCGAGTGGGCGATTCGTAGTCCTGATCCCGGAAGCAAGTGGAATGACTTGAGTCAGTGGCTACGCTCGGGAAATGACATATATTGGATCTCTGGTAAGCCAGGTAGCGGAAAGTCCACGTTGATGAAGTATCTCTTCAGGCATTCAAAGGTCTCAGGATTGCCGAAAGAATGAGCAGAAGATCAGAAATTGACGATGGCCGCGTTTTTCCTATGGAATGTTGGAACTTCCGAGCAGAATACACAGCAAGGCCTAGCCCGCGGCCTTTTATACCATGTTCTCAAAGAAAACCAGTCTCTTATTCCAGCGATTCTTCCAGACATGTGGCGAGAGGCGCAAAATGGCGGTACGGATGTCAAGCCTCCTTCAAGTACCGAGTTGGATCAAGCTTTCCAGCATCTTGGCAAAGAATCTACGGAGGGAATCTTCGCTTTTTTCATCGATGGAATCGACGAATTTAAAGGCAGCCACCGATAGGGGATGTCTTTCATACAGAAACTTGCCGCTAGTGCACACGTCAAAATCCTGCTATCAAGTAGGGAGATCGATACATGCGCTACATCTTTTAGCATGAAGACTAAAATGAGACTACAAGACTCACAGAGGCAGATGTTGAAAGATACGTCAATGATACCATTCAGTCCCATCTGAACATCAACAATATCAGCCATCTCCCCGAGGAAGACGTACAAGGATTGATTATGGCTCTGTAACAAAAGGCCGAGGATGTATTCCTATGGGTTGTGCTTGCTTGTCGCACACTCCCTGGCTGCTTTGATGCTGGTGATGATGCAGAGGGGCTTCGAAAAGTAGTCGATAAGCTGCCACCAGAGCTCGAGGATCTATGCCGCAGCATAATTGAGAGTATACCGCATATTTATCAACAGCAAGTTGCGAAACTTCTCCGAATTTGTTTGAGAAAGTTAACAATTGGTGGGAAGTAGCAAAAGACATGGACTTGGAAGAATCTTTTTTCTCGACTGGAAAGGATTGCTTGCGGATTATGAAAACGATATGGTCAAGACTCAAAGAACATCCTGAAATCGTCAATGAATACGATGGAGACGAGGAAGGCGATGAGGACAAGGAACACCATGAGGACAAGGAACACGATAAGGACGAGTAATCATTATCCGTAATAGAATTGATTTAATCTTTTTTGGCGATGATTTATGCTACAGTGCGTGTACTCTTTTCTACATTAGGCTCCATAGAATCAAACCACGATAGCTTGAGTCTTACTCGTTGCTAGCGTTTGTGAACAGACTTTTTGTAAAGTAATCGAGCCACTGAACAGACACTTATCCCGCGAATAATGCCTAATCAACGGCCAAGGCTACAAAGAAATCATGTTGCGGTTGATAGGAGAAAAATTGCCACTTCCTGTAACACGATACCCTTACCATGATAGCACACAGCATCTCATCACCATCAGTTAAAAGCCCTCTAAAGTGGGCCTATCACATTATTATCTAGCGCACTACACGCACTCAATCGAGTAAACAGAACCGCGAGACTACATAAACACCACTCTACTCACCCACCATACGAGGCCGCCTAGGGAAAACAGCAATCACACTAATCCAACTACAACTCAACGGGAGGCAAAGAACGGCCTTAGCCAGAAAAGCGTAAGAATGTAGCTATCAACGATATAGTGTAGACATCACAAACAATATCATATCCAACGCCCCCATCCTTTCCTCTGACCTCTACAAAACACCAGAAAGAGGCTCGAAGAAGTTGTTGTATACACACAGAAAAGAAAACGAAGAAAAAAACATACCAAAGAGCAACAAACTGCGTACACACCACACGTCCCGATGGCATGAAAAAGAAAAAGAGGACACAGAAGCAGCCAATTAATGTACTTCGATGAGAATAAGAAAGAAATTCTATTTTGCTAGAGTCAGAAGCATCAGACGTTTATATACTCGACAGGTTACATCTTCTCCAAAGAGGGAAAAAAGCCAGAGAAAAGCCAGAGAAAGCCCTCGCATTGATGATGAAAATGTAGAAGAAAACTAGAGTGCTTGATTATGCTGGTATCGTGACGTTATATGTATGTGCGTGGGAGATGGTAGTGCGCGCGCGTGAGAGATGGTAGTGCGCGCGCGTGAGAGAGAGAGAGGAAGAGAGAGAGAGAGAGCAAGCAGGAGATACAAATACCATACAAACAAAGGTCGTATAGTACAAGTACAAGTACAGGATACAAAAGTACAAAAGTACATGATCCCATGTGTACAACATCCCCAGAAAAAATAACAACAACAGGATATTTTGCGCCGTCCAAAATCCGTCTATTTCCAGGCCGTAACGTCTTTCCATCTTTCATTCCCCGCCCCCGTACCCAAGAGCCGTGGTATATAAATGAGACAAAAAAAAGTAGATGAACCAACAAAATAGAGGCAGTATTCCCAGGCTGGAAACAACAACAAAAAGAAAAGATTGTTGCAGGCTCGCTCATAAATCTAACTTTTCCCGCCACCTGCCGTCGCTTACACAAACAAAGTTGACGTTGCGACCCCTACTTCGCACGCTCTCGACACCACCGGCTTCGAGCCAGCGCCCGAGGTTCTTGCACTGACTTACGTCGAAGCGGTCAAGATCGCGGCATCCTTCGACAACAGCTTCGACGCCCGTGCCAGTGACACGCACGCAACCGCGCACAGACAAATTGCGCAGTTCAAGGAGGTGTAGTGATATGCAGCGAAGCGAGGTATCTGAGACGGCGGAGCCGCAAAAGGCAAGGTTGAGGTGTGTGAGGGAGGGGAGGCCGAGGGCAAGAACTTCGGTAGCTGTGTCGGAGAGGGCGCAGCAAAAGGACTATGTGCGTTTGACGTTAGTCTTTTTCTTTTTTGACTGATGAAACACTGTGTGTGGGCTTCATGGTTCTTTTTGGTGTGTTGATCGGAAAAGGAAGGAGAAAGCTAAGGGTCCACTTACCAAGTCAAGTTGCTTTAGCCCCTTGGCTGCGTTAGTGAGATACACAATCGCATTGTCGGTCAGATACGTGCAGTCGGCGAGACATAGCTTGGTGAGCCTGGGAAATGGATAGACGCTCCAGTGTTGAAAGCCTACGTCTGTGATGGTAGTACAACGCGTCAGGTCGATGCTTTCGATGCGATTCGCTGCATGAACAGCAATGTGTGCCATGCTTCGATCAGTGATGTGCTTGCAGTAACTCAACGTTAACCGTCTGAGCTTTGGGCAGCCTACCACTGTACCGGGTGGTAGAGGTTGTGGCGGTTGACTGTTGGCGCCTTTTCCTTGTCGGCGCCCATTCATCTGGGCCTGCTGTTGGGCATGAGCCATGGCCATTTGGGGAGGCATGTCAGGTACTATCCAGCCGATGACTCGAGCGAGGAGATTGTCGCCAACCTTTCTGCAGTTACTGAGATCTACCTCTTCCAGGCCTTTGGCTTTCTGTACCATCTCTAGCACAGCAGGTCCGGTAATGTCCCAAACGCTCTTCATACGCCATACCCTCACGCCCGGAGCACAAGTCTTTGCTAACTCGCCAAAGCCCTCATCTGTGACATGAAAGCAGTTGCTGATGTTTACGGATCGTGGTCGGCTGCCTACAAATGGACATATTATGTCGACCAGCGAGCGGTCTGTCACTTTGCGGTTGTATTTGGTAAGATCGAGATCATGGAGAATGTCGGGAGACTCTGAGATAAGCTTGCTCCAGTGCGATGAGACGATGCGTAGTTTCATCAGCTCGTGAATGTCTAGAGTTGAAAATATTTTGACCAGTATGGAATCTGATAACCTGCCTCTTGTGAATATGCTCGGTTTCGAGATCAGACGTGGGCGTTTGAAGTCAAATGGGACTTCTGGCGGCGTTGATGTATGTTTTGCTATTGTAAAAGATGGTGATGGGGAAAGTGGCGAGCCGTTGGGGGAGGGGGACTTTGGAAACTCGTTGTTGGCTGGACTGCTAGGAGCGTCCGGTACTGATCCAGGTGGCGGTGGGGCAAGTGATCCTCTTCGTGATCGTGATCTGACGTTGTCAAGGTCGACGTTTAGGAATGGATCAGGATCGTAGGGCTCCATCATCTTCTCATCTCTTCGAACGGGAGCCACAGGAGTGTCAATGGCCATTGTTTCATTGAAGGTAACGGTTGGCACACTCTTTTTTCGTCGTGGAGTTCTGGGTACTGTGGGGTCTGCTATGGCCAAGTCGTTGATGTTGGGTGTGCTATGCACATCTGGCATGAGCACATCCTCGTCTTTGGCAGTCTGCAAGCGCTCTTTGGCGACAGACTCGACCTGCCGTCGTACATCTGGAGTGCACTTTTCCCACAGCTGGTTCAGGGTATCGCCGGTAATCATCAAGCACTCGACAGCGGATATGGAGCGGACCGTGGCGGTGCGGCGCGGCGCAAGCGACAGGCTGACAACCTCACCAAAGTACTGGCCTGCCTTTAACCGGGCCTTGACCTCTTGGAAATTGTGTTCGCCCGCAGCAATTGACTTTCTTCGTCCCATTGTGGGCGACGTGTAGCCGTTCTGCTCGGGCACACTGGTGCTGATGACCTCGACTTCGCCTTTTACAATGAAGAAAACATCACGGCCTTGGGTGCCCTGTTTGATGATGTCGGTAAAGGGATCGAAAGAACATGGCTGGGCGCGCATGCCAATAAAGTGCAGAATATCGTCTGGCAACTCGGAGAAGAGAGGCAGCTCTTTGAGCAGAGGTCTCACGTGGAGGCTATCGCTTCCAAAGGCGCTATGGGCTATAGCTTCGGCAAGACCTGGACTTGGAGACTTCCTCTTCTTGAAGGCGTTGATTTCGCCATCGCGCAAAGTACCGCTCTCGGCCATGACCACGTCGCCGTCTTCACGGTCGCGCTTGCCCGTTATCTGGCGCATTGGTGGTGGGCGCTTGGCTGACATCTCCGACTTCTTGCGCTGCAGAATGGCCAGCCGTTCCTGGGCCTCGTGCATGATGGCGACTTCGACGTCTGGAAACTTGGGCAGCTCCTTGGTGAGGTCCTCCTTGTTCAAGCGCACAACCAGCGAGCGCACATTGGCAATGATGGTGGCGGTGCGGGGAATGTCCATCAGAATGCCAATCTCGCCGAAGAAAGCACCAGGCTTCAATTCGGCATAGGTGCTCTCCTGGTCGCGCGATGTAACACGCACAGCGCCGCGGACCAGCCAGTACATGGCCTTGCCCGTCTCTCCCTCTGTGAGGATTGTGTCATGGGGCTGGTACAGTTGCGGCTTGAGGTGCAATCCAATCTGGGCGAGGAAGGAATCGGGGGCGTCCCGAAAGAGGGGGAAGGAGCGCAGGCGGTCGAGCAGATCCAGCGGCAGACCCTGAATAGTGGAGGCGGCTAGCGGGGAAGGGCGAATGGGCCTAGCAGGATTGGAGTCGCTATCGTATGCGCGAACCATGGCGAAGGGGTCGGGCACTGGCACGCCTCCATGAGCTCGCACTGGGCCACCGCCTGGCCTGTATCGGCGCATGGAGGCGGTGTTGGCGGAGTCGGTAGTAGCGGCAAAGGTGCTAGCAGTGGACGTGTACGAGGGTCACGAGATCCGGGACAAAGGTGCCTGTCGATGGGCAGTGAAGAGGGGCAGCGGCCTTGAGACGGGCTGGCGGTGAGGAGGTCGTGTGCGGTGGTAGAGCAGCAATGCAGCTCAGCTCATGGTGGTAGTGATGGCGGTGCTTGTGTATGGATGCCGGAAAATGGATGGAAAGGGTTTTGTGCAGCTCAATGGTGGTCGTGGTGTGAAGGAGGAGTAGTAGAGAGTCAGTGGATGGACAATGCTGAGTGCTGGGTGCTGGGTGCTGGTGCGGTGCTGTGGGTGCTGCTAATGCTGCCGCTGCCGCTGCCGCTTCTGGTGCTACTAGCACTGTCGGCACTACTGTAGACAAGCGGGACGCCCAGGACAAAACAAAGGGCGGTCGGACGTGCGTGCAGCAGCTGAAGGGAGCTATTTTCAGTGTCCAAAAGGCGGAAGCGTGGTGCTCGGAGAGATGATGGATGGAGTGCGGGACGAGGCTTTAGTCCCGCAACGCGCGCGCTGCCTGCATCGGCCTAACCTTCCACTGGGTCTTCTCGAAACCAGGGCACGGACTTGGCTGTTCCCACCACCGGAGCACCACAACGTCTGGCTACCGTATTGTCTACACTGCTTCGCCATCACCAGCACCCGCATCCGCACCACGCGCATCCACCACGCCGGACACACCCCGGACGGCTTGTATCTCGACCTTTGATTACCACGCTCTCTCTCTATCTATCCGCCCGCCCTTTCTGCCTAGCCCTTCTCCCCCCACCACCACCGCTACCACCACTACCACCGCCCACCCTCCCCTCCCCTCCCCAGCACGAGACCACCACCTCGTTTCGTGCTACCGGGCGCGAATTATTGCGAACGACACCCACCCCGCTAACGCACCAGCCTGCTAATCCCGGTGCCTCCTGGACGTGTGCTCTCAAGCCGCCCCATGGCCCCCCTCGCACGAGCCCCCTTTGGCCGCCGCATCAGATCATGTCGCAGACAAGGCGTCCGCTCGTCGCACGTCATTCCCGCAACAAGCAATTAAACCTGACCCATTCCATTGAGTTTCGTCAAGCCTACAAACCGTATCATTGAGCGCCATGAACAAACACCACGAACAAGCGCCGAACATTGCAACTCTTTAGAGCGTCCACCCACGTGCAGCGCTAGTCGCAACCAGTCCGTGCACACCCTATCCATGCCCCTCGCTAGTCGAACCCAATCCCACACTATCGTCTGCGGTCATCATCCTTTCTCCCACCATCATGCCGTCTTTCATTTCTGCGACCATCTCCGTTTCTGTACTCACCCTTCCACCGCTCGCCTCTTTGCTCATTCTTCTTGTGTCGCGTCCTGTCCCAGCGATCCGCCACTTCCCTGGCGCCAACGCCTCCGATAATCGCTCCGGCAACCGTTGCAGCAGTATCAAGACGGCTCTTTTTGCCTGCCTGGTTGCCGGCAAACCCACCCACCAATGCTCCTCCAATCGTTGCAATGAGCACATGCTTCGCGTCGCTTGATCGTGGGCGAGAGCTCGATTGCGAGCGCGAGCGAGCCCGTCGTGATTGTGACCGCCCTCGCTGTTCGGAACGTGGTGGAGACCACGATGAACCTCTTCGTTGCGGCGCTGGTCGGCTGTAGGCTTGCTCGCCTGTTTGCACAGAGGGCTGTTTCAGTCAGCCGTTTGTTTCTCACTGCAAAGCTAACACACTATTACCTGCGTGCTCCACCCATCACCGTACTCGGGCTGATCGCGAGGTACTCTGAATCCTGGCCCTGGCGCCCTGTGCACATGGTCCGCTCGCTCGGCCTCGTAATATCTTTGATCTCTTGCATAGCCGCCTTGGCCGCCTGTCCCGTACATGTCAGGCTCAGGCTCAGGCTCGTGGCCGTATGCGTCTTCCAACGAGGAGCGAGATGAGTCGTAGCCCTTGTCAGGGTGCTGTGACGAAGCCCCTGATGGTAGTTGTCTCTGTTGTGGCTGACACTTCCTTCTTCCTGGCCTGGGTACATTTGGTAGACGGTCGTACGTCCGGTCCCAATACCGATCTGCGAATCTATCAAGGCCTTCGAAGCCGAGCTCCTATATACCGTCCATGACATCAATCAGCAACCTTCGCAAACGTCAAAGCAAGACAGTAGATAGGCCGCGTACCACAAACTCCTCAGCCATAGCCGATGACTAGACAGTTACGGTTGGTCGTTCCGGGGTATCCGTACAATGCAGCTTCCACCAGGCTCCGGTGATATGGGTCGTGAAGTGCTAAAGCTTTCTCGGCGCTGGAACCACCCGCTTTCATAGGGTTGCGCATCCTGGTGGCCTTGAAAACTCCTAGGATGCCGGTTTTCGTGCATTTCGATAATGACGTATGAGGTTACTAGTCACTTTCTAGCTAGACTGCTCACATCCGCCAGGAACGGGACTCGGCACGCGGCGATCTAGATGCGATCTTTGCGCAAGGCGATGCTGCGCTCCGACCAGAGCGCCCAGCTTGCCCCCCGAAATTCCCCTAGACTATGCAACGACATCCTTGATGATAACGCGGTGGCGTGACAGCCAGCATAATTCGCAGCCACCCTTGGGATCAGAGCAGATAGAAACGGTATTCCCGCGCTAGTCTGTATTCGTCCAAAGGGTCCACGTACTTTATCCGACACCTCAACTACCCCACACCCTGTTATTCTCTCATTCACCGGACTTGAACAACCCCCGCTACTCCTAGCAGCCATGCTCAGATCTATTGAAGCCAAAGCGTTTGAAGTTGAGTTCATCATCGACTACACCTTTTCTGAGAAACACCTCGCTGCCGAAGCTACTCAAATGGCAGCCCCGCACATCGCTGCTTTCCATAACAATACCTTTAGCGGTCTGGATAACAATAAGCGACTGTCCATTCTGGGAGAAGCAGTCCTCGCAAAAGAACTTTGCAGTGCATGGTTTGAACAACGTAGGCCGCATGGTAAACAAGCCTTGCATGCTCCTGCTAGAATACATCACTCACATGGACAGACGGAGTCCTGTCACCAGCGCAATGGACGCAGTTGCGCAACGACATTATATCCAACGATGCATTGGCTCGTCGAGGCTATAATACCGGAATCGACGAAGTTGTCATCGCAGCTGATAGCACACCTAGTGTGTCCCCGAAAATGGTCGCTACAACTCTTGGAGCCATCATAGGGGCAGTCTATGAAGATGGAGGAGACGCTGCTGCTCACAGCGTCATGCAACACCTTGGTTTCTTCGACCACGCTCTGCTAACGGTAACGTCTCAATTCATTACATTCCCACCTTGAACATGGGCAGCGGCTACCTATTGACTGATGAGCAAACCTTTAGATCCTATCACTTCCCTCAAGTTATACCGCACAAGGCTGCATCAAGTCCTCTTAATGAAAGTTGGGCACTTTGGTATTCTCTTTACTGCGTTCGAGCCTCAAAAGGGGTTTGAACGCAGGGACGAGAAACTCACGAGGCGCCCTCTCTTCGCTAGGCGGACTTGGAACTGCTTTGCACTGCACAATTTGGACGAAGCCGTAACGGACCTACACTCTCAACATCGCCTGCCGGTCTACTGAATACTATCTTGCGTATAGTTTCTGATTAGCAGTTAGGAAGCGCCTAAGGAGCTTATTGATTACTAGCCAGTTGGATTCTGGCTCATCCAGCCGAACCCTCTTTGAGTTGGAATAGCCAGGCGTGGATTGCACGAATCGAAAGTGTTCTTCAACATGACGCTTTCTATCGTTTTCCAGAGAAAGGGTGGTCAAGGATATCGTTTCAACATTGATATCTCTTTCTTGGCCAGTTACGAATACACGCTCAGTTGATTATATCGTCCCATACATGCGCAAAGTTCCTATCTTATTGCTTGCATTTGAATACACATACCAAGGACTGGCTTTGACACTAGCGAATGCGGACTAAAATTTGGTTACACAAACTGAAGGCTGTGTAGACAGAAACGGAGAGCAAGCTGCAGATTGAGTGACGCAGTAGTTGTGATTCTAAACCCCAACTACTTTGGAAGTCCTGTTGAAGCATTTGTTCCTCTGTCTAGTCCCACGCTACAAGGCTCGTTGATTGAGCGCTTTGCTGTAAAGCAATCCCGCCAAGCTCCCAGGGCGTACTATGTATTTACACTGCGCAGACGGCTATAGCCGTGTACAGGCTTTCTTTCCTGGCCACTATAGATTGCCAACAGCCTCATGTGCCGACTGTACAGTCACGCGTTGCTGTATATGGTGCGTATCGAGTTAGAGACGACATCACACTCGCTAATTTCATCCAAATCGCTTTCCATAGCCCTTTACAACACCGTCTAGTATAGTGCGCATCCTCTTGCAGCCCTCAATCCCCACCGCCAGCATTCCCTCTAGTCTCTCCATGCGAACTCTGCTTTCCATTACACATACGGCAACTTTGTCGCTCTCTCCCAACGTTGCTACGGTCAAGAACGGCAGCTCCAATTCTTCCTGGTTGTTCAAGTCCAATAGCGGGTCATCAGCCGATGCATTATCAGCCGCCGACGCCGACGCAGAAGAAGCAGCTGTGCACGCGACTAGGTAATCCGTCATGGGTACACCCGCATCGATAAGTGCCAGCGTCGACGCATTCAAGCACGCCGCAAGCAGCGATCCATCCTGCGAAATAATATGTATATTCAGCGTAATCGTCGAGTGCGGATACAAATGCAGCAACAAGACGCCCTCGAACGCCGACTGGAGACAATGCTCCATCTCGCTCGTCTTCTTATCCGTCTTGCGCTTCCGTCGGTCCACGCCACTGAAGCCGGCGAAATTGATTTCCACGTCAATCTTCGCCAGCTTGTCGCTGCCGCCGCGCTGCCCGCTTTGCTTGCCTTCTGCGGGGCCCGTGACCGAGACGAGGATCTTGGTGTTGCCCATTTCGAGGTACGAGGACCCGTCGGCCGCGGCTTGCGTCGAGATTTGCGCGTGTGTCCGCCGCAGTTCGTTCCATCGGCGGCCGTCGAGGCGCAGGAGCGCGAGCGAGTAGGTGCTGGTGTCGAGAGGCATTGTGACCTGACAATCACCCAGCTAGGATGCTATGTGCTTGTGTTTTTCTTATTCTTGTTCGTATTCTAGCAAATTGGAGGCTTTATGGTTTTCAGTGCTGGATTGTCGTCGTTGATTGGGTATCTGGGCAAAGTGACTGGTTGCGCGCGATGATGACGATGCGGCGGGTTTAGAAGCTCGAGGCTATTGCGAATGGATATTTTGATTCATGTTGCAGGGATTAGCGGCCGGCGGGGCCCCGCTCTCACGTGAGAACGCGTTAGCGTGTTTGCCGTGAATGGCACTCCCTTCCACTTCCCATCTATTTCCTTACTGTTGAACAGACAAGCCGTACGACAGATACTTTCGAACACTGGCACTACGAACCATGTCATCCAACCGCGACAGATTCGCGGGCCAACAGAAGGCCTTGAGAGCTTTCGCTGAGAGCGAGAACACCAGTGGTAGTAATACTGATGACGACGACGATGGTCTTGACATTGTAAAGACGTCGAGAAAAAATCTGGATCTCACGCAGTACATCGATGGTCAGCAGCTACGAATTCTTGTCCATCAGAATCCTAATATCTTCCAGTCTTGACACAAACTCAGACCCAGTCACAGAATGCAGATATAGATGAAACAGTACCAGACGCAGACAAGTCAAGTACAAGTGATGATGTGGACGTCCAAAGGCGGCCACTTTCTGGGAGCAAGGATGCAAATGGCTCTGATGCTATCGAAGCTGGCGAAGAATCTGAGTGGTCCGAAGAGGATACCAAAGCCGTGTATCAGAACTGGAAAGAACGCAAGACTCTCAAACGGAAACGCGTGGCTGCCGAGACCAACCGGATCCGTGCCGAAAAGAAGTCCAAAGCCACGGCTGCTGCAAGTATCGTCGGTCGTAAGCCTCCGCCCAGGAAACATCCGGGTGAGGGCCCTACGGGGTTTAGCACCGACTCTTTGGCTAATGATAGTGGTGTTGTAACGGCTTATCTGGATGATCCAATCCCTGACTACATCATTGCCCGGCAGCAATCCCTTCGGAAGCTCCACGAAGCTGGCCTACGGTACCCTCCCAGCTACGAGGATATCGAGTTTTCCGATCCAGAAACTACAGAAAAGCCCAAATTAGACAAAGCGATCAAATCGCAGAGGGACAAGAAGGATATCAAGCTTCGTGGGTCGCATGGTATTATACCTGCGCCAATTGCCCAATGGCTACGTGACTACCAAGTTGAAGGCGTCAAATTTCTACACGAAAAGTTTGTAAGGCAAACAGGTGCCATACTAGGTGATGATATGGGCTTGGGTAAGACTATTCAAGTCATTGCATTTCTCACTGCGGCTTTCGGAAAGGTGGGCACCGAACGTGATGCCAAGTGCATGCGCAAGATGCGTCGCTTCGACAAGAATCGGTGGTACCCTCGTGTGCTCATCATCTGCCCAGGCACACTGATGCAGAATTGGGAAGATGAACTTTCAAAATGGGGTTGGTGGGAAGTGTACAGGTATCACGGCTCTAGCGCAGCAGATCGAAAGGGCGTTCTTAGTGCCGCAGGAAAGGGGATGCTAGAGATTATGATCACGACATATACAACTTATCGCAACAATGAGAGTGAAATCAACACAATCGATTGGGACTGCGTCATCGCCGACGAATGCCACCAGATCAAGAGCAAGGACGCAGCGATAACAAAAGCCATGAACAAGATCAACGCGCTTTGTCGCATCGGTCTTACAGGCACTGCTATCCAAAACAAGTATGAAGAGATCTGGAATCTCCTAAATTGGGCGCGGCCTGGAGCGTATGGTTCATCCCAAGAGTGGAAGCAGAATATCAGTCTTCCATTGAAGATGGGTCAAGCTCACGACGCTACCAACGCCCAGCTTGCCGAGGCGCGAAGCAAGGCTCAAGACCTTGTTCAGAAGATCCTACCAAGCGTGTTTCTCCGTCGAATGAAGACTCTGATCGCCGATCAGTTACCCAAGAAGAGCGACCGCGTCGTTTTCTGCCAGCTTACGGAAACTCAAGCTGATGCGTATCGTACCTTTCTCGAGAGTGACAGGTGCGAGTTCATTCGCACCGCGCGAGAAGAATGTCCTTGTGGATCAGGAAAAGGCCGGGGATATTGCTGTTATGTCAAGGTCCCAGATGAGGATGAGAAATGGGCAGCCTTCATCTTCCCGTGCATGGTCACCTTTCAGAAACTTGCCAACCATCTTGCCCTCATCGTGCCATTATCCACTGATTCCTCAGAAAAACAAGCCAAGGACTTGCAGACTCTAGAATTGGCTTGTCCAGCCACATTCAAGAGTCTCTTTCGGATCCGTGACAACATTCTGGTGCAGTCGCAGCGAGAGTTTTGTGGAAAGTGGAAGGTGCTAAGACGTCTGCTGGATTTTTGGTACTCCAATGGCGACAAAGTCTTGATCTTTTCACACTCGGTCCGTCTCTTGCGGCTGCTGAGAGGTCTATTCGATGTTGATGGCACAAAGTACAACTTCTCATATCTCGACGGTAGCATGAAGTACGAAGAGCGATCGCAAGCAGTCGCAGACTTCAATGCGGATCCTAACCAATTTGTGTTTCTTATATCTACCAAAGCAGGCGGAGTGGGCCTCAATATCACATCTGCCAACAAAGTTGTCGTCATGGATCCTCACTGGAACCCGGCATACGACCTTCAAGCGCAAGACCGCGCGTATCGCATTGGTCAGACAAGGAACGTTGAGGTATTTCGCCTGGTATCGAGTGGCACTATCGAAGAGGTCGTCTACGCTCGTCAGATTTACAAGCAACAACAAGCGAACATTGGCTATAATGCTTCTGAGGAGCGTCGCTACTTCAAGGGCGTAATGGACCAGTCCAGCAAAAAGGGCGAGCTCTTTGGTCTTGAAAATCTTTTCACTTTCCAAGAAAACAGCGTTTTGCTCCGCGAGATTATGCACAAAACCAATGTGGCGGAATCTAAAGCTGGAGTGAATGCCTACGACTTTCATGTTGATGAGTCGCAATTTGACTCGGAAGACGAAGACATACTATCGGATAAGAATCTGGGAGTTGATGATGACGCCAATGTTGCTGGGATAAAGAAACTGGCTGACTCCTTCCTTTCAACTTCCAGTACTGGCAGTAAGGAAGGCAAAGGGACCAAACGCAGTGAGCCTGATGCAATCAACGCCATCCTTGCCAAAGCAGGTGTGCAATATACACATGAAAACTCCGAGGTCATTGGACGTAGTGAGATAGAAGCTCGTCTTGGTAAACAGGCCATGGAGCTACGCAACGACATTGATCTCGCAAGTGAGCGCGTGTTCCAGGCTTCGCAGTCGCAGTCCCAGCATCCTTTCAATCGACTAAACAACGAGCATCATGTCAACTCTGGAGACGAAGACGACGAGGACGAGCAGATTCTTGCGGTTACTACTCCAGGCGAGTTTAAAATCAACTACCGGTACAGGCCTGATGAGCGCGTGCGGAGACGCCAATTCTGCAGCATGGCGGAGAGTATGAGCTTTGACGATCCAATAGAGTTCGCCCTGCTGGTAGAGAGCAGTACGCAAGAAGAGAGGAGGAGAATGCTCGAGCGCTTCTATCGTGGGCGAAGGAGGCAATTGATAAGTGAGTTTCTTGGTTCAAGGTAGTGGACACAATGATATCTGGGGATGGACGGGCTCCAAGGCGCATCTGACCATGGATTACTCTTCCATTCTTGGTTATGCGCTTTTACATACTGTATCTGGTGCTGATAGTCATGTTACGTAATTTGTCCCAAAGACTTTCTTGCAGCGTCGTGCAATAGATCTCCTGCCCCGCTCCCGAGGTGAGCTTAGTATCAGCAGTGAGGATAGTTTCAAACTTACTAGGGTCCCGCTTCAATGTGTTTGCAAGACCCATTCACCACGCTTCATCACTGCTCGATTGATATTATCACGACGTTTTTGTATGGAACGCCCGATTTCGGCGCGACCACGGCTTTAAGAGGAACACCAGAACACCTCATGCTATTGGAAGATATCATGAATCAAGCTCGTCAGCACTGTCCTGGTTCGCAGCGCGTCTTCCATCCCTCACATCATGGATGTGCACATGGACGGGGCTCATGGGTAGGTAGCATCGTCCGGCCTTTCCTACCGATGACCAAGCCAGCGACTTAGTACTCCGGCATCCGGACTCACGGACTAGGAGCAATGCACGCGTACCGCGACGCCGATGAAGTCTCACGTGCAAGAGCGCAGAAGTCCATCGTTAGTGAGCTTTATGCGTCTCAGTCGAAACTCAATGTCAACATGGATGATCTGGATATTGCCAGTGAATGCGCAGACCACCTCCTCGCTGCCATTGATACAACTAGCGACACATTAATGTTCCTCATCTGATGTCTCTCCCTCCCTCGGAATACACATGTGCAACAAAAGCTCATAGAAGAATGCAGATGGATACCCGAAGACGAAATCCGCGGGGGTGCCGTGAATATAAAAACTGCTGACAGCATGTCGTACCTGAATGCAACAATCAAGGATACACTGCGTCTATTCGCACCTCTGCCGTCATCCGGACCAAGATCAAGCAGGGAAAACACGGTAGTTGATAATTTCGATATGTCCCGAGGTACGGTGTGCAGCATGGCACCATACTCGTTAGATCGCAACGAGGGCGTCTTTTCTGACTCGCGCGAGTGGAAACCTGGAAGATGGTTGAACCGGGTAAACTAGAGCTGACGGAAATGAAGAGGTGATTCTGGGCGTTCTCAAGCGGCGCTCCGATGTGCGTCGGAACGCAGTAAGTGGCTCTACGTTTGTCCATGACTCTCCTGAGCCGTTGCTGACGTATTAGCCTTGCCGTATCGGAGATGGCGTTAGTACCATCTCTGTACCGGAAGTACGGTTCAAGGGTACGTCCGGAGCACGAAAACACAGCGTCGGGTACCACAGCTAAGTTCGAAGTCTTTACCGACGACACTTTCCCAGAGATAAAGGTAAGCTCTCCAACCACAAAAACCTGGCACAGGCTAACGACCGCTAGGAGCACACATGTTGGATAGAGTTTGCTCCTCGTGAATAATAGGAGATGGAACACAATACCCGTTTGGTCGAATTTCGGTTCCACTTCAAATGCCGCTTCGTAATGTGGGGTGCGTTGGAATTTTTCTGTGGATTCAGATGGAATGTTACCGGCAGTGTAAAATCTTTAAAATTACCCGTATAGTGTGGTCATGCGTCCAATTACGAATCTGCCGGGGCATCTTCGGCCGGAGAAGCTGGGCTAGGATCCGGAGCTTTACCCCAACTTCTCTTTCCCCACACTGCACTCCACATCTCTGGTTCTTGGCATCGTCTTCGGGAGTTGACGAGAGGCAAACACACCCGTGCGGAGCATAGCAGAGGCTGGTTGTTGTAGTGGTTGTAGTAACTGCCAAGGCCATGGCCCATCCGAAGATTCCCCAAGCAGAAAGAGCCGATGGTAGTCACTCGGCTCTGGTGCGCATGACAGACAAGCAAGGCGGAGTTACGTATCGAGATCAGTATGAGGCGGGAATACAAATATCTGCCTATAATCTACTCACTGGATAGTCAATTGCATCTGCCAACACTGTTCAGAAAGTGCCTCTCTTCTTACTACCGGCAAGATGGTCGCTCGCAATCGCAGTCAGCGCAAGCTGAACACCTTCACTACGCTGTTCTTCGCTGCAACAGCTGTGTCATCAGTCGTCCGCACTCCAACATTTGGCGGGTCAAGATATCCCCGTATGACAGCACGGTCGGACGAGATGGACTCTGCGCCATATCGAGACGCAACCCTTCCAGTCGACGAAAGAGTTGAGGATCTCCTCCAACGGATGAACATGAAGGAAAAGGCTGGACAGCTTTTCCACAACATTATCAATCAAGGCCCAAATGGAACCCTGCTTAACACAACAGCTGGAGACGTGGAGGGGAAGTTGATGACGCACTTCAACTTGCACGGCCCAATTGCCGATGTGCGCGCCACTGTGCAGTGGTACAACAACCTGCAACAAATGGCGCTAGACACTAGACTGGGCATCCCCATTACACTCTCTTCAGACCCGCGTCACGCATTCGCCAACGCTGAAGGCAGCCAAATCGCAGCAACCAAGTTCTCGCAATGGCCCCAGACGCTTGGTCTAGCTGCGATAAGAGACACTGAACTCATCCACACGTTTGCTGATATTGCTCGACAAGAGTACAAGGCTGTTGGTATTCGGTCTGCTTTGCACCCTCAGATCGATGTCGCTACCGAGCCACGATGGGCCCGTATCGGTGGCACAATGGGAGAGAACGCGACTCTGACTGCTGAGTTGGCCGTCGCATACATCAAAGGATTCACTGGTCCTGACGGATTCGGGTACGACTCTGTGACTACTGTGTCGAAGCATTTCCCCGGAAGCGGACCAGTGGAAAACGGCGAAGATAGCCATTTCGTATATGGAAAGAACGCAACGTACCCGGGCAAAAACTTCGAGCACCATCTTATTCCATTCAAGGCTGCCATTGCTGCTGGAACAAGACAGATGATGCCTTACTATTCTCGCCCAATGGGAACCAAATACGAAGAGGTCGCTGCTGGAATGAACAAGGGCATTGTCACTGATCTTCTACGTGGCGAGCTCGGTTTCGACGGCATTGTAGTCAGCGACTGGGGTCTCGTCACTGATGGTGTCATCGCTGGTCAGGATATGCCCGCGCGAGCCTGGGGAGCGGAGAACCTCACTGAGTTGGAGCGCGCTGCGAAGATTCTCAATGCAGGAACCGACCAACTTGGTGGTGAGTCCCGCACTGATCTCATTCTCGAGCTTGTAGAGAAGGACATCATAAGTGAAGACCGCATCGACATGTCGGTCCGCCGCCTCCTTCGCGAAAAGTTCTTGCTCGGCCTCTTCGACAACCCCTTCGCCGACGCTGATGCTGCTGTTGCTGTTGTCGGCCAGGACGAATGGCGTGCCATTGGCTACGAAGCACAAAAGAGATCTTTCACACTCCTCACCAACAAGGATTCCGCTCTGCCTCTCAAGGCCTCCGAATGCGCCAAGTCAAAGTTTTATGTCGAAGGCATCAACAGCACATCCCTAGAATCGCGCAACTTTGAAGTCGTAGCTACACCAGAAGAAGCAGACTACGCTTTCCTCCGCCTTGTCGCTCCTTACGAGCCGCGACCTGGCGGCTTCGAGAAGAACTACCACTCTGGATCCCTCGAGTATAACGCCACGGAAAAGGCACGCCAAGCAGCCATCTACGCCGCCGTGCCAACAATTGTAGATATCTACCTCGACCGCCCTGGTGCGTTCCCTGAGATTGCCGAGAACGCCCAGGCACTCATGGTCAACTTTGGGGCCAGCCCCGAGGCCTTCCTGGATGTCGTCTTTGGCGTTGACGGCAGTGGCCCAATGGGCATGCTGCCATTTGATCTGCCCAGGAGCGATAAGGCCGCCGAAGCGCAGCTTGAGGATGTTCCGTTTGATACCGTGGATCCGGCGTTCAGGTATGGACATGGGCTGAGGTATGAGGACAACTGATTACGGCGAAGGTGTAATGAAGATTGATGATAATGAGTAATTTAATTCTGAAGAATACGATGATTCCAAAATAGCCTGGTTGTTCTGAGATAAAAGTGAGGGCTGCTGGGTGCGGGTGTTGGCCGTTGTAAAGTCTTAATGAGGTGTCATACCGATGCTCTAGCATAACTGCTTTTCAGTAGCCTCTGTGTATGGAGTATACAGTGCTACAGGGGTTAGTAACGTTAGAGCAATTTTTGAGAGTGCAGATGTGGTAGGCACTTTCAAAAAACCGCTCTAACGTTACTTGCCCCTGTGGGACTGTACTCACAGTGCATCATGGAGCTGTAATATTTTCCTCGCGCCCCATTCGCTTTTACAGAATGCCTTCAAAGCATAGACAGAATCCGCCGATCGGATAAGAAGAGTACTCTCTGATCAGCTCGGACTTGCCAAACAATGCTCGATTTGCGCTCCTATCCTTGCCTGGCCTCTATTGTACCCTGAAAATACTTAAGGAATGATGCCCGTGAGGCTGCTAGCCCTGCTCTTTTCCTGGGGCATATTCAGGGCTTCGCAGGCGCACGTGCAGCATGTGATGAGGAGAAAGAGACGGTGAAGGGACCCCAACCCATAGTCAACGTCGTAGCACCTGTGACGATGAAGTGCATGGGAGGGTATGATGTAAACATCAGCTTTCCGGATCACTAGGGCAGCCAGCGGACCGATTCGAGGTTCATGCACACCGCTCTGGTGATGACCGCGCCACAGTGGCTGACGGTCAGGATACGTTGTATGTATACTGATGCCTGGATCTGTGGCGGTGCAGAGCCTCTTCATAACGCCACACCGCACTTGTACTCTGCACTACTTACACACAGTAGCACACCACGCAAAGATCGCCTCCAAGGCGCCACTGCATCGACACCACGTATCGCACCCCATTAGCCTATCCTGCGGGAGACCCTGATCTTCCTTATCGTACTGCGCGACATGCGGGGGAACGGTCCTTTTGTCTCGCAGGGCCAGTCGAGAGTCGCTGTGTGCTGAGGCTTGCCATGCGGTGGATCCCTTCAGGCACACTACCCATGCACGATGATCACAGCCTACATTAACACAGCCCACTCGACGTCTAACGCGCCCACGCGAAGCTTCGAAATGCGTCGGAGGGCCCCGCAAAATTCCCAATGCAACGCTGCCTATTGCCAGCTGCGGAAATCCGGCCAGATGACGACATGGGGGTCTTGTGAGGTCTGTCGTATCCTCGTGGTTTAAGTGTCAGATGTCCGCCGCCGCCTGCCTACACCATCTAAACTTCCACCACCACCGCACCACCACGACTTCGACTCTTCACACTCCAACAATGGGACGCCGTGAGAGACAGCCCTCTCCGCCCCCGCCTCCGCCCATGGGGCCGCCTTGTAAGAAGTCGCCGTGTAGTAATTTTATTTGCAAGTGTGCTAACTTTGCGCAGCGGATTCCACGTACGTCTTCGATAACTACGAGAATGGCAAGCCAAAATGGGCGCCTGGAAAAGACAACCAACGAGACTACCACGAGTATCGCGACAGCCGCCGAGGAGACCACCGTCGTCCTCGCAGAAGCAGATACGACGAAGATGAAGGGCCACCACCTCCACCGCCGCCAGCACAGAGCGCATACCCACCTCCTCCGCCATCAGGACAAGCGGCACCACCACCACCTAGAGGTACTTGATCAACTTCTTCTTATCGTTATAGTTGTGGCTAACAGAGTTGCAGAAGCACCCCGAGATTCTCGACCTCGTCACCACCGCAGACGGCCGTCGTATTCTTCCGACTCCGACTCGTCACCTCCCCCACCTCGGCGAAGCCACCGCCGTGAAGAGCGCGCACGCGTGCCTCACGAAGATACTTATGACTCATACGATGAACACTACCCACGTCGCCGACACAAGGAGCCTAGCCGCCGTGACCGCGAGGGTTACAAGTCCGAGGGCTACAAATCAGACGGCCCCAAATCCGACCGCAGACGTCGGGACTCACACTACGACGATCGTGATCGTGTCCGTGATCGTGATCGGGACCGTGACGGTGATCGGGACCGCCGTGACAGGTCTCGTGGTGACAGAGACCGCAGACACCGCGATGACCGGTACGACGACATGTTCAGCAGCAAACCACGCCGCGACCCTCGCTACGATGACAGGCCACGCGATAGACGCGACCCTCGCTACGATGACTATGAAGATCGTCACGGCGATCGTCGTAGGAGTGGTAGAGACAGCAAGATTAAGCCGGAATGGCAGAAACAAGCCCTTGGCATGTTCAAGGACTATGCCCTGCCTATTATCAAGAAGGAGGGTGCCAAGTACGTGCAGAAGCAGATGGCTAATGGCTTCGGAAAGCGCTGAAGAACTGAAGCTGGAAGATGATGTCATGACGTGATGAAGTGATTGTGCATGGGATACAATGGGTTACTTTTCGATTACTTTTCGGACTACTGTTATGCAGCGGAATGGTTTACACTGTCTTGGGTTCCTAGCTCGGCGTTGCAGGGATGTGCAGACGATATCCACTTAGTTTTATCTGATACATTTTTTTTTCATAGAACTTTCTACTTACAAGATGCTGATTTGCCCTGTTGTTGTTTTTTCGTTCAGTTTTCAGTTAGATTTATTCAATGAATCTTTTTACTCTGAACAAAAAAAAGAAGAAGGATTGTTATGTTTTCATTAGTTATCATCATGATCAATAAACCGGGCTACAATGATAGTCGAGCCAGTTTCAAACCTGCAGAAAAGAGAATGATTGATGATATTTACAGAAGCTATGTAAAAGAGCTTCCTTGTATCACCCTCTTTTTCTCTCTGAAACATAGAGAGCAAGAGTCTAAGAATTTCCGCCCTTGTCACCAGTATCGACGCAGTTGACCTGGCTCTGAATCCCATCGATATTCGCACAAGTAAACTGATCCGTCCCACTCGGGCTCGTGACATCGATATTCTCAATCTTGATGCCCGAGCACACGGTGGGGCTGGAGCACACGAGGTATCCGACGCGGGGGTCGTACTTTTTGCTCGTGGTGCCCTTGAAGTTTTTGATGGTGATGTCGGATATTGTGAGGTTGGATGGGAACTATTTTGAGCATTGGGGTTAGCATTTGGATGATGAGAAAGCTTGAGATGAATGGGAATTTTTGAGAGATTTTTTTTGCTTTTTCGGAGAGGGACGTACCTGGTTGCAAAGAGTCAGGTTCTTCTGGCCATAGCACTGGGTGATTTCAATGGCGTAGTCGACGTTGTTGATGAGCATGCCGTCGTACGTGATGTTGCGTACGGCGCCGCTGCCGCCTCCGCCTTGTAGGTCGCCTGAGAGAGCAGACGAGGCGCCGGGCCAGACTTTGATGCGTGCGCCGTCGGAAGCGTTGGACATGCTGATGTTGTAGACGTAGATGTTCTCGACAATGTCGACCTCGTTGGGGTACTGGCCTAGTGAGCCCACGCTGATGCCGTGGCTGCCGTTGCAAACGAGGTTCTGGACAATGATGTTGGTGCTGTTGGGCTTGAACGAAACACAGTCGTCACCATTGTTGATGTGTGAGTTTTGAATGACAATGTTGTCGGAGCGGTATGTGTCCCAGCTAGTTTCCAATGTTAGCTTTTCTTTTCCTTTACTACAGACTCGTATCATCGAATATGAAACTTACCCGTCGGTGTTCTTAGCAGGGTTCTTGCTCTGGCTGTCACCGTAAATGTCGATGTTGGAAAAGACGACTTCGCTCGAGTTGGCAACCAACGTGTACCACTGAGGGCTGTAACGGAAGTTGAGGTCTGAGACCCGGGCGCCATGTGCGCCGATTAAACCAAAGAGGATGGGTCGGAGGATATAGATATCCTTGGCGTAAAGGTCATACCAGGCCTGACCGTTGCCGTCCAGGGTGCCACCACCATAGATGTTGATGTCCTTGCCTCCGATCTGGAAAAAGGTGGTCGCATTCTGGAACACTTGTTTGAAAGAATTAGCTTGCCAATAATCAGTGTCGTTTGTGAATTGAATGGTTCCTTGGATATCTGGAGATATTGTTAGTAGCATTCTCGAATCATGTAAGGGCCGACAAACCCAGGTCAATGTGGTTCAGGAATGTAAGATCCAGCGCGGTGCCAATTGTGAATTGCTGGCCCTTGGGAAAGACGACATGACCACCATTGTTGCATCGCTTGACGGCTTGAAGGATGTTTGCAGAGTCGTCTTTACCACCACCAAGGGCCTTGAGCATGCATGTCTTGTTTCGGGCGGGAGACTGCGCGACACCCTTGCTCGGCTGGTATGGAGACACGGGATGATTGGGGCGATTTGATGAGGTACTCTCTGTGTCGAGCTCAAGAGGCGTAGAGAATGCTGTTGATGCATGTAGCAAGGCGCAGGCGAAGAGCTCGGTGAGACGCATGGTTGCAGCCGCCCAGAGACCGTTGTTGTTGGGTACTGAGGCGATTGATGGTGGTGCAATGTCTAGCTATTCCAACATGCCATAGACTTGATATTAATACCCCCGGCTATACTGCCCCAGCCGTTGTGGCCGCGGCCTTGGCTTTGGCCCTTGCCCCCTAATTCCAACGTCTAGCTTTGTAGATTCTGCGGACGCGGATGAATTCATGGCCTATGCACGGTGATCCCAGGACTCTCCTCACGGCCACAGTGGCGCTAAACCAAGAAAAGCTAAGCTTTCTTCACCGTTCTGGGCGCTCAGCTAAGCAGATTGGTGGATTTTCTCCCAATCTTCCGGGGCCATGACAACCTCCGAGATGCAGCCTATGTCAGCGTGAACGTGCTCTATTTCTTTTGTGTAGCTTTCTCGTCGCTGTTCCTGCGGAGAACGGGTGCCAATCTTACCGCGAGTCAGCCTCTAGGAATGTTACCCGTCTGACATGGCGTTGTAAACGTCTGAAATGATACCAAGTGCATCACAAAGTTTAAAGCGTAAGACTTTAGATGTGCTGATGTCAACAGAGTTTTGGCCGTGGTGTCACCTTCACTTCAACGACGTTGACTAAGAGTACACGGCATAAGGGGGCGACTCCGACGCGTACGACGTGAGGCGGTACCTGTTGGGCGCAGACTACGGGTCGGTGCTAGGCGAGTTGCAGCAGCTAGGTAAGGTGTCTACAGCGCAGGGATAGGTTATCTTAGAGAGCTAGTACAAGAGGAAGCACAGTAAGCTAAGAGCGGAGTAGGGCTGGCGACGTACCTGAGGTTCTATAAGCAGCAATGAAACGAGCTGATGTAGTTAGACTACCTGGCTAATGTGTCGCTCTAGGACTACGTACCTGGAGCACAGCGTGTAGACGACGTAGGTTATCTCATACTAGGCGATCTCGGCTGGTGACTGGTTAGCTGTGCAGCGTCGACTGCTTTCTTATGCGCAGGCAGGGTCGCAATGGGTGATCCAAAGCCAGGTAGAAGCGAGTAGAGGTTGCAACAAGGGGGCCGTGGAAAGGGATGAAGAGCAAAAGGCCACCTTCGACGCCGTACATCTGCTACGTAGGTGCTCTCTACGTACACGAACCAAGACAACCGAAGCCTCAACCGGCGGCTCATGCCCCGCCTCAGGCCCTAACACACAAACCATCTACGACCTCGTCTACAACCTCCGCACCTACAACATGCATTTCAGCCTGCCTAATATCCCCGACCCAGGCACGCTGCTCGCAGGAGGGCTGAGCAGTTCTAGCAACAGCTCTCTCGGCTAGAGCAGATTCGAAGCGCTAACCGTGCACTCCCAGATCCTCGCTACGGTAGCAAGTACACGTCGCAACCTCGCCGAAATAGAACGTACCTGTGCAAAAACATCCCGCGGATGGTGGGTCGTATGGATGCGCCTCCCACCTTCTCAGATCAGCAACGAAGATAACGCGCAGAACAACGCTTCCAATCAAGGCTCCGGCTCTGCCTCCGGCCAGTTCAACACAAACGAACTGCGGGAAGCTTTTCTCATACGGCGTGCGAGGGATAGTGCGCTTTACAGTGCAACGTCCTCGAGTAGCTTTGCGAGTGGCATGTGGAGTGGGCTTGGTATGGGAGGGGGAGTGGAGGCAGGAACGAGAGGATGGGGGTTGCGGCGGCGGGGTGGGGGTCCCAGGGGGTTGGTCGAGGGGATTGGGATTGATGCGAGGAGGTATGTGGACGAGTTGTTGAGTTTGAATAGGTAGAGAGATGTAGGGGGGAGAGGGACGTTTGGGCTGTATCCGAATACACACCATAGGGCGATGGAGAAAATCCGGTATGAATACAATATAGAGTCTGAACTACTGCATGATGGAACTTTTTGAAACCTGATCCTCCAACTTGTTTCCACTTGTTTCTACAGCGGAAGTGACTATTCGTAATTGAACAGATCGCTACCCTAATAACAATAGATCATAACACGAGATTCACAAGCCCCTGATGCAACCTACTCTGTTGTTCTTCGCAGAATCCTTCACGATACCAACACGGACGTTGTTCCTGAGCCTCGTAATGTATTTCGCCCCTGTAATATCGGCGAACTCGTTGCCTTCTCCTGCAACTTCTGGCAAGTCTAGGTTGTTAGAGATACCTTCCTTAACTTCAGCTGCGGCGAGGTGAAGATAGTCCTCTAATTCGGCATATTGACTCCTGTTCGTGGAGGCACAAGCGTCAGATGACCTGTACGAAGTACCAGGCTTCTCTCTCTGTCCGGCGTCTTGATCGTAGTAACCTTGGGTTTGTGGTTGTGCATATGGCTGTTCGTATGGCGCGTGACTTAGTCCGCCGCTCCACTGGGCATGCTGTGGGCGTTGTGGATCACAATGTTGAACCGAGTTTGGTTGATACCATTGCTGAGTCATTGGTCCACTGCCTGGTTCGTGATGTAGCGGTGGATTTTGGCGTTGAAGAGCTTTATCATATCCGCCTGACGGGGGTGAGTAGCGTTCTGATTGGGCTAGAGAATCTGGATATGCACGACCGTCCGCTGAGCGACCCATGTCTTCAAGAGTGCTCTCGTCCCTACTGTCCTCCCAAGAGTAGGTCTCTCTTCCTTGAGGACGAGGTGATCTCAGGGAGTATTCATTGTCGCGACTGGCCTGTTGTGTTGAGAGTCTCCTAGGATGATCCGGGTATCGATGACGCGATTCTGTGTAGCCTTGTCCTGAGTACTGTCGGGAGTCATCTACTAGTGTGGAGGCTTTATGGCGGGACGCGTAACGATCTTGTTCTCCGTAGGACGTCATTCTTGCAACTTCTCTTTCGGCTTCCTCAATCTTTTGGAGCTTTTCTTTCGCTGAGCTTGGTTCAAGTAGCTTAAGGGACCTGTCGTGTATGTCATTAATGGCTGCTACAAGAACTTGTATGTCGCAGAGATTTACAATTGTGTGATGACGACAGCCAGTATTGTTGTCTGCTTTGCACTGCTGACGTTGTCGCGGGCTCGTTGAATTTCCTTCTTGTTCAGAACGAATTGAAACCTCAGCCGCCACTCTTGTGCCACGGAAGTTGACCAGTTCTGGGTGATAGCTAGAAGTGGCTCACAAGCCTGTGCGCACAACTCTAGCACTTCTTGCAATCCAAACCCTTTGATGACCGAAAGCGCTTTCTCGTCCCTAGTGCTGAGGTGCTTTAACTGTGTTAAACAATGTTGTAAACAACCTAACTCTCGCTTCAGACTCTGTACTTCGCGTGGCGCAGTCTTTAGATCTTCGAAACTCTCGTAAAGCAATGAAATGGTCCGGAACGCTGCGTCAGTGATCCCGACGATAGCTGCAACACTTTCAAAACCAGACATGGAAGTTAGAGGGAGAAGGCCGTGGAAGCTTTATGAAATATGTTCCTCGGCGTTGTTAAATCAACCCAGAAGTCTGCCTCGGACTGGGCTGTCCAACGTTGCCCAACCTCCACGGTAGTATCTTCCACGCATGGCCAACCAGTCGAAGCGGGCTAAGCCAACGTAACACTGTCCGGTAATCTCACCGGTGAGGCCTGCACCGGTAAGAAGCGAGACAACAGTGTAAGTCGTGGCAAGGCTATAACTCTGACCAATAAGGTGCGTAATGACAGGAGGGCTGTTGGGCTGAAATAGACGCAGTAGTAGAAGGGGAGAATTGTGCAGATCCGAAGAGTCTTGTCACATTCTCACACACCATCTCGTATCGATCCCACGACAGCATGTGCTCACGCCCAATCGTTGCCCTCTTGTTATCTAATGTGTTTGCATATTAGCAACTAGAAGCCCGGCTTTCACCTGGACGCGAAAGCGAGGAATAAGCAAAAGGTAGTTTCAAAACAAGGGAATAACTTGTAGTTTTGTAACATACTTCTCTACTGTTTTACTGTTGTTTAATTGCTACATTGTAATTCATGGTAAAGGTAGGAGGTTCTGCTGCTCTAATACCACTTTCGCGCTCGTTCGGGCGGGCTGGAGGACCGAATGCGATGGTTTAAACGTAGCGCTGGCGGTGCCGCCGCATCCGGTAGGTATGGCCCCGCACCTCCCGCCGCAACTGGGCAGCTGCTCCCGGGGCCAGCTGCTCATCGTCTCTGGCCCTTCGCCTTTCTATCTGGCTACACGCATCCTTCAGCAAATCGACAACGCCTACCTGTACCTCACGCCTACCATGCATTGTTTGTGTCCATGCACTAAGAAGAGACTACCACGAAGATGCTGCCGCAATGAGGGAAATACATGGCGCTCATGATATCTAATGCGCCAGGCTGTTGCCCACGGTCATTTCAGCCTTGTTACGGCATGCAGCTCGTGGCTTATGGACCAGACGACTTGCAGCTCTTCTTGGGAGGTCCTCCATGCAGCCACCAACTGACAACGGGACTCGCCCGCGGACTAGAAATGTGAAAGGCTGGAATGATCTCTGCGCATATCTTGCGCCTCTAGTACATCAAAGTATCCGGTCTTTCCAGTATTGTTCAGAAGCCTCAGTATCGTCATTAGTTCAGCGTAATGGGTGATCAGAGCCAGGGCCTCCGGTGTTACACCAACACTGTAGATGTGGGTGGCATTACCGGGGACAACAATCGTGTTGGGAATATCGAAGTATCTTACGGCTATAGTGAGTTTCTCGAACTAATGGTCAGTATCGCCATGGTAATAATAGTGCATAGACAAACTTACAGACCCGGGGGAGTGGTTATCACTCTACGCTAGCGTTTTGAATCCTCCGGAATTCAACTCAGGTGACTTCGTTGATAGACAGGCCAACTGTATCTTTGGACTGGAACAGTTTCAACGTTGTCTCAAAAGGAAAGCCGCAACATTAGTGATGGAAGGATCCATGGGTGTAGGCAAGACTACGACTATGCTAGGATTGGCTGAGAGAGTGAAAACGTTTCATAATCTCATGTCATCGGAATGGCAAGCGTCTTCAGACCAGAACACAGTAAGTATATGTGGTATATGTTAGGAACCAGCCGCTGGTATGCTTACGATACCTGACAAATGGATCTAACCGACGCAAAGCCAGACAAAGAACGGACGAATACCGACATCAGCGAGGAGGCGCAGATAAGACCGATCGTCACTGTAGACGTGTACTTCAAAGCCACAGAACGAAACCAGCACAGCGCATCCCGAGTTTTGATGCTCATATTACAAAGTCTGGTGAGGGCAATGCCTGAACATATCAAGCTTGTTCAGAACCTCCAAAAAGCGTTCCCAAACTCCAAACCAGCACCGGACCATGTAGCAGAAACTATCGTCCGAGTACTGGAGGGAGACAGACAGGTCTGTGTCTTTCTTGATGGACTGGACGAGTGTGACCAAGAGAGTCTTCCAATAATCCTCAAAGCTCTGAAAGGAATTCAAGAGAAGTCTCGAATTGGTCTTGTATTGACAGAAAGAACAGAGACTGGTCGATGGCGGGAATACTTCACTGTGGACTGTCTGCATTCGTTAGAGGCGAACAGAGATGATATGAAGGCTTATCTGCAGCACAGGTTCAAGAAGCTTGTGGCGGCGAACTCGACTCGATACGGGTGGATCACACGAGACCAATCGCTCTATGCAGATGCCGTGGACAGGATTTTGAAGTCATCCGGCCGCGTGTGAGTGATAATCTTCGTGGTTTACAGTCGTCACACTAACATACCATACAGATTCCTGCTCCTTGTGTTGAACTTTGAGTACATCTGCAAATGCCATGGTCCTGACGATCTGCAATTTAGCTTGGAAACAATCAAGAGGCAGAACTGTGATATGGATGGACACGGCTCGTACAAGAGAGTACTAGATGAAGCTTTCACTCGCAACATCCATCGAGCTTTGGATGATTCAAAGAATGGTGAAGACGCCAAACAAATCTTGGGTTTTATCCGCGACGTCAAACGCCCAATATCGGCAGCAGAATTGTGCGAACTCGTCAGAATCAGGATCCCTTACGACAAGCCAGTCTATGGAAGTCTTCCACTTTGGGAGACACTCCAACCTTGTTGTCAAGGCCTGGTTGTAGCTAGCGACAAAGAAGTGAGCTTCCTGCATCCATCTCTACGAAACTTCCTTGAACACGACGATGGCAAAATACTTATACCCAGTCAACACGAGCAACTCGCGAAACGATGCTGTGCATATCTCACACTCGATTGCTGCTCTGGAGGTGTCTGCGCGACACAAGAATCTCTCAACCACCGTCTGGAAGCCTGGCCATTTCTGGATTACGCTGCAAGGTACTGGCCAGAACACCTCCGTTGCCTAGAGCAACTGGACAAAACTCAAAGCAAGAGTTTGAATCAGGGCAGCGTCTACGGTCTTGCACTACAGTTCCTAAGACAGGATGCCCATGTACAAGCGGCGACCCAGATTACACTCTTTCCAGATCTAGTCCTTCGAAAAATGCAGGAAGAGATCGCGAGGAACAGTAACTTGCCGCGAACGCTCATACTTGTCAAAGCCAGAGGAGAAGCAAAACCAATCGATCCTTTCAAGAATAATGAAATGACAGGTCTCCACTTGGCCTGCCTGCATAAGTTGCGTTGCCTTGTTCCTATCCTTCTCGCTGAAGGTCGCCCGAGCAGTCAGCTCTGTCAGTTGGCCACCGACACAGTCTCAATGGCACCTATCCACTTAGCGGCAATATCTGGCTGCAAAGAAATAATGCGCATGTTACTCGAGGCCAATATAGACCCGGGATTACAGGCGTCAAACGGGGCGACTCCGCTCATGCTGGCAACTATACCAGGCCACCACGATGTCGTTAGTACCCTTCTCAGCGCTGGCCAAACGAGAGCCACCATAGATACACAAACAGTCGCTTTGATTAGTACCACAGAAATGACAGTCGAAATCAATCTTCGCAACGACCCAGATGGCGCATTTGCTCTGGATTTGCTGAACGTTTACCGCCCTGTTACAGGACGTACTGCTTTGCACTGGGCGGCACGACAGGGTCACTTGGGAATCTTGCGTCTCTTGCTTGAAGCGAAAGCCAACATGACCCTACAGGACTCCCAAGGTCAGACAGCACTTCATAAGGCCGCTAAAAAGGGCCACCTGATGGTGCTTCAAGAGCTCATTGGTGCGGGCATGGACCCACATGACAAAGTCGCAGAGACCCCGGAGTCTTTATTAGCAAGACTCAACCCTTCAAGATGGTTTCGAACCATCGATGAGACTAAGGAACCTCCAAATGACTCGTATGATGGATACCACGGGTGGAGTACACTTCATCTAGCGAGCTTGTATCCACGTTCAAATGCTATCGTAAAATATCTGTTGAATACATTTCCTCAGCTTTGCGAAGCAACCAATTCTCGAGGAGAAACGCCATTGTACTTGGCGATTGAGGGCGAGGCTTTTCAAAACATACAGGCTCTGTTAGAGTACCGTCCTTCACTGGTACACGCAATCACACACAATGGCCGGACCATGTTACACGCGGCTGCCGGGAGCTCACCAGTTGCAATCCTTGAAATGATCTTCGAGCGAAGTAACATCGATGTCAACGTTGAAGATGATCAAGGGGCAACACCGCTGCATAATGCCGTGGAATTCAGGAAAGTCAAGAACGTAGAGTTCTTGCTTGGTAAGGATGGCATCAATGTGAATCATCGGGACAAGAACGGTGTTTCTGTCATGACTAAAGGTCAAGTCGCACCCGATCGATCCATCATTCGTACGCTTCGCAAGCATCCTCAAGCACAACTCGACATTCAGAGTGAAGACATCATCTTCATGCTTTCAACGCCTATCGGTTGCATCAGCCTCGGAAAAATGATAGATGAGTAAGTTCAATCACACACACTCGTCAAGAAGGGCTACTAACACCACTACCAAAGTCTGAAGATACGTGTTCAAGCTATAAATGCGCTGAAGCTGGTATCACATCATGCCGAGAGATTGGCGTCGTTGCGACCTTCGCTAGGAAGGCTTGAAAGTCCTTGGAGAGAGCCGCCCACCTTCCCCCGGAACGTCACCCATGCGAGGACCGCATCTACGAAGACCTTGGATTAATATTTGGGTTGCCAGAATCTCCTCACATTGTACTTGTTGTTCGTCTTTTGTTTGGCTTGGACTCGTCTTCAATAGCTGTTTTCTCTCCGCCATCGGTCTATTGGTAGTAGTAATCTCATTGACGTTCTCATTCTGATCTCTGCAGCAATATCTTCACACGTCATCCCCACCTTCCAAGCCACCATCCCTCTCTTCGCCCCCCAGCACCGTTGGCCCCACCACATAAACCTACATCCTTTTCCGCAGGCGAACAAGAGTTGATCTCACGAAACGAAGGCGGCAGACACAATCGTGTGACGCCTTCTCGATGTAAATCCTTGTCTGCAGACTTCTGCACCGCGTCTCCCTCGACAAGTACCCATTCGGTCCAATATTGAGCGTGAAGTTCTTCTTGATCCTTGTCGAGGGGGTTTACGCAGTAAAATTCCCTTTTGTTATAATAATTAGCTCGAGCCTTGAGTTATAGTCTGTGATAGATGGGAGAGCAAACATACCTCACCGTCTTCTCGAAGCCCCCTTACAATGCGTCGCACTACTACCCCTATCTAGCAATTTCTCCTCTATAGCCCTCGCCGCCTTGTACACCGGCTGTGGGAACGCCTTCCTCGTTTCGTAAGTCAAACTGCTGGTTCTCTCTTGATAATGTTTCTCGTGCCCGATAATATTTAGTGGAATAGTGTCTATATCGTTCCACATGGCTGTTGAGGTGCCATCTGCTTCCCAGATAACGTTCAACGCGGGTTGTAGCTTGTTGCCGACCCAGAGAGTTTGCGCAACGGGTAAGGAGTGCATGAAGTGTAGTCGGGGTACTTCGTACTGCAAAGTGCGACTCAATGCAACGAGGTATCCGGTCAGGGTTTTGATGGAAAAGTGACGCTGTCCTGTAGAGATACTCGCATGACGAGTTG
Organism: Curvularia sp. IFB-Z10; assembly: GCA_002161795.1. Lineage (NCBI taxonomy): Eukaryota > Fungi > Ascomycota > Dothideomycetes > Pleosporales > Pleosporaceae > Curvularia > Curvularia sp. IFB-Z10. The sequence continues at coordinate 1,691,851 of JPSZ01000003.1, read as the reverse complement.
CCTCGCGCTGTATGACGTCTTGGATGGTCTTGTTGGTAATGTTGAGGAAGTTTCGTTGCTTTGTACCGCCTTCGCAAAGGGCATCTATAACAGGCATGTTCTGGCATCGCAGCTTGGCTTTGTTGTAAATATTCTTATCGTTGACGCCGCGTGTTGTTCGAGCCTGGCTGGCAAGAGAGCGGCCATGTGCCAGAAACATGCGTTGCAAACAGTGTTGCTGAGTCTGAGGTGCATCGCCGCCGAATATACTCTTGTCGCTCATGATCTTAAGATAAGTTTCCATATCCAGCCAATCCTTTTCTAGTACAGGCGTGCACGGGGATGAGGCTATAGCGCTATGAGTGGGGCGTAGGTAGTTGTAGAGATGTGCGTATGCGACCGGGCCGCCGTTGTGGTTTTGAAGTAACGTGTTGAGCTTGTTGACAGCTTGGGCGACGACAAAAGCTATGAGGCTGGCTAGGAACGGGCTGTAATGCACCCAATCCCAGCAAGAGACTCCAACGGCGACCTCTTCTCGACCACTTATCCTGATACCTGTTACGATTTGCTTGGTTATGGCACGTCGTGACCAAAACATATCTCCGGTATGCCAGTCTACAACCTTCGCTGTTGCTGCATTGCTTCGGAGGAAAGAATTGAGCGTTTTCCGGATTGGCTTTGATGTGAATGGGTAGCGTTTTAACCAGCCCAGGATATGCCCACGGTCACTTTCATCTGGCTTCTCGTAGTAATTCTTGTATGCCCAGTTGTTCTTGTAATCGTCTCGTATGATTTTCGTATCGGCGGCTGTGACGCTTTGTTGTACCTTCAAGTAGATATCCGTGCAGAGAACCAGTTCTAAGCTCAACTCAGGAGCTTCCCTCTTTTCCCGTCCCTCCTTTTGAGAGACAGTGTTTAGTGTCTGGAAATAATCTCGCCAAAGTTGGGTAAAGTTGTCCATGATGGGAGGATCATACCAGCTCCCCATATTGCCATGCAGCATGCCCAAAGCATCTTCCAGGGCGCTGACCAGTGGTTGTAATGCAGGCATGTCCGTTTGGGGATGGTAAAAATAGCCGGTCACAATCATGTTCTCCATTATCCGGTGTCGACCGAGGTAGTTGTCGGCCTGGAAGAAACGGTTCAAGGCATGCTGGATAGTAGTAAAAGTGCCCAGGCAGCTGAAATCAGCCACATGTTTTGGCATCTGGACATGCACGTCGCCCGCATCCACTGATATGGCTTCTTCGGGACATGAGTGAATGTCTTTGCATTTACGAAGATAGTTCAAAGAAAATTTCTCCATTGAGTTGCAGCTTGTAAACTATCGCCTATAATTTGAGTAAGATACTAGTGAACTTCCGGAATTTGGCTTTTGGCATAGTTTCACTATCTATTATAGTATACGTCATGGTCTACTGAAACAGCTTTGTTGTACACCAAACTGGAGGGCTATACGTTCATTCTTGTTCGAATAACATAGGAAAGGACTTGCCTCAAGAATCTGCCTATTGGGCTGGAAGGTACCCTAAAACGAGTATGTATAGACGAGTACTTACTTGTTCTAGCCGATGCCGCGGCGTAACAAACATACCCAGTCCAGCATATCATACTGCAAAACTTCGCGACCGCTACTCTGCTCTTTCTCTTTGGAGCCACGGTAAAACGTCTCTTGCTTTGTTGTCGTGTCCCCAAGTCCCACTTTCATGACGTGCAACAGCGGCTGTGCAACACACATCCGAAATCCCCTATGCACGGAACTGTTAGCCGTCCTCCGCGCAAGCAGGGCAACACTAGCAACGTCGCGGAAGCAGGTCGACTTCTCCGGATGGGTGGGTAACCAGCCACATGCCATAGTGCAAATATCAGGTGCAACTAATCCTGTCGTAAGATGTGCGGCAGCGCAAGGCGGATGCGAGCCAAACAGACCCACCGATCCATTCCAAAGCCACCCACCCCACTTTTGCAACACGAGAAACATCAAAGAGTCCACCGCTCGTCACGAGTCAAGACAACAAGCGAGATACGAAAGAGCCAGATAAAAAAAATCCAGAACCTACAACTCGTCCATTTCGTGTGGAAAAACAGGCTTAGAAATGAGTAGGGAGATAGATCATGAAATTGAAAAGCGTGGTAGATCTAAGCTCTATTTATCCCTTCACCTTACCTAGTTCCTTAGTCAGATCAGTGCAGTGATCTGAGTTTCTTCTGTGCGCTGTAGGATCACTGGATCATGCAACATTTCCATTTCTAATCGTACGACACACGGCCTCTATCCTCTTTGAAGCAGCAAATTCACCAACACCATCACACTCCCCGATTTCCCCCCTCCTCAACAGCACTCACCGCACATCAAGATGAACAGTAATTTGAAGCAGAAAAAAAAAAGCTAAATAGCATAATCTCTACGACGCCAGAAAACCTACGTGAAAGCGGGGGAGGGGGAGGGGGAGGGGGTTAAAACGTACCATGTCCCAATAATAACAACAGAAATAAAGCGAGCACTCGTTGTTTTCTCCTCGCCCACTTTAATGCACCGCAAGAGGGGTACTTGAAATGCCTGCTTGTGTAGGAATAACCTCGTGGGAAGTAGTTAGCATGCGGAACCCCCCTGTTTCCTTTTCTTTCCCTTCAGGTACATAGGGTGTATAGGGGTGTTGTGAGAAAGCAAAGCGCTTTTGCCGGTAAATCCACAAGAGGAGAAAAGGCACATGCAAGGCGTGGGGAAAGTGGGTTGGGATGTGAGAAATCGCGGTTCGCAAGGGGGCGAGCAGGTGCACAGCATTGGTATCGCGATTTGCACAGAGCCGGTTCCTAAAATGGGACTGGTTTAGTTGCTTCGTGCCGACATGTCGTCGTCGTCTTGGTGGTAGATGTGCGGAAAACGCTGGGTTGGAAGTTGGAAAGGAGGGGGGAGGGATGGGGTTTGAATGGCGAGGGGTGAATTAGCGGCGAGGGGGGAACAGAAAGCATGATATAATGAATATGGGGCAAGGCAATCGAGGTAAAAAAAAAGACATGACTTGCTGATTCGGTCTATAAAGGGAAGATGACAGAAAAAAAGAGTACATTTCGAGATCAATACATGATACACACGTTGCTAAACTGACAACCGAGACACATTACAAGACGTCGTTAGCGCAACTCTACAACCAAAGTCATGCACCAATGTCCAGCGTACGCTCTCAATGTATGGTTAGCCTGTATTCTCTCGGTAAGCAAGCTGCTCATCAAACACACAAGACGGACCCATGGCCACGTCTTCTTTCCATACCCCTTGGTCCATTGGCGTTCGCGGCTCGTCTGCACTCGGACTAGGGCTATTCGTGAATAGGCTATCTGTAGGGCTTTGATGCAGCAGATATGCCGTGTCTGTGATCGGCATGCCTTGTGACATTGGACTACCCATGTAAGACGCTGTAGGCGAGAAAAGATCCAGGGCGCAGCTGTCAGGCATAGGACTGTCTGGGAAATCGCCGTTTTGAGAAGAGTAGCCAAAGTCTGTCTCGCTTCCGTTGTATGGTGAAGGTGGAATCGAGCTTGGAAGACCGTGATAATGATAAGAGGGGTCGAAGGCTGCGGGGACGGATCGAGACATGGGTTGGGCGCTGCGGTAGGCTTCGTGCAAACGGGCTGATCGCTTCAACTTGGCAGCGCGACGGGCGGCTTGACCACCTTTTGCGCCAGAAGCCTGGCGCTGGGGCTGGGGCTGTTGGGTTCGATGCCCACGCTTGTTGGGCTGCTTGCTGCGGTACCGGGTTGTTGATTTGACACCCTCGCGGATCGCTTGCTCAGTAAGTCGCCACATGAACCCTCGACGAGCTTCGTCGCCGGGCTGGTCGACTTTCTCGAATGCCTACCACTGTGTTAGCTAATAGCCGACCAGGTCCCCAGAAAAAAAAACGTACGCCGTTCATGGACAAGTTGTGCCTGATACTGTTCTGCCATCCCTTGGTTTCTGAGGCACTGGCCTTGTCTGTATTGTTCTTAAACCAATCGTAGATGTCGCGCAGTATCATGGTATGCCCGGGCGCATTCAAAAGGGCCTGGTAGATTAGTTGTGCATACGGCTGCTCCCTGTCGAATGCACCAGCCTCTCCAGCTCCAAGATCGTGGGTGTATCTGAGGGAGTCGTCATGAGGGGTAGAGACCTGCGTCTGGCTGTCGTAAGGACTATGGCAGTAATTATAGTCCTCGACTTTGATGGGACAGGAGTATTGAGGATGATCGTAGTCATTGTTGAGCTGCATCAGCTGGCTTTTGATCTCATGATCCGACAGATCCATCGCATCCTGGTGCTTTGGCGGCTCGATATGGTAGGCGTTGGGTGGGAAGGAGTCCGCCACGGCGAGGTTGTGGGGCAGGCCGCTTAAGTCGAGGCCATTGTACGAGCGTGGACAATTTGAGCTGGAGTGCTGCGCAGGGTAGGTGAATTTGTAGTTGGTGTCGTAAGGCAGGCCGTTCGGGGTGTAGTGGTAGTAGTGATGGTCTAGAGCGGATGGATAGCCAGCGGATCCTTGATAGGCGCCGCCACCGTGACTGGCGGAATTGAAGGCAAGGCCGGTGGGTGCAGGCCAGAGCATACGCTGCTGCTCGTCAAGATTCATTGGGGGTTGTTCGGAGTGGCACAGGCTGGAAGGGACAGAATCATCAACAGTAGCTGCCAGGGAAGGCGCATCCACAGCTATTGTACTAGGCGACTGAGATGGCAGCGGGCTGTGAGGGCGGATCGGGGGCGGGAGGGGTGCACAAGTGGAATCCTGGGATGACGGAACGGCATCGAAAGGGCTGTATGGGTGTCCGGCACAAGGGCGATGGGGTGAGTGGGCATGTGGCATGGTTGTGTTGTCGTCCTCTCACGCGCCTAAACGGTGAGTAGCGAGCGTATGGATACGGGGGGACGGGGAAGAGAGGGCCAGGGCCGCGTGTGAAACCAGGAGAGTGGCGCCAAATGGATGGAGAGGAGGGTGAAAGGCGATGGTGGGAAATGAAGCGGAGGGCAAGACATTTACATGCTCGGCCGGGCCCCAGCGAATGGCATTTGATCAGCATGCTTGTCATTGTCACGCCGATGCTCTCTGGACGGGTTCCTACTGCGAGCGTATTTGCAGGCTTGATGCCGCCGCCGCCGCCGTGTGTGGGCGGGCAAACAAGAAGCGACATGTCATGGCAAAGGCAGAGAGGCCATCTGGAGAGACGGGTCTTGGCACACGAGCCGATGCAGGGCTGCTATCACGGGAACCAAAAGGCACTGCTATGCCATCATTGCCTCACTGCCTCACGGGCCGGGGCGGAGCCTGGATATGCCCATTGCACTGCTGCTCTTAACAGTCGGGATGACTACCTGTGCAACCACAGTAGCCAACGATTGCTTCGCCGGCACAGCGACGACGGGATCCTGCATACCATCTAGACTATCTGCAATATTGGACCGCTGGAGGTCTGGACCTTTGGCTGAACCCAATCATCTTCCCACCTTTGATCTTGCTGCCGGGATTCCATGCATGCTGGTCAAGGGCCTGTCCGACAAAGAGTTGCTGCCCACGGTAAAAATACCCAGCCGGTACGAAGGCTTCTAGGTATTCCGGCTCACATGATCATGGCAGCGAACTTGAGCAGTGTGCCATGAGCAGCAAGCGCTTGCCCGACTAAAAGACGCTTCGTCTCTCACGTGCAAGCATACCACCAGACGCTTGTTAGCCGCACATACACCCAAGGCACAGGGATACTGTCAGGTAGGCTGCGCCTGCAAAGAGGCTTCCGCGAGCAACCGTTTGGGGACAGACCCCACAGCAGAGTGTAACACAATTTTCCACTCCTTGATTTCCGGTGAAGCTGCTTCATGGCCCCTGCTGGGCCTCATCAGGAGCCCGTCACCGCTCAGGTACATACGTACACCACCCGTGGTTCTTGGTACCAAGGTCCTGCGTTGGTCACCGCCAACACACGTAGCTGTCACAGGCAATGGCGCAGTTGAGAAACGCCTGGCACTAATGGCATGGCTGGCTCCGTAAAAGGTACCCATTGCCACTAAGCCGACTGCACAGCCTCCATGGCCATGACGGGGAGCATCGGCTACTTTCGATAGTATATCTGCCACATGTTAGCTGTGGCACCATCGTTTTCAAACGACCTTGGCCTACCTTCTTGAACTGGAAATGGAGCTGTAGAATACCCTGCCCTGAATTAGCTGCGTACTGACCAACTCACAACGGGGGGAGCCTACCTTGTCAAAGCTGCTCTTGAACCCGCGTTCTCTCTTAGCACTGTAGTCCCATTCCTTGTCCACTATCCGGAAGGCAATGTCTTCATAGGGCGGGCCAGCAATAAAGCGTATCAGGCACGTGTCATCCTCGCCAGCGGGTGCGAACGACTGTCCCTTTTTGCGGCCATGCTCGCGCTCAATCTTGTACGTGGGTGCCCGGGACTTGTCAATGAGGTCAGGGTAGAAGATGTTGAACTTGTATCCCTGTACCACTTTGGGCGGCGGATTGTCGTGGTCATAATGCGTCTGATTGTACTTGTTCCATTCGTAGCCCATCTGGACGCGATTGAAGTAGCGGGGCTTCCTAGGCTTGTAGCTGACGGCCGACTGGGGCCGGGCGGTTGTAACCTCCTCCTCGGCGTTGAAGACCTCCTCGCCCTCCTCAACCCCTCGCGCTACTTCGCGTTCGTACAACGCCATGGTAGCTTTCGAGTAGTCTTCCTTGTCAACGGGCGCAAACCGTGAAGCGCTCGTCGTCACGGCCTGGCTCGCTGCAGGCTGACTGCTCGTCACCGCCGTGTCGCTGGCTTTTGTCTGGCTGGGGACGTAGCCGATCTTCTGAATCTTGCGCCGCTCAGCCGTCACGTGCTCGAGGAAAGACTTCTCCTCAATCTGCGGAAGTGCTTTGTCTTCGGTACGCAGCTTTAACATGGGCTCTGGATCCATGGCTGCGTCGTATGCAACGGCTGTGAGCTGCACCTCGGTCGCTTCGTCGTTGCCTTTGAGCATGGCATATATTTTGCCTTGAACAGATGCAGCCGCCTCGGCCTGTTGCTTGCGCAGCGTCTGCAGGCGCTCCTTGACAATCTCCTGCGACACGCGCCGTAGCTTCGCCTTGGCCTTCCACACACGCAGACTCCGCAGCAGCTGCTCCCAATAGTCATAGTCAATGGGCTCGTCAGAGTCCAGCTTCCTCTTGACCTGTACTTCGAGGGCCTCGAGCTGTTCGTACGACTTTGGTGCAAGCAGCTGGTCGATGTCGGCAGTTACAGTGCTGGTGCCGCGTGTTTCGGTCTTGGGCGTCTTGGACTTGCGCCGAATGTCTTTGCAGATGACTTTGAGTGACTGGCCTGGTCAGCTAGGCCGAGGCGGTGTAGGGCGCAAACACTCACATTCCAATAATCGCGATTACTCTTGCTGGTTTCGAGTGTGAGGTAGTTTTCAATCTCCTTCTCCAGCTCAGCAAGGTCTTCGTTGTCCAAGCCCTCGAGTACGCCCTCTGGATCCACAATGTCCAACTCGTGGTCTTCTACCTCCTCGTCCAGTATCGACTTCTCGGCAGGGTCAATGAAGCGCAACGTGACGGCCAGCCAGTCAATGGGCTTTGCGCGTCCGCCCTTGACGCGTAACGCTGCCTTCTTCTTTGCCTGCTGCAACACGAAACGATCCTCATCTGCCACCCAAGCTTCCTCTGCCGCGTTGGTCGACCGTTTCGCGGCGCTGTCATGTGCTCGTGAGTCGGCGGAGCGCTTTGCAGGAATCGATGATGCCGGCTCATTACGCTGGGCGTGACGACTGCGATCATTGCGCCATGGAGGTTCACGCGAAGACATATTGGGTGTTGGGTGAGGTAGCAATTCTCCTAAGTATCAAGTCGGGCGGTGATAACGTGCACAGGCGGTAGCCATCGCGAAATCTTTGGCCGAGGCCAGTGACGTACGGACCCCATTCCGCACCCGCAGCGATCAGTTCCCCTTTTAGCAACAAAGCTTGGCGCTGCTGCCTTTCACCGCGCTAGCCTCCACATCCTAGTCTTGTTGCTCGTTGAAGCTAGACGGGCTTTATCTGCCTGCCTTTGTCTATCTCTGTCGTCCATTATGGACACGACTGCTGCATCTCATTTCTCCTGCTGCTAACATGTCTTGCTGGCGTGTTCTGAGGCTCTGCGAGCAGCCAGACGACAAACCCATTCCCCAGCTACTGGTCAAATCCGCCTTCTCCCTGGATTCATACATTGTGCATCTCACAGATTTGAGTAACATATGGTCTGAAGAGCTGGGTTTGGATGATATAGTGGACCGAGCTTCGCAGGAGCAATCGCCAATCGAAGTCAGCAAGCAAGACACAGCGCAGCTTGCCATTCTTCTGGAAAATGTCGCAAAGCCTCTGGATAATGCAGACGGCGCGACTTGCCGTATGACCCGCAATGGGGACGACTGCATCACCTTGCATGCTAGCATTAGCCTTCCAGAGCCGCTCGGCCATCTGGCATGGAAGTTTCACATGCAGAAGCGCACATCTGCAGTCCTCAAAAACGAACTCATTCTCCCACTTCTTGTATCCTCACACATTCAAAATGAACGTATAGCTAGTCTCATCAAGACAATCACCAGCAAGGACAAGGCAATCAATCGACTGCTGGATCAGTTCGATTCCGCTAATCTGGACTTGGCTGCCGCTTTCCCCAGCGTGGGTGGCATGAAGGCAGGAAGACGAATGGTCAAGCGTGAGCAAGCCGCAAGGCACGTTCCCGCATTGCAGTCCTTTCATGAGAGAGCCTGGAGGCAGGAAACTGGGCAGTTGAAAGACTCGGAACTGACTTCATTGGGTTTGTTCCAGGAGGCACTGGCTGAGAGTACACCAAAAGTTCCAGAACAACTGAAAGCAGAGACTCTTGAAGCTCCCTGGTGGACCTCCGTACCCACTCATTTGACTGAGCCGAAAGCTCCAGCGAAGAGTACAGCACAGAAGTCTGCATTGTCTCCCAACCCAGAGGACGTCTCCGAGTCAAGTGAGGAAGAGACAGAAGACGAGTTTGAGACCCACGAGAATTTCAAAGTAAGCTAACAATTTGTCTTTGTTGCGCGGTACCACTGACTTTTACATAGACCCGTAACTTTGCTGCCAAGTCTACAAATACCACAACGGCGCTGAGACAAAAGTCTCCCTTGAATGGACACAACAAAGATGAGAGCGATAGCACTGGAGAAGAGACTGACCTTGATGCACCATTGCAGAGCGGCAATGAAAGCCATGTTTCAGACGACGCGCAACCTATACGCCGAAAGTACACCTCGCCCAAAGCTGCGGCATCATCGGTTACGAAAGCTAGAGCTGGCAGTTTTCGTATTGGTGGTAAACCACAGAGAGCATCACTGTCGCCTCCTCCATTACTAGGCGATGCAGATGTAAGACCCAAACCTGATGATGTTCTGGTGACAAGAGAATCAGCTCCTCTATCACCCAAGCAGGCAGACATCATTATGACACCCAAAAAATCCAGAAAGCCCTTCAGGATTGGTGGTAAAGGAAGAGCCATAGAGGATGGTTCTTCACAGCGTGCGACTACATTGTCCCCAAGCAGAAATCGGATGAGGGCTACGCGATCCCCTACCGTAGGCCCACCATCGTCACCACCGCCACAAGAAGCAACCAGAGAAATGACGCCAGTTCAGGAAGCGATTGAAGAAACACCAGAAGAAAAGGCGGAACGGCGGCGGGCTGAACTTAAGCGAAAGAACGAAGAGGCAGCAAAGAAGCTGGCGCAACAGAAAAGGAAGAAGAGGTTCTGAGGTTATAAACATTGTAGATTGTATTTTGCAAATATCCGAAGGCCTCCTCGCAAGATGGCTGTTCGGGTTTGATGTCTTTTTTGTTACGAGGGAGTTCCGCCATACTTATTTCAACAGCCTTCACAACAACATTGAAAGTGGTTCATATTTGCGTCTATACCAACTCTCACTAGAATGTTCGCATGAGGGACGCCGCTTGAGGTCTATGCACGCACAGTCATTGTTGTCATCATTTCACTTCTCACCATCCTTGCCTTAACCCACACTCCTCACACGTGCGCTAGGCGACCGCTAGGCTCTTTCCAATTAAACGCATTATATACACTGCACCTTCCCTTGTATGAAATCTACTTCCTTGCTTCTGTTTACATGTTGGACAGCCACTGTTGAGCGTTCCTGGAGAAGAAGGCGGACAACGCCTACCCAGCAACATGTGTATATATCATTACTGCTATTTTTCGGCCTGTCGACACGGTCAACTTACCAGAATATCCTACTGTGGCAAAGTACCAGCGCCCGGTCCTCCTATACTGTAAGTAGCCTTGCCAACTTGATACTGCTGCTTCATCATGCTGATCCGTCTAGTGACCACCATTCGCAAAACAAGGCGGATGCAAACAGTAGCCCCAAAGATCAACACGCTGTATCGCCTCCACGCCAGTCAACATCAAAGGCCAACAATTGTAGCTCATCACGTATGAATACTCAGCAACAGCACCAGCCGCAGCATAATAATACCACGCATATGATTATGCCATCAGAAGCTGGTCGCCCACCCGCTTCGCACACTGCCGTTCAGAACCGAAACGAGGAAACAAACGACCAAGCTTCGACTTCACGATCCGCTCTCAATGACGGAGAGCGCGTTAACTATAAGAACATGCTCAGCCATGCTCGCTCGCTGTTAGATAGCCAGGGTCTCAGTGACATCAGCATCGACATTGCACTGAATACACAATCTTCATTGCAAGTTGAAACGGCTCATGATGGTAAGGCCCCCGAACTAGTTGTCCAGTCTGAGTCGTATGGCGGTTGCTCTGACGCCTTCCAAGTCTCTTTCAACAGCCCTCCCAGCGCATCTGATTGCTCTGTCGATTCCAACGGTAGCTGCACGACGGGCTCCTCTTGGGAATATATCTGCGAGCGTTTCGAGTTTGAGCCCGTTGCACACACCACCGAGCAGCCCCATCAAAGTCCCCGCAAGCCAATACCCACCCAGTGGCTTCCCAAAGCCACCAGCCCGAATCTCGCGACAGCCCAACGCGCAAAAGAGCGTATACAAAAGAAAAGTTCCGCGAGCGGTTTCCCAGGATGTACAAAGACGATTCGTGCAACGCGCAGTTCCGTGGACCTGGACAGATTGCATAGCAGAATGGATGGAACATACTTGACAAAGGAGGGCCTAGCGACCGTTAAACCCGCAATGACTCCTGATACACCCCCTAAAAGTCCTGTAAAGTTCTCGAGCCCTTCTTCGAAGCCAGCTTGGAATAGCCCTACATCGCCACTACGTAGTGTTGCGCGTCAGCAGTCCGGGACCTCCCTCAAAATGTCGCCATCTAAGCCATCTCACTTCGCCGCCAACTCGGTAAAGGCGGGTCGTTCGCGAGGATTGAGTAGTGTTAGTGCTTTTACTAGCAAGAGTTCATTCCGTACTGCAGATGACTCGCCTGTAAGGAGTTCTACAAGCACGGAAGATAGCTTTTGGTCCGCTGTAGAGGGCTCTGAAGACTTTGACATGTTTGTGCTTGGCTCAAATACTGACAGTGATTATGAGCAGGCTTCTCGGAATGTGAATACGGCATCGGTGTCGAGCGCGAAATCCAACGGTGAAAGCCAAGCGACGTTCTCGAGGGCCAAGGTTGCCCTCCACATCTCCATCCCGAGTATGGAATTCGATCATGATCAGGGCTCTGAAACAACACCTCCGAGCGCTGCAGATGGCTCTGGAGGCAACAGTTCGATGGTTCCGGTTTCACTCAAAAATGCATTGCATATGCCGCGAGGGGGCGCAACGGCCAAGAGCCCAGTCTCGTCCCGCACTCCTGCCCTACAACGAACGAAGCCGGTAGGGACCATAAGATCAAAAGCGAAAGTCCCCTATGATATGGGCGAGCAGTCCAACCAGGGGCCTCGATCTAACACGCCCGTGTCTGACATATCACATGGTGCTGCGAGTGAGAACACCAGCCCAAAACCCACCAGCTTCCAGAATCCAGATGCAAGTTTTGAAACAAGACACGATGACAAGAGATCCGATGTTGTTTCACAGACCCAACCGGTAAAGCATGCTCACTTCCCTGTGCCATCCAGGTCAGGCGAAATTCTTGCTCAGGTCGAAACCGGTCGCAATAACGAAGAGGATCATCGTTCTGAATCCAAGCCAACTGAACCATGGGAATCTCCAACATCCCTTTCGAAAACTGTACAAGAGTCAGATTCTTATCGTCCAATTCTAAGCAGCTCCTCTGAGCAAGGGCCTCGAAACGTCACCGATCCAGTCCTTATGGACTCTGCTGTAATTTACAGCCGTAGGAAATCGGACAATCTTGGTAAAATACTTCCACGCCTAATTGCATGAACCTGTTATCATCATGTTGGCTTACGCTCCAGATTTAGGAAGTACTTGCACCGCTACGGCCCCCAGCAGCACCCCTCCTGCGACCTTGGAGCACGCAACTGTCCGTGAGAATACTGTAGCTATACAAGAAACCGGGGAAGGCCATTCACTCGTCACAAAGGACTGTACCAGCAAGAAAAACCCAACGCATTCTAGTATATGCTCAGGTCTTCGTGCGACTGCTACTGAGTTTGTACCCAAACCTACGCCTGCATCCGGTCCAACTGAGCTTGCAACAGAGCCTGTAAGTTCAGGCTCACTTCACGATGTGGCCGGTCTACCAGATATGACAGTACTCGATGGAAATGGCATACCATTTCTCTGGTACATGTACGGCGTCCAATTCGCCTATGAACAAGGCGTTCGGAATGGTCGACCCAAGTCACCCCGGAAGTTCAGGCCTAGAAAACCACGCGGCTCAATATCGTCGTCTGGTGATCCTCTGAATACTCGCTTCCAAGATCATTCTGCTATTTCAACGGTACCAACGATCCCCCATTCCACAACACCACAGCAACAACCGTCTCGCGCAGAGCTCATGTCGCTTCATACTGTAGATATTCCAAGTCTCCACACGAGCGGGGATCAGGAAGGCGTTCAATCCAACCTTCACGACAGAATGCCGATACAAGACACTGAATGCGCTGTGACAACCCAGCCTTTTGCGAGCCAGTTCGATAAGATCGCCGAGTACACTGCTATGAGCCACAACAGGAGCAATAACACTCCTCGCCACTACAACGTTGACCTTACCAGGATACAAAACGCAGGCTTCCCCACAGGTCCACGCAACATGCAGACCCCTACCTACCAGACAATCACTCGACAGGACTACTGGAACAATCGTGCATCTGGAAATGGTCTGTATGGTGGCCGAGGCAGTGCTGCTGGCATTCCCATAGGTGCTACTGCGCCCTTTCCGAACCCGGTGCCTCCACAAGGTCGTCCAGGCCAGAGTCAACCCCACCCTGGAATTGCCGCTGAGTCTTCTGGATATTCGCTTGGAAAGGAAGCATGTGGCATGGTTGACATCACATGTGCGACCGAACTGATTGGTGGTGGGCCATGCAACGCATGCGATCCTAATCACTAGTTGCTTCTGGGTCGATCGTAATACTGGTAAAGCTATAGAGGGATGACACAAAGGATTGAGGCTAGATCGGTTTTAGCTTAGGGTGTTGATGATAGAGGAGGGTTGCATTTGGTATCATGCCGTACATGGCCTTTTGTTCCAGCTTGCATAACAGTCATGATTACACAACAATAGGGATTGAAGAGGAGAACGATGCAATTGCTCTGGTGGTAGTTTAGAGAAAGACAGATTATGAAACAATTACAGTACTGAAACTGGTTTTGTTTCGACGTTTTTTGATGATGCCATATAGAGCTTAAAGCTGTTTCTCGAGGAGTATAAGTATTAGTGCTCTTTTTAGGATGCTGTGCTTCGTTATTATTGCTGCCTTATTAACAAGGAATAGAATGCTAAGTTGTCTAGTTTACTATATTAGCAGTGCGGAAGCGGCTATAGTAGTTAAACATAGATAGTGTTGTCTAACACGATGGAGAATGACAAGAAAGGCGAGTCGGCGAGTCGGCGAGTCGCCAAAGGGTGGGACCTCGGTTTGCGGCTGACTAATCTGCTAGCGGGGCCTCAGAACAAAACTCGCCGTGTCGCCGCCGTCTTCTCTTCTTTTTCCATATAGAAAGTTGCACCCACGAAATTTGACCTCACTCTTTGCTCCTCCATAAGATTGAAGTTGACATAAGCTGGGGAGAACGAATTCTTTGCTCCCAAGAACTGCCTGCCCTTACCGCATGGGCTGACGGTCCCGTAGCTCCGAGACATCCCATAACAGAATTTTCATCGTTGATACGCGGCCTTTTGCCTCGAACAGTACCGATACGTATACGGACGAGCGGCGCGATGGATGCATGAACGCTCTCAAAGCGATAAACGTGGTCGCTTTTGAGAGCGCCTCACAACAAGATGGCTCGTAAAACAAAGGCGATTGACCACATGGTCAATCGCATGAGCAAACTGCGCCTGGTCGACGAGCAAGCTGCTCCAGCTTCAGCTTCCAAGCAACCCAATCACAAGCATGAGGAGCGTAGTGACGATGATGAGAAGATCGAGCGCCAGCCTTTCCGCTTCTTCGACCTCCCGTACGAGCTGCGATTGCGCGTGTACGAGGAGCTTCTCATCTTCCCCAAGACGATCGATCTCGACCCTTCGAACTACTGCACTGTTGCTCCAGCCCTTCGCCTCTATCTCGTAAACCGTCGCATGCATGAAGAAGCAGCACGCGTCTTTTACGGTCGTAATACCTTTCGCGTCTTCCCGATTCACGGCCGCTATATCAATCGCAAGCATCCGCTGCTTGCATGGTTTCCTTCCAAATACCGCGCACTCCTCACGCGGTTAGAGCTGCGATTAGGCCCCGGCTTCACGAAACCGCCGAAATGCTGGGTCGTGGACAGCCGCCTAGGCCTTGCAGCTGCGAAGAAGGTATACCGATTGAAGATCTTTGTAGAAATTGATCCGGCATCAAATGAGATATTCGAGGGCTTCCGTGTGGGCAACGACTTCTATACTGAGTACTGCGTTGGTTTGCTAAGGGCTCTGCTTGCACAGGTACCGTGTATCAACGATGTTGAGTTTGATGCGTATCCAAGTGTATCTAAGTCGAGTCCGCTATTGGCGGGCTTGGTCGAGGAGACGAAGCTCAACCAGAAGCGCATCGCCTGGGGCCCTGAAAGGGGCTGGGACAAGATCGTCGACGACGATCTGGCGAATGTGCTACAGAAGATGGGGCTGTAGTTTCGAGCTGCAATGATATAACTCGTATATATCCTCTGGAAATTCAAGGCCTACAAGGTAACGTCGGTTATGCCATTTATGTATATCTAAGCACTTCACAAACTGTCCAATAAATCTTACGTTGTCATATCAAGGTCTCGTTCCATCCGCTTTCCCCTTATGAGTCATTCTTGCTGGCGTAGCTTATCAATTCCCTCAATCTCATATTTAGCGGAAAGACGTGGCGATCGGATGGCATCAACGACAATTGGGCCAGCAAGGTCATAGAGTCGATGAAGTGAAGAACCAGGCATGTCTTAATTAAGAATGGCAACATATTCAATGGTGTTTGCCTACCACTGTCGTTCTGAGACAGGAGCAAAGACTGATAACACAACTACCATACGGCCCACAGGACCACCACGATACCCAAGATTACCCAAACCAAGTTCTTGGTGCCATGCCGTTTCGCCTTCTCATCCCTCCAAACCAAATTCTCAACCAAAGCCTCCATAGCCTCCCGCCAAAGATCCAACACCGCAGCCGGCGCCCCCGAATCCGCCAATTGTACGCAATCCGGACCAGCGAAACTGAGGATACGATCACACTCTTCCTCATCACAGTGCCGCTGCACCCAATCTCTCAGCATCGTCCAAAGATACACGTCGAGCTCAAGCCAGAGCTGCTCGAGCACAACGGCACGGGGCCTGGACCGTTGCACTGTGCGTGAAAAGTACAAGGCCATTGTATCCAAGAACAGCTCCATTGTCAAAACAGCCATGGAGATTTCGCGACCGGGAAACGCATCGTGCATCGCTGCCATGAAGGCCTCGTCACGCAGTGTCTGGGCCGTCATCTCGATGGTGAGGTGCTGGAGTTGGGCGAGTGCCTCGGCCAGGTGGATTCCGAGTTCTTCATCGGGAGATTTGGATGCTAGGAGGGCTTTTGCCGGCGTTCTGTTGTCGTCTAGGGCTTGCAGAGTTAGTGGGGGGCGAGGACGCTGGGTGGCTGGTGGGTTTTCTGCGGATTCGTATAGGGAGTCAAAGATACATGTGCAAGGAGAAGGCGTTCGCCGGATGCGTCGCTGGCGTTTACAGATTCTCTTGTCACAGTGGAGTGCGCAGTGTTGGGGCGTCGAGGGAGAGGTTGTGGACAGGTATATGGGATGTTGGAATGGGGGAAATGGCTCTGTGTTGATGTCTTCGTTCATGCCATCAAAGAAAGGAGATGATGGAGCAGTGGGTAGGTCGGGCTTATTTCGTCTAATAGAAACGTCCAGAGGGCGTATGGGGAGTCTTGTTGCTAAGGAAGCTTCACGTGTGGAGCCGATGATCGGCTTCATGGTTGTGATGAATAGTCAGGTTGGATATGACGACAAGAAAGGGGAAGAAAACAGTATTAAATACCGTGTGAAAGCAATGAACTACTGTGGTGAAACTATGGGAGGGGTTTACGGCAGAAGTAGTGTTGTATGAGAGTTTCATAGGTAGACGCTGTATATACACCTATGGTTCCTTAGAGCTTTTGTGAATCAAGCGTCTCGCCTTCTCTTCGTGTCTGAATTGCTGTCTTAGCTGTTCCTTCTATTCTCTTCCAAATCGCAAATGATGTCCGCGAATACGGCTCCAGAGAGTTTACTCTCCCTCATTCCGCTTTTATTCCAAAATCCTTCTCGACTCTTCATTTACCCCACGATACAGGCAAGCTTATTATAATCTCCACAACTTTTCTGGCTCTGTCTGCAAAAGTCTCGCATCCCTCCCCAGTTTTTCTTGAACTAACTGCTTTCTGCCGCAGCCAAATCTTCCATTGTATTTCCGGCTTCTAGAAACCTGTCATTTGCCATCCTCATCCTGTAGTTACTACACCACTTTATCAAACAAGAACAAAGTCTCTGAATGTATGGCTACTTGCTTACTCAGTCTTTATCGTAATCAGATACGATACATCCTAGATAAACATATCGTTGGGCTATACCTGTTTCTTTTTTTTAAAAGACATGTGTAAAAAATATCATCTCTCAACGAGATGTGATAGAAACGAGAACAGGCAGTAGCCTCTATATTCCGCCATAAAACAGGTTATATCTATTCTAGATCGCAACGTTTAAGGTAATCTTTTCAAGAGGATAGTGTGGTATTGTTTCCATACATTTTGGTCGCTGTTAGACTCATGTTACAGCGAGATATCTATAACTACTATATTCCACCCTCAACCAGCGCATTAACTCCTTCGGAAATAGGACGAAGACAGCATCTCAAACGAGATAGGGCGACAGGATGTGCAGGAAGATCCCTACCTTGGATGACGTAATGAGTTACTGTAGTGCCCCGCTCTCACTCAACACTAAGACGACCTTGACCATGCATAACGGTCGCAGGAGCCATGATGTCGGCATCTCAGAAATCCAGCCCTACCCCGAAAATACTGCTTGCCAGTCTACACAATGGCACTTCCGCTCGGTATCTTCCTTGGCGGCTGTGTGGTGGCCATTCCCGTCGTCACTGGCGTCGCGCAGGGCGTCGAGCACCAGAAGAAGCAAAACGAAGAAGCCGCCAATGAGTCGCGCATGTGGAAATTCAACTGCCTCGTCTCATGCGACGATCCGGATCCAATAGCAAAAGAAGAAGTAGACCACGGGATCCTCGTTGTGCGCCACGATAAAGTGTGGGTGGTGCCGAGGGACGAGAACGATAAGCCCTCGTGGCCTGAGGGCATAAGCGGAGAGGGCAAGGAACCGCTTCATGCCTTTGCGGGCTTCTACATTGCGTATCCGGATGAGGAGCGCAATCCGCCAGAGAGGGGATTGGTGACCACTATTAGTGATGATCCCCCCATGCTCAACTGGGTATATTGCGACAAAACCACGTATGAGTTGCGGTATTCCAATCGTACCGGTAGTATCGCGCATCACGTTGGTATCTGGGACTGGTCCGAGGACGAGAGTCATCTTACCTTTGACGGCTGGGATGGCTTCGTTGTGATTGACGAATGGGATGGCGCTGATGAAGACCCTTCAACACCTTGGGGAAGAGAAGGCCTGCGATGGGCTGTGTACTTTGATAAAGACGACAATGGTCTAAAAGGTCGACGAAAAGGAAGAGACATGTTTGAGGTTAGTCTCAAGAGGAGAATACAAAGTGAGGAAGAGCAGCTCAAGCAGAACGAGGCGGCAGAGAAGAAAATGCAAGTCAAGAGCAGGGGTGGCTTGAGTACACAGTTCGCTGCACCGCAGAAAGAACGAGACAAAGAATGGGAAAAGAAGTTTGGAGAAAAGGCAAGACAAGAGTTGGAAAAGAAGTTGGCCAAAGACAGAGAAGCGGGTGAGGGGCCAGAATGGGCGAGAGGTGACGTTGGAAACTGAGTCTAAGCAATGCTGTCAGGAATAGCATGTCTCGCAGCGTGTATCCAGTCTTCCCTCAAGGCCGATTATGTTCTTATTTCTCTCGCTATCACGGGCCATGATGGTGGCTATTGCAGGCACAATCTTCCTGCTCAAGTTGCCACACTTCCTGTGACTGCGCTCGGGGGCTATACAGATACGCAGAGCTATCAGCCTCGAATTCCCTGGTATGGCCACGGAATTACTACCTTTATAGAAACACAAAGTTCATGATCAATAGAATAACATCATACTGCCAGATACTGGTATACAGATTTCTTCTCTCAGATACGACTCTTATATTCTGCGCGCGCATGCTTACGATAAGGCAATATAGATGTCGTACCACAATGTCTGTCTAGTTTGTTTTCCAGTCATGTTACGCATAAACGACTTTACTGTACAAGTTCCCAAGTCGCGCCTCTTACTCCCTTTGATGCAGAATCATAACACGCTGAGTATCCATAATACACCTTAGTATTCACAGTACACCTTAGTGTTCACAGCACACCTGAGTACTCATAATACACCTTGTTACTCATAATACTATGGTATTAACATATCCTATCTAATAAACAAAGGAAAAGGGTATCGAACCTGCAACATAGCAGTGCGCTCCGTCTCTCTACCGAATACCTGATCCTAAAAGACCAGGCGGAAAGTCACTATATACAACCCGAGAAACCCAGCTCGCTAATATCCGGTACCTTCAGCCATCATAAAATATATACATACACACAGGTGCAAGAATAATCCGCTATCAATGTCCTCGACCACCACTCTCGATGTGCGGACTCGACCAATCGATGCGCGGCTCGTCAAAGGGCTTGATACCCTGACCATCCCCATTACTCGACCGACCGCTTCCATTGTCATGCTGCAACCCGATGGGAGCATTATTTTCAGTGACGCTGACCTGCACGTCCATACTCTTCATGATACCGGGACCTCTGTGTTCGTCTTCAGCATTTAGAATAGCGCGATCGCTTTCGTCGTCTAAGACGCTCTCGCCGGGTAAACGCGAGTGGTATGCCTTGCTGCCCTGGAAGTTGTTCATGTGGATGCTGTTCCCGGCGGTGCCGGCGCCGCCGACTGTGGAGCGGCCGTAGCCGTAGTGTGGTATTTTGCCTGAGCCGGTGATGGTGGAAGGGAGGATTTTCTGGAAAAACTGGTCAAAGGCTTTGCGAAGCGGGGGCAGCGAGGCGATGAGAATGCCGAGAGAGAGTTCGGAGCTGGACCAGATTGTAAGATTTACGCCATCCCAGGTTGGATCCTTAGTTGTGGTCAGGGTTTTCAGCTCGATGGTTTTGAAAACGGAGCAGATTGTTGCGCTGGGCCAGATTAGTCTTCAATCCTTGGTGATGCAGTTTAGGAGTCGTTGACTTACGGGATACTGAGAAGAAAAACGATGCGGATGCCCCATTGTGTCCTCCGAGATAGTTGAACTCGCGATAGGTAGATCAAGGGAGCGGCCATGTATACGATGTCGGTGATGATGTTGCTAATACCTTGGGCGTAGGACTGTGGAAGGGTGCCTTTGGCCCAGCAATGGCTTTCTCCCTTGAATCCAAAGTTCCAATTCTTCTCCAACGGTGTGCACCCGAATAGTGTCAGGACTGGGGCCAAGAAGTTCAAGGCTGTGACCATGAGAATGGATAGCCAGATGAGGACTTGGTAGATTGTGGAGAAATTCAAGGCGAGCAACCAAGCGCAGATAGACCACTTTAAGAAGGCCACAGCAATGATGTCTAAGCAACTGTTGTGAGCAACTGTATTGTGAATAGTTACTACTACGAACTTACTGACGATCTGGGTAATCCATAGGTAGTAGCTGTAATTCTTGAGATTTGGAAAGACCGTGGGGTCCATGATATGGCGGCCGAGACCATTATCTACTACAACCTGATTGAGTGCGGTCGCAGCAATGCTGAGAAGCTGTGACAAGTCATGTCAGCATGGTATATCGTCGCGGGCATGGGTGCAAGGCGGAGACTCAAGTCAGACTTACAGCGGCAGTGATCAGCAGGTAATCGCTAAGCATGAACCTGCGTGCTTGCGCAATGCCGTACACAACTCTCCATACCACGAAAATGGTACTGAGAATCAACAAGATCCACACTGGCACAAGAACGTGGAGCCGCCGGTCGGGCCAATCCTGTTGTGCACCTGGTGCAGCACTTGGGTCCATGCTACGCTGCGTCTGGGTCTTGCAGATGGACGAAAAGAAGAAAAAGAAAAGGCACGCATTCAGTGTTTGGGGTATGAGTAGGGGTTTTGTCCAGTGTAGATTTGGGCAGCACGCAATTAGTATCGTGGCCGCCCTGCGTCTGACTGTGTGAAGCGGCAGTCAAACCGCACGGTTGCAGATGCGACAAAGGGCCAGATCGATTACAGAAGGTCCGTCCACTCGAGGCCGCTTCTCGAAACGTGCCGGCTCGGAGGTCTGGATACGCATCCTCCTACCAGAGCTGATGGGCTGAGCTGAGTGAGTTCACGCATAAGTCAAGGCCCGCTCCCTGCAGGTTGGTCCAATTGGAAAGGGGCCCAGGGTAGTCGAGTTTCCATGATTCAAGGAGACGCATGCCAGACAGGCCATGCCATGGAAAGCAGCAGGACACATGTGACTGAATGGGCAGCATTCCTGCGGCCAAAGACGGCATCTGTCATGAATATATGGTCCTTTTTGATACATGCTTCAGGCGCAACAATGGTGGAACGTTGTGTGTGTTTACCAGGCAGTTGGTACGGAGCGCGAGCTGAGATCTTGCATGATTCCATGGTTCGCGATGCGGGTCCTATCAACTATGGCAGGGTGAGGAGATGGATGGGAGTGGCTTGAAGGTACTCGAAGGCGGGAGAGCCGGATGGCGCTAACCGCACTAGAAACGCTAGTGTCCGCTAGCGCATCCTTGCGCCACTCCAGCTACTTGGCGCCATCTCGCCGTTTGACCGCCACACCATGGCGAAGGCGCGGTATGATTGCTTTTTCCACGTTTTTGATATCCACGTTCTGATCGACCGGCTGTTTCGCGTGAACCCCGTATGTTGGAGTGTGCGACGACAGAGCATGGCAAAGACAGATCACGCAACCGTATCTTCGTATCCACCATCAGCAGTGAGCTTCCATGTCCGAAGCTAGCAGAATCTAAAACCCCGATTGCAGACACGGCACGGGAAAATGGACTGAGGGCGGCCCATGACCCGCACATGCCGCCATTGGTGGTTGCCACCTATAGCTGCTCTGCCGATTTAATACCGAATACGCCCTCCAATCTCAAAAAAAAAAAAAAGGTTCGTCGTTATGCTTGTGAATACTATGTTGTACATATTGCTCTCTGTGCCTCCCAGAGACACAGTAATCACCACCAACAGAAAACCATCGTTTGCAATGCGTCACGAGTAGTTAGCCGAAAAGCCGAGGAAATGAATACCGTAGAAGACAGGCCCTTGTTGATCTCATCTCCGCAAGCACAGGCGACCAACCCCCAAAATCCCGGTACTGGGGCGTTTAACATGGGCGCGGCAGTCGAACCAGGTTGCCAAGCAGCCGGGCTACACTGCACGAGCGGGGGTGCCGCAGCTAAGTATGTCCAGGGACTAGAGCTAACATACAGTCTTACAGGGGTAAGTATGGAACGTCAGACCAGTTTTCTGAGAGTGCAGAGGTGATAGCACGCTAAGCTCAATATACAATAGGGTGCAAGACAGTAATTGCAGCTAGTAGCAGATCTATAGTGTACTAGTCACTAGAGTATTTATATTAGGCTTAGCGTGCCACCACCTCTGCACTCTCAGAAAACTGCTCTAACGTTACTTACGCCTGTAGGATTGTAGTACATGCGTACGTATGCGCAGTGCTCGATGTGAAATCTCCGATGCGGTCGTGTAGCTTGGGTAGTATGCACTAAGCAAGCCCCTGCCCACGCATACGCTTTCAGACGCCTTTGCCGTACTGACGTGGCGCTTCGCCTGTAGCTCAAACTCAATTAAATCTTTCGATCGAAGCTGAAGATACCATTCCTTCATCCCGTCTAGAAGCGAGGGCAAGGCGCTCCATTTAGCGTGGAACTGACCATGACACGCCGGCTCGGCTTCAGTGCCAACTACGCTCATCAACCGAAGAAAACCTCCATTTGGTCCATCTGCCGCAGTATCAGCCCACTGGAACGGCTCCTTCATAGAACAATCGATTGTTCCTCGGTCTCGCGGATCGGACCCTCACCCGTCCCTGAGACCGGCGAGACGGTGGGTGGAGTGCCGAGTGTTCTTCTTGCGCTCTGTGCCTGTGTAGGATTCGCGCGCGTTGACTCGACCCCTTACATGTTCAGCCAATTTTGGTTTCTCTAGAGCGAGTGGGTATACGAGGGTTAGCATCGCCACATCCAGCGCATACAAACAATTTCCCAAGCGCATCCCTCGTGGTTTTGTGGGCCGTTCATGACTTTATTGCAATCGGGGCGATAACGCCGCTGCAGGAACTAGGTATTTCCCACGTGGCGAGCATGTTCTCGACCAATGCGAGCAACGACCAAGTAAAATACCACGGCCGTATAAAGCATATATTGGCTGCACCCGTTGTGTATTTCCACTGCAGGCCGAATCCCGACTTACTTTCGTTAATTAGCCAACCTATCTCTTGGGCGTCAAGATGCCTGTGTTCTCTCGCTTAGCTGTGGCTGCTCAGCTCGTTACTCTTTTTCTGTCGCCCGTTCTCGGTGCTGCTACCAACAAGCCTTACGATTATGTCATTGTTGGCGGAGGTGTCACTGGCTTGATCGTGGCCAACCGCATCACCGAAGATGCCGACAAGACAGTTCTCGTCATCGAAAGTGGCGATAACGTGGATAGGGAGAGCACCAAGATCCCCTGGAAGGCCAATGACCTTACCTCGGCAAATGGGCTGATCTGGGAGAACATCAACTCCATGCCTGAGCCTGGCCTTGGTAACAGCTCCTACGCGGTCGTTGTCGCAAAGGTGCTCGGTGGTGGCTCAGTCATCAACGGCATGATCTACGACCGTGGCTCGGCCGCTGATTACGATGCTTGGGAGGCCCTCGGCAACAAAGGTTGGGGCTGGAGTGGCATGGAACCTTACTTCATCAAGGGCACCACTTTCCAACCTCCTTCGCCCAGTGTGGCCAAGGACTTCAACATCACCTGGGACCCCTCTACCTATGGCTCGGGACCCTTGAAGATCAGCATCACAGACACCCAGTACCAAGACATCAAGGCCTACTGGGCAGCTTGGAAGGCTTCTGGTGTACCGATTCCGTTGGACGGTAATGCTGGCGATTCGTTCGGGCCCTCCTGGTACGCCAACACCATGGACAAGACGACAGGACGCCGTGCTCACGCCCGTTATGCATACTACGACCCCATCAAGTCGCGTCCCAACTTGCACATCCTCACCGGCGCCACTGCCAACAAGATCCTTTTCGACGATAGGGAGAAGCCCATGGCAAAGGGCGTTGAAGTAACCGACAAGACAAACAAGACTATTAATTTCTACGCCAAAAAGGAGGTTGTGCTTGCTGCCGGTGCCATTCAGACGCCAAAGCTGCTCCAGCTTAGTGGTGTCGGTCCCAAGGCGGTCTTGGAAGCTGCTGGCATCAAGACCAGGGTTGAGCTTGACGCCGTCGGCTCCAACTTCCAGGATCATCCATACGCTACCGTCGTCTTCAACACCACGTCCAACTACTTCCCCAGCCTTAACTCACTGAACAACAATGCCACTTTCAACGCTTCCGCTTGGAAGGAATACGAGGAGCACAAGACGGGTCCCTACACCTATGCTCGTGGCAACGCCCTTGCCTTCATCTCCCTGCCAGCCATGACCAACAACAGCCAGGGGCTCATCGACACGCTGAACAGCCAGACTGCTACCGACTATCTTCCCAGCATCTACAAGAAGAACGGAAAGCTCGCCAAGGGATTTGCTAAGCAGCGCAAGGTCATTGCGGACATTTTTGGACGCAAGGACGCTGCTGTTGCCGAGTTCCCTGTCTCTGCTGACGGCAGCTACGGTCTCGTGGGTGTCGAGAAGCCCCTCTCGCGCGGCACTGTCAACATCGACCCCAAGAACCCCAACGGCCCTCCCCAGGTCGTCTATAACGCCTTTGTCAACCCGATTGACCGTATGGTCATGGCTGTTGGTCTGCGTTTCTTCCGTAGCGTGTGGGCACGCCCCGAGCTCGCCAGCTACAAAATCTCCGAGAAGGTGCCTGGTGTCCAGTACAAGACCGACAAGGAGATTTACGACTCCCTCCTCAAGCAGGCCATGCTGTCGCCTACCCTTGCTCACCCGTCGGGTTCTTGCCCTATGATGGCGGAGAAGGATGGCGGTTGTGTCAACGATAAGCTGATGGTGTACGGAACCCAGCATCTGTCTGTTGTCGATGCTTCTATCATCCCCATCATCCCGTCTTGCCATCTCCAAGCTACCATGTACGGCATTGGTGAGAAGGCTGCTGATATCATCAAGGCCAGGTAGAGCGGGGGAGGATGAGTTGAAGCGAAATTACTTCTTGTATATAGTTTCTTATAGTCCCAAATATTCATAGTATTCATAACCGATGATGAAAAGTGAGCATTTGCTGTTTGGATCGTGATGTGGGCTAGTTAATGTTTATGAAAAGTTCACGACAATGCATGGTTGATGCATTGTAACTTCGGTATTCGGACCTATCATCCCTACTCAGGTGATATTACGATGTCCGTTGGCCAGTCATGTTATCGGGCGGAGCAGATCGAATCTCAACGCTGGGAAGATTGCATCAAATCCGGGAAGGTTATCCATCCGATCCGGTGCGAAAAGGTAATTAATCTTCTTACCGTAAGCAAGACGAAGGGATAAGTTCCTGGGTGCGTCGCTGTGAACTCTCAAAACTCTATCGGGCTCGTTACTGCGCCCCTCCCCCCACGTCCATGGGTGGAGACCCACCCAACGCCCCTCCATCCATGGTTGCGTCATTGCCGCTCAAAAGTTAACCTTGTACCGCTGCGACGCGCCAAAACCACACGACGTGTTGCCCACCCAGACCGCCTTTCGCTGCCACGCCATGAAGCTGCTCAAGAGCCAGATTGAACAAAAGACGGGCGCCGGGTTCGCGACGCTGCTGCCGGAGGAGCCCGAAGACATGTGGCACGCCTTCAACCTGATCCAAGAGCACGACCAGGTCCGCGCAAAAGCCGTGCGCCGCGTGTCCAAGACATCTGATGCCGGCTCTACCTCGTCACAGCGAGTCGCCCTCGATCTTACCATTACTGTCACGTCGACCGATTTTGATATCGGCTCCGAGCAGCTGCATGTGTCCGGCCGAGTCGCAAAGGAAAACGAGCACGTCAAGCTAGGCCAGCACCATACGCTCGACCTAGAACTCAACCGCAAGTTCACCTTGGAAAAAGCCGACGGCTGGGACAGCGTTGCTCTCGAGCAGCTCAAGGAGGCGTGCGATGCCTCGAAACGCGCCGAGCTATGGGCCGTTGTGCTGGGCGAAGGCACCGCAAACATCTGCATGATCACTGAACACCAAACCATCCTACGGCAAAAGATCGAAGTTCCCGTGCCTAGGAAACGCAGGGGCGGCGTCGACGGGCATACGAAGGGCATGGAGCGCTTCTTCTCGACAACCCTGTCCACGCTACTCCGCCAAATCGACCTCCCCAGCACATCATCCAACATGGCCCAACAAGGCAAAACACTGCCATTGCTACTCGCCAGCCCCGGCTTCATCGCCGCGGCCTTCTTACAGTACATCAAAGAGGAAGCCACAAGAACAACCAACAAACCGCTGCTCGCCCTCATCCCCTCCATCATCATCGCGCACTCGTCGTCAGCCCACGTGCACTCGCTCAACGAAGTCCTCTCCTCGCCCGCCATCACCGCCAAGCTCTCCGACACAAAGTTCGCGCGGGAAACCGCCCTCATGGACAAATTCCACACGCTCATGCGCCACGACGACGGCCGCGCATGGTACGGCCCGCGCGAGGTCGAGCGCGCCGTCGCCCGCGGCGCCGTCGGCAGAGGCGGTGGCGTCCTCTTAATCAACAACGCCCTCTTCCGCGCCCAGAACGTCAAGGAGCGCAGACGATGGGTCAGGCTGGTCGACCAAGTCAGAGACGTCGAGGGCGGCGAGGTCAGGGTCCTCAGCTCGCTGCATGAGAGCGGCAAGAGGCTCGAGGGCCTCGGCAATGTCGCGGCTATATTGACGTATCCGCTCGAGGACTTGGACGAGGACGCAGAGCATGCTGCTGAGCCGGGTGCCGGAGGTGAGGAAGAGGGCGAGATGGTGATATAGTTCTGCGTGGGTGTGCATGTGCATGTGTGCATGTGTTTGGTGGAAAACGATGGCATGGAGAGTTTGATATATATACCCCTCCCCCTTCCATTGTTAGTACTATGTAAAAGATTCCAAAATTCGAAATCTTTAGCAGCCCGATCTTTGCATATGGCGAAGAATAAAAGAACTTGTTTTGCAAAGCTTACATCATAGACTCACGACGCTGTTTTTCTGTTTCTTCAATTCAATTTCAATTCAATTGTTCATGCATTATTCTTCCGTCTCTATATCTGACATGTACACATGGGCAAAAAAAGGCAAGGCCTCAAGCACCTAGACGAAGCAGATGCAAACCTATTTTAAAAAGAAAAAAAAGGTAGGGGGGCTCCCCATAGAAGTAAAAAAAGGTGAAAAAAAGGTATATGGGATATCTCTAAAGGTTCGCACTCTTCCATCTCATCATCATCATCTCCTCTTCCTCTTCCTCCCGCCTCCTCTCAACACCCCCTCTCTGTCTTTCATCCAATAAACAAAAATATATATAAACAAAAAACACCAGGTCATGTGCACTTCATGTACGTTTCCATCTCATGCCCATTCCATGCCCATTCCATGCACGCCATGCCAATCCATGCATGCGATTCCCTACCAACGACCCGAAGGAGGAGAAGAAGAAGAGTGAAAAAAAAAACGCCCACGGAATAAAACACAACGCTTGCGTACACATCAAAGACATACATGATTACCCTCTCCTTCCCCAACTCACTCATCGCGATAAAACTTCTTAAAAATCAAATGCAGGAACAAATTCACATTGACGCGTGCAATGCCCTCGCCCGCCTGCACGCCTCCCTTACCTCCATCCCCAAAGAGATTCATAAACTGGTGATTGTCGAATTGCGCCTGCAAGAGCCCGTCAAGCGGCACCTCGGCAAATGCACCGGGAATCATCATGGAGCCCTGTGATCCCTGAATCTCAAAGACGCCCGTTTGGTTGCTGGAAATGGTAATGTCGAGGCGGTCCCATTGCCGCTCGTGGTAGCCAGACCACGAGATAAGGATGCCCTTTTCGGACAGGTTGCGGGCAGAGTACTTGAAGGAGCCGAAGCGGTACTCGCGCCCGCTGTTCTTGAGTTCGCGCTGGTGGTTGTATTGACGGGTAAAGGGCAGGAGGAACTTCTTCTTGCCCTTCTTAGATTGCAGCGTTATCATTGCTTGTTCAATGTAGTCGTTGTAGGATTTCAGTTGAGACTCGAGGAAATGCGCCTTCTCGTCGAGCGCGGCAAGGGTAGTGCGCACGCCTTCCAATTCTTTGGCGCGTTGGATACGTCTCCGGTGCTTGGTGCGGATGTCGACCGCGATGGCGTTGAGGAGGTCCTGGTAGTTATTGGTGTGAGAGATACGGCCTGCGCGTTGAAGTTGCACCATGTTCTCCAGGCAATATTGTTTCAATGTGGTGTAGTCGAGA
Source organism: Curvularia sp. IFB-Z10 (assembly GCA_002161795.1). Classification (NCBI taxonomy): domain Eukaryota; kingdom Fungi; phylum Ascomycota; class Dothideomycetes; order Pleosporales; family Pleosporaceae; genus Curvularia; species Curvularia sp. IFB-Z10. The sequence goes on along the minus strand of JPSZ01000003.1, from coordinate 1,663,549 downwards.
TCTAGCACAGAGTTTGCGCTCATGTCTGTCGTGTAAGTGGAAGCGGCCGAGGAGCGCACCACGTTGTTTTGTCTTCGCGAGCGGTCTTTGCGTTGAGCAATAATCTCTTCGCTAACAAGAGCGTCCCAACGGTCCTCGTCCTCGCGTGTGACAGGCTTGCACATGATCTCGGTGAGGTTGGCGCCGGTCTGGACACGGATGATGTAGAGCACGTAACGCTTCGTTTCCATAAAGAGAGACTTGATTGGAGCATCGGGATCTAGATGAGTTAGCAACTGTCTTAGCATGGGGCTTGAACTTCTTACCTTCTTGTTCATGGTACTTGGGGTTAAGTGTGAGAGTAATTTCGCTGGCGCTGACGTGGAGCAGCTCATTCTCGTTGTTCTTTGCGCTGCCCAACTCACGGACAACCTCACGAAGGGCGTCGTCTTGCGAAGGACAGAGACTTGCAAGATCATCGATAACAAGATTGTGGATGGCAAACACGTCAGCGAGCTTGATGTAGAGCGTTGGCTTCGTTCTTGCGAAGAGATCATTGAACTCGTCAATCTCAAACTGGGCTTCAGCAGGGCGGACGTTGATCATGTTAGACCAGATGTCCTGCAAGCGATCAATGGCTTCGGTAATGTAGCTGTTGAGCGGTTGGAGGTAAAGATCGTCACCACCAAATAGCTTGCCGACTGCAATCTGGCCGAGCACTTTAGCAACCGCACCAAGGTTGCGGTTCATCAGCGGCGACAAGCCACGGTCAACCACACCCCAGTGTTGAGGCTGCAGCAAAGCAGGTTGGATGTACCCTTTCCATACCCAGTGGCCAGTGATTTGAAGAAGTTGCTCTTGTGGTTCGTAGGGGAACTTAAGACGAAGCTCTTCAAACATTTGCTGCGCAATATATCGTACACCGTACGGCATACGATGAAGGACTTCCTCAAACATTGTGAAGTATTGGTCGGCGACGTCTCGGAGATCCTGCAGGTTGTGGATGAAGGTTCCACGGGTTTCGGGGTCTTTCAGTGCTACATCTCGCGAAACATTGGGGTCACGATGGCTTCGCTGACCGGTACGAAGCTCTTCGTTGTTGATCGCTGACCGGTAGATTTGCATGGGGTCACTCTCCAGGTCCAAATGCTCATTCTCGATAATGTTCTCACGAATGACAGTACCCAAAACATCCTTGAGGAATTTGCGGTCGCGCGGCGAGCGAACATAGTTTGCAAAGAGTTTCATCCAGAAGAAGTTGCCGCGAAGGTAATCGTGCAGCGAAGCACAGCTCTCAATCTCCTCTTTCAGTGATCGTGTCATGAGCTTCAGTAGCCAGTATTCTTCCCTACGCTTTTGGGCTAGTCCAAAGAGACTCATTGTGAGCTGCTCAATGCGCTTGGTGTCACTCTCGGGGAGATTCTGCTCACGCAGACGCCTGAAAAGCCGGGCCATGTACTGAGGCTGGGTCTGGAGGATGAAGAAGAGTTCTTGGTACTGCTCAAGTTTCCGGCGGGAGTTCTTGTTAAGGGCCTTGAGATCGAAGGGGTCCTTGGACGAGATGTCTCTGCTGCTAAGAAGAGTTCCAACATTGCCTCCATAATGCTTCTGATGCTTGACAACCTCGTCCAAAGTAATCTTATTCTTTACCAGTAACGCAATTTTGATGTCGAGTTGATCAACGTATTGCTCGGCAAGTTCGTTTTGTCGTACGTGCTGGACGACAGTCTTTCGCAAACGCTCGAATTCTGACATGTTGTTAGTTTCTCGTCATCAGAGAACGGAGACTATGACTCACCAATCTCTTCATCGAAATCAATATCGTTGTCGTTGAGGAGATGCACAAAGTTCTTGACAGTCGATACTGGCGGGTTGGTTCCGCTAGTCAAGCTCTTGTATGCCTCACCCTGCTGACGACCACGGATGAAGCTTTGTACTTTGATCACCTTTTCCATATTCTCCTTGTAGAACTGCTGCTTCTCTGCGAATCTCTGTCGGATCAATAGACCGCGGGCCATTGTCTGCAGATCGATAATGGCTTCTTCGTGCTCTTCGGCTTGGCCAAGCTGCAAGCCGATTTGCATGCGCTGCAGCATGCCACGTGCGACGGCCTGGAGGTCAACAATCTCAGGTTCTTGAGCGTTGAGCTCGCACAGAGTGTCGTATGTTCGCTGGCGTTGCATGAAACCACGGCAGGCGGATTGCAGGTCGAGAACAGTGGGTTCCTGTGCCTGGAGGTCTCCAAGATCAGAATAGTGCCTATGTCGCGAGAGGAAACCACGAATGTGCGACTGGAACGACAGAACATTGCTCTCTTGGTCATGCAGTTGTGCAAGAATATCGGCAATTTCGGAACGCATCTTTCCTGCTCGCGCCACAGATTGCAGATCGGTGATTTTGGGCTCTTCCTCTCGGAGAGCCTCTTGAATCTGCTTGACAGAGCTTCTCATAACATTGCCGCGAACGCGAGACTGCAGACCAGACCAATCGACATTGGTGCTTACTAGGTTCTCCTGTACCGCGGCGTTTTTGCTTCTAGCAAGGAGACCACGCATAGCGGACTGTAAGAGGGTGATGGTAGATTCCTGTTGGCGAAGTCCCTCCTGGTCGGTGCGCATTGACTGACGGATACGCATGGCTCGCGCAAAGGCTTGAAGTTGTGCCACTTGGGGTTCGTTCTGTTGCAAGTCTGCCCACTGTTGGTCGACCTTTGCTCGGACAAGGGCACCACGAATCATGGCCTGGACATCAACAACGCATGGCTCAGTGTCCCGGGTTTGCTCGTATCGGTCAGCGACTCGCATCCGTTGCAGCGCTCCGCGTATCGCTGCTTGAAATTCACGAATGCCATGTTCATGACGCTCGATTCTCGACTTTGTGTACTGGACTTGGGCCCTGGCCTTGCGTCCACGGAACAGGTTCTGTATCTTGAGTACCTGAGGCGCCTTGTCTTGCCAGTACTGTTCCTCGCCCTGTAGCCTTGACCGAACTAAGAATCCTCTTGCAGCACTCTGCAGAGTCATGGCGAATCGGCGCATGTCCAATCGGTAAGTTGCGATTTGACGGGCCCAGTCAGCTCGAACGCGGGCTTGGAGATCGACGATAAGGTGTTCCTGGTCCCAAAGTTCTTGCATCAACATGCCTAGGCGTATCCGCACTAGAGCGCCCCGTATCTGTGCCTGGAGGTCTAATATAACATCCTCATTCTCGGCCAGCTCGCGATCGATTCGCTCTTCTTCTGACTCGACTGGCTCTGGCTCCGGCTCCGGCTCCGGTTCGACCTGGAAGTTTGCTTGCATGCCTGAAAAGTTGGGCATACTAACACCCGACTTGTCTAGACCTTTTTGCGTCGCCTCGAGTTCGTGATCCTCGAATTGGAGTTTTCCAACCAGGTTGCCGATGCGGAAATCGACTATACCTTTGCGGAACAATAGCCAGGAGAGGGCGTGGATACAGTAGATAACCTTGGGAACGTTCTTCTTTTCGTAAAGATCGACTAGTTCAAAGCGAAACAGATCCGGCAGTTCAATCTCAGACAGGAACTTGAAGAAGTGAGCGTAATTGTTCGAGTGTCGGTATTGCAGCTTGGGATCCCGGAAAATGCGCAATGGTTGGCCCTTGATGGTCTGTACGATTTCCGCCAGCGTAACACCATCTCTAAGCGCTTCTTCCAGCTCTACAACCGGAGGCAGGTCAGTTTCTATGATGTCCTCCATCCATTCTTTGGCTTCTCCTATATGACAAAGATATTCGTATGCTTGCAAGAACTGACGCTGCTGGTCCATCCAGTTTCGACTCGACCAAGTAGAAGCCGACTTTTGTCGCGCCGAGTCGGTTCGTTGCAGTCTTCTGCGACCATTGAGACCCACTACCTGCTGCTCGGGCGACTTTATGGCGAAGTCTTCGTCGGTGGCAGTCTCTGCAAACTTGGAAAGGGTACGTAGATGGCCTGTTGATGACTTTTGGAAGCTCTTAAGTTCTGGTCGCTCTAGGTGAGTGGACAGCGGTCTGGAAGAATGGTCGCGAGTGGGCGCGCGGACAGAGTCGTTTCGTGATATGGCCAGGGAAAGCGGGCGCGGCTTTCCTGTCGGGGAGACGGAGCCATCGAATGGAGCGTAGAGGTTCTCGACACTCTGCGAGCGCATGTGGCTGTTGCTTCGGGTGGGACTGGCTGTGGCAGGCCGCAGAAGCTTCTCGGGGGATGGCGGATTCGAGTACATTGACGGTCGTAAAATCTTTTCCGGGGAGGGTGGATTGGATGGTGTCGTGGGTCGCAGTTGCTTCTCGGGCGACGGAGGATTGGAAAAAGTTACTTGTCTTGTCAACTTCTCTGGGGAGGGGGGGTTGGCGGGGGCCTGCTGGAGGGGACGTAGTGCCTTGCGCATACTCGAATACGTATCGGCGGGTTCAGCTTGTGCAGGTGCAAAGTAGTCGTCGGTCCGCCGCGACAAGAGCCCGGCGGCCTCGCTCATTCCACGGCGATGGCCCAAGGACGGATAGCCAGCCGAGGCATTGCTGGACTGTGTACTTGAGCGGCTTGGAGGATGTTGATCTGAGCGGCTCGACGAGGCCGTCGAGGCGGTGGATGTCTGGCGGAGCGGAGAGGGCGCTGCTGAAGAATGGCCCAGCCGTGTTCGTGGGGTGGTGAGGTAGCTCATGGTGAGGTTGGTCGTATGTAGTGCTCAAGACGCCGTCATGGAGGCCAGCGATGGTGAGAAGCGATGGGAGTGGATGCGCCTGCCGAGCAAACGAAAAGCGCGAACAAAAACCTCAAGAATGGTATCCAGCCCTGCGACCAGGCGCGCAACTTGACTCTGCACGGGCAAAGAAGGTAGAGAAGGGCGGGCAATGGGGTATAGCAGGATGGAGGATCACGGCGTTGAAACTGGAAATGGACGTGTGGTTGAGTCCAAGCTTTCTGGGCCCATGTTTACTCGGGCGGCGAGGGCTGGCCGGGAGGGTTGTCGAGCCAACGGGCATGACCAGCAAGGACAAGATGAAGCACCTCGACCCGCGCGCCTTGTCACTGTCCTTGTATCCGTCCATGCATCACAGCAGGTTTGTTAGCGCTCGACTGCGCCGGGTGTGCCCTGATGGCCGCCGTGTTCTTGTCTGTCTTGGGTGCAGCCAAAGCAAGTAGCGACAGCGACACCGCCACTTGGACCAACCACCGTCGCCTTTGCACGGGGTCCCACTGCGTCCCAGCACGTCTAGCGTCCACCCAGGCGACTCGAAATAAATTCATCGTCATTTTGCTTTCTCTCGCCCATCTACTGCAACCTTCGCCATCCTGGTCTGCCGCCCCTGGCGCTGCTCGTCGCCACCATGGCTCTCTTCTGCGACGCGTCCGCCAGCAGCAACACCAACGCGCTAAAAGGCGGGGTCACCTGAACCGCTCTCGGCCTTGGCACGCCCGCCCACTGAAATTCTTGCCCGCCGACATTCTCTGACAACTTTTTTTTTTCTCTTGGGAAAGCCCGCATCTTTCCCCGGCCAGTGTCTTTGCTCGAGATTCACGGTCTGCTTTCCTGCACTTGATACCCATTCAGTACTTGTCTATTCCTCGACAAGTCCTTTTCTTTTTTTTTCCCTCTCGCCATGCCCATCTCAAACGGCGACGCCATGACCAACACCACAGTCGACGCCCTCGACTACACCAAGGCCCTCGAGGTCCTCAAGAACGAGTACCCCGAGCGCGATGGCATCGATGTCAAGACGCTCATCGACTCCAAGAAGAACGGTGGTCTGACCTACAATGACTTCCTCATGCTCCCTGGATACATTGGTGCGTTTGCCTCGCAATTGTCTTTTTGCGGCAGCATCCTGACTTGGCCACAGGCTTCCCTGCTGCCGAGGTGGCCCTCGACACCCCAATCACCAAGCGCATCTCGCTGAAGACGCCCTTTGTCTCCTCTCCCATGGACACCGTCACCGAGCACAACATGGCCATCCACATTGCGCTCCTTGGAGGTCTTGGAGTCATCCACCACAACTGCTCCCAGGACGACCAGGCCGAGATGGTGCGCAAGGTCAAGCGCTTCGAGAACGGCTTCATTCTCGACCCTGTGGTCATTTCGCCCACGACTACCGTCGGCCAGGCAAAGGCTCTCAAGGAGAAGTGGGGATTTGGTGGCTTCCCCGTTACTGGTATGTCATGCGCACTTTCTGCTACCCTTGTTTGCATTGTGATGATTACCTTTTCAATTTTTAACTTTCGTTCATCCGCAACGATTCCGTCGTGCTGTGGAGAAAACATATCTGAAATGCTTCGTACCTGCTATGCTTTGGCCCATGTTCTTTCAAAGCGCACTCGCTAACAGTGGCTGTAGAGAACGGCACTCTGCGCTCCAAGCTCGTTGGCATCATCACACCCCGCGACATCCAGTTCCACGACAAGCTCGATGACCCCGTCACTGCCGTCATGTCGACCGATCTCGTAACCGCGCCCCACGGCGTCGAGCTGAAGGAGGCCAACGACATTCTCAACAAGTCCAAGAAGGGCAAGCTTCCCATTGTCGATGAGAACTTCAACCTCATTGCGCTGCTGTCGCGCTCCGACTTGATGAAGAACCTCAACTTCCCGCTTGCCTCCAAGCTTCCACACTCCAAGCAGTTAATCGCCGCGGCTGCCATCGGTACCCGCCCAGAGGACAAGATCCGACTGCAGAAGCTTGTGGACGCTGGCCTCGACATTGTCATCCTTGACAGCAGCCAAGGCAACAGCATGTACCAGATCGAAATGATCAAGTACATCAAGGAGAAGTACCCCCAGCTCGACGTCATTGGCGGAAATGTCGTCACCCGCGAACAGGCCGCTGCCCTTATCAGCGCCGGTGCCGATGGTCTGCGAATTGGCATGGGCAGCGGAAGTGCCTGCATCACCCAGGAAGTCATGGCTGTTGGACGCCCGCAAGCCACCTCTGTCTACAACGTCACTTCATTTGCCCGACGATTCGGCGTGCCCTGCATTGCTGATGGAGGTATCCAGAACGTGGGACACATTGTCAAGGGTCTCGCTATGGGTGCCTCCACTGTCATGATGGGTGGTCTTCTCGCCGGCACCACCGAGTCTCCCGGAGAGTACTTTGTCAGCCGCGACGGTCAGCTTGTCAAGGCCTACCGCGGCATGGGCAGTATCGCTGCCATGGAGGACAAGAAGGCTGGAGGCGGCGCTCAGGACTCCAAGGCTAGCAATGCCGGCACAGCGCGTTACTTCTCCGAGGGCGACCGTGTCTTGGTCGCTCAGGGCGTTTCTGGATCCGTCCAGGACCGTGGCTCCATCACCAAGTTTGTTCCTTACCTCATGGCTGGTGTTCAGCACTCGCTGCAGGACATTGGTGTCAAGAGCCTTAGCGAGCTCCAGGAGGGTGTTAGCAATGGAACAGTAAGGTTCGAGCTGCGAACTGCCAGCGCGCAGGCTGAGGGTAACGTCCACGGACTGCACAGCTTCGACAAGAAGCTCTACTCTTAGACGATGGATGGGCGAACAAAAGTGATTCGATGCATTGGGAGGGCGTTAGTGGAGGGCTGTTCGGCTATTGGATTCTCTCATTATTAGACACGCGACATGTGAAGATGACTGATGTTGTTTCTTATTGGAGCAATGGATAGGTTCAAACCCAATGATACCACAAACACTGTTTGATTTAACATTCGAACGCTTGTCTTTTGGTAGGTTGAGAAGGTGACGGTGAGACATGTCCCTGCCGTGCAGTGGTGCGTGGGTATCCCATTGGTTATTGCGCTAGCTTTGGACCTCGGTACTTCCTAATCCCTCCACGACTACACACCGCATACGGCCCGCCAACCCTGTTCGTTATGCCGTCTCGTGGCTAGATATGTTGAAAGCAATTCCAGTCTTCCTCACAGACAAAGCTCAATACCCACTGTTGCGTCTTTGGCGTCGGCCAAGTCTAGCTAAACGAGTATTCTCATCTCCTCAGTCTCAACATCGAGCGCGGCCTTTGCTTGCGTCGGCAGCAATTCCACCTTTTCAGAATCACCTGTATGAGAGAATCAGAACCGGGAGGCGCAACATGTCTACACCGGCGAATAACCAGTCTTCCAAAAAGCCGTTCAATGCGTCCGTTATTCCCCGGCCAAGCGCGAGGTACGTCGTACTCCAAGTCGCGACAATACAAACGGCAGCGAGCGAGAGTCCCATCACCTGATACATACTAAACATGCCCAGTGTTCTTCTAATCTCCCCAACAAACCAAATCTTGCTCCTTCATCGTGTCTCCAAAGCCTCCACCTTTGCTTCTGCCCATGTTTTCCCTGGTGGCGCAGTGTCAAAGACTCACGATGGTGAGATACCCGGCCCAGACCATCCCGATAGGCATCGAGATGGGCCTGCATATCGCATGGCAGCTGTTCGAGAAACCTTTGAGGAATGCGGTATCCTGCTTGCGAAGAACAAAAAGACTGGCAAGCTGTTTACCGAGATCAGTGACCAAGAAAGAGAGCAGGGGAGAAGAGACGTTCATAATGGGAAGATCAAGTTTGGAGACTTGTTGGAGAAATGGGGAGCTGCACCCGACACCCAATCGCTCATCCCCTTCACCCGCTGGGTAACGCCCGCATTGACGCCCGAGAACTTGCGCAAACGCTTTACGACACAAATGTACATATATTTCCTTCCTCTTGGATCTGTCTCGCAGGGTACACCACCGTCTTCGGGCCTGGGAGAAGAAGGCGAGATGATCATCCCAAAGCCCACGCACGACGGAGGCATCGAACACACAGCAGCACGCTTCCTTCCGCCAAACAAGTGGATCGATCTCGCGCGACAAAACAGAATCATTTTGTTTCCCCCGCAATTCTTCCTCACGCTCCTCCTCTCGCCCTATCTAGCCGCCACCGTTACATCCCCATCCTCGCCCACGCCTTCTCATTCCGAACTCCAGACCGAGCGCGACAGGCTTCTCGAGTTCCTACACAAGCCGCGCATCTACAACGGCCAGCCTGAAGTCCCTTTTACTGAAGCTTGCATCTCGCCCATGGTTCTGGGCAAAGGCGAGTATGGCGAGAGCGAGCAAGACGGCATTGGCGGCGTGGACAAGAGCACGGCTGTGCTCGTCCTAGATCACCCGGGCAAGGAGGTCGAGGAGCAAGGGCTGGGCAGGAGGGGCATCATGGAATGGATCATTACAGCAAAGTTTAAGAAGGAGGGGCCGAGAGATGTGGCCGTCAGGCCTAGAGAAGAGGTGCTTGGACGTGAGACGAAGGGGAAGTTGTAGGTTTTACGATATTGTTGAGGGGAAGGGTCTCCTATTTCCCGCTGCAAAACCAATAGACATGGGGAGGACAAGGTCGTTTCCCCTCCCTTACTCGATACTATGTAGCGATGCCAAGTCTATTCAAAATCCATCAAGATGCCAGAAATAAGTTGCAGTTCCTCTCCATCTGGAGCTTGCAAACACTTACAATCCTTTTTCCCCGCACTACCTACCTAGGTAATCATCTTTCCCCGCCATGCGCACCCATCTCACCCACTTTTTCCCACCCCCCCGGTCCGGTCCACCCGCCTCGGCATATTGCACGCCGAGTCTTTTATATAGTGCTGCTCTCTCTATGGGGAAGAAACGCATCCAGATATATATCTATATCTATATGTATATATATAGGCATTTGGAAATCACCTAGAAAACCCACGTTGCTAGTAGTCCAAGGGGTTTGCTACTTGGTATAACTTTACCTTCTGCCCCTTATCCCTACTTTCTTCTTTCTTCTTTCTTGCTTTCTCGCTTTCCAAACACGATGGGCTGGCCAGCACGTGCGTGGACAGTACTCGCACTTACATTGTTGCCATGGGAAGTCTCAGCGGGAGAGTGCTGGCGAGACACAGCGTGTAGTGGACCTAGTGAAGCTGCGTTTTCCGGTGCGTGAACGAGTTCTATTTATTTGTTCTTGGATCGGTCGTTGTAACCTCGTTCTCCACCCCCTTTTTTCTTTTCAACTCGTTTCAAAGATGAAAAGAAGATAGAGATGTTTAACACCCCGTCTACCTAGGTGTCTGGGACCAATTCATGTACGCGCCGCGATCTCGCACCGTGCGTCCCAGGTCCGTCTTCACGCTGCGGGACCGGCATCCAGCCAGCTACCCGCGCACGGCGGTGCTGCGCGGAAACGGGTCGAATATCGTGTTTGACTTTGGGCTCGAGGTTGGGGGCATCGCGTCGCTTGTGTATACGAGCAACGGCACGGGGAGGATTGGGCTTGCATTTTCTGAGGCGCTGAACTGGGTGGGTGAATGGTCGGATTCGTCGAATGGAAGGTTTCAGGGAAGAGATGGGGCGTTGGTGTTTAGTGTCTCGACTGCTGCTGCTGCTGTGGGACCGCAAACGTACACGATGCCGGATGAAGTGATGAGGGGCGGGTTCAGGTACTTGACTGCTTTTCTCATGACGGAGCAGGCTAGCCATGTTACCGTGACGGATATGCGGCTGGAACTGAGCTTCCAGCCAACTTGGTCGAATTTACGCGCTTACCAGGGGTATTTCCATTGTGATGATCCGGGGTTGGTTGCGATTTGGTATGCGGGTGCGTACACGCTTCAGACGAATGCCGTGCCACCGGATACTGGGCGATGGGTCCCCATGCTGGCAGATGGATGGGCGAACAACGGTACGCTTGGTCCTGGTTCGAGCATCATGGTCGATGGGGCGAAAAGGGATCGCGCGGTATGGCCAGGCGACATGGGCATAGCTGTTCCATCTAGCTTCGTCAGCACGGGAGACCTCGAGAGTGTGAAGAATGCTTTGCAGGTCATGTTTGATTACCAGAATGCCGATGGATCGTTGCCTGAAGCTGGGCCGCCTCTTCTCCAGCAGAAGAGCGATACGTACCACATGTGGACGTTGATTGGGACTTACAACTACATGCTCTACACCGCCGACGCAGACTTTGTTCAGAGAAACTGGGCCAAGTACAAAAGAGCCATGGAGTACATCTATGCAAAGGTGGATGAGACAGGTCTGCTGAACCAGACTGGCACCCGCGACTGGGCACGCTGGCAAACGGGATTCAACAACACAGAGGCAAATGTCATCCTGTTCCACACACTGCAGACAGGCGCCTCGCTCGCTACATGTCTGAACGATACAACCGGTCTGGCATCTACATGGCAAAAACGCGCTACAGCCCTGCAAACAGCCATAACAACGCACTGTTTCGACCCTTCATACGGCGCCTTCCGCGACAACGCCACAAACACTTCTCTGCACCCCCAAGACGCAAACAGCATGGCCGTCCTCTTTTCCCTCGTTGCAGCCAACTCCTCCACCGCATCCTCCATCTCCAGTGCCTTGACGCACAACTGGACCCCGATCGGCGCAGAAGCCCCAGAACTCCCTGGAAACATATCACCCTTTATATCCGGCTTCGAGATACAGGCGCATTTCACCGCTGGCCGCGCGGACCGCGCGCTCGACCTCATTCGCCGCAGCTGGGGCTGGTACGCAAAGCACCGCAATGGCACGGGCGGCAGCACCGTCATAGAGGGGTACAGGACAAACGGAACGTTCGGGTACAGGTCTGAAAGGGGATACGGGTACGACCCGAGTTATGTTAGTCATAGCCATGGGTGGAGCTCCGGGCCTACAAGTGCACTGACGGAGTTTGTGGCGGGTATCAGGGTTAGAGAGCCTGCGGGAAGGAAGTGGGTATTCCAGCCGCATTTTGGGGATCTGGGCAGGGCTGAGGCGGGGTTCGTGACGCATTTGGGTAGGTTTAGGGCGGCGTGGGAAAGCGGACAGGGAGGTTATACGGTGGTGGTGGAGACGCCGGTGGAGACGAACGGGGAGCTTAGGTTGCCTGTTGGAGGGTTGAGTGGTGGGAATGTGGTAGTTACTATTAACAAGGAAGTCATGGCTAAGGATGAGTACGTTATGGAGACTGGCCATGCTATTCTAGAAGTACCGGGTGGGAGGTATGATATTCGGGTCTCGGGCTAGATTGTTGTTATACTACCAGGCGGATATCGTACCAGCTCAATTATAAACGTGTATGCTCTTTTTCGTTGAATGCTTTTGCAAGTTATTGTAACAGAGTAGATATTGAACGCGTGACAGGACAATCTCTTCTATTACTCTCAAACAGTTCTTAATGATATAAAGTCTAGATACACTACATTTTAATCTACTGAAGCAATATTTCTATCAGGGCATCTATACGGAAAACAAGAAGCTCGACAGGACAGATTCATGGCTTGAACAATTATCTCACTTGTTCGGCCATCGAAATACATCATAAAGATGTTCTATCACACGCCTAAGCTCTCCACTCTTGCCCCAGTCTACGCACAGGCTTTGGTATTCAGCCTTCATATTCCTACACTACGCCCACACTCAAGCGTTTACGCCTTCTCGTTTTCCTCGCCAATCTTGAATACATACTTGACGCCGCTCGCCTTCCCCTCCTTGAGATTCCTCAGCCCTGTCTCCACGCCCTCCAGACCCCCCGGCACAACCTCATGCGGGTGCGGCGTGAACCACCCCTCTGCCAGCCCCCTCGCCATGTATCTAAACATGATAAACGCATAATCTGCAGCGTCGCCATGCGACGACCCCACAGTAGTCATGCTCTGCTTCACAGTCTCGGGAATGCCCTTGTACTCTTTACCAGGAAGGACGAGCGTAAGATGACCATCTGGCTCCAACACCTTGACGATATTGGTGTAAGAGTTATGCTCCGACACGGCGTCGTAGGCATACTGTAGCTTGTCGCCTTTCAGCGCGTCCTTGATGCCTTGCACGACTGCGTCGTCGCCCTTTCGGTAGTCTACGATGGTGTCGCCCTTGGAGCGATCAATCAGGCCCTCGACGAAGGAGGCGCCGCGGCCCGCAACGGCAATGATGGGGTGGATATTCGCTCTCTGCGCGAGTTTGATTACGTACGCGCCTACGGCTCCTGCACCCCCGTACACCACCAGCGGTACCTTTTTGCCCTCTGGCACGGGCGTCCACGGATCAGGCAGGCCGAGCCGGATGTGAAGACCAATTGCTGCCGTCATGGCGGCAAGCGGGATCGTAGCTGCTTGCTCAAAGGAGACCGAGTCGGGAAGATGGAATGTCGTGTGTTGCCACCCGATAGCGTACTCTGCGAAACTGCCTCCAGGCGACATCATCTCGTGGAACGAGGCGACGCGGTCTCCAGGCGCGAATTCGTACACTTCTGGGCCGACGCTGTGGATGTAGCCGGCAATGTCGTCGCCCGTGTTAAAGTTGTCTTTTATGTTCCATTCTGGGATTTTCCTGTTGTTTCGTAAGGCATTAATGGTTTGCATCATTCAAGGTTGCATATAATACATCAGACCTGTGGTATTCAGGGATTCTTAAGCATAGATGAAAAATCAACAACGTACCAGTCTTTAGGGTTGCTTCCACTGACCACAACCCTGATAACAACTTGCTTTGGACCTGGCTTTGGAATCTCAACATCCTTGATCGTCACCACGGTGCCTTTTGAAACCTGTGCTTCCTTCATTTTTTGTTTGTTATCTTGGTTTGGCTTCTGTTCTCTCCTCTTATTCACTTCAAGCTTTTTTTCAAAGAACAAAAAAAAAAGGTATCAAGTGTTATATAGGGATAAAAGAATAGAATGGAAAGTGCTTACAAATAGGTACTCACACTGGCACAGCGTCACTAGCAACTAGCAGGAAGGAGGGGCATACCACTCCACTATTTTACTCTATAGGACAAGAGCACGCTACAGGCATCTTGTCTTTCCCATGTCTTCCGTCCGATTCTAGTCCGGGGTGAATTCTTCCCTTGATCGGGATGGCAACATCGAATGGCGTGCGTTTAGCGTAAGAATCAACAATGACGGATGTGGGGTCGTAGTGAAAGTGGAGTTGCACTAGAATGTCCCGGAGTGACAGGCCAAGTCGATGATGTAGTTCATCCTCGGAAGACTGCTACCGAACAGCCGAGATTGACCGATGAGGAGAAATGGCAAAGTTCGACGAAAGCGTACTTACTATCATGATAAGGCGACGTGGTATGATGTGTAGACACGGTCAACATGATGATAATACAGCTGTCATGCCATTGCAGAAACAATAATGAAGAGTCAATCATAATAAACTCTGTAAAAAGGAAAATGCCATTGACAAGACTGACACGGGAATAGTCTACGTTATCACCATGACATCTATACCAAAGAAAGAGCAAAACGACCAGGATGTCCCCAATGCACCGCAATGCAGTTGCAAAAAACAGAAAGCGAATCCACATCATTGCCATAGGCAGAGGGTTGATATCCAAACGCCGACCCAACCAACCAGTTCGTTGATGCTCCTAGATATGGATTTTCCATGCTCAAGACCCGAGAGTTTGACAAGAGAAAAGGTACCAAAACGCCGGTAAGACACGGGATGGAGAAGAGAAAAGGTTATAACAGAACCTGCAGAAGAAGCTTTAACCCCCTAACAGTGCCTCCTCTAATTTCCTACATGTGTTGGTGACGAGAAATCAATCAACGCCAAACACCCTTAGAGTTTGGCATTAGACTACCTCTCGCAGAAGAACCACTGGTAATGCGGACAGGCGCTCGCGAGCTCAGGCTTGCCGGTGCCTCACGAGGCCGATCGTCACCATTGGCCACTGTTGTACGTCTCACAGCGCCCTTCATGATGGGCGTGACCCGCGGACTGAGTACGCTGTGTTTCCAGTCACCGTCGTGGTTGGACTTGACCATGCGACGTGCCGCACCTACAGAGAGGAGCGAGTTCTCGTTGGGCGGGCTGCCAACGGTTGCAGCTGTTGGGCTGCGGCGCCGGTGAGCACGGCTGATGGGCACGGAGCCTGCGTTTGTAGACGAACGTCGTCTGATCGCATGGCTAATCTTGCGCGCATCCGATGCTGTCCACTTTTCTCCTTCGGAGCTTGAGTTACCGCCATCAGCCTCAGCCGCAGCATCAGAAGATGCGCTCTGTACGTGACTTAGTCCGGAACCACGGGAATTGCTGCCAATCTCTCGCAGCGGAGACGCGCTGTCCGAATCTGAGGCGTATGGATTGGGGATACGCGAGGTAGGTGATCCATCCGACCGTTTCAAAAGAGCACCAACCGCGAACCGCGACGAGCCTTTGAGGTCCACAGACGCCTTTGGCGGAGTGGGTATGGGTGAGGAGCCGCCTCCATCTAGTCTTGGTGCGGGGACGGATGCGGTGAAGTTCGGTTGCGGCAAGTCAATTGAGGTAGTAGTTAGGGTCCCTTCAACGGGCTCTGGAGTCTTCTGGAATTCAGCAAGGGTGCCGTTCTCAGTATCGTCCCTCCAGCGCACTCCCCGCTTAATCTTGGATGGGGACTTCTTTTTCATTGGAGAGAACTGGATCCCCTTCTTCACGCCACTCATTAGTTTCTTTCGGCGTGGCGATGCTTTTGCGGGTGATGCAGTGAGGTGAGACGCATCGGCCAGTGATGGTAAGGGTAGCGGATGCATTGGAGAGGGCTCCATGATATTGACAAGTTTCTTCCGCTTTGGCGTTCCCCTGTGGCTTGGTTCAACAAATCCAGTTACCGGTAAACCGCCATCTGGGCGGATAGCTTGCGAAGTCGCATTTGTGCATGAGTTCATGATTTTGGTTAGCAGTTTGCGTGCGGCCGCAACCGCATCGGCTTCGTCCATTTGAGTGATCTGGCTCAGGATTGCAACAGTCTCAATGTGCGCCTGTACAAGTACTTGAACAATGGCAGCGTCACCGCCTCGTTCTTGGTCAAGCAGAGTGTGGAAGAGTTCGCGGTCGGCATTTGACTTGAGCAGTTCGTATTCTCTTGTCAGATTGGCAGCATCACGGCCATCAGCATTGTCATCCACTTCTGCCAAACCCCTCAACCCTACTTGAAGGGCAGTGTCCATTTTGCTTGTCCAGTTGGTACGCTCGAGCCGTCGGTGGCAATGCTGTCTCGTTTGTTCAAGCTCCGCTGAAATTCCAACTGCGGTATCTCTCATCGTAGTGACCTGTGCGGGCATCTCTTCGTTTTCCCGCATATCCTTGACATTGTCAAACGCCGCGATCCAAGAAGAAATGAGCGAGATGCGCTTTTCGGCCTGCTTCAGCGTTTTGGACATGTTCAACCGCTCCCGACGTTCGGGCTCAGAATCTGCAAAAGCCTGACGCAGACGCACAATAGCATCCCGCAGGATGCCATCCTTTTTCTCGCTTTGCTTTTGGTATTTGATGAATGCGCTACCCTCAAAATCCTTTTGCTTCTTCATCAACTCCTCAATCAAGTGTCTTTGCTCGTCAATCTTGACCAGGTAGTCTTTGACGTGGCGGTTGACGTTGTAAACATTCTTGGTGACCTTGGTTTGGATGTTCTTTGCGCGGTTGGCATAGCGCAGTGTGTTCTGTGTCTCGTCGTAATGAGCGCTTGACGGACTGACACACACGATCATGACGGTCCGGCAGTTACCTCCGAGCGAGAATTTGAGCAATCGGGTGAGCTTTGAGTTGCGGTATGGAATGTGGTTGCGTTTTCGTGGATCGCACAAGGCGTTGATACAGCTTCCTAGTGCGAGAAGAGACTTGTTGATGTTGGCACCTTCAGTCAGGCGCTCTCCACGATTCTTGGTGGCGCTCGCTCTCTCACTACCTGCCAAGTCGATGATACTGAGGGTGGCCATAGTGTGGGGCTCGTTGACAGAGGCATTGCGGTCTTTTGACGACACGTTGATTTGGAGAACGGCATGGGATCGGGACGAGGTTGCGTTGGCTTCGGTGGGAGACATGGTTCGGTATTCGTTGCCGCGGACAATCATATCCATGACTTCCTGGACCTGTACATCGTCAGCAATTGAGGGAGGTTGATGCTAATGCAACTTGACAGACATTTTGTGGCCTATGGCTTGATAAACCCGCTACAGAAACTGCCTGGTTCGCATCTTCTCGCAGCATCAGGGCTTGCTTGCTGCCGCCCTCTACCAAGAGGTCGCGAATGGTCTCGTTGTAAATCTCCAGGTAGGAGAGCGTGATCTCGGTGACCTTCTCGTCCTGCACCTCCTGGATCTTCTCGAAGAGCTCTTGCATGGTTAGGAAGATTATGCCGGGCTGCTGTGATGTTCCACTGTCCGTAGGTCAGTTCTGCCCCTCCCAAGTTCAACGGCGGTGTGCATGAACATACGTGATGGTATGTGTTTTTCCGCAACCGGTAGCACCATATGCAAAGACGGTCGCATTGTATCCCTCGAGTACACTGTCTAATAAAGGCTTGGTCGTGGCTTCGTATACATCACTCTGAGAGGTTGTGTCGTCGAAAACGCGGTCGAATGCAAACGTCTGGTCCTTTGCTCGCTTGCCCTGGGGCCCGGTTGTTGAACGCCCGAATCGGTGTATAGCGTTGTCTTCTGGAGGGTCGAATATCCTACAAACCGTGTTAACCCAGCATTGGTGTCATGTTCCTGAGCTGCCATACAAACACTTCTCGTCCATGACCTTGATTACAGGCCGGATGCCCTTGTGCAGCTTGGGTGCAGGCAATCCAGCCAGTGAGCCATCGCCAAGGAAGAGAGTTTGGTCGTCATTCCTCGTCACTTGGGCTGCCTCTCGAATGGTAAAAGGGCGGACTCGTACGGTGACGGAGATGGAAGACGCGCCCGCGGCGGCCATGGTTGCGCCCTGGGAATGTGAGGAGGCAGGTCGGTTGTACTGCACAGCGTCGGATAACACGCAGAGAGCCGCAAGTGAAGGGTTGTGGTGTGGCTGGCCGGTGGATTCAATGACGGTGTTCTACTCCCCAACTTCTGTTGTCCGACGCACGGCCACAGTAAACAGACAGGGGTCTCGAAAGGGCAACCACGACCCTGAATGCCTGAATGCCTGAATGCCTGAATGCCAAGACCAACCTACAATCTCCACCCTCTCCGACGTGTCATCATCTATCACGGTCCTTTCTGCCCTGCCAACGGCCGGTCAAGACTCCACTGTATAACAAAGGCCAATCTCTTCGCATGGCCCTACACTGGTACGCTTCCATCACCACATGCTCCGTGTCTCCAGACCCACATCGGTCTTTTTCCCCCCTGAGCCATAAAGCAACTAGCCGTACACAATGCCAAGGACCTAATCGACTTGCATACAAGGTCATGCACCGCTGGATTCATCAAGATACTAGACATCACAGCATGACAAAGAGGAAGTGAGAGATGCGCATCTCATTCAAAGAACTACAATCATCGACATAGAAACAAAGAAGCCATCAAATCATTGAATCATCGCCCTCACACCTCCGCCAGCGGAGCCTGTCAACCCTCAGCTCCCATGGCCCACTCACGCTTATCCAGCTGGTCATGTTTCTCGGCCTATATCAACCGCAATCAGTCATCTACGCGGTGCACTTCTGCCACTGCACGTACACAACTTGGGTGAACTTGAGATCAGTAGAGTCGGTGGTGAGAAGACCAGTGGCGCTGGAGTTGCTGGTGGCCAGGCGGACCTGCGAGTTGATGTTGAGCATGCCTGTAGTGCCGCAAGGCGACCAGACAACCGACGTGCTATCGGCTGTGTCGTGCTTGAGGTAATCGCCGTTGACGGGACCCTCGAACTTGTATTCGGTGTTGGTCTAGAAACAATGTTAGAGTCATTCCACGGCGCTTCACACTCCATCACAAACTCACCTGTGCAGTCTGACCGGAGAAGTAGTAAGTCGACTTGAGGGTACCCGTGACACCCTTCTGGATGGCAGCGTAACCACGGTAATCGGCAGACAAGATAGAGTATTGGAAGCCTCCGGGGTATTTGATGTCTACGTTCAACTGGCAGTTCTTGCGTTGCTCTGTAACGGCGATACCAGGGCCAATAGAAGCGATGTACGCATCAAAGATAAGCGTCATGACAGTCCTGTCACTGCTGATCTGAGAGCTCATGGTTCCCTGTGGGCAACCAGTTCCTCCATAGCTGACGCCGCGGATCGTGACCTGTGTCATGTAAGTTCTCTGTCCTTTGATCTCTTGTGTGTACCAAAAGGCGTACCGAACCTGCCGGTGGGACATCACCAACTTCAACAGTTGGGAGAGCAGGTGCCACGGCCGCAAAAGGAAGGAGAGCCAAGAACCACTTCATGTTGCTGGTCTAAACGGTATTCCGCGGAGGGTACAAAAAGTAGAGTTGTTGATATGGAAGAAGATGCTGAGAGTGGAAGTTGGATGACGATCTTAAGGGCATACGGACCAGGTTATATACCTCTCTGCCGGCGTCTTCTCATTTCCCATAAGCCTGGCAGTCAGCACCGCGGCAACAGTCTTGTGAGAGACACCAGCTACACACGGAGCAGGATAAACGCTGCCAAGTGCTGGTTGCAATATCGAAAACGGCTGAACCGAACGCCCACTTGTTCCCGTAGGATAAGGACCACTCACATTGCTCAGCTGAAGTATTCTCTCCATTGCCAAGCTGTAAGTCGATCCTGTTGTTGTGCCTGCAACTGCTCTCTATGGCTGTGACTAATATATGGGGTAGACGATAGCGTCTTTTTACCGTACGCATGGGTCCAAAACACCATACTCATCTGGGTCAAGATGACATGCCAAGGTTCGAACTTTGTGAGCGCCAATGTACCTGAATCCTTGTTCGCGTTGTTGTTTTGCGGTGTCAAACTCTACAGAAGCTGACCGCCGGCAGTGCGGGATGCTGTAACTGTACAAATTCATGGCGTGGATAGATAAAGTCCATAGATGATGGATACGAGCAATGGGCTTGCAACTGGCATGGAACCCATAGCTCTCATGGATCAGGTGATAGCTAGTGTACCAAACTTTTTGTCGTATGCTCGCTTTCGCCCCGCATCCAGAATCATCGTGGCCAGTGCAGTGAAGATAGATTGAGACGGGATCGAGCTGAGTACAATTTTCTGGGGAATGGGGCCTAGAATAGAAACACGGGCCTGGATGCTGGGTAAGGCCATTGGGAACACTGCAGGTGGATATGCACATGGGTGACGGCCTTCATCAATCGATCCCGTAGGCAATACGCCGACGGTAAAATGGGCGGAACTTGCGGTTCCACTTCTGTGTTTGGTGGAGCCGCTTCGTGTGGATAATGTATGAACGATGCCAGCATGTCCATGTCAAGAATGTGATGATAGGATTTGATTCTTGGCGGCTAGATTAACGTTAGATTAAAGCTTGTCGTTCCGCTGCTGCTCGAGACCCTGCCTTTAATCAATTTTAGCGAACACGATGTTCTGCAGGGGCAGATTCTGGAGTCTGGAAACAGGTCCAAAAAAATAATTGTGGAATAGTTAGTCACGATGCATGCAGCATGCTGCTGCTCGATGCATGCGGTAACTGGGTAAGGCCACGACGACCGGTATATCGTACGAGCTGAAGAACGACTACTGCCGGTTCAAGAGCAGCATATGCAGCCAACGAGAAGGTTCTCTCCGAATAGATTGAGCATTGATTACACAAAGTCTATCCCGACATCGTGACCGGGGTGACAGGTCGAGCCGAAAATAGAAGGTGAAGCCTTTGGGTTCGCCAGCCTAGAGAGGGGTACCGGTACACGTCGGTGGTTCGGTGCCATTTGGTCACGGTGCGGAGCGATTGATTTCCCAGTGTACATGTAACAATCGGCGAGAAAAAAAGCATTGAAGAGAGAGTATGTCTGGGGAGGCTGACACATGCGCAGCGCCCTCTACCTACCGACCATTCTCATTGGCTATTCCAAGATGACCGTAAAACCAGCAAGGGTGCTGTGGCTTGAAGGATGAGCGGCCAGATCTTTCCTCAGGCCGAGGTACTTCTCAACAGCACCAGTACTTAGTGTCAGATAACGCTGGAGCATGTCTTTGCTTTTCAACTACAGATCCTGCAGGAACCCGGTGCCAGCTCAGCGATACGCGATAAGGGCCCTAGGAAACACTGGAGTTGCGGCTACGGGAAGGCATCTTGCACTTCACAAGTCGGCCTAAGACGGTTACCGGGTAAAGGTACCTAGCAAAGCTGAGCACTGCGCGCAGTCGTGTTACAGCCATAATATACAGCAAACAAAAAAAGCGATGTGCCACGAAACAGAGGGTAGAAGCGATAGAAAAGCCGAAGAAGTAATACTCAAAACACACCTTACGGAGCAGAGGTGACAGAGCAAACACCACTGGCGATGGTGGCGGCTCCGACCATCGACCCCGCCACGCACCGCCACTTCTGTGGCTGAAACCACCCCTCCTCGATTTGTCAGTCTCAATCATGGCATCATCGCCGCGCTGTCCGTCCGTTTTCTAAGCGGCGAACATCCTGCCCGAATTACATTCTGTTTTGTTTCTCGCATAACTTCCGTTGGCTTGAATCCACCCACAGAAAGGCCCTTCTCAATCCTGAAGTTTCCTACTCTCCTCCTCGTAATCCTCCTTTCCTCCCTCTTTTCCATGTCCTTTCTGACGAAACTCTTGCGCCCGTTCAGCACAATGTCCAACGCGCCCGCGCAACCCATGACAGTGCCTTCGGGTGCGCAGACCGCCACCGTCGCCGCAGGCTGCTTCTGGGGCGTCGAGCACATGTATCGCAAGGAGTACAAGGACAAGGGTTTGTACGATGCGCGTGTTGGTTACATCGGCGGCGACACGGACAACCCGGGGTACAGAGCTGTGTGCAGTGGACGAACAGGCCGTACGTATATTTCTTTTTTCTGGGAGGTGTTATTTTGCAATAGCTGTGACTGTGATCTACGCGATTGCAGCTGGGGTATATATTTACTGGAGATCCTTCATACTAACGAGTACGCGAATACAGACGCCGAAGCGCTACAAGTTGTATATGACCCTAACAAGGTTACCTACCGCTCGCTCCTAGAATTCTTCTACAGGATGCACGATCCTACAACGGCCAACCGCCAAGGACCAGATGTTGGCACCCAATACCGCTCGGCCATCTTTTACCACGATGCCGAGCAAGAGAAGATTGCGCGCGATGTCACAGACAAAGTAAACAAGCAGTGGTGGAAGGGCGCTGTCGCAACGGAGATTCTGCCTGCGGGCAAGTGGTGGGATGCTGAAGAGTATCATCAACTGTACTTGGACCACAACCCGGGAGGTTAT
This sequence comes from Curvularia sp. IFB-Z10, assembly GCA_002161795.1. NCBI lineage: Eukaryota > Fungi > Ascomycota > Dothideomycetes > Pleosporales > Pleosporaceae > Curvularia > Curvularia sp. IFB-Z10. The sequence continues at coordinate 1,641,536 of JPSZ01000003.1, read as the reverse complement.
GAGTGCCCAAGTCATTTTTTGAGAAAGTTTCCGCCGCTTGAGGATTAAGAAGTGGGTCCCAAGTGAAGCTGAATTTCAAAGGGGGGGAAAGAGAAAACTGCAGAATCATGATACCTCTCGCAATACACATCACAATTTCCTTGAAGAAACATGGTCTTGCAAATGCATCAGTTGATTTGTATGTTGTTGCCAAAGGCTTGTGCATATGGCTCTTCTTCATCATATATCAAGCCAGACGCCATCTACGAAGGCGGCAGGACGTCGAAAGTCGTCGCAACCTCCTTCTCCCACGGCAAGCGGTCCTTGCCAAAGATCTCAGCACCAGGCTGGAAGTTCTTGATTCCCTGCTCCAGCAGTCCGGTCCTCAGGACAATGTTATCCGGGCCCAATGCCTCCTGCTGGTGGTATACGTGTGCAGTGCAGTTCTTGCAGTAGTACTAATTCCCAAGAAAAGTAATTGTCAGCATTATCGATCTAAACGTCTCAAAAGCAAAAGCAAAAGCTTAGCATAGAAGTGGGAAAGATAACGTACGCAGTGGACACCCTTGCCAGAGTCACCCTTGTATGTGTACTTGCCCAGGTCATCACCACCCTTTGTGAACTTGAGCGCCTTGGCGGGGATGATCTGGTTGAGCGTGTATGTCGAGCCGGAGAGCTCCTTGCAAGTGTTGCAATGGCTAGTTTTCGGAATCGTCAGTTTCCTCACCAACCCTTCAATGGTGGGGATAGCATGAATAATAACTCACCAGAGGATGTGTTTCTGCTGGTCCTCCTGCATGGTAGCAGTCCACTCAGTCTGCTTGCAATGGCAAGATCCCTTAAAGTCCGTCATGGTATCTGATTGGTTCTTGGGTAGGGTTAAGAAAAGATGATAGTGTATGTAGAATGGACAACAAGGTCCTCTTTGGAAGGCGGGGGGTTAAGTTAAATACTTTATATAAGCTGTGTCCCTCTTTTTCTACGTAGCTTTGCCCAACTTACTCGAACCGCAAACCCCTACCCACGCCATCTTCCCCTCCTGCCTAGATACAGTAAGCTCAACAAGTCACCTCTCCGGCGTTGCCCCTCCACCCCCTCCATCTGCATGTTCGGAAGCCTGGATGGGGCCCAGCGTATCAGCAGCGCTGGGACATGGGGGGAAGGGGACCGGGGCCCTAAGGGTATTTGTCAAAGTTGCATATCCGCGCCTCCACTTGAAGATTCCACACTACGCCTGTTAGACTGGCCTGCGTAGATTCCATCGAAACGTGCCACGGGGATCCAATCGCAGCACGACATGTTTTCACGCTATCCACACCTCTTGGGCCCGCGCCTTTGCTGATCTCAAGAGAGATAGAGAGAGAGGGTCCTGGGACTAGCTAGGCACCGCGGTCTAGCTAGCTCCGCTTGCTCATCGCGTCGACTGCATGGCCGAGGAGAGAGAGAAACAACGGATGAAGCTTGAATATGCTTTCTACAACCAGGGAAAAGAGACGCGTCCAGGTCGGAGATAATTGTCGAGTTGAAGCTCTCTCGATTAGGGTAGTTGAGGGGGAGGGGCAGCTTCTGTTACCCTCCGAGACACGAGGGCGCGCGCTCCAATGACGAAAGCGGGGCCGCCAGGAAGCGGGAATACGCGGCGCGTTGGTGCGTGGTGCGGATCCGGCTCTTGTATCAGGCGGGATATGAGCGGGTCAAGTTGTCGGATGGGTGCTGTGTACTACAGATGAGGGCTGTGGTATTCCAAATCATCCACGGACGGTACACCTGTATGCGGTTGGGATGTGCGTTGTGCCACGCTGGGTTGGCGGTGAGGGGGCTCTCCTTGGTGAAGGCGGTATGCTAGTGGCGTGAGGTAGATATAGCTAAACCTGTCTCGCGAAGCTTAAGTCATGGATTAGATAGAGAGACTGGGATACATGTTATTCTGGAGGAAATCAACACTTGGAGGCTAATCTTGACTCGAGAAAAAGGCGAAGAGCGAGTTGAGGCGCTCAAAAGCGGAGCCGTTGGTTCCCGCCCTCTTATACCTCTCATGTTGAATATTAATCATACTGCACTTGTGCGTCCACGCACCATCACCATCTGTAAATCGTCTTTCTAAGCATTTGACATCGCTGTGGACAACAAGCCAACCTTCGAAAGGCACAGGAAAACGTGCAGGTTTACTCGTGTTTTTGTAGCGCAATACTATGGTAGAGGCGGCAGTAGGTATATCTTTTATTTTTGACGAATCGCAAAAAAAACTAATCTTCTCAATCCAACTCCAAGAGTTCATACCGTCCTCCATGCCTGTCCAGCGCATCCTCCACTCTCTCCATGATCGCAAGCACCTTCTCTTCTTCCAACCTTCGTCCAACAATCTGTACAGCTACTGGAAGACCAGCCATCTGTTCAGCATCATAGTGCTTGTATGCGCCTTGCGCAACACCGTTCAGCTTGTTCAGCTGAAAGGTTGAAGGAAGGGCATCTTGCTCAGGATCCACGTGGGTTACGGGGATGACTCCCGCAGTGTAGTCAAGCTTGGCCATGGTCAGCATGAACGCGCAATATTGACGTGATGTAACTTACCAAGTTGAACAAGAAGGTGTATCCGCAGCTGCTGACTGCATCGTGCATGCCGCCATGGGGTACAGCAGGCGTTGCGTTTGGTGGGACGAGCATGACATCCATTTTCGCCTTCTCCGACCACCACTTGTAGAAGTTTGCCTTGTATAGTTCGCGCTTGGCAATAAGTTGCCAGTACTCATGTGCCGTCTTTGGATGCCAGTCTCGTAGTAGACCAGCCCAGATGGAGTCTCCCTTGATGTACTTGACATATAGGTAGTGGATGTACTTGACGACGCGAGGCAGACGCATATACTTGACCATCTGTGCTGCGCCGAGATCATTCCACTCTCCGGTCCGGAAGTGACCCAGGAATGTGCTGCCGCCGTCGCTCATGAGTAGTTGAGATGCTATCTGCAGAGCCTCGTATGGTGATGGCGGCTCAACATCAAATACTTCGTGGCCTTCAGCAGCAAGTGCTTGTGCAGTTTGGTCCAGAGCACGCGCACATGCTGGCGAAGGGTCTACGACGTGGTCTGTCCGCATTACGCCGATGCGTAGCTTCTTCTTTTCTCTGAACTCGGTCTCGACATCCTCCCTCCATGCTAACGGGTGGACTGTGTAGTCGTATTGCCAAGGCTTCATCTGGATAAAGCTACGTGTGAAATATGTCAAGTCGTTCAGCGTCCTTGCCATGGGACTGACGACGCTTGGAATTCCATCCTGTCCAGCCATGCTGGTGTTCAAGCCTACTTTTGGCCATCGCCCAGTCGAACAACGTATTGAGTAGCAGCCAGAGAAGTGAGCGGGCACGCGGACGGAGCCAGCAACATCAGTTCCGACACCAATGCGGCTACCGCCAAAAGCCAAAAGCGCCGACTCCCCACCTGTTGAACCGCCTGGCGAGTAGTTTTCATTGTGAGGGTTCTTACACTGCCCCCAGACGTCGTTGGTAGATTCAAACGAGAGAAGCGTAGTGGGTACGTTGGTCTTGACAAATGGCACGGCACCGGCATCCTTTAATATTCTGACCATGACTCCATCTTCATCAAGTGGCTTGCCGACGTTGATCGAGTGGGCGACTGAGCTGTCGAAACCCTTTACATTGACCGTGTCCTTTAGGGACACAGGGATACCAGCGAGCGGGCCCTTGAGGTTGACCTCTTTCTGGGCCCATTCCTCGGCTTCTGGGAACAATATCTCAGTCACACAGTTGATCTTTTCTTGCGCCTTGATGGTAACCTTGGCGTATGCTCTCAGCACGTCAATAGGGCTGGTGATTTGCTTCTGTACATCTTGGACAAGTTCCTGGATGGGCTTGCCAAGAAGGGAGCGTTCCTGAGAAGACAGAGGAGAGGAATATGGCGCAGGAAGTGACGCGATCTTGGAAGCGCGTTCCGACTGCTTGCGTTTGCTGACGAAAGTTTAGCTGACGATATCCTTCAACACTGCGTGGGGTAGCTCTGTGGAACTTGGAGTAACTCACCAGTCAGCTTTGTGTTGCCAGTACGCTGAAAGACCCATGGTAGTTGTTATCGCACAGCGTAATAATTCATGCAGATTGAGGCTGAAGGTAAGCTTTTAAAGCTCTTGGAGTCATCTTACCGGCTACAATATCACGGGAAGCCGCGTATATGCGACCATCTGAGAGCCTGGTCGCGTGGACTTGCCGCATCAAGCTCACCCGAGGTCGAAAGCGGGGAGGCTTACTATCGTAAGGCGTGCACACTTGTCATTCCAACGTAATCACTACCATTTGCACCATGTTTCTCATGGAAGAATTTCTATACAACCTCATCATTCCGCGGATATCTCAAGGCCCCCATCTTCAGCTACTTTGTCGGGCAAGGCGGCTGGAGCCTGGCGCCATGTCTGACACGTAGATATGCGTACTATCAAGGCAGCAAGCATAATGCACAACTATGCAACCACGCCTCATTTTTTTCCATGTCGATCCGAAGGCTGCCTGGATTTCTATATTCGATCTTGGTTGACCAATACGCGTGCGGGTGTACCCAGTCCGGAGAGGCCAGCATTGACGTGGTAAGTTCCGGTGTCTTGTCGGTGCAAGTGTTCCTTGGACAACGCTCTCACCAAGGGCGGGAACGGTCCTTTCAAACATCGTTTCAACCTTCAGAGCCTCTGATTGAGCCTCAACACTTTCCGAGCATAGCTCCCGCGCGCGAGGTTGGGCGGGAGCTTCATGTGGGACCGCGGAAGCACAGCGACAGCCGCAACGACGTGTCTCGTCCAACCGATCCAGACATCAAACCATGGCTCCACATCCCTCAGGTACCGCTGTGAATCTTCAGACTTGTGTGGCTTCCCCAGAATTGGCGTGTCGACTCGTTATGCTGTAGCCGCCGGCGTGCATCAGTGCGGCAGCTCGGACATTTTCTCGAGCATCGCGCTTCTCACCTCTCATTGGCCCGCCCAGCGACTACTCGCGATACCATGAAACTATGGGCGGTCCAGACGCGCGATGAGCGAGAATAGCTACAGCTTCAACTATTCCGTTTTCATGAATTGTTGAGGTAGCAAGCAACATCTAGATATATAAGATGTGCTGGACGGCAGCATCATAACAATCATCAAACACATCAACTAGCTCATCACAACTCACTTCCTTTTCGTCTTTTTTCCTCTATTTCCTTATTTCCTATCTGGGTCTTATTCATTTTTCTCCATTTCCTATCACAACACACTCTCTTCTGCTGTGCAGATCGCTATCACTTTCTTGCTGCAAAAAATCACTTCGTTCGTCCACTTCGACATTCAACCCTCGGCAACACTCTCTTTCGAAATCCATATCTTCAATCAGCCAAGATGCCTGTCCCAACCTACAACGCTAAGCCTCTGAGCATGATGCTCCTTGCTGCTCGTGTCCTTCAGGCCATCTCCATGGTCATCGTCATCGGCATTTGCTCCAACTTTGTCCAGATGATTGTTACGACTGGTGTTGAGCCACCTAAGGAGTTTGTTGGTACTCTCAGTGTGGTATGTATCATCAGATGGTATTCTCAGTCGAATGCTAACCCACCCAGACCTGTATTGCAACACTTTACATCATGGTTAGTGTTGGTTACTACTGGTCCGAAGCCAACCTTGGCCTTCTCGTCATGGCTGCTGTCGACTCTCTCCTGCTCATCGCCTTCATTGTATGCGCAGTCACACTCGGAAAGCCGATGTCTTTCCTCAACTGCTACGTTATTGGAAAGACCTCCGCCGAGATTGACGCAATGTACGCCAACGCTTTCGTCACTGCGACTGTGGAGAACCTCAACAAGTCTGTCTCCAGCTTGGGTCACTGGGCTGGTGTCACTCGCAGCAACTGCTTCCAGGCCAAGACAGTCTGGGGTATGACTATTGCTCTCTGGTGAGTCGATCGTTGCTGCTGCTGTCATTTCTGAGCATTGCTAACCTAAACCAGCATTCTCTTCACCGTCTCATGTGCTCTTCTGCCCACTCTCTGGTACAAGAACAACATGAAGAAGCCCGCCAAGACCGTCGAGGACGCTTAGATATGACAGTGCTTGATGCCGACATGTCGAGTCAACGCAACGAATCAGCAAAAGGAATGGCCCGCCACAAGCGATATCTGCCAGTCTCCCATCCCTCCTTCTTTTCCTATCTGTCAAAACCACAAAAATAGTATGCATCGCGACGGAGTTTGGAGTTTTCTTTTCATTTTCATGTTCTTTTCTGCTCGGACATTGAATGTCTCTAATCCCTAATGGATATTTCTGGGCCTAGTTGCTCATACATAAAATCAAATATATCATGTCTGTCTCAAATTGTGCCTAAGAATCTCACGGTCGTGTGTATTTCGCTGGTTTTCGTTTCACTCACTATCCATGAATACTTACAGCGTGCTTATATTGTTATTGTTCGTTCACCTTGATTTTTGACAAGCACATTGTGCCTTGTCAAAAAATACAGGCTGTGTAACAACGCGATGCGCAGAATTTGAAGGAGACCAATAGGCTTCAGGCATGAAACAGAGCTTGACGTACTATTGACTGCTGCTGTATCGATCTCGTGACAATTCAATTGCGACTTCACTGACATCCTCGACGTAGCTGCGCCCAGCTTCCACTGTGAATACAATGTCCGAACTACACTCACCCTTCACGCCGTGCACGCATGCCCTCAACTATATAAAAAACACTCCAACAACATCCCAGTCTTATTCCTCAACCCACCAACTAAACAATCCACTCAATCCACAGCCAAAGATCCAACAAACCCCCCCCAAAAAGCACAAGACTGACATCTAGCGACTTCCCCAAGACATGTGCAAACTGTACCCGCTCGAGTGCGCGAAAGCAGGTTGCACAAACACGGTGCCCCCGCACTACATCTGGGGCGAGAGCTGCTACCAGTCCTTCGGCCCTACGACTGCCATCAATGGCGGCGTCAGAAGGCACTATGTACCGGGCGCTAAGCCCTCGGGCTACTGTGGCCACACGCGCATGATGCCCCCGTACAAGCACCAGAGTATGCTGTGTGAGTTCCATGTTGCGGAGAAGAAGAGGGACGAGGACGAGAAGAGGAGGTGGACGAGGGAGAGGGAGGAGAGGGAGGAGAGGGAGAGGTTGCCGAGGGGAATGGGACATTTGATTGATTAGCTGACTGATCGATCGGTGTTGGCTGGTGATTTGTTGAGGTAAGCTGGACAGAAAGATGTCTCTTGTTTGGTGTTATGAAGGGTTCATGTGGTCATTTCGAGTATTACGGAGTTTCTATGGGAATGTTCATGGGATGTTTAAGACTAGGAGAGTTAAAGATTCAGCATAGGAGGGTCTTTTTGAAAAAAATCAGATGGCTTTCTTAGTGTGTTGTTGCTGTGCGAGTCACATTGAGTTGGCAACTTTGAACACAAGTACATTAGGAAGACATGATAGGAATAAAATTACTAATGTCCGTTCTTGCGTGGCGGGACATCCTGTGTAGCGGGACACTTTTTTGTTCGGACTTTCGGCGTCTGGCCAGCGTGACTGGACAAAGTCAAACTTAACGCACATTGTTCTGCGCATGTTATTCTTTACTTATGCTAGCCTCTGACTAAGTAGACTGCGGTGTTGGACCTGCTGTTGGCCATTTTTTTGATAACGCATTTCTACTCTTTGCCACTATCCCCCTGTTTATGTGCGATAGTGAATTTCAATTAAGTATTCGGACGACTAGGAAGAAAGTGTAGATGTTAAAGACCAGCATCGCCAGCTCTCAGGGTTAAGTTATGCTGAGGATTCTGCCTTCTGGCAGTTTCTCCGTGCGAACAGCAAGATCGCCAAAACTCATATGCACGAGCGTAGGTCTATTACTGCTCTTAGCATGCAGTAGCTCCAAGTAACGTGTTCAGATGTCCATGTCTGCGATTATAACAAATCTGACGCTACGTGTACTTGTTAGACGTATCGCTCTATCTCTGGCAGATGAGGGAGAAGCCTGTGCGCCGCTTTGGGAATCGGCGTTCTGAGAATGCGTGTGGTTTGCGCGCGGTTGGACGTTGCAGGAGCTTCTTGCACCTGGCGTGGTTGACTTCTTCTCGTCTGAGTGACGCAGGCTTAGCGACTAGATAGCCTTAAGATCTCAGATCTATCATACAAGCGTAATAGTAGTCTCCTCTGCAGCTTCCCAAAGCCCCGTCACGCGCTCGACTACCGATGCGTTGTCCCAGTTGGCAATTTCTACGTACCCAATCCTGGCAAAGGTTGTCTGTTGCTCGTCTTGAGGTACAAGTATCAGCGCTGCGATCAAGCCTTTCTTGTACTGTTCGCTCCAAAATGAAAACATCTCTTTTGTCTTCCCGCCGCTTTTGTCCTCATCTCCCGAGTCCTTTCGGCCCTCTTCCGTTATGCGTATTGCTTTCTTGACTTGGTTCGTACAATCGCTAACATCGCTTTTGCTTGACGTGAAACTTGTTGGTTCAGAGTTGATGGCGCCTCCATGGGTGTTCTGAACGAGGAGAAGATGGACGTTTTGTGTCTGGCATTCGGCTTCCGAGACCGGATCTTCTCTGGGGTAGATGTCCATACAGACAAGAAGATTGGGGAATCGAGCGTCCATGTTATGCGTGAACAACTCCAATCGACTTGACTGCAAGGTGATGCGGCTACCTCGATATTTGCGATATAGACCTATTCTAGGCACATCATGACATTGTTGGCAGTCTTCGATGTCGCCATCATGAATGTTCCAGTTTTGAAGATTTGCAGTTAGAAGTCTGCATCTGACACGCAGGGAGGCAGATATGAGCCTACCATCTGGTCGTGCTTCGATCTCAGGCGTGACTTTGATCCGAGCTGAAGATGGTCCGAATGCATCTATGTTGCCAGGAGCGATCCCATGAATGCTGCTAACCCAGCTCCACGTTGGTGCCCTCCACCTGCCAGGCTCGAAGTCGTTGGTTTCAGTAAAAACAAGGGCTGCCTTCCAACATATCTCTTGTGGGAGCATCTTCTCCCACATGCCAGCGATAAGCCTATCGCCCACAGCTTCACCCGCAACATCAGCCATGCCTTTGAAAGCGACCAGTTTGTCATGGTACTTGGTCAACTTGCATAACGTGTAACGGTAGCGGAAGCCACACCACGTCTTGTATTGCTGCTTTCCAAACGTCCTCACTTGGATAGAATCTGTATCGAGAGGCCTACAAAATTCGTTTTTCCACCTGACACTGTCTACTGTTCCACCTGGAAGGATCCATTGTGGCAATCCAGATGGATAATGCTCACTCGACTCTTTTTCGAAACACTCCCAGAAGATCTGAGCACGAGAGAAATGTATGACTCTCGTGGATAAGTGACGTTCCTGCTTGACCCATGCTCTTTGATTGAGAGGGGCGTTATCGACAGCATGTAGGCGCAATAGGTAGGAATCGCACCAATAGCGTTTGGCTGGCAGCAATGGCGGCTTCGTGGCAGTCGAAGTCACTTCCACAACAAACGGTCCAGGGTCGGTAGATCTTCGCTCGAAAAGCAGCCCGCCCATGGAATCCTCTGATGCAGTCGCTGCGATTGTGCAGGCAGCTTCGCTATATACACGAGCCATATGGCTAGCTTCGTGTGACCAGTCCTCATCATTGTCCTGCACGATGCACCTATGTAGTTTAGCATGGCAATATCATGATATAATGAATCCCATTGTACCCACAAGGCGTCGATCCATAGAAACTGAAACCCGAGCCTACGAGTCACCTGAACAGCATGCTGAAAAGTTAAGGGCAGTGTGTCAACAGCGATACCGGCCTCGAAGTCTGACTTGTTGCATTTTCGCAGTGTCATAGGCATGCTGCGACCCCAACAATGGGACAAACAAGCATATAATCGACCATCGCTGAAATGCTCCGTTTTTTGCAGGACTATATCATTGTCGCATTCCGTCCCAATATTCAGAAGACGTGTAGGGTAAAATGTTGGCGTCGAAATTGGTTGTTGCTTCTGGCATTTCGTGTGGGAACTTCGACATTCTTGGTATTGTTTGATGAGAAAGTCGAACGCTGCAGATGAGCCAGTATGATTTGATAGACTCAGGATACGAGAAGACGCAACAGTACTGCCCATGGGGGAAAGCACCAAGAATCGGCTGTGAGAATCAGGCATGCCTGCGCCTTCAGCCGGAACGTGTCTGAAACGGAGTTTCCAGCAGCCCTCTTCAGTCCCGGTTGGCATGGTCAATTTCGTCGTTTCCCATAGATCTACGAAGGTGGAACCAGGAACGGTGCCGGCCGCCATCGATGAATGGGACACTCCATCCCACGCTAGAGAGCAGACGGGACATTGCTGACAAAGTGCGTCTGCAAATTCTGCGGCATCCAAATGATGGTAGAAGGAGCGAGCTCTGAACTGGCTCCCCTCAGCTTCACGGGACTCGCCACGAAACAGCTGCTGGCAGGCGTCGCAACACCGCTTGTTATTCATGTTTGAATGACAGAAAGGAGCAAAGAGAGATTTAGGAGAGAGATGTGGGGGCGTCATTTCAACACCGCCTTCATCTTAAAGACTCGTTGTACCTACTGACCAGTCGTACTGGGAACTAGCCCAACCAACATCGGGGAGGAAAGAGAGAGAGCTTAACGTTGTTTTATTACGCGCGGGCAGGGAATGTCAACGAGTGGATGTGGGAAATAACAGCCAATCGAAGTCTGTCGCCACTTGGGGTTTGGGCGAGAGCACTGCTACCGTTGAGAATAATTGTATATATAAACCCTAATTTTCGCTCAGCTGGAGATGACGTAGTCAATAGGAGGACACGTCCTGAGACGCTAACGTAGATACTGGTGGAACTCGTCAACTCGTGCAAACACAGACATCTGAGCACGCTACGTACTACTGCCAAATGGCGCTTATGACGCGCGGGCCTATTCTACGTGTTTTGGCGAGATGTATCCGGCACACCCCCAGCTATTGATCTGTCGCGGCCTCGGCTCTGGTCCTTGACCAGATAGATCTGTGACGATCTTTACTTACTGATTGCACGCAAGGGCCCTAACACTCTACGCCCAACAACGTCTTAACTCTATACGAGACTTTTATACAGCTGCGCCTTGCGTCTTCCATTACACTCCTATATTTGCGTGCAACTAGCATGCACCGTACTATCTAACACATAGCTACGTACGTGAAGGAACAAAAAAACTACTAGAATAGATATCCAACCTCTACTGGATTACTGGCGCTCTTTGAAAGCACGGGATTGACACAAAGAGATATGTTCCCAATGATCTTATGACCGCCGCCTACGTTAACTGCGAAGTGTATAGGGCGACTTTGTACAAGTTACTACTTCTTCGACACCACTAGCGCCGACTGTCTTAGCTTTACATAGTTGAACGACACGTCTAGGCGTCAGCACAAGGTCCAGCTCTGTGTCTTCAGAGAGGACCTTGCTGTTCAGCGTGACCTTCCACTCGACCAAGTAGTGAAGGCAGGCCGGCGGCTCCTCATCGTATGTCTCGTTCTCATTTTACTCGTCCAAATTCAGCAGCTAGAGCCTGTCTGAAAGGGGCCTTAGATGCTCCACGCTACGAGCGTCCCCGCGTAAATCGTTCGCGATCGATTCCTGGTACGCTACGGTCGGGCACTGCGAGTAGAGAGCGATGGCTAGATGAGACTCAAGCCTGGATCTGGCAGTGCGTTGGACAGGCATTATTGAAGGGCTCTTGCACTGTACGAGACTGACTAATTTACTGGCACGCAATGTCGTGACGTGTCGTGAGTGCCCCAACAGAAAGACAGCTGGCCCGTCGCAGCGGGTTGAGTACCTAGGCGCCGTGGGCGGGGTGTGGAAACAGAACAATGTAGTACAGCCAACAGGCGGCCAACACTCTTGTCGCTTGCTGCCAACTTATATCGTCTCAACTGCCACCATGTATCTGCCCCCGTTATTAGCCACGCAAAATCCTTCGCGCGCAGTTGTGCTCATGTCGCCTTTCCTACATTACTACATCTAGCTGCTCGTTAAGGTTGCTATGTGCAACAACAGGTCCTAGTGGAGAAACAGCAGCACATACGTACGCGCTATGAAGTGCTCATATACTCTGCATGCTTTAATGCCGAAGCAGGCTTTTACGACACGTCTTACACCCTCAACGTCAACTAAAGCCTTCACGCTCTGTACGTCTTCAACCTGCGTCACATTCGTGCCGACCACGACCTTGTGAACCGCAGTCGACATCTAGCCTTGCCGTCCTGCATCTTAGCACTAGCATTGCTAATGATGAGCGATATCTGGCACCTTGCAGACATCGAGGAGGAAAGGTTCGCGGCCGCAGCAACACTGTTTGCCAGTTATGCGCAGCAGCAATCTGTTTGCCGGCCCGCCCTTATGCTTCCCGAAGGCGACGATGATAATTCAAGTGAAGAGGAGGATATCAACAATGACTGGCAAACGATGGTGGCTTGCGAAAAGCTTCACCGAGCGACCAGGCATACTCTCAAAGATAAATTTCTCGATCGACTGTCAGAAGTGCTTGCGCGCGAAAAGACCTCCAACTTACACCCCAAACAATCCACTGCAAAGCATGTAGCTGCTGCAGCTTGGATCAACTCCAGCTGTGACAGCCCAATGACGATTCTCTTGGCTAAGAACGAAGGCCTCGACGAGCGCGATCGCAGACTGTTAGGGAGACTGCAGACTTGGCTTCGTGCAATCTCAATGACGGGTAAAGCTCCTTCAAAAGAGAACGATCTTCTTTGGGACAGCCGAGCAGACAAAGAAGGGCTTATCGGGTACTCCCGTTTCAGGCTGGAACTTTATGTCTCTCAGATCAGCCAATGCAAATTCGATGCCTCGGTACTAGGTGTTGACGACCCATCGACTGGGCAAATTCAACGCCTATTCCAGCTCTGTGGAACATATAGCAACAGTCCAAGCATCCCTGCCCTTAGAGAAGTAGTGGACTTAGCCTATGAACTACGGTGCGCTGACTTACATCAGCTCGACAAACCGTCCTTCGCCAAAGTTCTCAAGGCGATTCTGATGCTTAGCCGGCTCCGTGCTGCGTACGAATGCTTCAAGACGACTGCGCTCAGTTTTCCCGAGTTTGGATCTCTTGAATGGAAGTCGGTGGAGTCTCCTCACAAAGTCGGCATTGAAGCAAGCAGGTTCTGCAAGCAGTTGCAAAGCTTAGCAAAGATGATTGGCCGTAAGCGGCTCCCGAAAGGTAGCTATGCTCAGCGCTACCGTGGTGCCTCGTGGTTGCATGTTCATGCGGAGATGCAGATCCTTATAGATTTGGAATCTAGGTTAAAGTGGCGGCAAAACGTCCATCATTATATCGGAACCAGCAAGAAACTATGCTTCTTATGTAACGAATTCCTCCGAAATTACGTCAGACTTTCCGCGGACGGCATACGTACCCCGGGTTTTCGTGTTCGAATGTCTCACGGAAAGGTATACCCGCTGTGGACATTACCGTCCATCCCGGCTTCTGCAGAGTCCAGCGTTGGTCTATCTGTAGCTGCGGCACTGATACAAACCCACCGCTACATCCTTCAAGTGCTTTCTGCCGATTCAATAGCACTCCAACCAGCTATAGCAGAATCTTCTGCTGGTATGTCCGAGGGCGGCGCATTATCTGGTACAACTCCATCCAAGCTGAAGCGTGAGCATCTTGCCCATAAACGAAGCGCGACCGCACGCACGCCGATAGAAAAACTAGATGAAAGTGACGACACTTTTGGTCCAAAGGTGAAAACGGTTCGGGTATTTCGGATACCGGCTGACGGAAGCGAGCCCGGACTGGTACCTATTGCCTTTCATGCCCAGCCCGTGGAATCTAAACGCAAGGTTCCAGAGTTCGGCTCCTCCCTCGTGCCTGACTTTCGTGAATTTTGGGCAACCTACCACCTTGACCGTAAATTCAGACGCTACACCGTCGAGAACCAACCCACTAAAATGATCGAAGGAGACTATTGGGTTTATCGGAATGAGAACGTTGATCTTCCGGAAAATGCGTATATCAAGCGAATGCTAGGCATTGATCGCATTGACTATTCAAGGCGGTTTTACTATGGTGATGTTTTCATTGTGAGATTCACTGAACATCCAGGAACCTTCGCGTACGAGGTTAACAATATACCAAACGCATCGTCTCCAAAGTTAATCACGGTGCTGAAGGTGTTCTTTCAGCACGAATGGGAGAGTGCATATATCGAATCGGAGCTTCAAAGCGATCAGTACTTCGAAGCACAGAAGCTCAAGCTAAAGACAGACAAGGAGATTCTTTACCAAAGGATGTGCGTTGGCTTTACTGTCTTTACTGTACTCTGCTATAGGCGTTTCACCGCTAACAAGTGAAAATAGGACTCCAGTTGAGCGTGAACTTCTGAATCGTATGCCACCAAATACCCTAGAGATACTAGCAATCCAGTTATGCGATGATGATGCGTTGGTTGATACAAGTGTAGGTCCGTCTGATGATCCGGATATGGTAATGATCAAGATGGTGAGGAGGCCGAGGGCATTAGACTCGATGGGCTGGACTGGGTTCCAGAGTTCACAGCTGTAAGGTAGTGGCGTTGTGGGCGATTCGAATTAGAAGCCGAATCAGCAGAAACTTGTACATACCCACTTAGATCTAGTGCATTGCCAGCCGCTGCAAGCCGCAGGCTTTCAGAGTAGTCTTGCGGCCATTTTACGATATGCTGTACGAAAGCTCAGTATTACTGCTGATCCTACGGTCTAACGCTAGGCTTGATCTGTCGAATGTGGCGCCTCACCCCTGGTTACCATGTGGTGCTAACTTGGTTGCAACTTCGTTCGAGAGGAAGGCGCAATGGCTAAGCACTATACATAATAAGGGCTTAAGCGCAGCAACTACATTACATTAGCCTTCACGAGTATACTGCTAACCCTACTTATAGGCACTTTTAAGACAGTGGTCAACCACGTGTCCCGATAAATTACTCCCGAGTCGAACTCACATGCAGGACGATCTAGGATTTCGCGCTGGGGAGTAAGTGCAGCAAAACTCTCAATTGGCATGTTGCTAACAGGAGAATGTAAGCTAGTAAATTAACACGCTCTCTGCACACTATGCAAGTTTTATCTGTGTTAAGGCTGTCGAAGACAGTACCACGTTTAACGAGCACGGTGCATATGCCCTAGTACTGAAGGACACTGGCGAGGTTAAGGCCACTTGAGAAGTACAATTCCGCCTTGCTCGGGAAGAGAAACAACAAGAGCTTAACGTAAAGATGAGGAGAAAGTTAAGGGCCTGTTCGGTACGCTAGTTTCAAACTTTAGTTTCTTCCAAGCTGGACTAAAGTGCTGCTTCCAAGGATACACCTACCCCTTTTAAGACGCGCTTACCCATTTTCAAAGGTGGTCAAAGGGGTCCAGCTTCGAGCTGAGGTCGCGTGTAAATCTTCCTCTTATAGCCTAAATCCTTCCCTTTTAGGCCTTTCGCCATTCAACTCCGTACACATAAGTTGAGATCTTGGCACAGAGCTGGAGCCCTCAGATTGGCTACGTAAGCACACGTGGTCGTCCACGTGAGCGCTTATTTCTGCCAAGATTTTGCCAACATCGCCAGTTTGAAACTGGTGTACCGAACAGGCCCTAAGAATGCCCGCTAGCTAGTAATAAAGGCCAAACAGCAGGCTAAAAAATGCCAACAAAGCGTGGAGATTAAAGACCAGACTTGAAAGGACCCTATAGAAGTTCATGAAGTTGATAAAGTCGACCTAGCCACTGGATCAGGTACTCGCTCTGGAAGGCAGATAGCTCTACCAGAACGCTTTAGACGGCCAATCTGACACCAGCAATCGTTTCGCACGGTTCAATCCGCATGCCCTACAAATTTCTAGAATTTGTTTATTAACTATTGGCGTTGTAGTGGTCGAGCATTAGCCGAGGATGGACATTACCTGATAAAACACGGTAGCCACTATCGACTGTCGAATCACACAGTGCTGAAGCGGCAGCTCAGCTTCTTCATGGTAATTACCACTCCTGCCTATAGTGGTCACTAGTGCACGGAAAGACCAGCCGAGCTGAATGAGCCAAGCAAAACTTGATCTCAACGCTGCCCCATGCGCAATGGAAGAAGAGACTAAGGGCGCCTTCAATAAACTATAATGCGTTTATTAGGAACAAAGAACCCCCAACTGCTGAAGACATAACAAGGTCATTCGGTCTTGTGTCAGAAGTTTCAATTTGTTCAGTTATTCTGGTATCCTCGACAGCATGCACTATCTTAATTGGCATGCGCTCTCAGCGCTTTTATACATACAAAGAGCGCTATGTGTTCCGGCTGAGCAGCGCCCAGAGTTGGCCGAACGGCAGACCGGTCCCTTCCCATTCTGCTCTGATCCCGCTGTGGTTAACGTTCGAAATGTGATCCTTGGTCGCGAGCCCTCATATTGTTATTCATTCCTCAATGTTCCAACCACAACCAGTAAGTTGAGACAATTAACTGGCTACCAGAGTATACAGTAACGAGAAATAGGTACCATATTCCAGACATCTCTAACAACAATAACACCTGTCACGACTACTTCGACAACAGTGAGGTGACCTAGCACAGCAATACGAAAGTACTACGCTAACCCGTTTTAGCTTCCAGCTGCGATTGTTACTGCTTTCACAACTACAACTACAAGTAGCACCACAGTCACTACATCCACAGCAACAGTAACTACCACGTATGTTTTAAAGGCAGCATCCACTTTTCTCGTCCTAACAATTTCTTACTATAGTACAACCATTACCAATGACGCATCGCCTGCGAAAATGCGCCGTCAAACGAATGCAATAAGAAAGAATCCCGGAAACAACAAACCTTGCAGCTCTGCGTCGAACAATGATGTTAAATCTCGAGCTTGCAGCTGCATTCTGGGAGCGTCGCCGACAGTAACTGTCCTACAAACTGCTACTACATCAAGCACAGTCACCGTTTACAGCACACTTGTACTGACAGCAACATTACCTGACGTGACAGAGTCAAGAACAATAACCACAACCTCGCTCGAAACAAAGACTTCCACATCAACGTTAACTGTCACCGTGACATCGACTACATCTCCGCCACCTAGTCTCAAGACTTGCGGATTCGGGACGGCTTTCGGTTATCGAAATCCCGACGGTGACGTCCAGAAGTCCTTCCCTCTGAACACCCAGTCAGTATCAAGTTGCGATAGGTGGGGTTGGTATGGGACGCCTACACTTGCAGAATTGCAGGGTGGCATATCGGGTCCACTTTATGTCGGTGCTGGCGGTAACGATGTTAGCCAAGCCATTGAGGTTGGCATCTGGGTTGCCACAGCGAACGCTCTGGGAAGAGTTACAGTCACACACCTTCTTAACCCATCATATGCGCTTGCAGCTGTTCAGGTTCATCTCGCCTGCCTCCCGATCACAGACTGCAACCGAGATCGGTATACCTACAGGTCTCCACCGATTTCTAATATGCCTACTTGGAGCAATCCTACTCCGCTTGTATATCCAACATGTACCGGTGGTTCAAGGGCTGCCCTTATTGTTGCTGCTAGTGTAAACATATTGACAGTCACGGCAGCTTGTCCACCGCCGAAAGCTATGTAGGCAGTGGTCAATACCGCAGGACATCTTATACTACGGAGGTAGGCCTTGTTAAGAATGGCGCCAACTTGTAGTCCGCCTTGTTATCATTTAGCCCTGGTTCTATCTGTATATTTCTGCACCGATTCAATTCTTTAATTCAAAACCATCGCTCGACCTTCCTGAACTATTATCCAAAGACTGCATGCCAACCACAGACCCAACCTATACCCCTGCCTCAGCGTCCTTGACTGTGCCAACAAACTCCTCACTACTGAAACTCAGCAACTTCCAAGCACTGTGAGGCTTTCCTCTGCACTCTTGACCAGTCGATTCAATACGAAGAACTCGACCTCTAGCTTGATCGCACAGATCAGTGGGAGGCACATGTACCTGGTAATGTAGACTTTCAGACATAGAGGGACGTTCTGGATGACATCTAGTAGCAGTACCACGCTGTTCGCTATTATCAGCAGTTTGAATGTTGTCGCGTCCCGTCTTTTTCGAACGCTAGTTGGCAAAAGCCTCCGAGGCTTTCATATGTCTATACATTATGCGTCTCGAGAGTAGGGTTTTATTACAGGATATAATGGCCAATTGAACGAAGGATATTGTGTGTCCGGAGAAACGCGATAACTACGATTATGCCGAGCAAACATCGTAATAACGCGATGTTGTTAGTTATGAGGTGAAGGCGGAGAGTACAGAACCAGTCCAAATCCGGTCAAGATGAAGATCTGAGCGAAAGTGTACGTACGGCACTGAGAAAGCAGGGCCTTTAACTGGAAGGGAAAAAAATCTGAAACAGGAGTGCCATGATATACATCAAGATGCCCACGACTACGACAATGAGAGACCCTTGAAAACGTTGGGATCTACAGCCTAAGGCTATCATTCTAAAAATCTCTATTCTTCGAACCTATTATTGCGTTTATTATATTAGGGAGTGTTTATGGCGTTCCCCCACGTAGGGTGTCCTGCTATGCAGGGACGGACGTTAGTTTAAAAGAAACATCGTAACAAAAGACAATTCTATATACTGTACGTTCCCAAGCTTCTGCTAGGGGACTTGCAAATCAATACGCAAAACGATATCATAGTATTTCTGTCTTGGACACCCAGATCATCACACATGCGACCTGTATCTGGAAAAAGTCAGAACCCACATATCCAGGCAGGACTTGACGTGACACTAGAAAAGAAGCCCAGCGATCAACGGCAATATCGACCGCAGGGCCAATACGATTTCCTTGACCCTTGAAGGGTCCAGACTATTTGACATCTTATGAAAATCTCTGCAAAAACACCCGCCGCTGCAAAAAGCATCATTGCCCTTGTCTCAGGAGCCTTCCGCTGCAGGCGTCCATCGCTCATCGGCGTCGAGCGACCAGGTACAGGAGAGTGAAAAGGAAAATTTGATGCCATTGCATCTGCAAGGTTACCAAAGCGCTTCTTATCCGCGGCTGAGTTGTACCGCTATTGGCTGACGGGGAGCAGCGGCAGCAAGGTTCACAATGGAGCTCCCCGACGAGGGTGGGAACTTCAATGGTAGCATCCGCTGCCATTCTGTGAACTACAAGCTCAAGAACGGATGTACACACCGTAGACGATGAGCGCATCATTCTCATGGGATTGAGCTAGCGCATGCCAATCTGCGTAATGGCAATCCAAAAGCATCGAGGAATGTGATCACGCGCCAAGGTGCGACACCCAGGACAGCGGTTCTTATAACACGCCCCCATATGCCGGCTGCCTGCTTTCCGCGTCCCCGCTTTCTTCAATTCGACGGTTTTCCTGCATATATATGTAGAACCCTGATTTCCCGTTCCCAGTCTTCGTGTTACAAGACTCTTTGGTCGAGAGTGCCGGTCGCGAAACGTCAAAAGTCGATCTCTGGTTGGTCCCAGTTTATCCCGCGGCATACCTGCACAACACCCGTGGCACGACGTCATACCCAGCCACACCCTTGGAATTCCGATCCACCGGAAGCTCTGAAAAACTGCGACTTCGACGCGTAGTTGAAGAAAGGAAAAAAATACTACACGGATACTGTCAAGGAGGAAGAAGACGCCGTCGCCATCATGTCGCTCTCGCAACGCGTGACGTCGATAGAAGAGCATGAGCCATGGAGCAGAGAGGCCAGCCCGGACTCACGGCATCGCAAGATGACCTTCAATCCTGTTGGAACATGGACGGAGCAGGCAGGAGAAGAGCCAACGATAGGCGCGTTTGAAGTGCCCCGGTGGAAAAGACTGCGTATGTTGGTACTGGGGGACACGCTATGATGGGGCCGAAAAGCTAATGTCGCGTAGTCCAGGTCTTCTTCGCCGTCGTCTACTGCCTATTCGCCGCAGGCGTCGTCTTTGGCTATGCCGCCATAAAACCCGTACTGCTCGAAGAAGGCGTGTACAGAGACTACTGTACCAAGAAAGAGCTAGAAAACCATGTTCATGTGTGTTATGAGCAGGAGCTCAGGCTCAATCTCATGTTCACAATCGCTGCCGTGTCTACCAACGTTGTCGCGCTGCCTGTGGGTACAATCCTCGATCGCTATGGACCGCGAGTATGCGGTATAACTGGCGCCGTATCCATTACAATTGGCGCATTGCTTTTCGCTTTTGCTGCACAGCTTCCCTTTGACGCCTACATTCCTGGATACCTGTTCTTGGCGTTGGGTGGTCCCTTTACCTTCATCTCGTCCTTCCAGTTAAGCAACACGTTTCCGCAGTACTCTGGACTCATTCTGGCCCTGCTTACTGGCGCTTTCGATACCTCAAGCGCCATCTTCTTGGTGTACCGGTTGATCTATCAGGGTACTGGTGGTGACTTTTCCGTCAAAAAGTTCTTCCTCATCTACCTCATTGTCCCTGCATTTATCCTGGTGGTCCAGGTTCTGTTCATGCCATCTGTCTCTTACAAAACCGTGGGAGAGCTTGTCACCAGCGCAGACGAGGAACAAGTCGTTCATGACTCAGACGATGAGATTGAAGATGCAGCGACTGTTCAGAGCATACAAGACGCTCGACGTGCACATCGCGATAGCATCGTGAGCGAGATTACCTCGCTGCTGGGTACAAAAGATGGTCTTGACCAGGCCAAGGCGGAAGAGAAGAAGAAGAATGTCTCGGGTGTATGGGGAGCACTACACGGTCGCACTGCCAGCCAGCAGATTCGCACGCCGTGGTTCATACTCATTACGCTATTCACTGTGCTACAAATGACGCGTATCAACTATTTCGTCGCCACCATCCGAACCCAGTATACGTACCTCTTCCACGACTACGCCAAAGCAGTTGAAATCAACAACTTCTTCGACGTCGCCCTTCCCGTCGGCGGCGTTCTGTCCGTCCCTTTTATCGGTTTGCTCCTAGACAACACCAGCACGACCTTTACCCTCGCTCTCCTCGTTACCATCGCCACCACGATTGGCGTGCTGGGCGTGATACCCGAAACATGGGCCGCATATTCCAACATCGTCCTCTTCGTTCTCTACCGCCCACTATACTACACGGCCGTCTCGTAAGTCCTTCCCTCTATTCAAAATAAGTCCCCCTCCCACCACAACACACTAACCAAGCTTCTACAAAACAGCGACTACTCAGCCAAAGTCTTTGGCTTCGCCACCTTTGGCAAAGTCTACGGCCTCATCATTTGTCTCGCCGGCCTCCTCAACTTCTCGCAATCGGCCCTCGACGCCGCCACGCACAAGGTGTTTCACAACGACCCTGTGCCCATCAACGTTATTCTGCTCAGTCTGGCGCTGCTGGTGGGTGCCGCGCTTGTGGGCTTCGTCTGGCGCAAGAGCAACAGGATTCACCGGGAGAACATCGAAGACGAGGCCGAGGCGGCGAGAGAGACGCTCATGCCCGGTGCGAGCAGCGGGTATGGGACTGCGAATGGAAGTGCGAATGGCACGGCGGGTCTGGAGGAAGAGAGGAGGGGAAGGAGGATGTAAATTGCATGTGCATGGGTGAAAATGGATAGTGTTTTTTTTTTTTGCTTGGACATGTCGTTTTCTTCGTCGCTGCATGGCGGGGCGTTGGCTGGGTATCGTCTTTTTTTCCTCGACTTGATTCCATGCACCTGCATTTCCTCCAATCATCATCGTCATCGTCATCGTCTTCCTATATCCAAACTCGGTATATCGGAGCGCGTAGTCTGAAAAATCTAAAAAAGAGTCGAATAATACATGTCCTTCTGTACTGACGACAACATGTCCAATCCGATTGAAAGAAGAAGAAGAAGAAGAAGAAGAAAAAAGCGCCTTTTCATCCTCCTCAAGACCAACGGGGACATTGCAACATTTATAGTAATATATTTTCCATATATACACGCCTCCGATATCTATTCATCACACAAAGGAGTCCTTTGGCATTAAACCCCCATTTCTCTTCTTTTCCAACTTTTCCAACGCCTAGGAAAATAACCAATAAAAATGAAATTAAAAACTCCCATTGCTCCTCCCTCCGTTACTATATTTCCCTTTTCAGTTGTTGTATACAAACAACGACAAACATCACCAAATCTCCCTTTTTCCCTCCATCTTCCAAAAGATAAGACAAATCTCAAACACACCCCTCCCCTATCCAATTCTCCACCGGCATCACCACGGACGCGCATCACTCGCGAAGCTCGACTCGGTCGTCTCGACACGCTCCGGACCCTTCCACACATGCGATATGCGACCGGTGCCGCTAGTCCTGCCCTTATCCCTACCGAGTTTCTCCCGGAAGTATTGTCGCTGTGCGTCGGTCGGATCGTGCAGTCGCCAGTCGCGCGTCAGCTTGTCGAAGGCGTAGCCGTTGTACCACGACTCGGTGAGGGCTTCTGGGCCGTATTCTTCCAGGAGCAGCTCTTCGTACGCGTAGGGCACCTTGACGGCGACTTTTTCGAGGAACGAGGTGCGCAAGGGGTATATTTGGGACGAGAGATAGGCGTGTGTGTCTTTGACGTACATTTGGATTTCGTCGCTTGGGTCGTCGGCCTCGTGGGCGGAGGGGTGGACGGCGAAGGAAGGGGTGAGGGAAAAGGACTCGTCGTTGTCGTTGTCGGGCCTGAGGGGGGCAACGTGTAGGGTCGTAATGTCGATGTAGAGACCGTTGGAGGTGTCGATCCAGCGCGCATCAATGAGGTTGTACTTGTCTGTCGTAGATTTATTCGTATAGTTTGGATTCACTTCCAATAGGTATTTTTTGCCGTTTTTCCTGACCTCTTGCTCCCAGCCTAGTCGTTTTGTCCGCGTCTCGTCATCTTCGTCATCTTCTTCTTGCTCGCTGCGGCGTTCGCTGCTCCAACGATCGCTTTCGAGGAAGCGCTCGTCTTCGAGGCCGAGGCGCTTGGCTTCAAAATGGTGGATCGTCATGTTCCACCATTCACCTAACTCCTTGATCCCTTCTTCCTCTACGAGGAAATCCAAGTCCTTGTCCCACGGCATCAGCCCTTCGTTCCACCACCATCCTAGTAGACACCCGTGCATGATCCATGTTTGTATCCCAATCTGATCCATGGTCTCTGTGTATGCCTTCAGCATCAACCTTAGGTTCCATACTCGCTCCTGATATGGAAGCTCGGCCGAGGCAAAACGCCCGTCGTAGTGTGAATTGAAGGTGGATTCGTAAAAGTACTTATTGGGCGCGTGCGAGTAGGTGTGGCCGTTGGAAAACGAGTTGACTAGTAGCGTCAGGCCGCGGAGGGCACGGAAAGAGGTGCTGCGACGGGAGACGGGTACGGCGATTGTGAGCTGGACAAGATGCGCAACGAGGACAAAAGTCTCGACCAGGAGTCTCATCGTGACTGCGGACTCGTGTATATGAAGGACATGGTCCTATGGCCTGATATTTGTGTAGGGAAGCTGGCTACGGTGCAAGCAAGAGACCACAGCGCACCGTTAACCAACAAGTCTGTGGTGTATGACAGGGATACTGTTCGGAAGAAGAAGTAAAACCAAAAGGAGGTCAAGGGCAGGTTATCGCGTGCTCACATGTGGTTGTGCATGATCCCTCATGTACGTGGCGGCGCAGATCGAGGATGCGCCTAGGCTTCGTCGCCCCGTCATTATTCCCTGCCCACCTTTACTCTTCGCAGTCAAGCGGCCATTGAGCCTGAGATAGTGCTGCTGCCAAGGAACATGTCAATGCTTGTTTTCGTACCAAAGGCCAATGTTAGCGACAACGTGTGGGGACAGCCGCGTGTCAACAGAGAGATTGGGAGCGGTATCAAGGGGTGCGATACATGGATCTTAAGTGTTGGGGAAGCCGCTTTGACATCACTGTGTGTCTAGCCACGCCACATCGTGTCTCCCCCTGAGAAGAGCCGAACACTGCGCAGACACGCAAGTGGCTGACCAGCCGAGGAACGTGCTTGATGTGTATCTTAGAGTAGAGGCTCTAAGAGAGGTGAAGGGCCCATGGTGAAGTGAGGTATAACAGCATTTGGTCATGATTTTTACAAGGTCAGATTAGAAACATAACTTGCTTTTTGGACATTATGTGATTATTTGTATTGCATTTTCATAAATGTACAACCACAGTTCAGAGACCAGCCTTGGGGTGGCGCCATAGGAATAAAAGAGCCCGGATACAGGTTTCCCATCATCTACACATATCAACATACTGAACGTCGGACAAAGAAAAAAAAAAACACAACTCTCAGATCAACAAATCGGGAAGCGAGAAACTCGGTCCTCCCATTAATCCTCCGCACTTTCCCGTCTACAATCCAAAACAGGCTTCTTTTTTCAGTCCAACCCAAGACGCTGGCCAAAAGGAGAGGACGCCGAGATCGTCGGCTGATTACTCTTCCTGCGACTTTTCGTGTCAAGCAAGAGGTATACGCTGAGAAGATAAGATAATCCAGAGCTCGAGTGTGCGGAACTGGAGAGTCCAAGGAAATACGCTCACAATCGAACATTCCTGGAGAGAGAGGGAGAGAAAAGAAAGAGAAAAACAAGGAAAAAACGCCCATATACGCCGCCCGATGGTGAAGACGCCACAAAAGCGGTCGTTGAAGATGCAAGATCCGAAGCGAAGCAAAAGATAATCTATACACAGGCGCATTTACGGAGCCGAAAAATAAGTCGACAAAGAAGGAGTCCGCAAAAGCCAGCGATTAAAGGGGTATATTTGCGAAGCAAGCGAAGTCACTCTGACCCCTTCTCGTATTTGACGGGGTGGAAGAGCGTGTTGCGCATGCACAGCCGGCCAGTGCCAGCTTCTTCCTCTGCCGCACCGCCCTTGTCGTTTTCGCGCGAGCCGAGCCACCTTCGCCACCACTCTGATGAGAAGGCGGCGTTGAAGTAAAAGCTGTTGCCCAGTTGGTTGTGTTCACCCCAGCCAAAGACGCTGTCGGTGGGCTTCGGGGGACGGTTGAATGTTCCTTCGAGGATCTCCAGAGGCCAGTTGTGGTCAAAGTACACGGGGTGTGCAGCGTAGACGGCCTTGAGTCCGTGGTGGAAGGCGACGGTTGGCGGCCACATTTCGGGGAACATGTGGTGCTTCATCAGATATGTTTCGCGGTGCATAAGATCCAAGAGGCGCTTCGACAGACGCGAGACGGTGATGATAGCGCAGCGTCGCGGGGGTTCGGGAAGCTCGAGATCGTAGCCTGTAACGTCGTCACGGAACACCCAGTTGGTCTTTGCGGGGTCGAAGATGGGATTAAAAGTGATGATATCGGCCTCTTCACCAACACCCCATTCGTAGTTGTCTTGGAGATAAGAGTGGGGTGGCTCCACCTCAGGAGGGCTTGGAAGCATGCCAGTGTTGGGGAACTTGGGAGGACCCCATACCGGCTTCTCGTCGCTGTTATAGAGCTCCTCCTCGACCATTTCGGTGAAGTTCTTCCATGATCCGTGGAGCTCGGGAATGTAGTAGCGAGACGATCGCTCCCACAGGCCCTTACGAGGCTGCTTCTTGGCCCACTCGCCAATCTTGTTGTGAAACTCGTAGTAGTGGCCGCTGAGGCGGAGATCCATTTCCCAGTTCCAGTAAAAGTCGTACTCTGGGCGAGCCTGGGCGAACCACTGCATCGCGAAGTGAGCACTGCGGTAGACGGAATGGACAGGAGCTTTGGCGTGGTTGTACACGTTGTTGGGGAATGGCTCCGGGTAGTACATGCGCATTTGCTGCTCCGACCATAGCGTAGCCATGCCCCAAAATTCCTTAGGAAGGTTGTCTTCGATGACCTTTTGGTAGATCTCCTCTGACGACCAGATGGGGAGGCTGTCGTCCTTGACGTGCAGCAGGAAATGAACGTCGTACTCGCCTCCCGACTTGAGAGAAAGCTCGTTGATCATGGCTCGGAGAGTGAGGATTTGGTAGTCGCTGTATTTGTAGCCAGTCCAAGTGCGCAGGACATAGGCATGGCGGGGCACCTTCTTCTTTGCAGTTGCTGAATCGTCTGTCTTGTTGGTCTTGAAGCGGTGGGCGTTCTTCTCGCGGCATCGCTTCATGGCAGACGCCCAGTTGACCTTGCGGTAGTCGACCTTCTTCTCCCAGCTCCAGATCTTGTCGGCGCCAGCCTTTTCAGACTTGCCGTCCATCTCAAGACCTCCCTCATCACGAGAGTAAGAGTAGCCGTATGGGCCCAAGCGACCAAAGCGGTCGAAGCACTTCTTGTCGTCGAAACCAAGCTCCTCGTATGAGCCGAAGAAGGGAGCAGTCATGTTCTGGGGGATACCGGGGTAGGCATAGACGTCGGGCAGGTCGACCTTCTCCTCCTCGTCGAGATAGCACGTCTTGACCTCGTCGTGGTCTTTGAGGTACTGGGGAGAGTCGAACTTGTAGGGATCAAAGGGGACCGGGTCAAGTGGCGGCTCCTTGTTGTCCTTGGACATGTGCGGCCACTTGGGCTTGACGTTATCTTCCGGGTTGGGACTTTGCGAGTACTTGACATAGTCCTGCTCGGACACCCAGTCACCATAAGGTACCAGGGTGCGTACTCCATTGAAGAAGCCGTTGAGTCTAAGAGCGTCAGCATGCATCAAGATTATGTGAGGACGGAGAAGCTTACCGAGGGTAATGTTCCCAGTGGTATTGCTTGCGCTCGTCGCCCTTGTGCGGCTGTGCATGCCACCTATGTCTCCTGTAGACGCCTGTGCCAATCATGGAGAAGACGAGTATTATCGTCACAGCAAGCGTAATGAGGCGCGCAAAGGACAAGCGAGGGCGCTGGATGCGGCTGGCCCATGCGGGCTGGCTGTATTTCTTGCCCCATGACTTTGTGCTGAAGAGCGGCAACGGAGACGAGCCCTGGCTCTCCTGGCCGGGCAGCTTTTCGTAGTTGAAGCGTGTTCGGATGAACAGCTTTCCTGGGTTGAATCGCGGCGCCATTGCGAGGGATGGGTGTGTGAATGTGCTGTGTAGCGCGTAAGTGTGTCTATCGCATCTGAGGCGAGACGATGGACAGCGGGAATTGTTTGGTAGATTCGGGAGCGGTGGTGGTGGTGGTGATTGTGGAAGTAGCAGTGTCGCTCCTGGTGCAGCAACTAACAGTGCGGATGCTCGGCCGGGCGAGCAGCAACCTAAGTGAATGGGTTGTAGGGGGAGTGTTGGGAAGCACTGGAGACGACAGCGGAGCGTGAAACGAGTGACTGTCCTGGCTGAAGATGGGTGGGCAGAGACAGGACGATAGGCTGCGCTCTAAGGCGTTGGAGGAGAGACGGTGGGCTGGGAAGGAGAGCGGCCGACCCTTTTTCCCTCATTGCTCGCCCCCAGACAGAGGCTAGCCTGGGTCGCTCCTGCTGCCGTCGAGGCTTGGCGCGGCGGCCCTAGCCTGCTCTAGCTTACAAGGGGCGAGCATCGACTTCTGGAGCGGCGAAAAGATCGGCTAGCCTCGTGCGCCGGCGCAACGCGACGCTGCGCAAAGCCTGCTGTTCTTGTTGCTATGGTGTATGCATGTATGTATGTATGTATCTACTCTATTACTGCTGCTGCTGAGCTGCACTCCATCGATTGCGCATGCCGGATGGCGTACTCTGGGCGTGTGTGGTGTGGCATGCTAATCACAAAGTGCAGGCCGCCACCAAATCACACTACGCCCAGCTATCAAGTTGCTGTGTCGGGCACTGCATAAACCTCAATCCGGCATGGCTCAGCTTGTTGCGCAACTCCCGGCTCAACAACGTCGACCCGAGCCAGCCCATGGATTCACGACAATTTTTTTCTGGCAGTGACGTCGTGCCGCCCATTGTCGCGGGATGGGCGTTTCATTGCAGAGACCCATCTTCATGGCTGCTACGCGTATGTACGATGGAGCGGGCTGACGAGGGAGTCTGGCATCGTGGCCTGGTCTGACTGCAACATGACAAGCGTCGCCCCCTGGCCTCAATTTTGCCCTGGGCCATAGCAACAGGCGCTGCCTCGCTGCCATTGGTCGGCTCGGAATGCGCTAGGCCTCCCCGGGACAGCTTGCGCGGCCTCCCCTTCTCCCTCCCAGCTGCTGCCGCCACCTCGACTTCCCGCACCGCCGCGCCGTTCAAGCGCTCCGCCCACCCCAGGCTAAAAATAATCCCTCTCTGCGAGCCCGCTGCTCTGCTACCCACCTCGACCCAAGCCGACAAAGGAAGTTGGCCCTTGTTGCATTGAGTGCATCGCCTCTTTCAAGTATAAATAAATAGAAATTGCCTTGAAGCTGTCAGATCTCATGACAGCTGTCCACCTCACGCAAGCACTGATGTTGACCCAGCGCGACCCCTTCCGGCAGGCCCCGCAATTCCAATACACCTGGTACAGTATGCAATGTACCGGTACAAAACACGACGACATGACGTTGGCCCGGTGTGGGTCGTCCGTTTCTACCTAAGAGCAGGCTTCAGCCTTGTTTACACTTCCCAGTACAGTATACAACCACCGCTGCATGAATCCGGCAGGCCCACGCCAAACCTATTATCGCCGGCGATTTAACTCTCCAAACCGCCGACGCCGTCGCTGTCGTTGTCGCTATCTGCCTTGATGCCACCCTTGTGCCAATACATTATCACCGTCGCCAATAATATGCCGCTTGCTGTTTTGGGCTCAGCCGCATGGTCTGTCAATACACTTACAGCTCCACCCAGCATTCATGCTACTGTGGACAGTCATTGCAAGACTAGCAGAGAGGGCCGCAATTAGTACATTTCCTTGAACGAGACAGGCAGTAGGCACGCCTAAAATGCGACAACTCGCCCAAGACAACAAACTCCACTCCAGTTGCTTGGACATTATGCCCTAGTGCTTGAGTGTTTGAGATGCAAATGCGCTGCACACTTGCGTGGCCTCTTGCGCGTGCATGTTCGACTTGGCCCGAGTTTCCATAGGAACTGGTGGGGGGACCTGTCGTGGATGAAACCTCAAACACATGAGGCGTCACAGCTAGCGTAGACCATAGCACCATCTCCTTTTGCATACCATTTGCTGCAACGCTATTGACAATCCATTGTGTTCTGCTGCCACGCCAGCCGGGGTACGCGTACTACGACAAGTCGATGTTGTCATCGCAAAAAGCATAGTTTAGTGGCTTTGAAACTACTCACCATGGCCGAGCGACCTTGGTGCTAGTACTATGCTCTCGACTAGCGGCACAATGCCTTGGTGTCTACCAACTGCAATTCGGAACTTATTGCGCAAACTACTTAGCAGCTATGCTGCTGGGCTAACCGCTAATCGCAGCCCCAACAAGAGAGCAATCATGCTTCATGCTCACGTGAGTGACTCGCTCCAAAGCAGGTGAAGGTGCTGCACGCCGCCAACAAGCCAATCAGAACGGCCCCAGCTCCGAACGCGGGCCTTCAAATCTCCGACCTTGGTTTCCACTTTCGACTCATCGCATGCAACCCCACGTTATACGGCTCGACTCAATACCAACTTTCCTACCCAGACGCAAATATGCCTGGAACACGGGGCCCAGTGCCTGTACCGCTCGAAACAAAAGGCCAAAACCTTACGCAGGAAATACTCGACCTACTCGACACCAAAGAGCCCCTCCACACTAATGAAGACTTCCCCGCAGTATCCCAGGCCGAAATCAAGGCTGCCCTCGACAGGCTAGCGAGTCGATCCATGGTTGAGTACAAGTCGCTAGATTCGGAACAAGTCCTCCTTACGCCAGAGTCCGAGGGCATAGTCGCAGAGGGAAGCCACGAGTTCAAGGTGTGGAAGCTGGTCAAGGAGAGGGGCAGCGTACCCATTGCTGAACTGCCGGTACGTGTGCTTTGCACCGCCAAACACTGACGCATGGTTGACAAGAGACACAGACCATCTTTGGAAAGGAGGCTGCCAGCGTTGGACAGGGCAATGGCTTCAAGAACAGGTGGATCAAGAAGGACGGAGACAACCTAGTCCTTGTCCAGACCGACGAGCCTGAAGATGCCACCCGCAAATTACTGCAGGACATCAAAGACACGCAATCGCTCGACGACTCAAAAATGCTCGCCCAGTTGAAGAAGAAGAAGCTTGTCACCGTCACAAAAATCATCACATACACCGTCACAAAGGGCCCAAAGTATGCAAAGGAGATACCTGTGGAGCACACCGACTTGACCGTCGAGCTGCTTGCCAACGACGCATGGAAGACTGCCAACTTCAAGCCTTACAACTTTGCCGCCCTCGGTGCAAACCAAGATGCGGGCGCGTTACATCCTCTGAACAAGGTCAGGCAGGAGTTCCGGAACATTTTCTTCTCACAAGGTTTCGTCGAGATGCCAACAGGACAGTAGGTTCTTTGAGCTCAGACTCAACCGTGCAAATGGCTGATAGTGTTTAGCTTCGTCGACACAGGCTTCTGGAACTTTGACGCCCTCTTCGTGCCGCAGCAACATCCCGCCCGCGACATGCAAGACACCTTCTTCGTCTCATATCCACCAAAAGCCGACAAGCCACAATTAGATGCTGCAAATGAAGCGACCATGGACCGCATGGAGGCAGGATCAAGACGCCTCTTTTCGACGCCGGAGAGTGAGAACAGAGAAAAGAAGCCGCGAGACTTTGAAAAGTACTGGCAAGACGTCAAGAAGGTACATCAGGAAGGCGCTTTCGGCTCAATAGGATGTACGTCAATTGCCCGTCAGCGAATGGCCTGGACTTTCATGTACTGATGATTACAGACCGATACCCTTGGGATGAGGACGAATCCCTCCGCCTCGTCCTCCGAACGCATACTACCGCAGTCTCGACTTGGGCCCTCCACCGCCTAGCAGAAGACCCTCGCCCCGCACGCTACTTTTCCATCGACCGCGTCTTCCGCAACGAAACCGTTGATGCCACGCACTTGGCCGAATTCCACCAGATTGAAGGTGTCATTGCCGACTTTGGTCTCACTCTTGGTGGCCTCCAGCGTTTCCTCGAAGACTTCTTCGCCAACATGGGCATCTCCAACCTGCGCTTCAAGCCCGCCTACAACCCCTACACCGAGCCCTCCATGGAGATTTTCGGCTACCATGCCGGCCTGAAGAAGTGGCTCGAGATTGGAAACTCGGGTATGTTCAGGCCTGAGATGTTGGAGCCCATGGGTCTGCCCAAGGACATGCGCGTGTACGGATTTGGTCTTTCGCTTGAGAGGCCGACCATGATGAAGTACGGCGTCAGTAATATTAGAGAATTGTTGGGCCACAAGGTCGATTTGAGCTGGATTCGCGAACAGCCGGCTGTGCGCTTTGACAAGGAGTAGATACATGTGGTTGATGTGGTGAGATGATGAACATGAAGAGATGGAACTTTTTGCTGGCTTGTTATGGCAGAAACATGCACGTAGCCCACGCCATGGAACTTTGATTCCAGTCTGCTATGGGAATGATATCCAAAATATGACGTAAAGCGTCCTTTGAAAAAATAGAAAGGGATTAAAATGTTCTCTATACTCTGTTTGAGTAAGTTGCACAATACCGGTACCTCGGGAATGCTCCCGTTATGTTGTAGTCGTTCGAGGCTCACAGCTTCTTCATTGTCATCGACTTGCCCTGCGCGGTGTACATTGCCCATGCGTATGTCGTTGATCCCTCTTGCGCGGCGTCACCACGTCTACTCGGGACAAATGTGATTATTCGCCTTCCAAGATAGCACAACCCAGCATCTTCACTCCTTGTCCAGACTCATCTTCACCTCCTCTTCCATCCGCCTATTCCTCGCATTCTTGTATATCCAACTCTCACTCTCACTTCCATTACCCCACCTCGCCTTTGCCCACACCAGCCCATCCTGGCCCAGTCCAAAGCCCAGTCCAACCAGCAAGCCCATGCGAATCGTCCTGGCCGCCGTAGACACGGGAAACTGATGCCACGCACTCCACAAGCCGCCCGTCACCATGCCCGCCAACGCACTACTAATAAAATCCCTACTCCCACTGACCCCGCGATCCACACGCCTCAAATCCAGCTCATCCACGCCCTCCATCTCGCCCATGGTCCGCCCCGCCCGCCACGTGCCGCGAAAGATATCCAGGCTCTCTTCGACGACGAAAAAGACCGAACTCCACGCCGCAATGTATGTTCCTTTTTTCAGGCCCTCGACTATGCCGTACCGCCACTTGTAGTAGTTTTTCGACTTGTAGTACAGGTACCAGCCCGGGTTGGAAATGGGTAGCCGATGCGCGTTTTCCGCCCGGAACCGCAGCGACGCCATGTGCCCTGCGTTGAGGGACCCGAGCGTGAAGCCGGAGAGGAAGGACAGGCTGGTTGTGAGCAGGAGGCGCCGGTCAAACGGCATGTCTAGGCGCGGGGCGGTGGAGAGGAGTTGTTTTTGGGCGGTCGGCGGTGCGATGGGGGTTGTGTCGGGCGTTGGGAGCGGTGGGAGCGGTAGCGAGGCCATGGTTTACTGTGTCGTTTGCGATACCCGCGTGGGCGCGGAGAGTGGTGGTTTTTTTTGCGATCTAACTGGTGGTGAGGTGAGGTTTGCGATGGGTGCGGAGGTGGTGCGGAGGTGATGTTGCTGGTCGCAATTGTGTGTATGTGGATTGCAAGGAGGAAACCTTTGGTAATGAGATTATGCTGATCTTACGACTTGGTAGATTGGGCGTGACTTGTTCAATTCCAGAATCAACTGTTCAATCCAAGTAGCAGCCCTTCTTGCATAAAGGATGCTCTTGCGCAAAGTGCGCGAGTCGGGAGTTGCCAAGAGTTCTGCGCATGACATCGTGTCGCGCGTTGCCCTTGTTCCCCGCGTGCCCCTCCATAACTACATGTACCACCGTTCCAACGTCTCCCAGCTCTGCTACCCTCAATCTCACCAGGGACCTCAATCTACGCGTACGCCTTTTTTAGAGCTGCTGTTTTCAACTATTTCCCGCTTCCCAGCACTCAACACACATAATGGCCACACCTTCGCCTCAAACATGGACTCTGCGCCTTAAATCGCACAAGACCACTGTCCTCCTCCATGTCGATCCATTAAGCACCTTTGACACTATAAAATCTTACCTTTACGACGCGTTACAGCAAACCGAGCTTAGACATCCTGAGACTGGCGAACCAATACCGCTTCCGTCATCGTCTTCAGACATTCAGCTCGGCCGCCCAATCAATATCAACGATGCGCAAGAGGGCTTCAAGCTGGGCGAATGGGAATACAGCCACACAGACGAGGATGAGGAGGAGCCCAAGGGCAAAGGGAAGGCAAAGGCAGGCACAAGTTCCAACAGCAAGGCCGGAACAGCCAACGCCAAGCAGTGTCCCAAGGGCGCGGGATTGAAAGATGGTGCTGTGTTGGCTTTTAGATGGGTTGGCGACGGCAACTGGGAAGGCGACGAGGGCGACGAAGATGATGTTGAGAGCGCGAGGACAGGAAAGGCAGGAGATATGTGGGGCGTCAAGCTTGCTAGCTTTGAAGATGCGTATGGTGTTGAGAATGAGGCGGATGTGGGTGGGGGAAGGGAGTTTGAGGGCTGAAGCAGCACATACACAAGTTTGTTGCATGCGATGCATTGAGCTGAGGAACAACAGCCTGGTATTCAGCATCATGGCTAGCTTTGGTTCTGCCAAGCGAGCTAGACTTGTGCTCTCTTGTCCCAATCTGATTCGTCTGGTTGCCTGGGCACGTCGCGGTAACGAGGGACGGAGCGTGAGGCATCGGAAAGAGACAGCCAAGACAACAACCCGAATTAAAGCGCCATGACTGACTGGGGAAAAGTGTAATAGTAGATAATCATCCAGCGGCAGGAGGGGATAATAACTTGCACCGGGAGGAAACTGTCAAGTCGACTGTATGGACTTGATAGAACGATTAGAAACTACATAGCCGTGTCCGAGCCGCTAATAGAGATGATTAGCAAGACTCGACTTCTTGTTCCTACTTTATATCCAAGGTCACATATTGACGTATGAGATGTGCAACCCTTTTTCTTTCTTCCTCTTTCTCAATTGCCTCATAACGAACTTGTATTTTTTCTCCTAATCCCAAGCTTATTTCCAACGCGCACGACAGAAAGAAAATCGACCATGAAAAAAAGACCTTGCAAACCGCAATCAGAGCCTTTGCGCGAAACAAGGGACCTTTTTTTTTCCGACTATGGCAAGCGTTCGAGAGAGTGTTGTGAGCGTTCCTGCACGTGTTTTGGCGGATGGAAATGGAGATAAGCCCAGCTAACGCCTGGACTCGGAGCCGAAGATTCCATCGGAGAAGGACTACATGCCCGCCGACCTCACTTTTGCGGTGTTAAGAGGTACATGATGAGCGTCGACATGGGCGGTGCTATTGGAGGGACTCCGTCCATTGACCTTTTTTTTTGTTAATATGTGCTACAGGAGTTTGTACGCGGTACCACTAAATCCGATCTGGTGCTCCACAACGGCTTTGTCATGGATCGATGTAGGATTGTGCGAAAGGGCAAACGGGCATGATAGACGTGCGCTTGAAGAATGTATATAAAGGGAGGAGATGGACTCATGGAGCTTAGTATCAAGAAACAGCAAATAACTATTCTATCATCCTACACCTTCAGTCTCAGTGCCCGATCTTCAATACCACACTTATACCCTTTAACACCCACCTTCGATCACCACCACCACCACCACCACCACCATGTCCAAGCCCATCCTTGCCGTCTTCGGTGCCACAGGAAACCAAGGCTTCTCCGTCGCCAACCACGTCCTCTCCACCCCCTCCCTCTCTACGCGGTACACGGTGCGCG
The DNA here is from genome assembly GCA_002161795.1 of Curvularia sp. IFB-Z10. Classification (NCBI taxonomy): domain Eukaryota; kingdom Fungi; phylum Ascomycota; class Dothideomycetes; order Pleosporales; family Pleosporaceae; genus Curvularia; species Curvularia sp. IFB-Z10. Next base: position 1,606,892 of record JPSZ01000003.1, on the reverse strand, counting down.
CCCTCTCGCGCAACACCAGCAGCGCCGCCATGCTCACGCTCGCCTCTAAAGGCGCCCAACTCGCAAGCGCAGACATGGACGACGCCTCTACGCTCCCCGCCGCCCTGCAAGACGTCCAGTACCTCTTTCTCGTCACCACCACGCCGCAAGACTACTCGGCCGCCCGCGCCCGCGAGACCCCCCAGGTAAAAACCGTGTGCAGCGCCGCCCTCGCCGCCGGCGTCACCTACATCATCTTCAGCTCCATGTCGGCGCCGCTGCACATTTCCGCGGGCGCGCTGCAAAACGTGCGGCAGTTCGACGTCAAGGCCGAGGCGGAGCTGTATATCCGCCGTCTACCTGTTCAAAGCGCCTTTTTCGCCCCGGGATCTTTTATGCAGAATTTCCAGGGCATGATGAAGCCGAGGCCGTCGCAGGAGAATGACGGTACCTATGTGCTTGCGAGTATGCTGCCTGCGGATGCGCGGGTGCCGTACATTGATATTACCGACACGGGCAAGTGGGTGGGCGCTATTCTCGAGGCGCCAGACAAGTATGCGGGTAAGTTTTTTGCGGCGGCAGAGGCGTTTTATACCCCGGTACAGGCGGCCGAGATTATTAGCAGGGTTACCGGCAAGACGGTCAGGCATGTGCAGTTGCCGGATCAAGTCGTCAAGGGATTTTTTCCAGAAGCGTTCAGAGAGCAAGTATATGAGATGTTTGTGTTGCTTAGAGAATATGGATATTTTGGAGAGGGCCAGGACGAATTGGTGAAGTGGGCGAGGGAGCAGGTGGATGGCAAACTGACGGATTTGGAGGCGTTCTTGCGGAGAGTTGAGTACAAGCTTGAGTAAGATAGTAATCTGTAAGACTTAGAGAGGACCGCATGAAAGACCTTTTTTTTATATTAAAAGCAACATCGTTTTGTTTCTTCCTTTTTTCAAACTTTGAGACAGGTGATTGCAGCCCTACCTTGAGAAGCTTTGGGGGTTCTGAAGACATACAGCCTAGTGGTACATGCTTTATATCAAAAACGTTTCAAACGCCAAACTCTAGTTATCGCACGACCATATTTCCCGTACTCACATAACACATGCGGTTCCCCAGCGACTCAGCCAAGCAAAGTTTTGACGATTAGAATCCAGTGTATCCCTGCATATTCGGATCAGCTGGGTATCCCCACATGGCCATCGAATCTGGAATGAACAAGGCAGACAGATCTGCGTCTGAACCAGTACCCAAGTCGAATTGTGTAAAATCAAAGTTGATGTCGAAAGGAGGCTGTGCGCCAAGACCCATCATATCGGCTGTGGGCTGCGTAGCCATGTTCCCATACCAGTTGGACTGCATGGCTTGTTGTGAATGTTGCGCATGTGCCTGCAAAGCTGCTTGGGCTTGCTGTTGGGACCGGGATTGTGCTTGTGTCTGCTGCTGTTGCTGAGCCGCATTGTTGCTACTGCCCATTGCAACTTCAGAAAGGAGATGGAGTGGTGTTTGTTTTGCGGATGACTGGCGAGCAGAAGGGTTAGGTGCCTGATTTGAGTTATGTCTAGACTCATACTCGGAATCTGGCTGTTGCTCTTTGGCCGCTCCTGCTTTGATGTGTGCGAACCGTTCCTGAAGGCGCTTGGCGACAAAATAGAACTTGCCGTGAGGAGACTGAGCATCGCGAGAGACAATGGCGTTGAACATCGAAACCAGTTGTTCTGTGTAGGCTTCGATCTGGAGATCCTCCTTCTTGATGATGCTTTCTACTTCACCGCAACTTGTGACTGATACCCACATCTTCATTAGACAGACGATCGCGTATATAGCTCGCACACCTGAATCTGGTCAGTGATATACCTGGTGATACGCCAACTACAACTTACAAAAGATTACAGGCAGAGTCAAAAGAATATCAAGTTCGATGCCTAATATCGTATCGAGGATGCCATGCGTCGCTGTAAGGCAGTCTCCGAGAGCACCGATATGGGCTGGGCCAACAGGTGCATCCTTCTTAGCTCCGGAAGCCATCGGTGAAGAGATGGCATCGGAGATGTATGGAGGCTGTAGATCAGCAGAGCCTTGATTCTGGTGCAGAGCAATCTCGTGCAAATAGAGATTGGTAACATGTTCCCCAAGCCGCAGGGTAGCTGAAGTCATTAGCAACTGTATAGCGGTCGCCTGCTTGCAACTTACGATCAACGTCGCCGAGAGCGCTGTTCTCCTCTCTGAGCCCGCTAAGCTCGTTTTCAAATATTTTCAAAGCGTAGATGACTTTGGGATCAGAGATGGCGACTTCGACTGAAGGATCATCCATGCAGAATTCAACTGAAATCTTTTCGCCAATATGCGCTAGCTTAACCTGTTGGCATAGCAGCTTGTCTGATGGGAGGGCTTCGGGTGAAGTCTCGAGAATGCGGACGCTGTCAGCCATGTAATTGGTCCAGCGAAGCAGGATCGGTCGCCGCAAAACCATGGTGATGCTCATGCAGAGATAGTAGCACACAAGGAATGTCCTTCTGGCTTCAATGCTGCTAGAGTCAGGGTGGTACCTCTTGAATGGACCGACCGAGAGCTTCATGACATTGGGCGTCGCCTTTCTACCTAGGCCCAAGTCGAGAGCCATGACGGCTGCACAATTTACCATCATGTAGAAATTGTGCTGCTCAAAGTGGAGAGGCGGACGATACCATAGCACGGCTACGTGCAATGCTTGCACAATCTCGAGCGACTTCTCTCCGTTGCGCCAGATGATGTCAGCAAGCTGATCCTTGAGGAGCTTGGTCAACTCGCGTTGGGTGTCTTGCGAGACAAGTTGCTCTGCGCTTCCATGCGAAGACCCGGCCAGAATGGAAAGGAACAGAAGCGGTTTCTTCTCTCGCACCTCGCGGGCTGTAGTACCCGGAGGAAAAGGCACTGCTGGGAAATGGGGGTAGATCTCATTGGCATAGCGCATAAACACACGCTCTGCAACGTCGGGGGACATGAGGCTGTCGATCAGGGGATTGATATGGGAATGGTCGGCATTGATCTTGTTCTTGCCCGTACGCTTCATTTCAGGATGTTCTGCAAGATCGCGATGAATGGCATCCATATCCTCGGGGATCGTCTATCATGTTAGCTCGCATTGGTAGAAGAGTGCGCTGATATGCTCACAGCGTGTGTACTGTCCAGCCTCCTCCGCTTTAGCTCAGGGCCTCGCTGTATGCTCTGCGCCGGACCGTATCCAGGAGGAATGTCTGGGTATCTGCCCGCTGCTGCATTGGACCAATCGTGCTCGAGGGTTCCTAGGCGAAAGGTACCTTCGGGAGGTAAAGATGTCATGCTGGGCGTGCTCTCGTGCTGCGGGAAGCCCCCATGCTGCCTAATCTCAGGCCCTGCGGCTTTTTGCGCGTGCAAAGTCGCCGTCAACGCGTCGATTTTGCGCTCCAGCTCAGCCACCCGACTGTCGGCCTTTTTCTGGCGCTTGCGCGTTGGCGGTGTCGTGATGCATGGCCGGCCTGCTTTGGCGCATCGTCTGCATGGTAGGTCTGGCCGTTCTTGGTCGCAGCGCACCTTGAGACCTCGACATGAATCGCACGCTCTAGGGCGCTTCAAGTCGGCATGAGATTTTGCGGATCCTGGAGTACCGTGGACACTGTTGAAAGCGGTCAGCTTGGGTCTAATGCGCGGGGGTGTGGTGTTGGTGTTTGTCGCTCAGCAGAAGTCTATGACGCGCGTCTTCATGGGCAAGCGCAGAGCGGACGCAGCTGTATGCAAATACTGTTCATAACGCGACACAGTCTGCAGAAAGCAGCGTCTGATATCGTGCTGGCGGTCCCGCTTTGGGAGGATTGCGCGCAGTCACGGGGACGGATTGAGACGGGGGTGATAACGTACCCATCGTGATCGCCTTCGTCATCGTGGTCGTCGTCATCGTGTGAGGCTTCTGGACCGGCGGGCGATGTGTGCTCGAGGGTGGGATCGAGTATGGTGCCGAGTGGGGCAGGCTGTGACAGCTGTGATAGCTGCGGGGGTTGCTGGGCCTGGGGCTGGGAATGGTGTTGAGCGGTGGGCGAGGGAAGGTAGTAGGGATGGGCGGTGTTCTGCTGGGGTGCAGACGCGTAGAGGTGCTGGGAGCGTGGTGGCACCGATGAGGCACTGGCGAAGAGCCTGGGATCTATCTGGCTCTGGTCTGCCATTGCATTACACTTGCATAGACGACGTCTGCTTCGAGGTCGGCGTCGGTGAACGTATATCACCCGAACTTCCGTGGTGGATTGCGCCGCGGAAAAGGCTGAGGTGGGAGGTGTCAGTGCACCTGCGCTAGGCTGTATTGGGCCCGTCTCGCAGACAACGAAAACTCGGTGCAGAAGAGAGAGACAGACAGAGAGAGACACAGAGAGACGGACAGGCCAGAGTTATGACAGGCCAATGCACTGAGTGACTGATAACCAAGGGAGGACCATGGAGAAGAGGATATTGGTGATCATTTCGTCATCATCGGGAGCTAGCTAGCAGGTTGCAACACACAGTAACTTGCAGAGTCATTATATATCAAAAGCTTCATCCTGAGCTGACGGGTGGGATAATGGCAACCTCATCGCCCTCGTCGATTCGCCGTTCCGCATCCTCCTCATTGATGTCTACATAGTCCAGGTTGATCGTCACCGCACAGCTGCTCAACACCTTCTCCCGGATGCCTGGATACCTCTCCTCGAGCAAAGTGAACAAACCGCCAGCCTGCACTGGCGCGGCGAGGTGTTCACTCGTCTTGCCCGTGAAGGTCGAGGCCGCGGCAAAGTAGAGTATCGAGAAGTGGCCCGCAGGCGCTTTGCCAGGTGCCATGGTGCCTAATGAATCGTGTTAGAGCTCGGTCGCAACAATCTAGGGAAAATCCTCGAGAGTGAACAGATTCTATCAGGAATAATAATGTTCCGCAGTCTGCCGCCGAAGCGATAGTCGGATAATACATGCTATAATTTTTGATACATCATAGGAGAGGTGCGCTGGAGGGGGGAAGGAAAATGATGCATACCTAGTTGGTGTTGAGTGTGCAGAAGAGAAGAGGACGGGTGCGCATGAGCAACATGTGAGTTCGCGCGGCGATTTAGCGGCGGCGCACAGGCCTCTGATAGAGCGCGCCTCCGCCGCATTTTTGGCAGCGGCGACTGACGACACTACGTATATTCCACCACTCGCCTCAACATGTATCCCCGTTTGCAATGGACGACCAGCGAGGTTTGCCTGCGGTGCCAATGGCGTCTTCTCAACCACCGGGGGAACTTTGCCCAACTAAAACCTCGCCGTGGAATTGCTACCATAAAAGTTCCACAAGTATCTCGGCGGACGCTGCACGCCGCCGCTACAAGTGTATGTTGCCCTGCCCACTTCTACAGAAAAGCCACTTTCTAATGGGAAACAGCGCTCACAATTATCGTCCGCGCCCGAAACTTCACCACCAACCTTCGACCCGTCCCTTATTCCTCGCCCGCAAGATACAACCATACGAGACCATCTCGCAAAGTGGCAAGACCTCTATGGAGTACCGACAGAAGAAACACTCTTGGCATTCCAGAACTACTCTGCTCGCGACAACATCCAAAACAGTATGTCCAAACTATCTTCGTCTTCCAAGGCGGACGAAGATGTCAAGAGGAGTGAATGGGAAGGTGCGGAAGAAGATGAAGATGACGATCTGATAACCATTGGTCTTTTCTTGAAGCCTGGTGATGTAGTTGAACTCTCCCAGCCTGGCCGCGAGCCAGTACTTGCTGTCTTTGTCCAGCAATTAGACAACGACAGTCAATTCTTCTCGGTCAATGGCAGATGGACACATTCAACCCTTAGGAAGATCACTTTCGCTATCCAAGGCTGCATTGACCCTGCGCTCGTTCAGCCACTTGTGCCGTTCCTGCCTACGGATCCGACAAAAGCCAATCCCAAAGGCGAAGTCCATGTTCCTAGAGATCTCGCCTCTCCTGTCATAGCCGCCCTAGAAGATATGACCCATGAAGCGGAACGCATCTACCGCATGAACGCACCGATTCTGGATACTGCCTATACAGTCCTGGCTGACGAAAGAAGGACGCGTATGATGACGTTGACTCAAATCGCTAAGAAGTTACTCGCGCCCAACGATCGGGCATGGACGCCTTCAGCAGCTGCGCTTCTGGCTGTACGCAAAGCGCTGAACCACAACGAATACCGTTTTCGCTCCGATTCTCGCAGCCACAGGCTGACCAATGTTTTCGCCATTCGACCAAAGACGGACGTCAAGACTGTTGAAGCTGTGCATGAATGGATCCGCGAGTATCGAGAATACCTTGCTTCGACTGTGGACAAACCACGCAATGGTGTGCAACCGTTTACGAAAGGCGCAATCTATATCAAACAATTCCTTGACAAAGCACGCAGGATCATTGCAACCAGTCGAAAACACCGCGAACCAGAATACGGTGGCGTAGGGCCAAGTAATGCATCAAAAGGTGCCCGCTCCGCTCTCAAAATTGAATGGGGAGAGTCTTTTACTAGTGCCGATCAACAGATTATAAACTTTCTACAAGCATGGGCACTCACCGACCAGTTTGCAGGTATGGCTGGCCTTCATGCGGCTTGCGTTGGCCTGATATCTGCGACCGACTGCTATGAGCCAGGACTGGTCCGGGATGAGGGAATTCCCGACGAGAGTCTGAACAATATCAGACGTGCAACTGGCTTGCTGTTTCTGCAAGAGATTGGTGTGATTTCACCCCATGAAAACCGTGCGCTATACGACGAGCAATTGATGCTGCCTACTGTACGCCTTTCGCGGAATTTGGAGCTACTCAATACAAAGGCGGAGCTTACGCGAAGGAATCCTGACTTTCGAGATTCAATGGCAGATCTACGTCGCGACTGGGGTTCGACAACAGTCTACTGCATCGACGATGTGGGCGCTAAAGAGATTGACGACGGCATTTCTATCGAGCGAATCAAGGACTCAAATGATGAGTTTTGGGTTCATGTCCATGTGGCCAATCCTACGGCGTTCTTCGACAAAAGTCATACACTTTCTGGGCTTGCTGCACACGTCACAGAGACAGTCTACACGCCGGAGCGGTCCTATGCTATGCTCCCGAGCTGGGTGACCCAGGAATACTTTAGTCTCGACCGTGATCGTCCTGCCATCACTTTTAGTTCTCGTATCAACAATGTCGGCAGCGTGCTCGAGACAAAGATCCAGCACGGTACCATCCGAAACATTGTCAGCATCACTCCTTCTGAGCTGGCTACCCTTCTAGGTGACGATAGCGCTCCGAGCAGTCAACGATTCGTCGTTGGTGGAGAAGTACCAAGTGGAGAGGAACGGCCACCTCCAAACATTTCACCTAATCAAATGGAGGAGCTCCGTGACTTGTACACCGCAGCACAAGCATTGTGGGAGGGTCGTAAAGCGGCTGGCGGTATTCGGTTCAATTCAAACAATCTGAATGTCCACGTCTACGAAAGCGCTACTGAATCTGGGCTGACCTGGCATCCGCCTTCGATTGAACGAGCTCGTTTTGTGCAGGGGGACCCCATTGTTGAGTTCACGAACACCACGCCCAAGGAATTCATGCCAGCCAATATTGGACCAAGGAACATCGTCGAGGAGGTAATGATGCTTGCCGGACAAACAGCAGCGAAATGGTGCGCCGAGAGGCAGATACCCGTCATGTACAGGGGCACTGTCGATCCGCCATCCCATGAGGAATTGTCCGCAGTGGAGCTTCGAAGCCTTGTAGATGCCTACCACGAAAAGCACGGGAAAATACCCGAACATCTCGCTACACGATTCATCCGGGCGTTGGGCAGAGCAATTACACATTCTTCTCCACTGGCACACAAGATCATTGGAGTGCCTGGCTATGTGAAGGTCACCAGCCCACTCCGCCGTTTCAGCGACATGATTGCACACTGGCAGATAGAGGCGGCTGTACGCTATGAAGCGCGAACCGGAAAACAGTTCAATGCCGCTGATGATGTTGATTCTTCGCGGGGCATATTGCCATTTTCTTCTAGGCAGCTGCAGGAATCAATCGTCACCCTGACGCCCCGAGAGCGCATCATTTCGACAGCTAAACGAGACTCGACGCTTTTCTGGGCCTCTCTTGCATTCCTCCGTGCCTTTAAGTACAAGGAGGCTCCACTTCCCGAAGTGTTCACATTCCAGGTCCGACAGGTTCGCGACGGCCGAGACTCACTGGGTCATTTGGGTGACTATGGGTTTGTGGCTACCATGCTACAGTATGAGGACGTCCGGGAGGGTGACGAATGGGAGGTGATGTTAGAAAGGGTAGATGTCTTCGCTAGATGTGTCTTTGTGAAGCCAGTTCGCCTTTTGCATCGTAACGATGATGCCGTTGTTTGAACACAAGCAATATGGTATGAGAAAGCTACCTCTGGTGACAGTCAGCAGTGTCTCAGAGACGTGCTGTCAAGCTTTTCGTCTCTTATGGCAAATGAGGCGCCTTAGTGTCACACTCCGAGATATGTGCTCTCGAAATCCTGCTATATCTCAACCCGCTCAGCTTCACACTTTCGGCTTGTGTATGGCGCACTATGTGGTGGCACCTTTGAGCCAGGATCTGCAAAATTATGACAAAGGACCAACAGTCTCTCACGATCCAGCCTCCACCAACATACGTCAATGTAAGCCAAGTATGCAACCACGGAGGCTGACCCACTGCGGATGTAGATCGACTCGTGTCAAGATCGTGGCGTTCTGGTAGCACATGCGCAAGGACAGGGTTAGGTGTGAGGCCCAAAGGCCTGGGCTGTGAGCAACACATCGGGTCTATGCACACTTACCAGTACCATGCAATGCTGTCGTGGCTCTTCGATCGTCTTGGCGATATCGTTGTACAACGGCGCCATGACGCCAGACAGCAGTGGCGTACGCACAATGCAATATTACTGATTCATATTCTCGATCGTAGATGAAGGATTTGCCTAGTCATTGGTAGCACCGTCTTGCTTTTCGAATTGTTTTCGTCTCTCGATCAATAAAATGAGGCTTGAAATATGCATTGACTAATCGCAATATCGAATTGATGTTGGCAGTCTTTGAGGCATGTTGGTACCTCAGGCAATCGCCACTGTTTCTTGCTGATGGGGCTATAGTTGGTGTGTGTGTGAGAATTTCATCTGATATAGTTTTCTCCTATAGTCCCCTCATATACCCAAGGCGAACCGATTCTCGACTGCACTGACATCGCCCTTCCTTCTCTCGTTCTTACACTTCTCGTATATCAAGGACTACAAGATTCATTATACACTATGACTGAGGTACCATTCGAACATGCACATACGTCCCAAGATCAACTTAGTGGCACGATCGCCGCCAGTCGGACGAGACTACCAACACAACCACAGCGCCAGCTTCTCTCTTGTACGAAGTGTAGAGAGCGGAAGGTGAAGGTCGAACCTCCTTTAGATTGCTCCCTGCTCCCTCTTCTATCAACGGCATGCCTGATGCACTTCGATTTTTCAAAGCGCCTTGCACGAAGCTGACACACGACAGTGTGATCGCACAAAGCCGTGTTCGGCATGTTGTGTTCGCGGTCTACCTCGCGAATGCCACTTCGTAGCTGAGGACGGAAACTATATTCCGATTCAGCAAACTTACGAGTTACGCAGACTTCGTGCGGAGAATCTTCAACTCAAACAACGGTTTCGTGCACTTGGTATACCCATCCACGACGAGGAATCTGATCAGGTTACACCTCTTGACTCGCATACAGGCAATAAACTTAACCCAACGCGGAAACAGCGTGCCTTGAAGCAGACCCGATTTCAAGAGCCTACATGGCAGGATAGCATCTACTTTGGCGCCCCTGGACTGGCTACCGTCATCAGTGATGTGAGTAGCATCTATACTGCGCCCCGCATTGACTGACCTCCGCTGAGTTTGCTTCTATCAACATTAACAAACCTGAGACATTGACGCATATCATACCTCATTCTATAGACTTGTTTACGTCGGGAATCTCCCCGGCATATGCATTTGCTACAATCTTCAGTGCCTCCCCCGACGAATGTATCCCGCAACTACTAAGCTGTCTGCCTGCGAAGTCTGAGATATGGGATTATCTAGACGCGTTTAGGCATCGTGTGAGCATTGATATGGCTGCAGAAGTATCGAGAATTGAGGTAGAGCGCTTCCTGTCCGACGCCAAAAGCAACTCGCATTCGTGTCCGAGTATGCTAGCGTTACTCTTCGCATTTATTGCCTTGGGCGCTCAGCAATCGATATGGAGAGATAACGGTGGATGTGATGGTGCCAAGATAGAAGCCGAGGCACAGAGAGGCAATGTTTACAGTAAGTCGATCATAGGCCGCATCTGCGAAGCTAATATACCATACAGTTGCTGCTGCAATGCAGGCCCTGCGATTGGACTCATTCCTACACAAGCCATCTCTTATGGCTATTCAAACACTCATCTTGACCGGAAAATACTTGACGGACAGTGGGAGATCCTTAGATGCATTCGCATTGTTCGGCACTACCATTAGACTGGCTCATTCTATTGGTCTCCATTGTCATCCAAAACATGTCGAAACCCCTCCTCTAAATCAAACGGATATTGCAACGCGGCAAAAGATTTGGTGGCATATGCTGCGAATCGATGAGGAATATTCCATGACCTTCGGGCGACCACTTGGAATTAGTAGCATCGGCACTTGTTGTCCGCCACAGGAGCTCACAACCGATCCTAGTTTTCTCCGATTCAGAGAATTCATGATCAAATTTACCCTGCTAGCCAGGAAGATTCTAAGTAGCAACCGATTGACTAATTTCCGGATTGATGAATTTACAGATGCGCTTCGCGCGTTGCTAGATACAATACCCGAGACGCTCCAATTCGATTTCACCTGGAAGAGCTCAGGAAATACATCGTCACACGATCTCTGGCCATTGAGGACAATGGCTGCTGGTACGTTGACATCTTATCTCTGTTAAGTCAGTCACAACTCCACGAAGTTGCTGATAGAAGCATCTTTTTCGGTTCATGGATCAGATGGAGATTGATGCACTTCTGCAATAGTTTTCTGTGCCATTGGTAACTGGGCAGTAATCGCTAGATTGCCAACAAACTTGCTTACATAAAGTAGTATACTATTGCAAGGCTCACACCTATCTTGTACTTCTCAACCGTCAGAGAACACAAGATGAGACCACTTCCGATCCTAATATCAGCAGAAATAAAACAACATGTTCACAAGCTGACAACCGATCTTCTTCCAGCGCTTCGTCATCAACGCGGTCAACGAAAACTTGCCTTCGGGGCCGTGCCGTCGTGATAAGATCATCAGAACACATCCTTTCAGCATTTGAATTTTTTCACAAGAGAAATCCTTCGGCTTTGATAGACTGGTCTATAGGCCAGCAGGCCTTCAACAGCTGTATGCTCCTCTTGTTCGATGCGATTGAATACCAAAGAGTCACAGAAGGCGCCTCGAAAGCCGAACAAAGCTTGCAGATATTCCAAGAGCTCGAAGAGAACAACGTACACAAGCTTGCGCGGTATGCAGTGGAAAAGATTAGTCGAGGCTTACGAACGCTGCGCAGCACTGTTGCGCGATCGCCACACGGCACGAAGAAGGATCATGATCAGCAACCATACCGTACCGACCTGCAGGAAGTCCGACAGAACGGGGCGACAGAAGACTGTATTGGAATGAAAAATGTCATGGGTCACACTGGAATGCAGCTCCTGGAGGACTGTAGCTTACAAGCGTCGGCCCAGGAAGCTTTCGCTCCCATGAGCTGGGGCATACCGGGGTTACCGATGGATCGTTCAAAGGGGCATGGAACCCAACCAACGGACGCTGTGCACCGGTTGAATACATTTGTCACACGATATGCCACGCCATCGGATGACGACTGCATGCAGCTAGATGGTTACACGGCTCCAGCTTCGCTTGGAGATCTTGCGAGGCTGAGTGAACAGCGGCCAGCGATGGCTACGACGTATTACCGAGAACGACATGATATCTGCCACCACGGAACGGTTGGTCCGGAGCATGTGGAAAATCGGATTCAAGATCTGAGCTGGAACACTTTTTAAGCATTCTTCGATGGTGAATGTTGGATGTACAAAGTACCGTAGAGCTTATTTGAAGAAGATGAGTATATGGGCATATGCGTCAACCCGCAATCAGATCAGAGTAAAGAGGTAGTAAACTTCAGATAGCTATTGCTGAGGTAGTGTTCAAGAAAGAAGCCTTAAAATAATCCGATATGCGTGTCACTCCATATCCTCGCATTTAATCACGTACTCTGCTCCTTCATTACCACTACATTACCACACTGCAACATACACCACGATGACATGCTCACGCCCAGAACACCACTATCCGAATGTGAATCCTCCTCTAAACTCAGTCCACTTCACATCTACCGCTTACCGTAGCCAAAATGCATCATTTCGCTAAAGTCAAGCACTACTAAGACACCCTCTGGTCTTCTCTGTAGCCCTTGATCGAATACTTTACAAGAGGTAACGACAGTGTCATTCTCATTCCTCTACGCATTCACTCAACTGCGCACCAGAAGGCAACGGAAAGCATGGATACGGAAGAATAGATGCGGGCACCACAAAGTGAAATCAGAGCTCTGCAACCACTGTCCTAACGCCTCGTTGTCTTGACTTTTGCCAGGAAAGCTGAACTACACACAATCCTTTTGATAGTGAGATGGAGCGAGATATATCCACCGGACAGTTGTGAAATCCTGCTACCAACTTAGAGAACTCACGCATCTTGCGATTGATTAACTTTTTGCGTAAGGGACTTTCGTTGTTCGGTTAGAGTGCTGTTGCTATCTTTTTGAGCCAATGGAGACAAGTCTTCAGCTCTTCAGAGAGTTGCATTGTATATTCACACCTTCTGCTTCATTTTCCCCTTTGGGTATAGGTGCGACTTAGCCGGACGTGACTGAGCGTTGCCAGATGGGGCCTAGCGCTGCCGGACCGATGTTGCACGTGACTAACAGCTGCAACTTCACAACACCAGAACTACCCATTGACTTAGACCCTTGTTTGCGACGGCCCTGCTACTAGTCGGACAAAATGTCATTACACAACCAGTATGCTTATTCTTGCGTGGCTATCACTTGCCAATACTGACTAGTTTGGCCTTTTCACAACTGCAGCGGCTATCACCCCACAGAGCCGGGTGGAGGTTAGTAGTCGGGAAGACAACAGTACGGCAACGATCAACGTGGAGACGCCTCTCGGTCTCAACATCCCGCAACGCGGCCCGTTATCTAGCGGAATATCATCTTGACTAAGAATCGCCCCTTCCCGCTTCGCTTGGTCCCACCGACCCACCTCTTGCATCCATATGCTAGTCTGCACGGGATTCTAAACATGCGAGCGTATTGCGTGCCGATGGTCTGGGCCGACAGGTATCCCGTGACACAAAGATGCTGGATCGAGAAAAAGCCTCTCGTGTACAGTATGGAACGATTTCTCGTGTAACGGAGTTTGTGGCAACGTCGCACAGCGTGCGATCAGGGAGCACCATCTTTACGACCTAGTCACTGTGCGACTCATGCAACATATGCTTCCCACACACCACAAGCATTACGGCGCGCATTCTGGCCAGCAAAACCGTATCGGCGAAGTGGGCTGGTGTTGATCTAGATTACCGAGAGTCCAGTGGCGCCTAAGGTACGCTCGAAATGAGGCAAGCATCCCGAGTGAGCTTTGTTATCCTTTTATCGTGTACGCACCTGCACAGCTGGGTGTCAGAGTCTTGTTTGGTGGCTAAGATTCAAGTCTTACACAGCAGGATGAGGCTTCACACCAACATTACCTCCGCATAACCAACGCGGTATGGATTAAGTGACTGCTTGGTGGGTACTACGGCTGCCGCGTTTGCATGAAAGTTGCTGGTCTTTGTTCTGGACGCATTTCGCACTGGCCACGGTCTACATACCGAACCGTGGCATAGACGGCTGGAGTCATCTCATCAATCGGCGTGGCAAAACAGTCGCATACTTCGCCGCGAACGACGATTGGTGCAGATTAGATCTTCATTGAAGCGGCAGAGTTACACAGCATGTCTCGGGATACCAGCCTTTCTCACACCATCAAAGTCTCATGACTGGTTGCATCTTTCGCATGCAGCTCACAGGGTTGTTTTGTACGTAGCGGTTGATCCAACGCCGACCCGAGCACCAGATCCAATTGACTGCAAGATATCCATATGTCTTCTGCACGCGTGCAGTTGCACATCTACTTGGCTGCGAATAATCGGTGTCAATAGACCAGTCAAATCCGACTCTGGGAGACGAACAACATCGCGTTATAACCAATAACGTCAACAGTAACTCATCCAGAGGCGAAGCTTCTTTGGCTTGGGAATATACCACGTCTATATCGTCCCTCATAGCTCTTCCCCACCAGCCACCAATCACTCCAGGCCGCACCGCAGCATCAACACCGATCGCAGCACTGTCACGTTGGCTCGCCATACCTTCGTATATCGACCCGACTCCATGGCCCGGGGACGGTATCTTTTAAATAGCCGTTTTGTTGCTTCTACTCCGTTTATCCGATATTCGGGTCCGGCGGCGAAACGGTTAAGCGGTGAAGTCGCGCTTTATTACACCGCCTCGACCCGAACGTACTCAGTGTAGCACGACATGTTTCACCTGACAGCTCGAGGCGATATTTAAAGGGTGCGATATGGGAGGGTGTTGAGCCCGAGGAGGACAAGTTTGGGGTTGTACAGATGTTGAGAGGGAACTGTTTACCTCACGTTATGAGTGCTTGTCGTTATTGTCTTGATTGCAGTGAATTCACTTGTTCAACGCAACAGAGAGAGATGGTTATATTTAAGAGCATCGATATTGTGTTCTTTGTAGATTTGGTGGATGTATTTGAAATTAGATTTATTACCGAATGGATTATCGCTGTTACGCCTCTTTGCTCACAGGGTTGAATAAGTAGATGCGGCGGATCACATCTTTAGAAAACAAAGAACACGACTCAAGCTGGATGCTACACACTAGTTGTTTTACGCTGGGAGACTATCTCAACCTAGACACTTCAAACCTTCAAACACTCGGATATCTTTCGTAAGCTCTAACGAGAGCAGGGGAAAACCATCCCTAGTCACACTTTCTATTCCTACACATATTCGACGCGTGATCGATGCTCGGGACAAGCCGGCCTGGAACTCACCAGCTATTCTCGTACTCTGATGGGTTTTCAGGAAGTTTATGCTGCTGCCTTAGAAAGTTGCAAGCTGGCCGCGGAATAGATCGGAGGAAGCGAGATGACGGACGCCTTAGACCGGTCGACCGACCCACCGAACAACACGAGTTCTCAATTGTTTTAAAAACTGATGATATTTCTCTCTCTCAAGTGATAAATTTCGTCAATCAGCAAGCAAGGGGCTTAACTGTTACGCATCACGACTAGATTTGTCTCCGCTTACAGGCCTGGACGAAACACTCAACCATGGGCTCGAGCAACAACAACAACAACAACCACAACAACGAACTGGAACAGGCTCCAAAAAACCAACATCAAAAATGTCGCTACCGTCTCGACAGTGACAGCTCAGCCACACTGCTCCTCCCTGACGGGCGAAAACTAGGCTACGCAGAATACGGCTCGCCAACCGGCCACGCCATCCTATACCAACACGGCCTGCCCGGCTCCCGTCTCGAAGCAGCTTCGTACCACGACCTCGCCACGGAGCTGGGCGCCCGCATCATCGCCATAGACAGACCAGGCATAGGCTTGAGCTCTGCATGCGCCTCGAGGACGGTACTCGGCTGGGCCCAAGACGTGCAACACCTCACTCAGCATCTCGGACTCGAGACGTACACCGTCATGGGGGTGTCGGGAGGCGGACCGTATGCACTGGGGTGCGCGGCGGGGCTGCCCGCAGCCCAGCTCAAATGCGTGTCTGTGGTTTGCGGGCTCGGAGCCCCCGACATGAGCATGTGGAAGGCGGATTGGATGCACTGGATGAGCTTCCCGTATGGATGGCGGTACGCGCCTGCGTTTGTGCTGGACTGGTTCTTCCGCCTGGATGCGTTTGGCCGCATGGATCTGAGCGATGAGCAGCGCCTGGAAAAGATGCTGGAGCCGTCGCGGCTGGCGAAGATTGGCAATCAGAAGGATCGCAGGATCATGGCCGATGAGGACTTTCTTCGTTTGGCGCTGAGAGCGACCCGCGAGGCGAATGCGCAGGGCTTCGGTGGGATAGCGCTGGATGGTAGGGTCATGTGCAGCGAGTGGGGTTTCAGGATCGAAGACATCAGAAGGGATTTGCCGGTGCAGCTTTGGTATGGCAAAAATGACACTTTTGTCCCGCCTAGCCATGGAGTAGAGATCGCGGCAAGGTTAGGTGGCAGCGAGGGGAAAGCGGTGCTGAGACTGGAGGATGACACGCATTATAGTATCTCGCAGGATTGGAAGAGGGAGCAACTCGAGGCAATCATTGTGGAGATGCGGAGGTAATTACACTGTTCGTACGGCGCTTGCTACTTCTTCTTCACTCGACCTATATCAGCTTCAGCGGCGCTCTTCCTATTCGTGCGGAATCGAGGTAATCCTGATGCCCACTCTTCTTGTCGCATTGTCAACATATATTGACATTAGATATTACTACCATCAAAGAGCCGCCTTAGATACCAACCCATGCATAGGACTTTGTCTATATATTCCTACGGTTTTCGTTAGTATCAGTCTTCCGTTCAGAAAGCGGGCTCTATGTGACCCAGGTCAAACTGAATGTATTACAGTGCCGGTATTCCGTCTCCAACAGAGGTGGATGGAGCCGGCTTCGTAATTGGCTTATCAAGTTTCGATTTGACAAAGTCAGCTAGGGTAATTTTCCAGTAGCTTGACGCGAACGCAAGAGACGTCTTCCGCAACCTAATGAAAGCTATTACAATTAGAAATTGTTCTGAGCTGGGCAGGCTTCGGCGCAAGTGGACCATTACCGACTGAGGTTAATCAAATTTAAGTTGGTGGCTGGATCAACAGGAGAGCCTTAGAGGAGATCGACATGCACTATATTGCCGACAAAGCTGTACTAACACAAATATCGATAATGGACTGGGTAGTGGCTTTTCAACCGCTTTGGTGCAGTGGCTATGGTCAGTCTAGTCACCATTGAATCTCATCTGGAGGACTGGCATTCAATTTAACAATGACAAAGTGTGATTCAATGCTCGTTACGCCAAAGCGGAGTCTAACCAATGCCGATGCCACCGCCATTCCTCGAATGCCTTCTGCTGTGCTGATAGAATTAGTTGATGATAATGATTGCTTACTTCAAAAATGGACAATGCTAAAAGAGGGACAAGAGGGTATACCCAAAGGAACGACGCCGATAACCCATGGTCTAGTAGATAATTGCGAACGGAGAATTGCGATTCAGATATGTCAGAGTCAAGCGTCCTCATGTCCGATGGGTTGTCACGCTGGCGGCCCCGTATGGCATTTCAAAGGAAAATAAAAGATGCTGCTTCAGCTGACCCAAGTAAGGGCGTCATTCCTGCAGTTGATGGGTAGGGCAGGCTCCTCTACCCTTTTTATTCCACCACTCCTTGATGCACGACTATGCCTGGTTAGCAAACACTCTTTGTCTCACGTGGTTTATCCTTCACAGACCGTACATACCTCATGGAACTTGCACCAGCAAACTAACCTCGCCATACGATCTCCCGCTTCAAAATCTTCCAGACAAATCGTACACTCTGCTTGTGCCCCCTCATCATCCACACAATCCTTCTCGGTTGCAATGTAAGGAAACATGCCACGGGCAGCATGGCTCATTCTATTGCTGGCTCCCTCGCCATTGCCTGCACTACTCATGCCACGGGTACGTTGCGTGGGCAGGCTTGCGGATGTCTGTGGTGCGGGCTCTGCTTTTGGACCAGGAGATGCAGAATGTAATGCGATGCAATCTTCAATGTGCTTGGTACGGTCGTTGTCGTCGCCGTCAGGCCCCTTGGGCGGGAGTTCTTCCCCGCAGATAGGACACTCATCTTCTTCGGGAATCTGACGTCGAGGTTGAGGCAGCTGTGTGTGGTGAGATTGCAGCGGCAGAGGAATTGCAGCGGAGGTGGCTTGTCCAAACGGTGACCCGGCAAACGATGCAGCGCCAAAGGTTGACCGATGACGAGGGCGGTTGTTTGACAATGTCTGTGAAATGAGGGGCGCGCGATGATGTGGATGTTGCTGCTGAGTAGCAGACGGAGGGAGGGGAGGCAACCGTCGCTCTCCAACGTTCGAGCTACCGTTGTAGGTCACTCGCCTACTCTGGCTGTTGTCATTCGGACGCTCCCGTTGACCATACACGTGTCCTTGTGTCGCAAACCGTGATGCATCATGGACACTCGATGAAGATCTATGTGCGCGTGGGTGCGGTGGAGGGGCGTGGTACGTTCTAGACGATGGAGGAAATTGAAATGGATATCTGGGATCACGGACAGGGGACTGACACTGGGGAGGTGGGCTAAAGTTCGGGTCAGGTACACATGGGTTACAAACGCGGACTTCTTCGCCTCCGCCTAGCGCTGGGTTACGCAACGGCCCGAAAGCCGACATGGCATTCTCGTCCTCTCCTGTCAGATCGATGAAGTTTGCTGTACCCTCGGACGGGGGGTGAACAATAAACTGTCTGGGTATAGTGATGCGATGTGGCGAGCAAGAGGCGCATACAACTCTTCCACATTTCCTGTACGCACTTGTCAGAACATGCTTTGCCGAAGTACGATTTCAGCTGTGACCAACGATGTCTTGATTGTAGTTATATGGATGCCCAACTGATCGAGACGTGGCCAGCGTAACCGGCAAGGAACCGAGTGCTTAGCTTACCTGCAATGGTGCCTCCTAAGCAGAAATGTAAAAGGTCTCTTGCACACCGGGCACTGTGTGACATCGCTGTCTGGCTGCCATGGGGGCAGGACAATGTCGCTCTGCCTCCTTGCTGGCGCAGTGTTGGCTTGCGGTGGGACGGGAGGCGTGGGTGGGAGTGGTCGTAAGGAGGCAGGCGACGAATCCAACATGATGGGGTCTGAACTGGTGTTCCCCGTGCCCTCAGAGTGCATCCTTATACTCGATGGCCGCCTCATGGGCGAGTCGGCCGTGGTCAGACGTCGCTTGCGGTCAGAGCTACGAGAGGATGACGAGTCTGTGCGCGGCAAAGAGCGACTTGGGAGAGAGTATCGCGCGGAAGAGGGGTTTGCGCGGGCGTCGCGGGCGGCAGCGGGGTCGAGCTCGCTGGAGGACGGTGGCTGGTTGACGTGGGTTTCGGTACCGTCTCTTAAGAAGTCTATCCACGTTTCGGCGTCCTGTGCCAGGAAGTGTGACGCGACAACTCCTTCTGGGTGTTGTCGAGGGCTGCTTCCCAGCAGAGCCTCATGTGATCCTTGTATACGGCGACTCGCGCCGCCATCCTGGCTCTCGTAGGCATGTGAGCTGCGTGTATACAGCCCGCTCGGGTGCGGGACGGCGTTGGGAGGCATTTGGAAGGTACCGGAACTGCTCGTGGTAATTGAAAGCAGACTACAGACGTGAAAAGACCGTGAATGTGGCGCCACAGCAACCCAAAGAGCCACGGCTCATGTGATTTGGAAGTGGAGGGTTGGTGTCTACGTAGAGCAGGTCGGCCGGTAAACGGCAATATGCCGCCACTTCGTTCGTCCCCCTCTACCTGACTAGACCGCGTGATAGAGTGACTGGGAGTAGGGCTGTTCGTTACTGTCAGTGTGCCGCCACACACCAAGCCTCGACATCTTCACTCACCTATCAGTAGCGGAGCGTTGCGGTGAACAGGCGCGGAGGTGGGTCCCTGCACGTCGGCTCGCCCAGGGGAACTTTAACCACACGTCCTACGCAGCGCATGTAGCTACAGCTGCAGTCTCCAGCGAAAGACGGAGCAGTCGTGGTTGCGAGGCTAGCCAGGCTATGCAAGATCCATAGTCATCAAAAGCAAGAAGGCGTTTCAGCTGGGCAAGCCGGGGTGAGGGCGATGCGTGCTTGCCTCAGGCGTTGCTGCTATCGTTATCTTAGTGGTTTCACCCGATCATTTGCGCCACACTTTGACCTCTTGACGGAAAAACCATGAACCGGCCAGTCTTGGCCGCATCCCAACGGCTCGATGCTGTCGCAGCAAAACATCTCTACGCAGGAAATCGTCTGAACAGGTAAATTACTTGAAATTACTATTGTGTATGCTGGCTAAACTAGGAAATTTCGATATCCGGTGTATATGATGAAATAAGAAAATCTAGACAAGTTTGTACTTGCACGTATGCCTGGAAGCATACTGCTTACCCAACCAAGGGAAACGCCACCGAAACTCGCTTTTTTTTTGAGCAACTATACGGCAAGGAGATTCGTAAATGCACGTTCTGCGTTAACATGTATTACAAATAAGCTAGCATCGCTCCTAGCAGTGCAAGTGAAGAATATTTCTAGAAAGAGCGGCTCTCATATGTTGCGACTGCGCCCGCTGCGTTGCGTACTGCCGCTACGACTACGGTCGACAATCTCCGCCGAAGCTTCGAGATGACTGCCAGCATCGTAGCCGTCGGTTTGAACACTGTCTTTCATCATGTGGTGTTGGACGTAGCCGGTACTCAAAGGCCGCTCGGCTGTGATGCCAATCGCCGGTGGTGTGTTCAGCTCGCTAGTACCATCATGACGATATATACTCGATGCAGCAGAAGGTCCAGACGATCGCTCGGGCGATGGCTCACTGGAACCGAATGGAAGGCGGATAGGTAGCCCACCAGGTCCACTGGGCGTCAAGTGGTGACTTTGCTGGGTTGGCTGGTGTCTTAAGCTCGTTGAGTTTGAAAGGTCCATTACCGCTGGCAACTGATCCGAGAGTATGCCAGACTCAGGCGACCTTGTTCGCCGAGAGTTCTTGCGCGGTAATGTAGGCATTCGACTTGGCGGTCCTTGCGCTTGTGTAACACGGGAAGCGCGTGACCCAACTCTACTGGGAAGCTCAATCCCACCAAAGCTCTCAATGGGGCCCAAGGCCGGCGCGGTGGGCGAGACGCGTTGTACCGGATCAAACTCGTCACTGCTACTTGACTCGCTCTCTGAAGAGTCCCGTCTCTCGCCGCTCAAGACGGCAGCTGACGCTACACCAGAGCCCCCAGATACGTTTCTCGGCTGAGGAGGTGAGTCTGGACTGTCACGATAGGGTTCCTGTGAGATTTCGGGCGAGCCTGTGTCCTCTTCAACAGTCATCATCTGTGGGGGAATACGCGTGCTCCTAACAACTTCGAAGCCCTTGCTCTTTTCCTTTTTGCGTCCACCAAGGAGATTAAGGCTCTTGAACCAACCCGTAGCTGACGATACAGGGCCCATGGGGTCCGCAGGTCCAGTCTTCAGCTTGCGCGTTGGCTGCGAGGACAAAGCAGGGCCGCGCAGGCCATAGTAAAAGTCAGATTCTCGCACAGAATAGTCTGTGGTGTTGTTCCGTCTTTCAAGATTAGGATCAGAGTCGTCTCGGTTTAGTCGAAGATAGGCCGGAGCTGGAGTACCGGAGCTACGTGAAGGACCCTCGCCTGCCTTGATAGCATCAGTATCAAAGTGGTCCGAATAGGGAGCATCGACAATATCGGCACTTGCGGGAGGGGCTTTGCCTGGTGCGCTGGCTGTTATGGAGTCCATTGTATGCTTTCGAGGTCGCGGAGGGCGGTAGTACGGATCGGCAGCGTCCATTGCACCGATGGTTGGTCGCCTGGAGCTTTGACCTGACCCGCCGCCCAGGAAAGTAAAAGGCACAGCGTTTTGTCCAGGTATTGGACTGCTGTTCCCAAAGTCACCCTGGCTGAATCCGTCGAAGCCTACGCTCGCGCGTTGGCTATCTCGGTCGTGAGGCCCATTCAAGAGAACAGCTGAGCTGGCAGACATGCTCCGGGATCGACTGCTCATGAGCTGGATGTTCTTGTTCTCATCATGAGCAAGCATGACAGCATTTGAGTTAAGACTGCTACGAGCATGTCGATGAAGATTCCGCTTGGATAGTTGCCGCTTTCCAAAGACAGCAGTCAAACCACCTCTTTGGTCCCCGCCTACACCGGCAAGTCTTGCCGAGACCTCGATGATAGTCTGTAGCGCGTTCAGGAAAAAGCCAAATACCAAAACAATGCCATGAAGCAGTAGAATAATGTATCCAATCCAGCCTTTGGGAGCCTCGTCGACTTCGAGAGAGGGCACAAATGCTACAGACAGTAGGACACAAGCAAGTCGGACTGTTGAGAAGAAGGTGTGATAAGCGTTCATGGACGTGTTCGACTGGAATGGCCGAAAGGCATGTAAAGTCAGGATCAGTATTACTTCACATATCGCAAGGATGATGATCTGGGCGATGCCTGAAGGCTGGATAGCACCAATAGCAATGCCACGTATGATCGTCAGCAATACGGGAATAAAGGCAAACGGTGCCGCGTCGTCCGAGTAGGTATTATAAAGAGGTCCATATGTCAAGACAGTGGGAAGATCATCGAAGAGGTGCGCTCGGGGGCGTGTGGTAAAGATGAACCAGAAGATCCAGGTAGCAACGCTAGCAACAACGATTAGCATGAAGACGGCTGTAGCCACCACAGATGCAGGCGAGCGTGGGGCTACGACGAGCTGAAACAACGACAACGCTATGATGGGCAGCAAGAAGTAGTTGTAAATGACACGAATGGTGTTGCCGGCGGTGAATGCCCAGTTCTTCCGGGTCAAATCTCCGTCTTGAGTATTGGTCAGCCAGCGCAAAAGCCAGCGGCCGACAAATCCTAGTTCGGTAAGCGCGACGACACAGGCAATCAAGACAAGGAGGAAGACGGCCATGCATGCCCATATATCACGCTCCATGGTCATGCCGACATATTGGCCGAGGCGGGTGAGGCCATAGGTTCCGTTGACGAAGTATATGCCATCGACAAGACTCCGGGCGCCTTTGCCTTCGCTGACAAAGCTCTGATTGAACAAGAGAACTGACCAGCTGGCCTGACTAACAGCCGGCTGGAAGAAGCCCGGATAGTTGAGGCTGAGACTCCCTGCAAGGACGATGAATTGGATGTACTGCAGACAGTCCCCAAAGCCCGGGGTGACCAAGCGCAAGAGGTCTTCATCTCTGCCGTAGTTACTCGTGGAGCGGAAAATGTTGGAGGTTCCCCAAGGGCTGCACGTTGCAGCAAAGATGGTCGCAATGCCCACGAGGGCGAGTATAGCAGCAGGGAAGTAGCAAAGAGAGTCTGCAAGCTTCTTGCCAAGGTCCGGAGTGATGCTGGCAGAGACACAGCCCAGGGGAGTGGCCTTGTCGTTTCCTGAAACGATGCGCAGTGTCGAAGCCCAGGTGGAGAAAGCATACGAGCTGCTGAAATCGTGTGCCACAGTGATGGCTGGCAAAGTCCAATACTGGCTTGCGTTTGCAGTAAAAGCAGGTGCAATCGGACAGCTGGTGTTGAGAACCGAGTTACAGAAGCGGGTAGGCGGTGCGGTGTATGCAGAGTAGGACAAGACCTTGTTGTTCCAGAAGAGGGTTGTATAGTGTTTGTGGTTTTCGTTCAGGTCCACAAGTTTGCCAAAAGTCTTGTTCGGATCTTTCCAGTTATCATCGTCCAGCGGCGGGTATTCGTCCACCTCGGCTTGTCCAGAAACATTTCCGTAGACGGTAACGTTCAATCGATACTCAGGGCTGAAGTTAGCCCACACATATTCGGGCGTGAAGCGAAGATACGGCGTTTGCTTGCCGTCGACAAGGTAAATGCGTGTTAGGCAATCTTTGAAGTTTACAAAGACGGCGCTTGCAGACGGCAAAAAGGAGGCGAGGATGAGGACGAGGAGAAAGGGCGACAAGGTGCTGATGGCCGGCAGGGTGGTCCGTTTCCGTCTGCGTCTCGACCGCGGTGGCGCCTGGGTGGGCTGTATAGAAGGTTGCCGTGGCGCGCCATTGCGCGGTGTGCTGACGTGCATCATGACGTCCCCCTCTTCATGTTCGCCTGTCCGTCTGTCCCCCAGCGTCGACGTGGGCAAAGATGTGCGGGGGCAGTTGGGTGAAGTCCGAGTAGTATTTTGTCTGTATGCGCCGGGAGCGAAGGGCGAGGTCGCGTATGCAGGAGTCGACGGATGCAGGTCAAGAGCGAGGAGGAGGGTTTCCGGGTCCTGCGGATGGTGGGCGAGGAATTGGTGATGGCGATGGTGGTGTTGGAGGGTCGGGTAAGAAAGCAGGGGAGTGGGCGAGGAGGATACGCCTGTTGTGAGTGAAACAGGCGTCAGGGAAGGCGGCGACGGTGAGTTGGCAAGGGCGACGGGCGCGGGGCGATCAGCAGCAACGGCAGTGCAGGGACAGGGGCAAGGGGAATGGCAAAAGGCGAAATAGCGAGTGTACGAAGTGAAAAGCGAGAGTGGAGGGTGGAGCGCTGGCGGAGCGATCCAGGCGGTTGGGAGGGAGACCTCTCCTGAGGCGAATGGCCGGCAGTGGGGTGCAGCGAAACACGGTCGCAGGGCAGAGAAAGCACGGCAAGCAGGGCGCTAGCTTGGTATAAGGCGGCGGTGCACAAGAAGACGCTTCCTTGGGCTTGACTCGGTGCCCGCAAAGGAAGACGCGGGCGGAAACCCACTGTCCTGTCTCGTCTGTCTCGTGTCTGCCGACGCGCACGACCAATGGCCGTGTTGGTGGTGCTTGAGCACTTTGCCCAGCAGGGCGGAATCCTCGTCTTAGCAGCGGCCTACTATCACCACGCATCGGTAACGTCATCGTCTATGACACAATGCCGCCGCAAGCGGTCCCTGTGAAAACGCCCTCTGTCGGAGAGAGAGACGAGGGAGAAGTGCATTGCGATTCTCGAGGCCGGCGGCGGCATGTGATTGGACCCTCGAACATGTGTTTATTTGGCAACGCAACTTCGGAATACGGGAGTGCCACACCACCTGAACAATCCCTCTCCTGCGCCCATCTTCTTCTGCTTTAGACAGTGCCCTCGCCGACGACGCATCCTCACCACCGCCGTCAATCAAGCACCTTCTGAAACCCGCTGCCAGCCACTTGTTGAGTAGGCTTACTGATCAAGGCCATCATGACCTCGACTTGGAACCGTGGCGCAGCCGTTCAGCTAAATTTAGCGTCTTGGGCGATCGCTCGTTTCAAGACCTGCCAGTTCGCCTAGACAGTGCGGTGATGCTAGACCCCCAACGCTCCACCCGCGGACGTGACCCATCGGTCCTTTTTGTTCCTCGACATTACCAAATCGATGTTTTCGTCGCTCCGCGTTCTCAGTCTCGGTCAGTCTCCGTGCGCTTGACTGCTCTCTCGCTGTCACGTGACAGGCTTCGACTGTAGTGCACCTCCATGCTCCGAGTACAAGCAGGCTGAATAGCGCGTCACTCTGCGAACAAAGTTTTTCCCAGTGCCCTGCAGCTCGGCACTCCTTTGCGTCCGTTTTCAAGCTTCATCAGGCAGGTCGTGATAGCACAGCATGCGCCTCGTCATGGCCCCCGCCCGTATCGGCAATACCAAGGTCAATGGGGAAAACTTCCACCCTTTGCCCGCAAGCCCGCCAAGCACAAGTTGAGCCAAGACGCGGAAAGCTTCCTTGGCGTAACGCCAATGAGGAAGGTGCGCACTCGATAGTCCCGCAGTAGTGAACTGCTTTGCAAACAGCTTGTTCTTGCATTTGTGACGCTGCACGAGCGCCGCCTCGTATATAATGCCACGCCTTGTCCGGCATGCGCCTTCGCACTGGCTGCTGTATCTGCAACGACTTCCATGTCGCGGGTCGTAAAGACGAATATGGCCATGAAGACTGCACTTCTGGCCGCTGGCCTCCTGCTGCATTCCGCCCGGGCTATCACTGTCGAGTGTGTATCTCTCTATAAGCACCTAGGGCAACACTGACATTGACAGGGGACTGCTTGCTGCACCTCGTCGCAGTACTGGCATACTTAGTCCTAAAGGTGTAAGTTGCTCAGCTCAAGCCAACCTCTTGATACACTAACGCGGATAATAGGACCGAGCGTTGTTCTCCGAGACCAAGTTCAATTGGACGACTGAGAAGGCCAGTACAGCTTGGTATTTTCTCGATACCGAGACTGGTAATGTCACCAAAGCTCCATTCGGAAGTGACGCTTCAGAGGTCATCTGGGTCGGCGAGACAGAGGACAGCATCCTTTATATCAATGCTACAAATGACCAAATCCCTGGAGGCGTGACACTGTACACCGCCGACCTCGGCAAAGATAGCTTCGAGCCTACGCTTGTTGCATCCCTACATGCCCCGCTTTCTGGCCTGAAAGCTGTAAAGACAGACGCTGGAATAAGCTTTGTCGGCAATTGTCTTGCCTATGAACACAATGGGTCTGCATACAACCCGGAACTTGTCAGCGTTCCGAAGACCCTCGGCCAGTTGTATGATTCAAACTTCGTGCGCCATTGGGACTACTACATCACGGCCGAACGCGTTGCTGTCTTCAGCGGTGTCTTGAGCGACCGTAATGGCACCTACTCTTACGACGGAAAGCTCACGAATCTGCTCTCGGGACTCAACCACACTGTTACCCGCCCTGAGAGCCCTGTCCAGGGCTCTTCAAGCGACCCCGCAGACTACGACCTATCTCCCGATGGTAGCATGGTAGCCTTCCGCACCAAGTCCCCACATCTCCCCAAGGCCAACTACACCGCTAGTTACATCTACGTTGTCCCCTTTGATGGCTCGGAGGCTGCAGTCCCTGTCAATGGCCCAGGCACTACTGCTCCCAAAACTGCTCAGGGTGCATCTGGTGCTCCCGTGTGGTCCCACGACGGCAGCAAATTAGCATACACGCAGCAAGATGGAATTGACTATGAATCCGACAAGTACAAGCTGTACGTAACAGAGGTTGACGGGATGAACAGTCAAGTCCGTTCAGTCGCAGAGGACTGGGACTCCAGTCCTACAGGTCTTCAGTGGAGCCCGGATGACGTTAATCTATGGGTTACATCCGAGCTGCATGCTTCTGTCCGCCTATGGCTGGTACCTCAAGACGCTGCAGCTGACTTTAAGCCAACCAACTTCACCGGTCCAGATACATCCATCTCCGAATTCTCCATTCTTCCAGACGGCAGCGCCTTCGTATCCGCATCTGCCAGTTGGACTAGCCGCATGTTCTACAAGCAACATCCCGGCCAAGACAAAGAAGTTCTTTTCACTGCCAACGAAGTGGACCCTGAACTCGAAGGTCTAGAGCCCAAGTCTGTGTCAAATTTCTGGATTACGAATGAAGATGGCGATGAAGTTCAGACATTTATGTTTTATCCCACCGACTTTGATCCTAGCAAAAAGTACCCACTCGCTTTCATTATCCACGGTGGTCCTCAATCTACTCAAGGTGACACCTGGAGGTACGTATAGTTTGCCGCAGTCATTTTAGTCAGATCGAGAAGCTAACAATAGGAACAGCACGCGATGGAATTTGAGAACATGGGCCGATCAAGGTTTCATTGTGACCACCACCCAATTTACTGGATCGCCGTCGTACAGCCAAGCTTTCACTGACAAGGTAAGTAGCTAAAACACTTCACCCGAGTCAGTGCTAATATTCTATTTAGATCCAAGCAAACTGGGGCGGTTCTCCTTACAGAGACCTTGTCCAAGTCTTTGAGCATCTCCGCGACAATGTTGATTATGTCGATACCGACCGGGCAATCGCTGCCGGCGCATCATTCGGTTGCTACATGATCAACTGGATCCAGGGCCACGCCCTCGGCCGCGAGTTCAAAGCCCTTGTCTGCCACGACGGCAAAATCAACCAAGTTGGCTCCTACGCCACTGACGAGATCTGGTTCGTCCAGCACGACAACAACGGCACCGTCTGGGAAAACCGTGACAAGTATGAACGCTGGGATCCGCTTAAGTCCTTTGCCAATGCTAGCACCCCAGAGTTTATCATCCACAATGACTTGGATTACCGTGTCGTCCAGGCTGAGGGCCTGCAAACTTTCAACATCTTGCAGAGTCTGGGTGTACCGTCGAGGTTTCTGCACTTCCCTAATGAGGGTCACTGGGTTACGAACAGGCAGAATAGTTTGCTGTGGCACAAGTCTATTTTCAATTGGATCCGGTACTGGGTCGGGCTCGACGAGGAGTTGTCTATGGACGGGGTTATCACGCAGTAAAGGCGTGCTGATGAGAGTGTTGAGTTATGATGTGGTCAAATTCAAGGCCCTATTAGGAATTAACGCCAATACATGATTGAACTATCAAAGAAACGTGCTTCACTAGTGTGATCTCGGTATGATTGGAATACTGACTGGACTTCTGAATCCGACAGAACTGCTGACAAGAAGGATGTATGCACAATCTTTCTCAAACAACATAGCCACCCACAGATATACCTACCCTCTCTTTCCTCATTCCTCAAAGCTTTGCCTTCTCCATCCTAAGCGCAGGGTGACTCTCCTCAATCCTCGGCAACTTACCACTCCACGTGCGTCCATTGCGCAGAAAAACTCGCCTCCAATCCGTCGGATTCAGCGGCGCCTGGTCCCAACGTCTGCCTCGCTTGCCCCCGACTTTGGCCCGCTTCTCCTGCGCAATACCACTCGCAGCCGCCACCTTCCTGCCGCGCTCGGCGCCAAAATTGCTGGGAATCGCCTGGCTAAACTCCTTGGCGCTGACTTCGAGCAGCGCCTCCGTGTCGGCTTTGATACGGTCGGCAAGAAGTCGGATCGACGAGTCGGCGCAGTGGGCGTCGTTGGCACGGCGTTGCCAGTACTCTAGGAAGCGATATGCGTGGCCTAGCATGCCGCACATGGCGCCTGCAGAATGCAGGAAATGCCCGTTGCCAAAGGAGTCGCCCGCCACGACGCCGTTGGTAGCGATGCGGGCGTCGGTCCCGATGCGCTCGACCAAGCTGAAGGGCTTGGGGCCGTAGATCATGCTGACACGGCGGAGTTCGTCGGGCGAGATTTCAAGAATGAGCGAGGCCTGCGAGATGTAGTAGTCGTATAGGAGGAGCTGGTATGCTGCAAAGTACTCGGCTGAGTCTTTGCTCGTGTTTTGGCACACCAGGCCGCGCTCGACTGGACATAGGGAAACGTGCTCAGGTACCTCGACAATGAGCCAAGCTACTCGTGGGTCATTTTCGTGGCCAACGACAATCTGGCGCACCCACGTCTCATTGCCGTGCTGGTCGAACTCTGAGGCGATGCGACGGCGCAGGCGTCCGTCAACGAGGATGTTGAATTGGCCCGCAACGAAGTCGGCCTGAGCGACTTTGGG
Source organism: Curvularia sp. IFB-Z10 (assembly GCA_002161795.1). NCBI lineage: Eukaryota > Fungi > Ascomycota > Dothideomycetes > Pleosporales > Pleosporaceae > Curvularia > Curvularia sp. IFB-Z10. Next base: position 1,577,683 of record JPSZ01000003.1, on the reverse strand, counting down.
CCCTTGGCCATCGCCGTGGTCCACTTCCACATCATGTTGTCGGAAGCCTAGATTCTCTGCTTCACGGCAATTGATGCCAGTCGCAATGCTGAAGAGTTCCGGGACGCCGAGATCAATGAAATCGCTTCCCGGTGTACGGATGCGCTGAAGGTCGTTTTGGTACTGTATCTCGGTGACTTCTTCGATACGAATCTGAACACGACCACAAGGTAGATGGACCAGCCCACTTCCATCTTGCACAACGCGATGTTTGGTGAATAGACGGCACCTAGGTGTTCGTCCGGCATTCAGATCAATCTTTTCGAGCGCCTCGAGGTATCGTCGGAGAAGAAGCTGGATAGCAAAGGCTGCGGCTTGCCACGTTGATGGCCCATCGAGCACCTCACGCATATCCGTCCGGATCTTGCTCGCATCGGGTACAGCGGGGATGGTTGGAGCCGGCACAGATGTCACAGTGCGATGCGGTTTTCCATCTTTCCAACGGTCGTCAATATACTCGATGTGGTGGATATCTCCGACCATGTGATCAATTTTGTCATATCCTTCGATGATAGCTCCAGGTATAATATCTCTAGAGATTGTTGATGGTGAGTAGAACAAATCGGCGAGACTTAGCAACGATCCATCGAGTCTCTTTGGTGCGTTTTCGATGCCGTAACGGTCCAGCATCATCTTGTCGATGAGCCCCAGCTGATGGTACATATCCTCGCGAATGTTCCAGTGCACGCCCAGAAAGGGGTCGCCGCGAAGGTCGACCCCAACCGCGCGTCGGCCCATAGCTATGGTCCATAACATGGCCAGCATGTTTGTGCCTCCAAGGCCGATGGCCACAAAGTCGGCATCTTTGACTCCCGTCAACGTAGTTGAACGACTACCGCCAGGGATTGTAACGTTCTGGGTGCGTTCCTGGGCTAGATACTTGGTGGTGGTATATGAGTTCTTGCTAGCAGAAATCATGTAGGCGATAGTGCGGGTTCTAGGTCGCGAGTTGATATTGGTAGATTATAGTGGCCAGTTTCGCAGTTTTGGAATAAAAAACGAAAAACGAAAGTAAAAAAAGGCCATGCTGGCACAGATGGATCACGATCCTATTGCGCCAATGAGACTTGGAACTGGCGACTGGAGCCTGGATTGGCGCCGTGACCTTCTTGACCCAGTAAGTGCCGATCCTTCCATGCACGGTCTTGCAGGGTTCTGTGAAGGATCCCATATCTCATCTGCTACGAGTTGGAGTCTGTGAGTTATGAATTGGCTAGGTGGGAAAATCCATCCTCCTCATTTTATAGTGTTCTCAATGCGAACGTTTGCAACTCCAAGTCACGTTGATGAGGCAAATGCAATCATGCCATTCCAACAGGGTGTACCCACACGTTCGCTACTTGAAGCTAGCAGGAGCCGTATAGAATAGACGCGACTAGTGTTTTTCGGGATATAGCTTCTTGCGTGGCAGCTCGCCTAACTAAACCGATACGGCCTGATTGGACTTAGTGAAAACTGACCAGAGTGTTCCAATGTCAGACGGAACGACTCCCATACAACTCCATAAACGCGGTAAGCGAATACATATGCAATACGCGGCCCAGGGTACATGAACGCACCCCGCATCATATGTAAAGGTCTTGTGACTGGTGCAAGGGTATACCCTAAGTGGGAAATCCTGAATTCGTGAAGAAGATCTTTCCATGGAGATGCAGTGGTATATTATGCGGGTGCCTGGCAGGTTACATGGCGTGATAACGGGGCGACGAACGGGTTAAATGCCGGCAGATGACTGGTATCAGAGCAAGCGAATCTAATTTCGATTCAGGCAAGGCCTCGGGGAGGCGATCAAGTGGGTAATCTCTCCATGTAACGATGGCCTTGAATTTGTGAATGGAGGTTAGTGGTGCGGGTGGAGAAACCGCGTTAGGGGGGGTATATGCGCCATTCCCCGGACGGCAAGACGGCCCGGCGCTAGGTCCAACGCAAACTTGATGACCGCTCGTCGCAACACTGGAAGATGCTCCCAATCTTATCCAGGTGCCACTGGAACGGCTCGCATTATGCTAGAGGAGATTGAACGAGCCACCTCGGTTACGTTTCGCTTCCACGACTTTGACACCAACTTCCCAGAGAAACCCATCAAACATCCCACTCCTTATTGGGTGCGAAGCTTGCGACCCTGGTCTGGTTGATTCCATCTCGACTATTGACTGTCGTCTTGTCCGGTCCAGCGATGTGACATCAGATATGGCGGATTCAACAAGGAATGACTTTCGCTCATTGAACTGAGATCGCACTGTTCATTCAAATCGTCAGCGAGCAAGTTGACCAAGTTCGGCCATGCGTGTACGGGGCTCTTCTTCTGCTCGTTGGAAGTCTTGCTGTTCCTATTTTGGGTCTAAGCGTGACTATCACTACATGGCGGAGCCAGGGTGAGAAAGGGTAGCATCCACTGGATAGACCTGCATGTATCGAACCACAGCCGAACTCTCTGAAGCACCCATTGTCCTCCAATGGCAGAATAGTGAGATTTCCAGAAGAGGGACACAAGTCAGAGTAAGAATTACGACCTCTACAAGGATCACAAGACTCAAACAATGGCACCAAGCCGTCGTGATGAAGTAATCCGCTATCAACAGCAGCATAGATCTGAATATGTACATGAGGTCGGCAACACCATGCATTCAGATGTGGGATCGTAGACCCTAAGAAGAAATCCATCAGCCAATCAAAAAACATACAATATCATCGTCACAAACTACAGAGGACACATTGAACCCTGCGTATGCGCTGGGTACGGTTTAGTTGGTAGATCGCATGATTGGGTTCTCACTGAGAAGGCGACCGAATTTATCGAAAAAGGGACGTGAGTCTCGACGAGGCCCTGAGCCAACGGAAAGAAGAATCGTTTTGCGATGGCAACTACAAAAGCCCTACCACAGTATCTTTTCAGATGACAGTTGAGTCTCTTCTTCCAATTCTTCTTTTCACGATCTTCTTCGCCCATTGAGATTCAAGCAACATCGTTCAGCCGATATGTCGTACACATTGCTCGACACGGTGAACGCGAGAAATCTGGTTTTCATTTCGGCATCGTTGATCTTTCTTTTGTATCGATTTCTGGACAAGCGAGCTCGAAGAAAGGTAAGACTCGGATGCCACTATCGCTCGGAATAGTGACTATTGACACGTCCAAAGGAAGAAGATGCGTTTGCCGCACGAATGGGATGCGAGCCGTTGCCTGTGGTAGCGACCAAGTGGCCCCTAGGCGTGGATCTTCTTCTTAAAGCAGGCCGACATGCACAAGCCCAGACGTTGCTGCAGTTCTTTATGGAAATCATAGATTCTACTGGATTGACGCATGAGCAGCGACTACGTAAGTCAAGAGCATATTGTAACGAGGATGCTGCTCACAGTAATTAGTCGGCAAGATACATTACAATACAGTCGAGCCAAAGAACGTCGAAGCCTTGCTTTCTACTCAGTTTGAGGGTCAGTCTACCTTTCTAACATTCAATCCTTGATTAACCGAGCTGTAGAATTTGGTTTTGGAAAGCGTACTGGCAATTTCGCGCCCTTGTTGGGAAGCAGCATCTTCACCCAAGACGGACCAGCTTGGAAACATTCGCGGGCGCTGCTTCGCCCTCAATTGGCAGCCAATCGCGAGCAAAACTACGAGGCCATCAAAAGCTCGGTCGAAAAGCTCATCCAGGCTATCAAAGATGACACTGTAGTAGATCTACAGCCGCTCTTCTACGATCTAGCCCTCGACACAACGCTATTCCTGTTATTTGGAAGCACCATGGGCTACTCGCAGACTGGCGACAACACAAAGGAAGACGGGGAATTCGCCGAGGCCTTCCTCGTAGCACAAGAATACCTTTCCCACCGTGGCCGCCTAGGAGATTACTACTGGCTTGCCAACTCGTCTAAGTTCAAGCGCGCTTGCAAGATCACGCACCAATTCATCGACCAGGGCATAAAAGAGGCGCTCAAAGACTCGAAGCGATCCCCCACCGACACGGCTGGTGGCGAGGAAACAAAGTCGGGCACCTTCATCAGCGCCCTCCGCCGCAAAACACAAGACGAAAAGACGATTCGGGACCAATGCGTGAGCGTGCTCCTCGCAGGCAGAGACACAACGGCATGCACCCTAGCCTGGGCATTCCGCCTCCTCGTACGCCATCCTCAGATGCTAGATAAGCTCCGTGCCGAGGTCGAAGCGACAACTGGGCTGGGAAAGGAAGCGCCTTACCCGACTCGCGCCATCTTGAAGCGCATGCCGTACCTGGATGCAGTTCTCAAAGAGGTCCTTCGCCTTTACCCGATTGCACCAGTCAATGGCCGTACAGCACGGCGTACCACTACGCTTCCGGTGGGCGGCGGCCCCAGCGGCCAGTCACCCTTCCTGGTACGCAAAGATGAAGTCATAGGCTACTCCGTGTACGCTATGCATCGGCGCAAGGATCTCTACGGCGAAGATGCATTTGAGTTCCGACCTGAGCGATGGGAAGACGGTTCCCTGTTCCGCAGCATAGGCTACGGGTATCTTCCGTTCAACGGCGGGCCTCGGGTGTGCTTGGGCCAGGAGTATGCGCTTTTGGGGCTGGGATGCGCTGTCGTGAGGCTGATACAGAGTTTCCCGCATATGAGCCTCCCGGAAGGCGAGCCTGTCGAGGATGTCGGAAAAGAGAAGCAGGCTCTGACACTCACGCTTGCGCCTGGGGATGGTTGTCGCGTGCACATGCGCTCCTGAAGGGTAAGCGGTTTCTTGGGTTACATCTAGTCTCGCTTGAATTGATGGTCTGAGCCGTCGAAACAAACATCTGAATGTGGATAATACAGATTCCTTTTCCTTATCCCAGTAGAGCATCACCAAAATAGCCAGTTGATACATCCGCAGTCGGATCATTCATGATTCCTGTTCTATACTGTTGAGAAGAATATCGCAAGCGCGCAGTGTTCATATAGGATATTGTTAAGGCAGAATAGGACGATCGTTTCCGAAAGGAAGTAACTGTGTCTTAGACAGAATATTCAAACTAGAGATGTGGTACGCAAGTTGATTCTTATCAAACGAGAGCTCTAGACAAGGGCTCGAAGCGGTGGAGGAGAGGGCTATGGTCGGGACACATGGTCGTTCTGCAGTGGTGTGGACACAGCATAGCCGATAGTTGAGGATTCGAATGAGGAATGATCAGAGTCAATAATTCTTCATTGCAACTCATACTTTTTGCCACACAAAGCGTACATGTTCGAGATGCTCTGTTGTGCAGCTTAACGCCCTATAGCCTTTAACACCGCAAAGCGCTCAATTGTCGTTTAACCTATGCATATCATCAACATCAGCGCGGCCACCTCATAGCTTTGCGCTCATACCATTGTAAGCAATGCACTCGATCTCGACGGGCACGCCCTTGGGCAGCTGCTTAACAGCGACACAGCTGCGCGCGGGCTTGTGGGCAAAGTACTGCTCAAAGACGCCATTCATCTCGGCGAAGTGGGCCATGTCGTCGAGGAAAACGTTGACCTGAGATATGCGTCAGTACACTACTCTTCTCAAACGCCGCATGGCACTTTGAAGCGGAAAACGCACCTTTACAACCTTGTCCATCTCAACACCCGCCTCGGTGAGAATACCCTTGATGTTCTCACAGCACATCTTGGTCTTATCCGCAATGCTGCCCTCAATCAAATTGCCCTTTGTATCCGCAGGTATCTGGCCAGATACGAAGATACTGGGGCCTGCGATAATAGCTTGCGACTAGAAGACGTTGTGGTTAGGGCTAGTCGAACGAAAGACGCAAAAGAAGCTCGAAGCTCAAGGAAAGCTCCAATGTAAGGAGAGATAGGGAAAAGGAAGGACTCACATAAGGTCCAGCAGCTGAGTTATATCGTTAGCATAAGCTCTGAATCTCGCACCTCTTTTGCTCGCCCGTCTCTCGTCTCTCATCTCCTGCTCTCGCGACATTGAACCTTGCAACTAGAGAGAAACTTACGAGGACAGGCGTTCGCAGTCGAAACCTTCTTGATACCCGACATTTTCCTTGTTTGCTCGAATGCAATGGCTCCAATTCCAATTCGTGATTTGGTTGTCGCAGGCGGAAGCAAAGCAGAGAGAGTTGTTGTTGGTATGCTTCTCTCAATGCACAAAAGTCTAGTCGTGAAAAGGTGTCGGGGAATAGCAATGCGTTGCATGGGACGCTTTATCTACGTCTGGCAAAACGAGGCTATTGTCGGATCGCTATCGTATGTAACAGGTCGGACAACCCCACCCTCACAAACGTCGTGGGCCAGTTAGCATTACATCAGCGTAAGCTGGGGTGAGGGGCAGCCGCACGGTTACTAGCGGCCGGCATCGGAGCTAATGAAGATGACCCCCACTTTCCTGTTTCGAGTGATAGCGTCCGCACGTGCACGGGCATGGAGGGGTAAGTGTGAGATTTTCTTGGGCAGGTAGGGGCTTTTGCGACGGGAAATATTACAAGGGATGGAGGCTGAGCACTACGTGGCCAGATGAGGCAGAGCTAGACAGAGCGGACGTCTGATAAGATAGAGAATGTTGTGAAAAGGGGTGCAAGCCAGCGTGTAATCATAGTCTGTTCTTCAATCATCTCATTCGGTGCATATTGTCGTCGCCATGTAGGTATATATCCAAAACTAGACCAACGCCGCCCAAATGCAGTATCTCCTGTCTATAACTTGTCATGTGCGTTGTAACACCTATATTCCCATTGTGCCAGGCCTGAACTGCAATCAAGAACTGATCTTGGAGCCAGAATGGCCCTCTACTGCTCAAGCTTCTCCTCTTGGCTTGCAAGCAGTGTGTGCACGGGCGCGTCGAGCTTATCGCGGCCCTTCAAGAAGTCGAGTTCAAGAATGAAGAGATATCCAACGATAGTTCCGCCGAGCTTTTTGACGAGGGATCCAGCAGCCGATGCAGAGCCACCTAGATTTTAGTTAGCATTTACCCTAGTCGCCAGAGACTCGCACAGAGCCCCGCAGCTTGGACGTACCAGTTGCAATGATATCATCAACCACCAGCACCTTCTGGCCGCTCTTGACAGCATCAGCCTGCATCTGGAAGAAATCACTGCCGTACTCCTTCTGGTATTCGGCAGTCTCGCACGGGCCAGGCAGCTTTCCCTTCTTGCGGACCGGTACAAAGCTGGCGCCCAACCTCAGCGCCAGGCTGGGACCAAATAGAAAACCGCGCGCATCCAGTCCAACCACCACGTCGGGTTTGCCCGTCGCGCCGAATTGCTTCTCGACGGCAAGTTCCAGGCAGCGCAACAAGCTCTCGTGTAGTGTGGGGTTTGCGAATATGGGCAGGATGTCCTCGAAGAGAATGCCTGGCTCGGGGAAGTCTTTGAATTGGCGGAGCGACGATTTCAGCGTGCTTTTAAGACTGGAGAGTTCGGCGGCGGCGGAGGGACGGGGGGTGGAGAGTCCGCCTTGGGAGGAGCCATGGTTGTTGGACTCGAGTGTGGGGTCAGGCTTCTGTGGAGGAGGGTGCGCGGCGGTTGCGTCGCCTTTGAGGGGAGGGTTGGCGGGCGTAGTCGTATTGATGGGGTGGGAGGCGTGGGCGGCGGTGTCGTGGGGAGCAGACATTATGAAGGAAGGGGGAGGGGGGCCAGAGAGATAAGTAGTAACCGGTCAGTCTAGTCTGGGAGGGGAGGGGGGTGGGTGGGTGGTGAGATAGGTTGGGTAAGGATAATGAGATAGGGCTAGGTAGATGGCGCCGAGTTTGGGGTGGGTGGGTGGTCAAGGCTGGGGGGCTGGCGTGCTACTGTGCTGCCGTGCTGCCGTGCTGCCGTGCTGCCGTGCTGCCGTGTAATGCTGTCAGCTTCGGAACACAGGACAAGGTGCGCAACGAGTGCCCAGCGCCAAAGACTGTCTGTCGAGTCTGAGTCGGAGCAAAGAAAAAAAAAGTTAGCCGTTCTGGTAAGCGGTCCGGCATGTACCAACACAGGCGCATTTGGCGAATAGAAGGACGGGCGTCGACATGGCAGCGCCCCACCACGTCTAGCCCATTCAGCCATGTAGCAGCACACGGTTTCACTCCATCCGGCGCCTGTACACCACCACCACCATCACCACGCCTCTGCAAATTGTCAGCTCCATACAGCATTCCTCCCGGTCTGCATTGGCGTCTTGGGCCGCGTCTCGAATCGCATCTGCGGCCCACTTGTACTTCACATGTCGACGTCAGGATGCGTGACCGGGGGAGTGAAGAGTCATATCGAAGCGCTTAAGAGGGCTTGTCTCAACAGATTCATTTCGTCGCGCTGTGTGACGGATTCCATGGGCTGGGGGCTGGGTGCTGCGTGTCTTTTCTTTCTGCCTCGCCTTCAGAGCGCTATCCGGACATGCCACTTTTGCTCTGCGCCAGGCCGAGTCGTCTTCTATGACATGATACGCGCTGTCATGTTGCGGTCAGCTTTGTTCGCCTGGAGCATGCCATGGGCGTGCCCAAACCATGTTCTCCACGTACCTGTAGCCGAGTGTAGCTAATGCAACCTACTGTACGGCGGTGAGACGTTCCAGAAGGTCGAGCGGGAAGCGTGGGACAGCTGTGCGACGCTTGTTTGCAACCTTCTTGATTGTCACCATGCAAGCACATCGTCTCTCCCCAGTAGACCTATTCCTTGGATCGCCCGTAGCGCTCAATCTTCGAGGCCGCCGGGTAATCCTTGTCTGACTAAGCAGTTTAGCTCTCGGGCGCGTTGGCTGCATCGGAACAGTGCCGTCGGCTTGGAAAGCTACACACAGTTTGATCCTTTACGCGTCCTCGCAGCAGGTAGGGCCTTTGTCCCCACAACAAGTCGTGGCTTGCATATGCACATGCAAAACCTTCTACATACTGTAAAACAGCTGCCCCGTATTCAAGCACCTTATCCTCAGCTTTCCATGGCTCACTGATGCACTTGTCATGCACCCATGTATTGCGCCATCCTGGAGGTGGTGATATCATGACACATGGAAGCTGCCTCAGCACTTCCTGAGACAAAGACGCGTGTTCATTAGGAAAGTTACCGTGACAGTACTATGTACTAAACGTTGAATGAAAAACCCAACTCTAGAAGCTCAGGTAAAGGTGGGTATATTTGTTTGATATGCCGCTAAAGTCGCGGAAACTTCCGATGCCAGACGAGAATCAACTCCGTGCTCGAAATTTTTGACTTTTCTCTACACGTTTGTAATAACAAAGGTAAGAAAAAAAAGAATGAAGAAAGAAAGAGTAGCTCAGTCCCAGACCTCCATGTTCTTCACAACGCATTCCTCATCAGTCCTCTTCTTCAGGGACCCAACCACATAGACCTTCTCACCATACTCTTGCAATCGGTCCATGGTAGTCCTCACATCCTCTTGCTTGACGACAAGCACCATGCCGAGGCCAGTGTTGAAGGTTCTCGCAAACTCGGTGTGCTCCATCCGGCCCGCTTTCTTCAGCCATTTGAAAACGTCTAGAAGGGGCCATGACTTCGCATCTAGTTCGGCGGCCAGGGTCTTCGGCAACATGCGCGGGATGTTCTCGAGCAAGCCTCCGCCCGTAATGTGGGCCATACCCTTGATCAAGCCCCGCCGACTTACAGCTAGCAACGGTTTGACGTAGATCTTGGTTGGCGTCAGGAGAGCAGTCCCTAGGTTCTCGCCAGAGCTCCAGGGGCAAGTGTCCAAGTATGACATGCCCTGCGCCTCAACGATTCTTCGAACCAGCGAAAAGCCATTCGAGTGGACACCGCTTGACCCGAGGCCCAAGAGTACGTCACCTTCCGCCATCGAAGCCGTGTCTGGCAGTATTGTTGCGCCCTGCTTGATGGCGCCAATGGCAGCTCCGCCTGCGTCATACTCGCCTTTTTGATAGATGCCGGGCATCTCGGCAGTCTCACCACCCACGAGAGCGCACGCAGATTGTCGGCAGCCATTGGCGACGCCCTCGACAAACTTTGCTGCTCCCTCGACGTCGAGCTTACTGCAGGCATAGTAATCGAGGAACATGAGGGGTTCCGCACCCTGTACGACAAGATCGTTGACGTTCATGGCAACGAGGTCAATGCCAACTGTGTCGTGCTTGCCCATTTCAAAAGCAATCTTGACCTTTGTGCCAATGCCATCGATGGCGCCAACAAGTATTGGGGCCTCTGTGTATCCAGCTGCCTGCAGGTCAAGCAGTCCGCCAAAGCCACCAATCTTGCCATCCGCTCCAGGTCGCTTTGTGCTAGCAGTCAGCGCCTTGATTTGCTTGACTAGTTCGTTGCCCGCATCAATGCTAACACCAGAGGAAGCGTATGTCAATGCCTCGCCGGCCGGTTGTGATGTGTTAGCAGAGCGAGTGACGACAGTGCCCTCCTCGGCCGGCTCAAGCAGCTTCCAGTCGCACGTTATGCCTTCCTTTTTGAACTCTTGCAGAAGATGGTCCGCAATCTTATCAAAGTTTTCTGTTGCGAGGGCGAGTATGGTCGGACCAGCACCTGAGAGGCAGATGCCCAGCAGGCCGGGATGCGATTGCGGCGTGACGGATTGTAAGATCGCGGTGAGTCCGGGGATCAACCCGCTACGGTATGGCTGGTGGAGCTTGTCTTGCATGGCTGTGTAGATCATATCGGAGTCGGGTGTGGCTTGACCAAGAGCGGTGGTCAAGACAGCCAGACGTTGCATGTTGAAGATGGCATCTTTTCTCGAATACGATTCCGGCAATACAGCGCGTGCCTTTGCCGTGGACACTTCAAATTGTGGGATTATGCACACACACTTTATGGCGGGCGACCAGTTGAACTTGGTGTAGTGGCCAATGTTCAACGGAGGCTCGGGCGGGCGGAGGCCGGTGTCCACACCTCCCGCAGGCTGGGGCAGGACTTCGCTGAGCGGAATTTCGAGGCGCTCTGTATCCTCGGGCGACAGTTCGTTTAGGTAAGTGCCGACAAAGCCTCCATAGAGCGCCGCCGCAACATTGTCAGGGTGGCGCTCTTCCATCAAGCAGTAGTCAAGCATGCGCGCCCTCGACAGCTTGAGATTGCCCACTTCATTGGCCAAGTGTACACCTGCCACAATGGCTGCAGCCGAGGATCCCAAGCCTCGTCCTAGGGGTATCGGGTTCCTGACGTGTACGTGTGTCTCGAGGGGAAAGTCGCGGACGCCATGGCAGCGGAGGACGTATACGGCCGTTCGCGTAATGAGATTGTCCTGCGCAACGAGGGGGACATGTTCGGCGCCTACACCTTCGTATGTTATTTTGCAGTTGAGCGCATGTTCAGACTTGTCCGTGTTGGTGACTGTGACCTCGACTTCGAGATAGAGATTGAGCGCAAGACCAATGACATCGAAGCCAGGGCCAATGTTGGCTGACGAGCAGGGCACTTTGATTAGAGTAGTCATTCTAGGTCAGAGAAGCGCCTGAGGCTTTGCGTGAAGGTCTTGGATGAGCCAGGCAAGAAAAAGTTGGGCTAGCACACGAGAGACGAAAAAGATGGCGCGGGGCTCCGACGCCGACGCCGGTCGCGGGGTACCTGCCATGGTGCACCGCCACACATGTTCAGCCTCACTTCCCGTGTGGGCCCCCTACTCTATGTATGTATTCCACCAAGCCCAAGATTCAGCCGTCCATGTCTCTGGTATGCTTCCAACTCTAGGCTGCGCTGCACTAACGGTCTCTGATGAGCATAGTCTCAGCTGGTCTCCAGCGTCAGCCCTTTTCCTCGGTGGTCAAGACACCTAATGACGCCCTCTCTGCAGCGGGGAGGCCCACCCGGACCTCCAGGCATCAATATCGAAAGTCTAGTTGGTGACTATGCACACAAGACGTGAACAGCGCATTGTGGCTGCCTTGCATTGGAGATACGTTTGGGCTAGCGCCTCTTATCGTATTCAGCTAACTGTAGCTCTCTGATAGGTCCATCACTGCTAGATGCGCCGCAAGGAGGCCTCCAATTGCACAGGCAGCAAGATCTGCAGGCTCACCGGTAAGATTGGTTACACTTGGCTTTGGCGAGATACCTTAGGTCAAGTCTCCATACGCCTTTTACCTACATCTCAGTAACAAACATATTTAAGTGAGGCGACGCATTTCACAAGAGCGACATCCAACCTTTTCGCAACAAAGCGGCTCCGTCTCGCCCTCTTGTACATCCCAAGGTGAATTTCCAACAGCAGCTACTCAACTCAGATTCACCATGGGCAATGCTTTGGATGACTACCATAGACAGCTCAGGGAGCTGGAAAGACGGTGTAAGGCTAGCCGAGACCGATCGCTCTCGGTCTCATCCACCACATCGGACAGCGGCGCTCTCGAAACGAACGGTATCAAGCACGTTTTGGTCAACGGCAAGAGCACGCCGAATGGTGAGGCCAGCAAGGATGACGATGAAGACGATGAGCCCTGCGACCCCGGAATGAAGAATGGTCTCAAGCACTTCTATTCCGGCAAAGAGGACAAGAAAGGGCGCTTCCAATGGCAGGAAGAGATTCCCGAGGACGTGGGCGATCCAGCTGAGAACGAGAAAACTGCAAAATGGGCGCTGCTTGTGCGGAACGTCAAAGTCTACAATGACCCGCGCCGCGTATTGTCCATGCACTCAATCGTCGTGCAAAGCCCGCTTCTCAAAACGCTACTCGCGGGTGTACTAAAGAGCTACCCTGGAGTTACTGTTGGTCTGAACCGTCTTGAATTTACTGGAAAATTTGAGCCCCTCATCCATCGATGGTATGATCTTCTTTTCTCTCTCGCGATCTTGTCAACTGCTCGCCAGCTAACGTTTTGAATAGGACTGAGTTACAAGATGCCATTTCCAAGCTCAGCGACGAAACAGAAGCGCAGCGCACAACAAAAATACATGCAGAGCTACTTCAGGGCATTTTGACAAAAGAATTCAAGAACATGATCGACACATCACAAGACATGAAGAGTAAGCGAGTCATGACATACGAACATCTCTGGACGCTATTTCAGCCAGGGGCAATCGTATTCTCTCGACAAGACGGTCAGGAAACGGCCATGACTCTGTTAGAGACGCGTTACGGTCAAGACAGTAACGGCGTCCCTTGCTTCTGGCTGACATGCAAGTACGTCGACTGGGATGGTGCCAAGTTCGGAACCAGCAAAATTAATCTGTACATCCCAATCTACAATGGAACTCGCGCCATCACGTCGCTTCGCGTCTATCCCCTCGAGTTTCATTCTGAGAGCGAGACTGTCCGCGCGCGCCTTATCGAACGCGGCGCTAAAACCGAGGCGCTTGCTGGTCCCAATTACCGAGCTTACCAGGGTGTTGCATGGAGAAAGGGCCAGTTCGGCACAAAGGACAAGTACAACGTCAAAGGCCGAATCGTCATCGATACGTATGGCTGGAATCGCTTCAACCCGGCGCAATCGATCTATGTTGCTCCTCTCAACCAGAAGGAGCCTTCCAAAGGAGATTCTCACGCGAACGGAGAGGAATACGACCATGACTACGAGCAAGAAGCGGACGACGACATGGACGAAGACGTGGACGAAGATGAGAGCGGAATGCCTCTCGACGGCGCTTTTGCGGACGAAGAAGAGGCAGCAAAGCATGTACCGTTGACTCCGGAACAGAAGCTCATTTGCTCTCCTCTTCTGCGCGGATACAGTCTGAAGAACAAGCTTTGGCTAAACTTCTTTGTCAATTGCGTCAAGGATATCGAATGGCAAACCGACGCATTCGATCGACTAGTCTTACCCAAGAACCAAAAGGAGCTGATTCTAGGCTTTACTGAATCGCAACGCAAGTTCCGCGATAGCTTTGACGACGTTATCGAAGGCAAGGGCAAGGGTATGATCGTATTACTATGCGGTCCTCCAGGCGTTGGTAAGACGCTCACCAGCGAGTCGGTTGCAGAAGAGATGAAGGTTCCGCTCTACATGATGAGTGCTGGAGATCTTGGCTTCGACCCTAGGAGGTTAGAGAGCAATCTTCAAGACATTCTTGAGATGTGTAGTCGCTGGAATGCCGTTCTCTTGCTCGACGAAGCAGACGTTTTCTTGGAGCAGCGTTCACTTCACGAGCTTGAGCGCAACAAGCTGGTTTCCATCTTCCTTCGCGTCTTGGAATACTATGAGGGCACTATGTTTCTTACCACCAACCGCGTTCAAACCTTTGATCCGGCTTTCCAGTCGCGTATCCACATTTCACTCGACTACCCTGGCCTTACTGTGGAATCACGCAAGACTGTGTGGAGGAACTTCTTGGACTCCTCCTCGCAGGAACACACTATTTCCAAGACCCAACTGATGGAGCTTGCACGCATGGATCTGAATGGCCGCCAAGTCAAGAACATCCTCAAGATAGCTAGGCTCCTTGCAAGTCGCAAAGAAGAGAAGCTTAGCTATGACCATATCATCACTACCATGGATGTCACTCAACATCTCCACAATGAGACTCAGTTTAGTGAGCGTACCAAGGGCACTTTGTACGGCTAGCGCGTATTAAGTAAGTTATGCCACAGCCGCATGATCGCTGTATGATCAATGTCATTGCAATACCAATTGGTAAGGCTGATGAAGTCTCTGAATTCTGGATACATATGAGAGGTGTGGTCTTTGCTTTCAAAGAATGCACAGTGGTTTCCGATCGACTGCGCTGGAGTTTTTAGTAAATGTCGGCGTTTTAAATGGCGGATGATAGATTAATGCAATGCACAACCATGGTTCAAATTTCCTTCAGCTATTCACTATTGTGTATTTTTCTTCCAAGCTCACTCACGTCCCACCAAAACCGTACCCTGGAACTCTTGTGTTAAAGTTGGCGTGCCAGACAACAGTGATCTCTCCGAAATAGCCACATTCGACATCTTGCGTCGAATTGTTTCGACATCAATGCACAACGCTCTCGCTCACTGGTGCGGCTATTCGGCAGCCTCTTCATGAGTGCAGGCGTTACTAGAGAGGTTTAGCTTACAGTTTGGTAAAGTAGTCCTACTCCCATAGCTACCTCCAAGTACGCTCTCTAACCAATTTCAAGACTGTTTAATTGGGGTGTGTTAATCACACACCCAATTAAGGTCCTTCCCTCAACATGAGCGACACAAATACGCAAATGAGGTCTGGGACCGACCAACCGACTCTCGAAGTTAACAACGAGCCTGATCGCGATGCGCTACTTGGGGTACATAATCTACAACGCCAATTCCAGCCTGAACACTTCCAAGCCGGTGGCTTTTCCGGACAGAACAGCAACGCTGATGAGCTTGGGGTAAATAGCCACTGTCAGTCGAGTTGCGATCTAGTCGAGCTGATGCTCCGCAGTTCGTGTCTGGAGGCAACACGAATCCGACCGCGCACTATCCAGATGGAAGAACGCCGATGCTACACAATATGCAAACTGCAAATATGCAGGAGCCAGATCCCTTTCAACTATCTGTATAATATATGCTGTCAAGTTGTAAGCGAGAGAATGAGACTGACAGAAGTCTAGGGAGGGAATGAGATGTTCGCCGTGCCCAACCAAAGATCCTTCACACCCAACGCACATCGTGAACCCCCGTATCCACTTCTCAACCAACCCGCATTCGCAAATACACCTCCTACAGCCCAGAACACACGGTTTGGTTTCAACCAATACTCGCCAAACCCGAACGCAGCATCGCCAGATCTCGTCAATCGGCCCCCCTTCGCCAGACAGCAGCCTCAGCCCACAACACCGTCTCCTCAGCAATCCTTCCCGTTCTGGGGGCTTCACTTTCAAAGCTTTACGCAGGTGAATGCATATCTGAGTGAGGTAGCCTGGTTTCCGTCCATGGGCAGATACGCCCTCCCACAAACGGGCGAGCAGTACAAATTCTATCTCGAGAAGATTTGCATGGCGCTACGGAATATTCAGAATGTGTGGGATATGGAAGTCGCACCGTGGCAATTCGGCAAGTTTATACCAGGCGGAGAATGGACCAATCCTCGGGATATCGAAGCTATCGCTCACAACGTGATGTTCGCTGCGATGAAAATCCACGTCTCTGGTGTCACTGATTTTGCTCATATGCGCTCGGCTGATTACTCGCCGTTGGATAGGGAGGACATCGATTTTACCTTCCCTCAGCGCATCCATTTTGTTGCCTGCCTGTTCAACCACTCCAAGGGCGCTGCAGCTGAAGTCATGGCCAGAGTGAACATCGACAAGTACGTTGCTACACCAATCACCGCACTGCGCGGGTTGAAATACTTCGACGACAGCTGGGACAAGGCTACGCCGATGGAGAAGAGGACTTGGATGGAGGTCACGCCATACATAGGATCCGGGGTTACGCATCCATCGCCCGAGTTGCAAGCGCAATTGGCGGCCCTGGCAGCGGCCCGTTACCAACGAGTTTACAATGCCCGTCAGAGGCGCGATTCGGCTACGGGGTCCCCGATAAACACGAGAGACCAAGCCTCAGGAGAGCAAGGTGGAGGCATGGCCGGCAGGTGGCCGACTACTGCAAATTCGGAGCAAGTTAGTCCTTCCACCCAGAGTACGAACATGGGTCAGAGTCGGGCGCAATCGAATGTTCGCGTCGCACCTCCTGGTGGTAACGATCGGTTCCATTCTACCACTCGACACCATGGCCAGAGCTCAGGCGAAGGCGCAAACTCACCGGATATGGCTGGTATCTGACCAACACCTCTTGCTCTAGTCGAACCCGTGCTTTCGCAGCCTTGGGAATGGTGGCTCACGAGCACACTTTGAATGCGACAAAGTGTGTAGACCTGACATTCATTTCGCCATCGTGGCTGCTCTGGACTCTGTTGGAGAAAGAAACTCCCCAGATATTTGATTCTCCAACAACGTTGCCCATTTGTATGACCATGTACACATTGTTGAAATTCCATAGCGAGCATCGGATGGTCTGGCGCATGTCGACCACTACGAGTCACGACCTTAGAAGCGACAGGCCGCAAGTGATGTTATTTTGCTCTTTGTTCTTTCAAGCGATGGCGTTGGAGGCGATGGCGTTGGAAGCGGAGGCGGAAGTCTTCGCAAGGGCATCCCTAGTTGTAGCCGGAAACATCTTCACTTCGAAGGTGGCTCTACTTGCGGCCATCAGTTTTAGCGACATCGTAAATCAATATCACCAGATTCCTTTAAGTAAAAGGCGCCATGGAACGTACCGAGCGCCATCTGCAGTCCTTACTGGCTCCGTACTCTTCTTACGAAGGGGTCCATGATCGGTCTTGGTGGTTGTGAACGCGCCGAATCCGTCGCTGATTTTCGTGTAGCGTTTTAGGTGAATGTGAAATATCTCTAGCTATGGCTATACTAGATCCAGGTGACCAATGACATAATAGCTAAAGGTGAGCATGAGCGGCGCCTTCCTGCGGTTTGCGTGCCCAAAAACTCAATACAGCAAGCGCTCCTCGCCTCAACCTCTGCATTCACTTCTGAACCTCAACTACACTCTCCCATATACAGCGCCTGAGCATCTCGAGTCATTCGTATATTGCTGCCTTTGGTTACGATTCAACGCGACTGGTACAGTGTTGCAGGTCCGCGGTAAGATTGCTCTTACCAGTACGCTCACTAGACCATTATCGCATACTTGTCACAAATGGCGCTGTCGCAAGAACAATTTACGTCCCAGAAACAAGATTACCTGCTCGACACAGCAATGACTTCGCAGCAATTCGCCTCCGTTGGAACTGTTCCGAATATGATACCGCACCTCGCAGGCACGTCTAGGGAAAACGCAAGCGACCGTTTGACTTTCTTTCCAGAACTGGGAATCAAAGACTATGACTCACACTCTGGCATATTGTCCCTTAGCTCTTACCCTTCCGGTAATGCGACATCATCCCTAGATCTGGATCTTAGCATATCGCCTCATCGCCTGGAGCTCGAATCCTTGCCCCTTGTGGATAGTGATAATCATGGGCTCAGCTCTGATATGACCATGGTTGATTCAGTTTTCTACAAGAGCAAAACACAGGCTGTTAGTCAATTTACTCTGCCGCAACAACTACAAGACGTGTCATCAGTTGGGAATGTAATGCAAACCGCACCTGTTCCTTCAAGGCCATCGGGCATGAAAGCCAGTCGCCTCCCGTCAAACGATATTCCAAGAAAAGCACCACTGCAAGGAAACTCTCGCTCAAGAAAATCGTCACCCCAAGACGTTAGTCGGAAGATTCCGAAGCCTAGGCAACAGCGATCTACCAGCCGACAAGAGACGCCTGTTAGAGCTGCAGCATCAGTGCAGAAGCGTCGCCGAAGTGCAAATGGTGGACACCAGAGCACTGCGGTACAGTGTCCCGTAGTGCTATACGACGTTGATGGAGGCAAGAAAAGGACGAGGAATGATGGCGATCAGGACAGCGAAGATAGTGAGGGAGTAGAAGTGGTGAGAAAGATGGGAGACGACGAGAGAGAGAACGGAAGCGATACCTTCGAGACTACTAGCAGTGACAAAACAAATAGCGAAGAAGAGAGGAGACATGCAAGATGCTCTCGGTACAGAACAACAAAGACGAAGCGATCAGTCGAGGCACCATCGTCATTTCAGCCAAATCGCTCTCAAAGACAACGGCCAATGCACGAGTATGAAGTGCCCCTGGAACTAGAAGGCATACGCAAAGCTCTAGGTAAGAAGTAGTCGCCGCCGCCGCTTAACCTACCAAACAAAACACAAAACACTCTATGCTAACAATTACGCTTTTCCCCTTTCCCCACAGGTCCGGATAACTGGAACGAGTACGTATACCTGATGGAATCGTTATGGCTCAACAAAGTGACGGCACACGAGTTTGAGCAGGGCGCAAAAGCACTGTTCCGTATTGACCATGACGGGATGCGCAAAAGGATGAATAGCATCATGGTGACGAAGATGATTACGCCGCGACTTGAGGAGATACGAGATAGTCTGAATCGGTAATCTGAGTAGTGCGTTAATGCTGGCGGGAAGCTAGACTGGGGTAGAGTCGTAGGGCTGAACCGTTGGACGCCCCTGTGACGCTTGCGCGTCCTGTCAGATGGAGCCGAGATCCTAAAAAGGCAATAATTTAGTGGTTGCGCTTGTAGTGACGTTTTCTGCACGAGGGCATTTGCGATGGAATAAATTACCTGGAAGATGTATGTAATGGTGTGTATATATATCTGGCTCTGGCTTCAGTTCGCTTTCGTTTGTCTTTTTCGTTCTAGGACAAGACAGCAGACTTATATGTACAGAAGTGACGTATGGCGTACAAAGTAGTCAGCAGGATGATAATAGTAGTAATGGTGATGTGCATGTTAGACGGTCTAGTCTAATTGTTCATTTAGTCGAGAGCCTCCGTGTACAGGATAGATGTTCAGGAGGAAAGTCTAATCATGTTGTGAGTTGCTCGTGCGATAATTACGTTCGGCCTTTCTTTTCTATCCTTGGTAAGAGCAGGATTAGAGTTGAGAGACGCTGCAGTTGTCATGTCATACAGGTTGAAGGTGCGCATCTATACAGGGGGTTCAAAGATTGGTTGTCGGTTCTTGGTTGAGACCTGTTGACTCTACTGATGGTTTCCAGGCTCGGTGGCGTATAGTTCCTTTCCAAAGACTTTTCCTGATAGTGTTGACAATCTTGCTAAAGTGCAAAGGCTGAACGCTGTGAGTTCAGTAGTACAGCATTGCACATGCACACGCACACACACAAGCGTCTTTGCAATGCGTAAAAAGCTTAAATTTAAGTGTGCTCATTCTGTTGCATGGTTACTGACGAGATGACATGACGCAGCCATAGATGACGAGTCGACTGCCGTGAGATCTAGAGAAGGTGTTTTATCTGAAGCCGCCTCGGAGGTGGCCGGATCTCGAGTCTAGGTGTCCACGGTGGCACGGGTAAAACGGTAGCGTGATCTGAGGATTTCGACGCGCTACAGAGGAAGCCATCGAGGGCGGAGTTGTAAGAATTGAGCTTGTCGAAGCTATTTACTAGGGTTAGGGATGAGTGTGAGATGGAGTCCAAATCGGGTAATCCGGGCGTCGTGAGGACGCTAAAAGTGTGGGGTATTGTGGGTGGCCGGCAGCAACAGCACGCAATCCTGATATGCACTTGAATAGTAGCCTCATGAATTAAGAGAGGCATTGTCGCACGCGGTTCAGCAGGATCTGGCAGACACTTTTAGAATTCCCGGTGAACGGTAGGTTCTGCTGGTGCGACTAGTGGAGCGGTCGCAGGCAAGATGCGAGTGCTTTGCAACGGGTTTACCGCGGACCAGGTTGTTTGTGGTTGACCGGTGCTGCAAGCCGCCTGGGATGCGTGCCTGGGTTGTCGTGTTATCAAAACGCCGAGCTATAACCTGTTTATCGTCGAGCAATTTTATTTTTGCGAAACACGACAGGTCGTATGTTCAAGTACGTAAGCAGAGATTTTCTCCACAATGCATGACTCGGACCCCGCCACTGGATGCTGGAGACCAAGACCTGGAGAAAAATTTGGAGGCGTCCCCACCACCAATGTGTATGTCCGTGCATGCGAGCATTCGACCCACACTACATGCCATGGCTATTGGTCGAGAGCGCAGGCGGACCTAAGCTTTTGACAACCTCTTGGATCGTTGGGATAAGAGGAGTCAAGGTGCCCAAGCCGTCGCCGCGCGTACGCTATGCTGCTGGTCGTCTGGGTCGTCTGGGTCGAGACTGGCGGCAACTTGAAGCTATCCATCGAGGGCATTGTCAGCAAGTATAGGCTGGCAGCCAGCAGTTGGCGGATACCGCGTGACACAGTCGAGCAATAAGCTGAAGTTGGAGAGATGCAGATGGCGGCTAAAAGGCCCCAGGATCGGGCGTGGTAGTGGTGGGTGGTGGTAGTGGTGGCATGCAGCATGCTCACCCCTCGGCGGTCGTTGAGGCGGGTGACGGGTGAGGCAGGCGTGGTGCCGATCGTGCCGCTAACGACGTCGTCCCAAGACTCTAATCCCCGCTCCCGACAAGCCTCGAACCAGCCCAGCATGGCACCAGGCTCACCGCGACAGTTGTGCAGGGTACATACAGTACAGGGACTGCACAGAGACTGCACTGAACCCGGTTCGCCATGCCCTGCGTTGCAGACGCACACATGCCCAAGCAGACACAGACGTATCTTGTGTCATCTGCCTGCGCCATCATAAGTACATACATAACCAAGTCGCGTAACTAACAATGTATGTACATAAGCTGACGGCACCCCAGAAGAAAGATACTCGGTTCCCATGTGGCAGACCGGAAGGCAGCCGAGCAAAGGTAGCATTGTGGCGTGACCTAGCATGGGAGGCTGGCACAGGGTGAGGTCATGGACACCGGGAAGCGCGACGCCTTGGGGTCGGTGCCAAGTGGTTACAAACAAACGTGTGGCTAAGATAGCCGCCATTAGCTTATCCACGCTTACTCCATGCGGGCTTGCTGTGGGGATCTCCGCGAACAATCCCCGCCTCTCCCACAATGGCATCCCGTTGGCCAGCTCCCGGTGAACGCCATTAGTCCTCATTCTCGGAACTTGTTACACCTGCTGTGTACCGTTGAAGGCTCCACTTTTAGGCCTCCCTTTCACTCTTTGCCTCCTCCACCTATAAGATCGGCGCCCTCAACTCGCCCGTCACCCGTTCCCTTTTCTTTTCAACTTCTTCGCTCCCACACATACACACGCACTCGTGTATGCAGCTGGTTCTTCCCAATCCGTGAAACTGCCCAGCACCACCCAATATCATGGACGGAAAGGACAGCGAGCCCACCACTCACACGGAGAAGGACGTCATCTCCCACCCGGAGAAGGAGTCCGCCTATGCTCCTGTCACCGAGCACATTGCTGATGCCACCGCTCGTCGCTCGTCTGTCGCTCATAATGTCGTCGAGAACCCATTGACGCGCCAGTCCAGGGAGGAGTGTAGCTTTGCTGCTGAGGAGTGGGCCAAGAAACATGGCCTTAGCGAACACACCACCCTGTTCCGCAAAGCAGCTCTTGTTGCCCGCGACCCGGATCGCTTCGAGATGCTCACCGAGCTTGACGACGTCGAGCGAAATGCCCTCATCTACGAGCGCGACCACAAGTGGCACGGCCCCACCATGCTGTGGTACTCAATCGGTCTATGTGCTGTCGGCGCTGCTACCCAAGGCTGGGACCAAACCGGTTCAAACGGCGCCAACCTGTCTTTCCCAGAGGAATTTGGTCTGATCGAGCGAGGTGCATGGGGCGAGTGGATCGTTGGACTTATCAATGCCATCATCTTCCTTACTGCTGGGCTCATTGGTGCCTTCATTGTCGACCCGCTCAACAAGTACCTTGGCCGCAGAGGTGAAATCTTCCTCACCGCCCTCTGTCTCACTGCTACTCCCATTGGTTCCGCTTGCGCTCAATCATGGGAGGGCTTGTTCGCCGCTCGCTTCATCATGGGTATCGGTATCGGCGCAAAGAACGCCACAGTCCCCATCTACTCCGCCGAAATGGCTCCGCATCGAGTCCGAGGCGCTTTGGTCATGTTTTGGCAACTCTGGGTCGTCGTCGGTAAGAGAAACGCCCCATTCCTTGAAATTTCAGTCATCGCTCATCACTGCATATAGGCATTTTCCTAGGCTTTTGCGCCAATGTCATTGTCAAAGACACAGGCAAAATCTCGTGGCGCTTGCAACTGGGTTCAGCCTTTATTCCTTCCTTCATTCTGATGGTTGGCATCTACTTTTGCCCAGAGTACGTACTTGCTGCTTCGTCAGATGCTGTATCAGACAAAATGCTTACATGACTTCAGGTCTCCTCGATGGCTGATGAAGCACGGCAAGGTTGCTCAAGGCTTCAATTCCATGAACAAGCTGCGCGCACATCCCATCATCGCCGCACGTGACTACTACTACTCGTATGTCATCTACGAAACCGAATTGGCTGTTGCACAAGGAGCCGGTTACTTCGACCGTTTGTTTGACTGCTTCCGTGTGCCCCGAATTAGGCGTGCCAACTACGGCGCCTCGACTGTGATGATTGCGCAGCAGATGTGCGGCATCAACATCATTTCTTTCTACAGCTCAACCATCTTTTCTGAAGCGGGTTACAGCACGGATCAGGCCTTATATGCATCCCTCGGCTACGGTGCTATCCAAGTCGTCTTTACTATTCCCACGCTGTTTCTCATCGACACAAAGGGCCGTAGGACCCTTTGCATGTGGGTAAGTTAGATTGCAGTTCCCGTGGTCTTTCACCGCTGACCCAATTCTATAGACTTTCCCTTTTATGTGCATCTTCTTGCTGGCAGCAGGTTTGTCACTCCTTCAGCCTGATACTGTCGGCAAAGCCGCCAGAGTCGGTCCTGTCGTCCTGTTCATCTACCTCTTCACCATCATGTACTCGCTCGGAGAAGGACCGGTTGCGTTCCAGTACTCTGCAGAGGTCTTCCCTACCATTCAGCGTGAGCAGGGAATGGCCTGGGCTGTTTGCATCAACAACACCTTCGCCGGTGTTCTGTCTCTCACCTTCCCCCGTATGGTGTCGGTCATGACACAGACGGGTGCATTCGGTTTCTACGCTGGACTCAATCTGATTGCGTGGGGCATGATATTCTGCTTTCTCCGCGAGACCAAGCAGCTCACGCTCGAAGAACTGGACCAAGTCTTTAGTGTGCCCACAAAGACGTACCTTCACTACCAGATCACGGAGCAGGTGCCATACTTTCTCAAACACACTATCCTCCGCCAGAAGATTCCCGAGCCACCGCCAGTCATTGAAAAGGGCAACGGGGCTGAGACTGTCCCTACAGTCTAAGACACGAAAAAAAAAGTCTTGTCATGCGCTGTTTGAGCTTCTTTGCATGCGAAGCGGAGGAACGAAATCATAAATTCCATGTAGTGAATAGCGCTACTGAAGTAATACCAATGTCTGCATTCAGCCTTTGTTCTTTTTTCTCTCTCTATTTGGTGAAAAAAAAAACGAGAGTATTGAATAATTGAAGTCAAGATTTGTGAGATAATGCAGAGCGAATAATTCTACTAACGAACATGCCGTTTGAAACCTTAAAATCATTACGTGTTGTGGAAGAGTTGATTCTGACTAAACCATGTTATCAGCACAGTTTCTCTATTTGTTTCCTTACTAATTTCAACTTGAATCTCTTGGTTTTGCTTTAATTTGTCTGTCCCACATGCGTCCCATACTTAGATTCTGCACTAGCACGGTATTTTTGTAATGTTCTCGCTATATGCGTGCGAAGAGAGAGAGAGAGAGAGAGAGAGAGAGAAAATGTAACAACATGGGAACGAGAGAATAGTATAAATTGCAATGAATGAAATTTTTTCAATCGACAGAATATACATCTCGTTTCTAACACACACGCACACACACAATAGTAGACTTCATGTCCCTCAAACACAGATAGTGCTATATTGCAATGAATTTGTTTATTTCAGAGGTACGTACATGACTACAGATACCAGTATTAAACATCAGGATGCACATGGCTTGCGGAGATAAGAGGGAGAAGAAAAAAAAAAAGAAGAAGAAGAAGAAGAAGAAGAAGAAGAAGAAGAAGAAGAAGAAGAAGAAGAAGAAGAAGAAGAAGAAGAAGAAGAAGAAGAAGAAGAAGAAGAAGAAGAAGAAGAAGAAGAAGAAGAAGAAGAAGAAGAAGAAGAAGAAGAAGAAGAAGAAGAAGAAGAAGAAGAAGAAGAAGAAGAAGAAGAAGAAGAAGAAGAAGAAGAAGAAGAAGAAGAAGAAGAAGAAGAAGAAGAAGAAGAAGAAGAAGAAGAAGAAGAAGAAGAAGAAGAAGAAGAAGAAGAAGAAGAAGAAGAAGAAGAAGAAGAAGAAGAAGAAGAAGAAGAAGAAGAAGAAGAAGAAGAAGAAGAAGAAGAAGAAGAAGAAGAAGAAGAAGAAGAAGAAGAAGAAGAAGAAGAAGAAGAAGAAGAAGAAGAAGAAGAAGAAGAAGAAGAAGAAGAAGAAGAAGAAGAAGAAGAAGAAGAAGAAGAAGAAGAAGAAGAAGAAGAAGAAGAAGAAGAAGAAGAAGAAGAAGAAGAAGAAGAAGAAGAAGAAGAAGAAGAAGAAGAAGAAGAAGAAGAAGAAGAAGAAGAAGAAGAAGAAGAAGAAGAAGAAGAAGAAGAAGAAGAAGAAGAAGAAGAAGAAGAAGAAGAAGAAGAAGAAGAAGAAGAAGAAGAAGAAGAAGAAGAAGAAGAAGAAGAAGAAGAAGAAGAAGAAGAAGAAGAAGAAGAAGAAGAAGAAGAAGAAGAAGAAGAAGAAGAAGAAGAAGAAGAAGAAGAAGAAGAAGAAGAAGAAGAAGAAGAAGAAGAAGAAGAAGAAGAAGAAGAAGAAGAAGAAGAAGAAGAAGAAGAAGAAGAAGAAGAAGAAGAAGAAGAAGAAGAAGAAGAAGAAGAAGAAGAAGAAGAAGAAAAAACTGTACACTTCCTTTTTCAGACCCTTTCAAAAACCCTTGAGTCGACGCGCGCATGGTTCAAAAACAAGACGAAGAGCAAGAACAAGAAGAGGTGGTGGTGGTGGTTGCAACCAACACGGAAAACAAGTGGCGGTAGAACATCTCTCGTCGGTCCCTGAATGTCGCTATACGAGCAGTTTGGTCCTTGTTCATCGATTCTTTCTTCTCAAGGCGACATTTCCTGACTGGAATTGTCCATGCTGTTCCTGTGGGATATGCTTTGGTTGTTTCTGTTGTCGCTTACAGATGTACTGTCCTTACGCACGCCTGCGTTGATTGGACCACTCGGCGTAGGGCCATTCCTGTTATTGTTGTTCATGTTATTGTTGTTGTTGTTCGTATTACTGCTCGCATTGATATTCATGCCGGCGCTTGCATTATTATTCATGTTGCTGCTGCTCACGTGACTGTGCATATTGGGACTCTGTGTAGGAGCCGCCATGTTGCCATTGACCGAGTTTCCGTGCATGTTGATACCAGGACCGTGCATGCTCGGTCCAGCCATATTCGTGTGCATGCTGTTTCGGTTCGTGGCCATTGGTCGTCCGTTGGGCATTCCGCTTTGCATGCTGTTGCCCATGATGGCGCCATTCTCGTCGACAAGAGGCCAAAATCGCTCTGCCAGCCAACATATCTGCCGGAAGACTTCTTCACAGCGCACCATCTCTTCCTTGCCGTCCCGTGTGGTTGTGATGTTGGCTAGTTCATCAACAAGTGCGCGCGTTGCATCAAGAAACTTGTTGGCAGCAGGCGAAGTCCAGTTGGGTATGAGGACTTGCTGGAGTACGGCGATGTGGGATTCACTGATGGGCGTGGGATGAGAATTAGAAAAGGTTGAGGCGTATTGCCATGCCGAACGATAGGCCTGTGAGGTGTCAGTCTTGCGCGCATTGTCTTTTCTGGCATGTAACGTACGTGCTCAGTCCCCCAAAGTACAACCATGCCCTCTAGGAGAGATGCACTCGAGCCACTCGCAGTCATCAAGAGATCTAGCATCCCACGAGTAACGGGACTAGGCGACTCTGAACCTAGAGTCAGACCATATTTTGTCGCAGTAATCTCATAGAACTGCATTTCGCGGCGCATATTGTTCAAGGCTGAGATCAAGAGGTCCATGGTCCGATACATGGGGTGGAACTGAGAATTCTGTACCTGCGGTAACCGGATCTTGGCCAGCAGCTGTCCGACGAAGCGTATGTATCCACGCGCATAGTGTCCGTCTTGTGCCAGCCACTGCAACAACGGCTCCGCTCCCAGGGACCCGCAGCCAGCATGCGACAAGAAGGGTCGCTGAGTTGCTTGTCGGAATGGGCCGGCGCAAATGTTGAGGAGATGCGAAGTCAGAGAGGGAGTGGGATTTGGAGCCGGGACAGTCTTTGGTGCGATAATGGGCTGGCTATCGCGGGCACGCTTGCTGGTGTTGGGACCCCGCCGTTGGACCTGGAGGTTTGGGTTGGGCTGTTGTCCACTAAATATCTGACTAGGACCAGAGGTCATGGACTCAACTGGAGTCGCATCCTCCCGCTGCTGCTGCTGCTGCTGCTGCTGTTGCTGTTGCGCAAGAAGGTGCGCCTGCGCATCCGACGAGGCGAGGTATGCCTGGCAGTCCTGCAGATGCTCGATCTGGCGCGTCGTGTTCTTTGCGCGAACGTAGCCGCAGTGGCGACAGCGGACCTTGTTGCATTTGGACGGTGTTTCTTGGTCCTGGAACTCGGCAAAGGCACGCCTGATGTCCGGGTTGGCATGTCTGCCCATAGCGGCCTGCCATCATGGAGGTTAGCCAGGTAGCAGCATTGTGGTCTTGCGACAAAAAGTCGGGTAAATGGCGGGTCGGATGCGAATGGAGATTGTAACAGGACGGGTTGACACAAGCAAGCGAAAGTATGCGGGACAAGTGGAGCTCACCTCGAATCCAGCTGTCGCAAGAGGGCGTACTGTACTGTGGACTGTGTATTGTAACAATGGCGGTACGGTATCGCCCCTCGCCCCAATCTGCTAGGACGGCCACAGCGTCGTTACCTCAGCCCGCCGCCCGACCGTTTGTCCCCTGTGCCGCGCCCTTGAGCCATCATCACCTCACCTCACCTCGCACCTAGAGCTGCACCGTGGGCCATGTGAAGCCTGCACGCCCTCCGAGCACATACTCATCAAGATTGCAACGTCAGCGAACTCAGACCCGATGCTGCTACTGCACACTGGCAGTTGCGTGGTCGCGTGGCCGCTCACGTCGGTGTGGGGACCTTAGTCAACCACGTTCTGTTTGTTAAGTTGCATGCGAAATATTTCCGCCGTTTCGATCGGCCCGGCCATGGGTAAAGAATTGCCGCCCCGGCCAAGTCGGCATCGCCGTACAGGAGGGTACGCTGTCCCAGACACCTTCCGATGAGCTGCATACTACGTATGAAGACATGCAGCAAAGAATCATACCGGCTAGACGCATGCCAGTCTGGTGAGCGTGACAAGCCAGACACGGCGACGATACGCGTCACGTGCACTCCGGAACAGCATATCCGCCGTTGAAGTCTTCACTACCAGCGTCATGGTGTCGAAGCTCGGTCAAAGTATCGTCACTGTCGCTTCACCAGTGCTGTATGCTCACCAACACGTCAGGCGCCGTCAACCAAACATGGCCACACCATAGCTTGTTTCGCTCGACCAAGACAGCCGCGCCTCTTTCGTCTCTTCGCCTTGGCCCAAGGCAGCAACGGGTCGACTACAGTACACCTAAGAGACATCGTGATCAATGACGCGAGCCACGACCGCCGGAGAGGCATGGCGGCAGGCAGATTCGCGGTCGGGTACCCTAAGCACATGAACCTCGGCGTAGGTCCAAGGCGCATCCCGCTAACAAGGCGTGCAAAAGTTCTTGTGTGGTCACAAGCCCACGGGATGACGCGCGCTGCTTGATCTGGTTCCGACGGACGGCTGCGCTAGAACAGGTATCGTGCATCTTCCCCACAGGTACCAAGCTTTGGAGATCGCACGCCGTCGTGCGCTCATTCCCGCCGAACCACTGCTACCCACGACGGCAAACAAGTTGCATGTACATTCACGTCCGGTGTTTGAGAACCAGCTCCCGTGATGCGCAGAACGAAGTGGGCGGCGGTAGATGCATCAAGAGCAAGGCAGTCGGCTTAGTGACGTTGCTGTGGGCAGACGTGTCCATGGCAGGCGATGCAACACGCCATCTACGTATGTACTGTGCCTGTTTCTTTTACCGCAGATGCACTTGTCAACTCGACGCATGCGGGAACGATCAGTCCCCGCGGGCTGCCTGAGCTCGACAGTGCTGTCATGTCTTGAGCTCTTGTATGCAGATCTTTGACTCGGAAGAAAGGGTATTTGGGCTCACGTGCTTGGCAGATCATAGGGTCCAAGGAGGCGCCCAATCAAGACGCCATGCTGTGTGTCCTTTCCCCGCAACGCCGTCTTTGACAGACCGGTGGCGCTGCAGGGCAGGGCGCATGACATTGCAGCAGTCCTAAGCTTGTGTCGCCGAGTGACATGCTGCAGCTATGAGATCCAACTCAGAGTACGGTACCAGGCCCGCAAACGCGACGACGTATACTATGCTAGGCCAAGTAACCCACCGCCCACCAAAGCTCTCGGCATCTTGACTGCAACCTGTGCGCATCACCTCGGCATCTAACTGGCTGCATCTCGCCGATCCCCACATCATCGCCATCAGCCCCTGGGCCAATCAGCGCCCTGTACCTGAGGTCCCCCGACTACCTATGCCAAGTGCATGTACCTCTGTGTTGTACCTCCTGATTGCACATGACCCTAGATCTTACGCTCCACGTTAATCATGGCCAAGGCGTTGGAGGCCCAGTCCTTCCACCGCTTAATTCCGCGACAGTTTCCTGGCCTGGTTAGACACGCAGCCCGGCCGTGGCTTCTCTCCCTTCTCCTTCCAAGCCGTTGCGTCATCGCGTCAGTTGCCAACCGACTTCTACCTCCGAACGAGTAACGATGTACACACTCATCCAACGCAGCCAGCTTGTCATTCGTCGGCTGAACTACGGTTGGTCGCTTCGCCGACGCCTTGGTCGACACCGCTCTGTTGGTGTCTAGGGTAGCTCGTCCCACTAGCTAGGATGCTTCTACACGAAGTGAGGATCAACCCTACCTCGCAAAACAGCACCAAACGCATGCTTGTTGCGTGGGCATGACTGAAGGCAAAAACTGGGGCAAACTGGCTGCTGCGCTGGCATAGGCCTGGGCTTGGGAACATTTGCCAGTATGGGATTTAAAGGCGGTATGACCCCAGCTGTATATGCTTTGTTCAACAAGAAGCCTCAACAAGAAACCTCAACAACATTCAACACACACATACCTTCTATACTTGCAAATCCCCCCTTTAAATACGACCTCTTCGACTCTCGATTAGTTGAGTAACACACTACTCTTCTTCATCATGGTCGGACGTTGGACTACCGCAGCGGCCATTGGCCTGCTCGCTGTGAGCACAAACGCATCTCCCCTAGAAACTGTGAAACGACAATCGGCTGGTTACAAATCACCATCGTTTGACTTTGGTGGACAAAAGGTCCGCGGTGTCAACACTGGTGGTTGGTTCGTCCTGGAGCCTTGGATCACGCCCAGCATCTTCGAGGGCAACGATGCAATTGACGAGTACACACTCGCTGGCGCAATGGGTAGGGACGCCGCACAATCCAGGCTGCAAAACCACTGGAACACATGGTTCACGCAAGACGACTTCAACCAGATGGCCGCCGCCGGTCTCAACATTGTCAGAATTCCCATCGGCTGGTGGAGCGTACTCCCGCAAGATGGCATGCCATACATAGCCGGAGCCTATGACAAGCTTGCCGAAGCCCTTGACTGGGCTCAGGCCGCAGGCCTCAAGGTCATGATTGATCTTCATGGCGCACCGTTGTCGCAGAACGGCTTTGACAACTCGGGCGTGCGTGGCTCCGTTGGTTGGACTCAAGGCGACTCAGTCGACTACACCAAAAAAGTGCTGAACAAGATCCGCGATGACCACGCATCACATCCCGCTGTCGCCGCCATTGAGCTCCTCAACGAGCCTCTGGGTCCGAATCTAGACATGAACACTGTCAAACAGTTCTACATGGACGGCTGGGGCAACCTGAAAGACTCGGGTGTTGCTGTGACGTTCCACGACGCCTTCCAAGGCGTGACTTCGTGGAACAACTGGGGCGGTGGCATGTGGAACTTGCTTCTCGACACTCACCACTACGAAATCTTTGACAATTCCGCCGTCGCCATGAGCATCGACGACCACGTCAAGACTGCTTGCGGCTTTGGCAAGCAGATGGCGTCGACTGGCAAGTGGACCATTGCGGGAGAGTGGACTGGTGCCTTGACCGACTGCACCAAGTGGCTCAACGGCAAGGGCAGGGGCGCGCGCTACGATGGCACTTTTGAAGGAAGCTCGACGGTCGGTAGCTGTGACGGCAAGTACACCGGTACTGTTGCCAACTTGTCCGGCGACTACAAGAACGACATTAGACGCTACATCGAGGCACAGCTTGATGCCTTTGAAATGGCTAACGGCTGGATTTTCTGGACATGGAAGACGGAGAGTTCGCCGGAATGGGACATGAAAGCTCTTCTAGCCAACGATGTCTTTCCTCAACCATTGACTTCGCGAAAGTGTGAGTAAACCCCCTTGTTGGTATTGTTTTGACGCAGTATGAGCCTGAAGCTGACAACCACCAGACCCTGGCCAGTGCGGCTAAGCAGCTTGATGTTGGTGTAGCGTGCGCTTAATGCTCCTGACTTCTTTGTTCTTCTTGCATCAAAGTCTGCGCATGAGGCTTGCTCGCTCCACCAGTAAGTATGCGTGCATCCCACGCACTGATGAGATGATGATGTTACGAATTCCATTTCGCCTCGAGATACCCCGACGCGTTCGCTCGTTTTTACCCGGGGCCCCGCTTGGAAGCGCACGCCTACATGCTTGAACAGGCTGAACAGGCCAAAACCCAAAGGCTACAGTCTCACAAGTTGGCTGTCCGGCAAATTGTATACATGCTGAGCGACGGTATGAATGTAGTGTAGAGGCTTACAGTTTGGCGACTTGTACATATGACGCAAAAACAATAGTTTAGCTTGTCGAATTGAGAGATGAAGATTCCCAACGAGCAGACTGAAACAAGTGCAAATGACCGTGTCGCAGCGTGAAGTCGCAGAGGGGTGCGTTCTTGGCAGCCGGCGGCAATTTACGGGCTTATCGTCAGTGGGTGGAGCGTCATGACGATTCCGGCCTGGCAGTGTCAAGGACGGCTCGCTTACAAGGAGGTAAGAGATGCAAGACGATGGCGGCGTCCCAAGTGCATTACTCTCCTTTTCTTTTCGCTTCCAGCTGGTGGCCTAGACAGTAGGAGCCGCCAGGCCGAGGGCGAGGCTTTGGATAGCTTTGGATGGCCTGCATGACGGTTCCTGGAGCTAATGTCGGTTGGGTGCAGTGGGCGGCGCATCGCATCGCGTTCCCTTACAGGGGCGCGCACATCTGCAGCAACGTCAACGGCGCACAGTGACGGCGATGCCTGAGCCATCCTGGACCTGGAGATGAACATGAACCTGAACGCGAACGTAAGCAGTAATACGTAGTCGTAAGAACTGTGACGCTTCGCGCGCTCATCTCCCGCGTTGCCAGTCAGCCAGCACAAACAAGCTGGCGGGCGCGAAGCTCGTCTCCCTTGCTTCAGGCGTTCTCCCGATGCACCAACTCTGGGCCCAATCTCCAGAAATAGGCCGTGCCAGGCTCACCGGTAGCGCCACCAGGGCTCCTTGAACTCCTTGAACTCGATAGCACGAGCAGGCCGCAATCTCCTTTTTGCGCCGCTATTCGCCCAGCGGGCAGACTGTGAGGCTTTCGGGCCTAGCGGGTGAATGCAGGTACGTGGGTAGCGCCGGCTGCACAAAGTCTATCCAATCTCAAGTCAGCACTAGCAGAGGTATCCATCCCTGCATAGGACCGTTTGGGGGCCGCTTTCAATAAGAATGCTCATGCCGCTTCGCCCTCTGCTGCCTTTCTTCCCTCCCCCATCCTCCAGTATATTACTGCAGCCTACAGAAGACTTTTGTTCTTCAGCCAGTCCTTCCCAAACCTTCCCACAGTCGTCACTCATTACCACTTGCTTTTGCAAAGCTACCTAATTTTTCTTGATATCCCAGCGATAATCTAATCTACACACACACACCAAAAAACAAACAAACAACCAGTCACAATGTACACCAACGCTGCCATTGTCACCTTCTTCGCCGGCTTCGCCGCTGCCCAGCTCCATGCCCCCGTTGGCGACCCAAAGGGTAACGCCATCACCCGTCCTTTGAACGAGGTAAGTCTTGCATCTCGCCCGTGTTACCATGGTCGTCGCATCCTCTTGTGTTGTGACGCGTGCCCGGCGGCGCGCTTCCAAAGCCAAATCAAACCAAACTGGAGCTAACCCAATCCATCAGATCGTCCCCAAGTGCGAGCCCTTCACCATCACCTGGGAGCCAACCACCTACAACACCGTCTCCGTCCTGCTCCTCAAGGGCCCCTCCAGCAACGTTGTCAAGTTCGGTCCTGCTCTCGCCCAGGGCATTGCCAACAGCGGCAGCCTTGCCTGGACCCCTGCCTCTGACCTCCCCGTCACTGAGGGCAACACTGGCTACGGTCTTCAGATCATTGACGACAAGACTGGCCAGTACCAGTACAGCACCCAGTTCGGTATCTCTGCCGGCAACTGCAAGGACACCACCCAGTCCTCTGCTGCTCCCTCTCCCAGCGCGCCTGCTCCTGCTGCCTCCAGCTCTGCTGCTGCTGCTGGCTACCCAGTTGCTTCTTCGCCCGCTGCTGGATACCCGGTTGCCTCTGCCACCCCGGTCGCCCCGGTCGCCCCCTCCAGCGTCTACCCTACCCAGGCTCCCTACCCCACCACCATGGTCTCTGCCCCTGCCGCTGCTGGAACTGGTGCCCCCTCCTACAACTCAACCGTCAAGCCCTCTGGTTCCCCTATGGGCAACACCACCACCCCTCCTCTTCCCGAGCAGACCACCAACGCCGCTTCTGGCCTCTCTGCTGGTGTCGGTCTCGTCGGTGCTGCTGCCGCCGTCGCTGCTTTCATGCTCTAAGCATCTCCTTTATCTCTTGTGATCCGTCTGAGAGGTTAGTTGTTGCTGGGAAAGTTTTTATACCAATCTTTTTTTTTCTCCTTTTGTTCAGAGCCTGGGAGGAATAAAATTTGGTTAATGTCATGATTGCCTTCGATCGTATATACCAATCCGTCTTCGATATGTAGCCATCTGGAGTGTTCCCAACTATGGGGTTTATTTACCAGTGTTGGAGTGCATGTCATCTTTTTATGTGTCTGAGTGTGCGTCCCTGTGAGGATAGACAAACGATTTCGCATGTGTGTGTGTGCGTGTGTGTTAGTACAAGAAAAATGTTAGCTTTGTTGATTCAAATGCATGGTGCCCGCCCCTGTGGAACTTGACAACATCAACCGTGAAACCATGTGCTATCCGCTCGGCCTGAGTAAGATTGGCATGTGAACGTCTCCCTCTTGGATTCGTCCAGTCATAATCAAACGCCGTCGTACCTCACTCAACTTCTCTCTCTCTCTAAGATAATCATCAACGATGAGGGAAGACAACGGGGACCAACGTAACTAGGAGATAAAACCCCCATGAATTCTAAGTGTGGTACCGGAACGAAGAATAGGGTATATACAACACATGTGCTTCTCTTTCTCTCTTTTCTTTTTCTTTTTCCTTTTCTTTTTCTTTTTCCACATTTCTAGCTTTTTTGTTTTCTGTCATCTGGGAAATACATGGGTTCTATGATCTCTCTCTCCCCATACTGGTTAATATGGGAGAGAGAGAGAGAAAGGGAGAGAAGAGAAAAGATAAAAAGGCGGAGGGAAGAAAGTATGTCTAGCAAGAGAGAATTGTTGAACCAAGAAGAAAGGAAAAAAGAAAGAAAGAAAGAGACTCGATATGGGTATATGTACGCGAACCAAAAGAAAGAAAAAAAGAAGAAGAAGAGCATAACCGTGAGCATCGTAACCAGGGTGTCCTGAACCCCCTTTCCCCCTCCTCCCCACCTTGCCTTCCACACCTCCATTATATACAAAGTCCCCAACCCTCCCTTTCAAGATTGCCAGCCTCGCAAATCACATGATAACACATGCCGTCTTCCTCTTCTCCTTCTTCTTCCCTTTGTCTTTGCCCTCGGCAGTACCCGAACCATGCATGACAGCGCCATCCATCTGCGAAGCACCACTCCTTGCACTAAGTGAGTTTCTTCTACCCGGCGCCGCCGCTGCTGCTCTATGCGAAAAGGCTGCAGGGTGACTGGGACGTGGGGGCGCGCTGACGGGAAACTGGTGCGCCGGCTCCAAGTATTGATGGTTAATCGTCGGCGGGATGAGAGGCGGCAGAGCCGCATTTCTTGGATCCACATTTGCTCTAGGCGCTGACGGGGGCGTGTTTGCGTACGGAGTAGGAGACAGGTTGTTCTGCGCAACGGGGCGGCGCTGTACCTGTGGTGCGGAGACGTGGCGGGTGCTAGAACTTGGTGGATTTAAGGTTGGTACAGCAGGAGACGAGTAGAGATCAAGGTTGGTTTGTTCTGAGAATGGCGTCCTTATGGCGTGTGGACGGCGAGGAGAGAGGGGTCTCTCTGTGGATGTAGAGAGCGTCGGGAATACAGGTTGTGTAGGGGGTAAAGAATTATATGTCGCTTGATGTGCTGACGGTCGGATCGCTGAACTTCGTCTTGTTTGTAGCGGATCTGAAGTTTGGGGAGCGGGATAAGTGAATGGGTGAATGAGAGACGGTCTGCGACTTTCTTGACCTGGAGAAGAGGAGGCGTCGCTCGAGGAAACAGATTGCTGGCGATGCTGGTAGGGATGTGACGGCATTGGCGAATGATTTCCAATTCCAGACATATTGGGTAATACAGGGGCGGACGGTTGCGAAGAGTATGAGTTCGCGCTTGGTAGTGGGGGTACCGGAGGCGCGTTGGGGTGACTCAAGCTAACGCTTTCTGCCGCTGCCGCTGTAGCTGTATATGCTGGCGGTGGTGGCACCCAATTATCCGCGTCGCTCTCATGGGGAAGCTCTCGGTGTCCATCAGCACGACGATACTCGAGGGGCCTGAACGGCAATGCCCTTAGATGCCGACGGTTTGCAGGTGATACAGCTGCCACAGTAGCAGCTCTCGCCAGTGACGTCTGCGACCTTGGTTGTTGGTTATCGTATGGCACTTCGAACATGGCCTGCGCCTCCTCTGGTGTCAGCGCTTCAGACTCGTCAGATGCCCTTGCTGGCCGCAGTGCATTCGCAGCAGAAGTACGTGAGCGGTGAACAGGCGTGGACCCGATCCTCGAGTTTCTCCGTGATACAGAACCACTGCGGTCTTGGGCTCTCCGCTGAGCGAGAGTTCTGGTCCGCACCAATTCAACCTCACGGTCAAAATCAATCAGACCTTCTGGCAGCATCTCTCCAGGACACAGCGGATCGAGATCGTACACTGTCTCCAAGGGTGTTGGCGTAACGCTTCCAAGAGGTTTCGTTTTATCGAAATCGAGGACGATGAGTACTCCTTTTGATCCTAGTGGCGCTCCAAGGACCTCGTTTTCATCAGGAACGATGCTCGAGTTTCCAACAGCCACGAGTCGTTGAACATTGGCATTTAGTCGGACCCATCTTAGCACACAAATCTCTTGCAATGTCCCCGCATCGTCGTTTGCTACCGGTATGCAGAAGCAAGGCTGAATTGGGGCTTCCAGTTTTGACTTTTCGCTCGGGTTGTAGTCCCAACCCGGAACTTGATAGATCCATATGTTGGTCGTGCCCTGTATCCGTAGAGCAACGGCTGCCAAGTCAGCATTGGGCGACACAGCAGGCATGGCGTCGTCGACAAACTCTGAGCGCGTCCAACGTTGGTGGTCAGGAAGAAACATCTTGCGCTGTGTGAAGCGCTGACAGGCAATGTCGTAAATACCCCAGGAATCCTCCTCGGCATTGAAGGCAAACAGTTCGTTGAAGGTGCCAGTGTCTGCATCTGGGAGAAGCGTAGCCTGGCGCGCTATCCTTGCCGTTTCTGGGAACAGAACCGAACCCGTCCATGCTGCTTCTGGTGGTTGCGGTATTGGCTCTCCCTCTTCTGTAAGAGGGCCATCGTACAGACCAGGCAGAACAAACAAGGCAGAACCATCCGACTTTCGTGCGTATCCCGTGATGAGCAAGGTCCTCCCGTCGTCTGAGAACTCGAGCGCATCCCCCGCAGGCCCCGAAAGCGTGCGCCGTAGGGTTTCGGGCACTTCTGGACCAATGGCTATGACCTCGATGCCAAACTTATTCCCCGTTATGAGTATGCGTGAATCAGGTGATATAACAACAGAGCTGGCCTCGTGTACCAGCATGATGGTCCGTCTCTTCGTGATCTGATCGTTTCCCTCGCCGTGTATCTCGTACAGGTCGACCTGAGAAGGCCGCGAGAGCACCGCGAGGAGAAAGCCATCTTCGGTAATGTCAATGGCGACCGGTTTGCGTCTGACCTGCAACGTTCGGGCCCACAACCGCGGCAGCTCCAATGTCTTGATCAGAAACAAGTTGGAGGCAGAGTAGACGGCCACAAATCCGCCCTTGCGCGAGACACTGACATCAAAGCTGTCGGGTAGTGCAGACGACGAAGCAGTGTTGGAGACGAGTGCGAGGAGCGAGATGGTAGGATGTGCATACGGCGGGTTTGCTATTGGGGTTTCTGTGCTGGGGCGGTCGTCATAGGTGGTGGCCGAGGTCATGGCCGTCGAATGGTCCGAGGACGAGAGGGTGTCAAGGTTGGCGATGGACGAGGCCGAGAGCAGTGTGTTGATGAGTTCGTCATCGCACGAGTCTTGCGAGCTCACCGAGGCAGAGTGGGTGCGCTCTTGGTACGCCACCCGGCTTGGTTGAGCAGTGCCTTCATCGCTGGCGAAGGCGACGCCCTTTGCTCTGGCCTGGGGGCTTGGTTTTGTCGTCGTCGTTCCCGGGTTGTGATGGTGCTTGGCCTGCCCCACCATTTTAGACCCCGTAGTCTTCTACCAAGGCGGATGGTTCGCGGGGGGATGGGTGGGTCGAGGGGTTGCAGTTGTAAAGAGAGGCAAAGAGAGGGAGAGAGGGGGGGTCAGGTAGGCAGCGACCCCATGGCCCCCAGTGTGTCCGTCGTCGAGGCTCGTGTGTGTGGTGGCTAGCAATGGCAAAAGCAAGTCGAGCGCATTGTGATGATCAGTAAAAGAAAGACAGGGGGGACGTCGGTCGATGTCTATGTGTTCTGGATGTAAGCCAGGCATGCTGTCGGGGGGGAGGGGGGTCACGTTGGTGCATCCTGGCTGGCTGCGCGTGGCCGATCTGCCGCTAACACCTTTCGTCTCATGCCGTGTGCGCGCCGGGTTTCTATTTACAGCACCGAATGTGCTTGTTGGTGGCCGCAAACTCGTATCTCTCCAGATAAATCCTGTACGCAGAATCCTCACGGCTTCTGACCGCCACAAGCATCTGCACGATATGACCGACGACGGCCTTGTTTCTCGTAGCCTCGGCAGGCCAGTGGCGACAGGCTGGCAACGCTGGCAACGCTGGCAGAGGCTCTCCCTTGTGACGTCGCATTGCAACTCCTGGGAGCTGAGCTGGCTGGTAGCGGACCGCCTTTCGGGCCCTGCCTAACAAGAGGCTAGCCAGTCGCGCGCCCCTACACTTGCAGCTGCAAAACGCGCAAGACGACTGGTGGAGACAAGACACTTATCTCGATATGCAACCTCTGCTCTTACAATAGGCCAGCCCGCCGCCACTAAAGCTGCCGCCCGTTCCGTAAGCTCTGCTGTCTGCAGAGTAACGTCCTGTCAATCTCCGTTGCGGGACGCTGCACCTCGAGGCCATACGCTCCATACGCAATGCTACGCTAGGGCTGCTGTCATGTTTTGTGTTTCATTGTCAGCCACAACCAGTCCAGCGCTGCAACCCCTACTAACCCCATCAGGTAACAATCTGGAAACTCCCCCACCCACTCAACCATCAAACGCCAAACACCAAATACCAAACATGAATCTGCCTATGCACCACCCCAGCTAGCCCCTCCGCTTCCAACGCCGGTGCTGCCAAGATTCGAGCTGTATCGTCGAAACCCTATGCCCATACCGATAGGCACCGACGACCGCCTCCGTACAACACGTCTCCTGCTTTGTGAATGACCACTCTGTCTTCTGCCTGCATGCTCTCCACCCTCGTCTTCATCATCCGACGCCATAGCAAAGCTCGACCGCGTAGTCGTGAGACTGAGCAGGTTCGGGGCTTCCCCCAAATCGCCAAACTCAGACTCAGACTGCAGCGCATCTTCGCGGTCCTGTAGCAGCTGTGCTCTGCTGTCGTCGACAGTACAACCTTCCTCCTCTTGTGCGACCTCGATGGCATTATCCTCGTCGTCACCGAAGCCCTCACCTTCCACCAGCAACATGGTTGGAATACACGCCATAAGCGCAACCACAGATAGCGCCCAGAAAGGCACAATCACGTAGCCACGTTTGACGCCCCATGTGAACAACCCCCCAGCCAGCGTCGGTCCAACCGCCCTGCCAACCGCACTGAAACTCGTAGCCAGCCCGTTGATCGTTCCCAGGACGCGTAGACTCGGCGCACTGTTGGTAAGCATAATGGTGCTTGTGGGGAATGCAAATGTACCCGCGATGCCTCGGACCACCAACAAGATTACCATCCCAATCTGCCGGGCAATGGGGTCCTGGATGAGCGACACGAACGGTGTGAGGAAGAAGACCAAGGGGAAGATGAGGAAAGCAATGCGGAGACAGCGGAGCACGCCAAGATGACGGGCAATGGGTGGGAAGAGCAGAAACTGGCATATCGTGCTCGTAATGGCAAAGATGGTAAAGATGATACCGATGCGACCTGACTCCAGACCGAAGCCGCCTGCAAATTTGAAGGGCAGGGAAACTGCCGGGTCCGACTCGAGCTGGATGGGATGGTGCATGAATACGGGAAGCAGCTGCACATGATTAGCAGTAGTAGATTGATTTCAAAGATGAAGACATGCCTGATCGTACGCCTGACAGTACAATGCCAGCAGCGTATACACAATCAAGTTGGTTGATGTTTGAAACGTCAACGCATCTCGAACAGTAGGCGTGTTTTCCTTGGTGTCCTGCTTTTTTACACGGGGCGAAGCGGTTCCTTCAATGTCCACTGCTTTCTGCCGGCCAAGAAGAGGTTCATACTCACCATTAACGCCCTTTTCCTGCGTCTCCAGATGCAGCAATTTGCGAACGAAATATGTTAGTCTAGCCCCGACCCTGAGTCCGAGGTCGGGCTCGTGCTTCTTACTCTCGAGAGTTTCCTGGAGAAATAGCCAACCGACTACAATTCCTGTAGCGAAGAGTATAGCAGCCACAATGTTCGGTAAGACATAGGGAAACCTCTCGAGAAACGCGGTGCCTCGTGGCTTCTGCGGGTCTACACCTAGCGGGTTCGCAAGCGCACCACCGAGGGTAGGCCCAAAGGTTGCGCCTACAGTCCACACCAGCGGCATCACACTAAAAGCCCTAGGTTGCAGCTCCTTCCACGGACAAAGCTCTGCCACCGTGGTTCGCAAGATACCGACATTTCCGTTGGACAGGCCACCCAAGGCGCGTGCCACCAAGGCCATGGGCAGATTGACAGCAAAGCCCCATAACAGCATGGTCCACATGGTGTTGAACAGGCCGAACAATATAATTGGTTTTCGGCCATAGCGATCGGATGCCGCACCCCAGAAGAGTCCAGTAAACGCCTGGCAGAGGGAAAACGTCGAGGACGAGATACCAGCCCATCGCGCAATATCATTCTTGGGAATGCCGAAAGATTCCATGAGCTCCGGTACGTATGGGAAGACGGATGTCAAGGCGATCGGCTCAGAAAAGCGGCATATTGCTACAAGGCGAAGGGCGTCAGCGATTACAATATCCAGGCATGCGGCTTGGTCAAGGACGTACAAAGGATCACCAGTTGCTTGACTGGTAGCCGGTGTTCTGTCATGGCGCCGATAGTTGCAGCCTGAGCATGCTAGCTAGCTACTCAAAGCTTGCGATGGAGAAGGAAGACAGAGACAGTCCGGCAATAAGGGCAAAAAGAGGCTGGGAAACGTGACAGTCACATCGTGTATGTAAATGCGCGATCGCATTGCTGAGTCGGCTGCCCCCATGACCATAACCATGAGCGGCTAGTCTTCCGTCACTGCGGGGTGCGCGTTTTGTTAGGGCGCCTAGGTATCTGACGGTGAGAACGATCAGGTCAGGCCCAATCGCGGCTCCCAGGTTTGATGCTTTGTTTTGTAACCCCGAACTCTGATCGGAATGCATGGCGATGTCGGCCAACTGGTGCTGTTCCACTGTCGTGTGACACATGTGTAGTGTGCATGCGATCCATAAGTTCAGCGTTGGAGCTTGAAGCTTGAGGCTTGAGGCTGACGCCAAGGTTTGCGCTGAAATGCACCGAACCGCGCCAGGGTTCACGCTTTTTTCTTCGCGGCCGAGAAACTCCACATGTAATTGCTTTTTTCTCCACTTCAACATTTACTTATCCGATGCTTATGGCATACTGTACATACCTACACCTGCCTCGTCGGAATAATCTCCGATGCTTCCATCTTCCCCAGTCTGAGCGGTGAGAAGGAAGGAAAACTTTGTCTGGCGTGCTGTCGAGACGAGGGTATTATAAAGTTAACCTATTGACTAGATAAAACTATTCTCGTGTAGTAATTGACTAACGTGCGAAGCAAAGATGTACAGACCAGAAGTCTCAAGGACACCTAGCGGATTTTTGCCATGCGCATCCTCTGATTCCTTGTGTGCTCAGTAGTGCTACTTGTAAGGCAGGTGCATTAAGGTGCCAAAAAGTGTCAACGAATCATTATCCTGCCATCAATGAACGTAGCTTCACTTCGTGACGCTTTTTCTTTTTTTTGGTGAAGGTGACTTTCTTGTTGGGCTTTCTTCACGTTAGTTCGCGTCTTGATAGTGATAGCCTAACGACTTACTCTACGGGCCTATTAGCGCAGGTACGCAGTGGTTCATGTTCGCGTCTTTTTTGGCCGGGCCGCTCTACTTCTTCCCATCATGTCTCACTCTCACTACCAATCCTGAATTACGTGATGCGTTGTCTTCTCTTGTTCGGTTGTTCCACCTTCACCTTCATCTTCATCTTCACGACCTCTTCAGCGCCACTCTTGCCACGTGACTCTTGCCATTGTCACCTCCACTTCTTCTTCTTTTACCTCTCGCTGTTCCTCTTACTCAAACTCTCTCCATCCAAATAACAAAAACTGTATTGCTGATCCTACCCCTCGATTACTCAGCCGGGTCACAAAAACACTTACCTTACCTTACCTTCTCAAAATCTACGGAAGCTCTACACACCCTATCACCGAGACCAGCCATTTGGCCATGGATAATCCAGCCGAAGCTTCAGTATCTGACCACGAGTCGATTTGTGGGGCAAACACCATACCGCCCTCAACGTCTGGTGATACTGG
This sequence comes from Curvularia sp. IFB-Z10, assembly GCA_002161795.1. Lineage (NCBI taxonomy): Eukaryota > Fungi > Ascomycota > Dothideomycetes > Pleosporales > Pleosporaceae > Curvularia > Curvularia sp. IFB-Z10. The sequence continues at coordinate 1,535,828 of JPSZ01000003.1, read as the reverse complement.
TGGCATTCATGCCGATGAAGGTCAAATTGACGAAGAACTCGATCGCACAGCCGCCTACATTCCCGGTTCAGATGCGCTCCAAACACCAACTACCAAACGGTTCTGTACCTTCGCCGTGAGCACTGGTCTTACCGACTCGCCAGGACTTCCACCAGAGTTACGCCTTAGGGTCTACAAAGCCGCGTTCCCAGAGATGGACCGATCCATTGTCGACGAAAATACTGGTGAAATCATAGGCACACAACTAGTCTCAATTAGAGGTTTGAACGAGTTTATTGATCTAGATGAATTCCAGGACGAGTGTCTAGGCCCGTTGAAGAGCGAAAAGTGTATGTGTTACCATTGCACACGGCGCCGAAATGATCGACTTATGGTGGCATTTACGAGCAACTTCGCGCGGGATCCCTCAACTCGTGTCGAGTTCCTCACAGAGTACCTGCATCAAGTACAGTTTTGTTGGACACAAGCTTGTTACCTTCGTGACCCAGAAGACATGCAGGAACTATGGCTATTTGTCTCCATGCTTGATTCGTCAGGTCTTGTTAGCGCATTGAAGCATCTCACCATCGAATTGCTTTCGACTATAGTAATTTCCAACCGCATACATCATACAAATTACTGTGTGGCCTTGATCGGTGGTACCCTTGCAATCTTGTATTATTTCAGGGTCAAGTGTGAGCTGTCATTCTCTCATATCGCACTAGATTATATACCATTTCTTGATCGTATAACGTCAAAGTATAGCGAGTGGCTCAGTATAGCGAGTGGCTCACACTGCCAAGACCCCACCAACATCACGACTATTACATGACTATTACAGCATAACTACGATAGTAAATAGACATCGTTATAGGCCATTTTACTTGGAATCTATCACTCTATCTTGCTTGCATGTGCGCGAGTTATGCCCTGTCTCGCCACAGCGTCTACAGCGCCTTTGCGATGCCTCGCCTACCTCAGCGCGCGCTCTCTTCTTTGCCTTCTTCCTATCACTACGCGCCCCAAACTCCTTTAGAGTTGCCAATCGCTCTCCCTCTTCAACTATTAGGGTCCCCTCTCTCTGCACCCGCTTTCTTTTATGCGATCTACGTCGCGTGACGGCTTCGTTAGCTACTTCAAGTTCAGCAACGCGTTTTTGCGACAACACTAGCTTCTGCGCGATAATTGCAGCGCCTTTAGCCAGCTTTTCAAAGGCAACTACCATACTTGACGGTGAGCTGTCTATATGTCTCTGAATCCTCTGCTTCACTAGTGTTGATTGCGACCCTAGTTCTAGGGTATTGCTTGGGGTTTGCGACAGCCAGGGCAGATCTTCTGCAGCAGGTGGTGTTGGCGTACGCAGCTTGACATCAAGCTTCGATATCACCACCTCTGGGTCGTGTGGAACTAAGCCAGCGCCTCGAAACCCTCCTAAAATATTGTTCTTTGTGATAGTCTTATAATAGGCCTGCTGGAAGGCTGGCAAGAACTCTATCTTAGTCATATGGTTGATCCCATTGCGCATCATATCCTCAGCTTGGCGCCCATACGCCCTCTTCAAAGGAGAGAAACAGCCCACATCAAGCGGCTGCAGTAGGTGCGAGGAGTGGGCAGGCATACAGAGAGGAATGATCTTTGCCTCCTTGCAGTATTGCTGGAACTGAAGCGAGTCGTGGCTCTCATGACCGTCAAGAATGAGTAGACGATAGGCGCCAATAGTACGCTCTTTTGTATGCCTGTCAAAGTGCTCCAACCACTTTAGGCCAAGCTCATTTGTTGTCCAGCCATTCTCAGAGACCCCAATAAGCCAATCTCGAGGCAGACTATCCTCCTTGTACCAGGCAGAGAGGTGGTGCTTGCCTTGAAAGATAATGAAGGGTGGGATCGCAAAGCCAGCTGCGCTGACACAAACCACGCTGGTAACCCACTCCCGGTTGCCCTGCTGCAAGGACTTTGGCTTTGATCGACGCTCAGAGGCTGTGACTACTGCTGACGCGTTATGCATGCCCATCATGAAGCCCGTCTCGTCAAAATTGTACGTGTCGTCGTCCTGGATACCATACTTGGCTTTGGTATTCTGTACAAGGCGGAACCAGGCCTGCACAAGCTCAGGATCTTCACAGAGGGCTCTCCTATAGTCGTACTTTCGATTGAACTTTAGCTTTAGCTCTGGGCGACGCTTTATGAATGCTTTAGGCCAGTTTAGGCCAACAGGGTCGCGGTGGCGGGCAGCAAGCAAAGAATCAGCAAGATCTTTGATAGCAGGAAGGCGCAGTGGAAACCCTCGCGCATCAAGGTCTAGTATATAGTCGACAATCGTCTCCTCTTCTGTTACAAGAAGCTTCATTGAATTGGGCGTGCAGTCGCGTCGAAACGTCTTTCCAGCAAGTCGATTGCTAATTGATCTTTGAGGTACGTTATAGAGAGCTGCAGCGCGCCGTTGAGTTAGCGTCGCGTCTTGTTTAATAGCCTGAAGTGCGAGTTGCAACTGAGCTTCTCTAGTAGCTTGTATATCACTTTGTGGTTGAGACATCGCATGTAGTAGTCATGTAATAGTCAAAGTTGGTGGGGTCTTGGCAGTGTGAGCCACTCGCTATACTGAGCCACTCGCTATACTTTGACGTTAATGGAAATTTGCAAGGCAAATCTTTCACACGACCGAACCGACAAGTACTTGGAATTTGGTTGCTCTGACCCACGTCACATCATATACCTGATGGAGATGGAGGAGCTTTTCCATCAGGATGCAACAATCTATCAATTGAAAAAGCGCATCAAAACAGATCGAACGGGCTTATATGGGAAGACGTTCCTTTGCGACGGCACGCCACTAAGGTATTCTGTCGACTTCAGTGAGTGAGCAATCCGGCACAAAAGGAGATGGCTCTCGGGGATATCAAGGCGTCTGGTTGCTTCGTGGCAAGAGCTCTGTTGAGTTTTGGGTAGCTGGACCTGTCTGCCTTTCTCAAAAACTATGTGGGTTGAGTGTTTTTCGATGGGGTTCAAAATTCGTCGGTGGTAATCATGGCGTGCTTGCATCTCTTCACAATCAACAGCTTATTGCGCAAAAGACTGTGTCAGACTAATAAACCCATCAAATGTATTCTAGCGGGAACTCAAGTGCAACCAAGGCCCGAGAGACGATGTGTGTGTGTGTGTGTGTGTGTGTGTATACGAATCGTAAGCGCAAGGCAGGAATAGCCTATGTAAACCCCATCAACGTACTACACGAGTAAGGTCAATCGGATGAGCCAATCACAATACTCGCGGACCTGATGACCGACGGCAAGTTCACGTCTGGCTATGCCCGTTGATTCGCTTAGAGAACGCGCTACGGTGTATGACAGCCCGTGACATCATCGGCGCACTCTAGCAAGTAACGACGTAGCTTCCACAACAAGACATTAGCACATTGGATCAGATGACGGTGCCAAACAATAATCAGTAGCTTTGAGCACACTGCGAAGCTACTACACCTGCATCATTGAGCATGAGCTCGTTTTGGCAACGACTTGACGACAACGTTGATGACGAATCAGCAATGACGGATCCGCTTGAAGAGCTGCAGAACCCGCAGAAGGCGAAACATGACTTTGTTAAGTACATGAAAGAGGAGGTGTTCAAGCTAAATTTCTACCGCGCGCATATGCTGTACTTCATTGTCGTCATCGCGATTTCATCCCTCGTTGTGTATGGGCAAGGTCTTGCTGATGGACCGGACGAGCTCGGCGATGCTCATTTAACGTACACAGATGCGCTGTTCTTGTGCTGTAGTGCTATGACAACTACAGGTAAGCTAATACACAACAATCGATGGAACCCTTCAACTGACGCTGAGACAGGCCTCAATCCGGTTGATCTCGGCCCGCTGTCTGGCTACCAACAAGCTACCTTTGCCATCCTCATGATGGTTGGCAATATACCGTTTGTATCAACAGCTGTGGTCTTAATCAGGAGAGCCTTGTTCCGCAAAAAGTTGGCAGATGTCGTAAAGCATTCGCATACAATGCAAAGATTAGTACAGGATATCGAGGAAAACCGCCAACCGCATGCGATTGGAAGCAGCAGTAGTGGCGAAAGCTTGCGCCACAGGTCAAGAAAGACCCAAAACCATGCAGCTCAAGGCAAACAGGCTCAAAACAATGCCCCATCAAATGTAAAAATCGAGTCTGTGTCACGAAAACGGACATACTACTACGAAACAGGCTTTGGCTTCATACCAACGCCATGGGAGACACAGTTCGCACAGAACTTGTTCCAGCGCTTCATCAACTTCTTCGCCACTGAATTGAAGCCTGAACAACATGACTACATCTCATTTAAACCGCATCTTGATTCCAGAGGTCGTTTTCGAGACCTGAGCGAGGCGGATCGTATGGAACTTGGAGGCGTTGAGTATCGTGCGTTGCAGGCTTTGCTACTGATTCTGGTCGGCTACCAAATCTTTTGGTATCTGGTTGGACTCACCTTCCTGCTACCATATGCCTACCGTGGTAATATCAAGAGCGTACTATACAACTCGCAACCTGGAACCATAGATCCGGGATGGTGGAGCTTCTTTGCTGTTATCACCGAATTTGCAAATGGGGGTCTCAACATACTGAACGCTAACTTTATCCCGTTCAGCGGTTATCCGTACGTTTTGCTGGTATCTGCAGCTATTGCCTTCGCTGGCCAAACGCAGTTTCCGATCCTTCTCCGCATCACTATTTGGATCTTGAAGAAGATGGCACCAAGACAGTCACGATTCAAAAACACAATGGGCTTCTTGTTACAGCACCCACGGCGATGCTTTATATATCTTTTTCCTGCTCGCGAAACACTGTACCTGTTTTTCACTCAATTCGCCATTGACGTGACAGCATGGCTTTGTTTCGAGATATTGAACATTGGCATGCCGGACGTCGAGGCTCTCCCTACTGGTACACGCATTCTCGATGGACTTTTTCAAGCGAGTGGACTGAGAACCAGCGGAGCTTATATCATATCCTTGAGTTCCCTAGCTCCGGCATGTTTGGTTGCATACCTCGTCATCATGTAAGAGCTGCAAATGTGCACGATGGTTGTGAACTACGCTGACTTATTCTTCGATATTCAGGTACATTTCAATCTACCCTATGACACTTACGCTTAGAAAAACGAACACTTATGAAGAAAAATCGATTGGGCTTGAAGAAAGTGACCATAGCGCTACCGGCCTGGCTTCACACCTGCAGAAGCAACTGGCTTACGACATCTGGTTTCAATTCCTGGTCTTCTTCTTGATATGCTGCATCGAAAGGCGTCATATCCTAAATGCCGATCCTGGATTCAGTGTTTTCTCTATACTATTCGAAGTTACATCCGCATATGGCACCGTCGGCCTCAGTCTCGGCGTCCCAGGAAAAAACTACAGCCTTTGCGGTGACTTTGCCAGCTTGAGCAAAGTGGTGTTGCTATTTGCGATGCTTCGGGGAAGGCACCGTGGGCTTCCTTTTGCAATTGACCGAAGCATATTACTACCAGGCGAAGAGCTCATGCATCGCATGGACCAAGAGTACAGCGCAAAGGGTACCGAGGACCCGGAAGAGGAAGCTGAGCTGAGGCGAGATATTGAAAATAGCGGTGTGAACAAGCTGGACAATGGAAAGGGGGACCAAGACCCCGAGGCCAGGAGACGGTCACAACCAAACAACGAGACCCATCATGAGTCGGAAACGGTAGCAGAGTCAGATCCTTGATGATGACGACCGCTTGAACATGCTCAGCCGCTTTGGGTTCTGCGGCATTACTATCGGTCTAACATCATACCATACGGGACAGACAATGCAGCCTGAGGACCATAGTGTATTGGATTCGGGCAGCCCAGCTCGGTGACGCAGTCCCAATAAACCCTTATTCAGAGGCCGACCGATTCTGGGTCCTAGTAGTGGCTACGTTCAAGCGTACGGGTCGTCGGTCCTCTTTCCCTGACGCTTTGATCTATGTCATTCTACAGATCGGATATGACCGAGAGCGCCGTGGACATGCGTAGGTAATGTGGAAACTGCCTCCCTATCTTCAGTTGTTCATGCATATCGGCCATCAGCCTTACAAGGCTTCTAATCCATCGCGCTTCGGTGGCGTGCGACTACGAATTATGCGCCTCAAAACTAAGGAGCGCGCGCAAATCCCCACTAGGTCTCAACCCCAGTTCGCATAAACGCCGCTCAGCGCTCAGACCCCGAATCTCCACAACAACACCCGACATGTCGAGTCGCAGCGGCGATGAGGGACCCGAAGAATGCGCAATGACTGCCGGAGCGTAGATCCGCATCCAAACTTGGCGTATGCGCCGGACAAGAGACATGGGTGCTGACTCGCTGGGAGCAGGATCAAGGGGGAGCAAGGAGGATTGCGGGTGATGGAGACGGTATCCTGGTTACAGGGAATAGATGACAGCCATATGATGGCTGGGAAATTGGCTTACTGCAGATAACTCGCCGTATCAGCGAGTCAGCCAGTCAGGTTGTGGCGTCAGGATGTGCGTTGGTAAATGACATTGGGGGAACGGACGGGAGATGTGCACGATGGTTCGGTAAGTCGAGATGATGTGGCTTGACAAGGGGTGTGGGGGTCAGTGTGTATACAAAAAAAGTAAATGCTTGATGCTAGAATAGAAACGCCATACCCACCTGTTGCCATGCAGAACAAGGTGGTATTCAAGGTCATGAGGTTACGAGTAAGATAGGATGCAACAAAAATGGAGACCAGGTATGCGCACCCTGGGTAATTATCGGCATAGGCTAGGCACGTGAATACTTGGGTTTCCAAATGCGCAAGAGAGAACGGCCGAATGGAACGTGATTAATTCACCGAGAAACGGGTTTGAAAGTGGGTCCTCCGCTTCTCTCACCGCAAAGTCAAGAACAAGCTTCACATGTTATCTTGGCATGGCAATATATCGCCTTTTGTAGGGTTTAATATACAAGAACATGTTCCTAGACAAACCTCGATTGGGGCTCTTTGTTTGCCTCCGAGCGATCGACGCTCACATCTGCTGCGTGCGTCATGAACATATTGGCAAAATGATGAAGTAATACAATACTATACAACAACGGAACAGCACACATCGGATCATACTTCCCTCTTGCGAGCACCCTCAAACACAACGCCCCTCTCCAAGCGCTCAGGAAAATGCGAGGGGGAGGGGATTGGTAATGCTTACTGTGTACTAGTATGTACGATGCCGTTCGCCCTAAAAGACAAAAAAACAAGAAAAAAAAAGAGGGTCGTTTTACCACCGCGCAGAACCCATGCCCCCACGATCTAACTAGATACTGCTGGGAAGGGTAAAGAAAACGTTGCTTCACTCTTACTGGGCAGATCGTTGTTGCAAGGGAAGAAAGGAGGGGGGGAGTGAACTGGTGCGGTACCAAATGTTTCATAGCAATCTTCCATCTTAGCGCGCGCTCGCGCACACACACACGCTGTCTCGTAACAAAAGTCTCCTCTTTTTTTCTTTTTATCGCATGAGGGCAAGGCAGCGTTTCCCATGGCCTGGATGTTTGATTGGTTAGTTCATGCGGTAGAGCATGAATTAGTATGTGGATGTGTTTGTAAGGGGGGAAGGTGGGGGGGTTTTCACGTTTTGTGACTTGCATACATAGGAAGGAAGGAAGCCAAGGAAGGAGGAGGGTCTTGTTTCACGTTTGCGGGGTATTACTTAGCTAAACTAGCGATGCCTTTTCTGGTGATAGCCGTTGGCGGCCGAGTGCAGCGGGATTTTTTTTCTTCTTTTGCTGATAAGATAGTGTCGGTTGCATGTTGCCGATGTCCACTTTTTTTTAAAGACTTGCTTCATTTGTTACTGTTCGTTTGAGGTTTGGTAGCAGCGGGGTTGTACTTGAAACGTTCCAACGACGAAGCGAGAAGAAAAAAGCGCGGAAGTGTACGCTAGCTGATGGGACGAAAGCCAGGGGGGTCTGGGACTGGATCTGCTTACATCGACATTGCCAAGCGCCAGCGGCCAACGCCGTTCTCAGCGCGACGGAGGCAGGGCAATATGCAAAAAAAGTCTAGGCTTGTCTCATTGGGAAAAATAGATTAAGAAAACAGTTGCAGTCTAGTACGAGGGGGAAACGTGAGATAATCGCCAATCTGGTCTTTGCTCACTGTCCAAACCTTGTTTTGTTTGTTTTGTTCCCGTCTTTATTATTTCACTCTATTTTCTTTGCCGATGCCGCAGCACTCCTGGGAACTAGAGAAAGAATAGAAGGAAACGCCGTTGAGGTTGGGGTAGGGTTGTTTTAGTTCGGTAATTAGGAAAGTATGCCAATTTTGCTTCATCAACAAGAAGAAACGAAAAGGGAATACCGAGATGGATTGAGGGCTTGTGCACGGCCAAGTTACCGTTGTCCCGGCGGCTGGGAATCTTGTAGAGCCACAGTGAGATTTTGACATGGCTGCGGGGAATAGACAAGATTGCGATGAGATCGAGAACAGGAGAATAAGCGCCATATCAACGGCGTAATTCGGCGGTGATGATGACGGTGAGAATAGTGATACTAGTTCACCTTGCTCGGTTTTGTGCAAATGTTCTTATGCAGCATCCGAATTTCACTAGAAACTTGGTTGCATACAGTTATTGCAGGGCATTAGGCACTAACGGTACAACACCATATCATCTCCACTGCACTTGCGCCGGCGGTGGTTCCACAACTGCTTGCAAAAATGTTTTCAACTTCACAAATTCACAAATCCACAAGTCAAAGCGGAGGGCGAGCAAACCGCAAGTAGTCCCGAAACACAGGTTGCACACTTGGTCGCTTAACACTCCCAGAACGGCAAAGTATAGCATGTAAGCGAGATTGTCAGGATGAGAACAACCACTATCGCGAAAGATGCCGGCCTATAATATATTTCTGACACCAGAAAGTATTTTCTCGTATTAGCACAACATGTCACATGTGGAGAAGTGTCTGTATGTAGAATTGGAAACATTGTTCTAGGCTTCGTTATGCTATTTGCGGGCTGACTGTCCGACGTTGTATCCACTCTTATGAAAAGAGAGACATATGCAACCTCAAAACGCCCGTTTTATCCCAGGACCAGTAAGCATCCTTGTAGAGAAAAGTGGAAAACAGTGACAAATTCCAGAAACGTGAATGGAAAGAACCCCACCCAATGAAGTGAAACCGAAACGCACGCTGCATCATATCATGCCAAGTACCATTGAGCCGTAGAGCAAGAAAGAAAGAACGCGTCGATTGAACAGAGAATTAATGAAAGTAAAGAATTGAAAGCCATACTATCTCATGTTGTGCATATTCCTAGTGCCTACATGACAAGATTTTCGTCGTATACAGAGACGTGAAGACAGTGAAACGAATCAGTTCCTGTCGTCGTTGAGCAGGCTAGCAATGGGCATGTTATCCCTCGGGGCGGAGCTCCAAGTACCCGACCTTGGGCGACCAGAAGACGGCACCGGCATGGGCAGTACATATGGCATGCGCTCCGGGGCAGACACTGCGCTAGTGTTGTTGGGGTTCATGGGGCTGCAGTGCTTGGCTGGCTCACTTTGGGCTGGAGAGATGTACGGCTGGAACGGAGCTGGCTTGAACACGGGGTTGTGCATGATGCTGCCATCAGGCGAGGCATCAGGGGTAGGAGGGCGAACAGCGTTGGAGCCGTTGCGCCAGATCTCCTCAAGCTGAGCGGGAGAGACATCAGCACCATAGTCAGCAGCAACAGTAGCCCAGAATTGCTGACGGCGGGCTTCGTAAATAGAGCGAAGACGGTCAGTGTCGACCACCTTTGGCTGGTGACCAACTTCGGTGTTGATGCGGAGACCGTTGTATGGTTCAGGTGAGCCGCAAGGGGTAAGAGTGCGAGGCTTGGGGAGAAGAATCTTGTGTTGCGAACGGCCGGGGGAGTTTGATACCGAACCAGCACGGACATGGGGGCTGCCCGTGTAGCTCATGGGGGAGCTGTGACGAGACGACTGAGAGTAGGCGTCCTGCTCGGCGACCATGCCATAGGCAGCAGAAGTGCCCGTGGAGCTGCATGAAGTGGTCGAGGATACCGAGTTGTTGCGCTTGCGGCGATGACTACCGTGCGAGAGCTGGTGGTAGTGCAGGCGGCAGGCAAGCTCAGTCTTCTTGAGGTGGGCTGCAATGTGCTTGTAAGGCATCTTTTGCATGCGGGTCTGAAGGAGATAGTTTTCCTGGTTGATGTTAGGGAAGGCGGCTTGACAAAGACAAACGGATATCATACCTCTTCCTCGGACCAGGACCTGTTTCCACCGGCTGACATCTTGCGAGCGCGGACGCCAGAAGCATCAGTGGAAGAGTGCGAGTTCATCTCGGGCAGAGGAGAGAGAATCTGGGGCTGGTGGTGGAGCATGGTGGAGACGGTGCGGTTTGTCTGAAAGTTGATGTGTTGCTGATGTGTTGGGTAGTTGCTGTCGAGGAGGTTTGTCGGTGATTTCGTGTCCGAATAAGGATGTCTGTTCGTGATGATCGAGTCTAGCTCAGAAAAAAAAGAAGGTATTATGTGGTGGTGAATCGGTAAGGACAAGTAATTGCACAGCAATGTGGATTAAGTGAATGTAGGGCAGCCCAAACCAGTGGGAACGTAAAAGAGAGTATTACAAGGCTGCTAAGAAAACAAAAGACTGATGCCGATTGAACAGATGCGGTTGAGGCCTCGAAACTTGGGGCACCGGAGTAATTATAGAGTTTGGACACAGGTCAAGAAACGGGTCTGTCGAGAAACCACAGACCAGGCTGATTGCCAGTGGCAGTCTCTGACATTGGCAACGTTTTCAAACCGTCGCCTCTGCTACGCGATTCTTGATCGGCGGTATGGGGCATGACGGGCGTTCGTAGCCAGAATGTTTGGAAGAACCTAGACACGAGACATGTTAAGCCGGAAGGGGAACGGACTTGTAGTTGCATTCAATGTTGATGCCTGGGGCCCTGGAGAAGCGGCATAGGACGCATAAGGTCCAGAGCCTCATCCGTATCCACGGGGCGAGTTTCAAAACCGCGCGCGTCGGACTTGATGCAGCTTTGACGGAGCCAACGGTTTGACGTTGTTTGGCACGCAGGAAACAAGCAGCGCCCAGTGCGGCCGTGACGGCGGGGGCTAACCCCAGAAGGTCCAATGACAGGGTGCATCGAGGACTGTGCATCAGGCGTCTGGCCTCCTAGTGGCGAGTAGAGTCATGGACCATGGAGTCCTGGCAGGCTGCCGTGACGGTTTCGCCAGTTTTGTCGAACACGTTGCGAAGAGTGCAGAGACCGAACATGTCGAGGGTGGGGATAACACGCAACATGCAAAGGCAGAGATGACGACGCTGGGTGAGACAGGCGAAACGATCATGTTCGGATCGACCGTGTTCCGCCTGGAGCATCAACAAATCAGGCACACATTCAGGCGAAGGCGCTTGGCGTACCCGGTGTGCTGCTACTGGCGGTCAGTGGCGGGGTTGTGGCAGAGCGGTTCTCTCAAACGCCTGTGGCTTAGGATGATACTGGCGCTGCGTCAGGGCGGCTCGAGAAGACGCTTGGCTCAGCATGCAGAACGGAGGCAGCCTTTGACCGTCGGCATCACCATGCCCGAGTCAGCCTTTTAATTCCCCCGCATCGCCCAGCTGTTTATGGGCGTGCAAAAGAAATGCCTGTTTGGCGAAGGTTGCAAGCCACTTGTGCAGTGCTTGCGTGGAGAAGACAGGGATGGCGGGTGCCCGCACACGACGGGCCAAACAACAGCACAATCTATACTTATAGGTTCAGCGGCAAGGGCACGGCCAGAGGTGGGACAGCGGGAGTGGAGGTGGTTGTGGGATGCATTAGCAGGATGAGCATGTTGAGAGTGAGTGAAAGAGAGAGATGGAGCGATGGAGCGATGGAGTGTCGTTGGTCTTGTGTGACGCTGGCGATGGCCCCATGGTGACTTCCTGATGTGTTGTTGACCACCGATGAGGGCAGGAAGGCGCGAGCGAGCAGAGCCGGAAGCCATGGAGCAGCGGCTGGTCCATGCACGCTGCCCCGCTCCTTACTAGCGGCGTCCGTCTACCGCGCTTCGCTCTGAGTGAGTGAGTAAGTAAGTGAGCGTGTGAGAGTGAGAATGAGAGTGAGAGTGAGGGAGTGACTTGGACGTGACCACAGCCCGAGTCACTCACACATGCAGCCACCACTCAATGACAACATCCGTATCTCCCTTTCTCTGCCTCTCTCTTTCTTTGCCCGCCCTCTCACGCCCACCATGTGCACTGCACCATTCGCATCAAGCCGGAGATGCATGAAAGGCTGTCACGCGCTGCGCACTCTTTCTCCCCCGCCGCCCTCTCAGCACCCATCCTGCTGTTGCCGTAACCTTGAAGCCAGCCACCTGTTCATCTAAGCCTGGCCCTAGAGCCTGTTACCCCGCTTCTTGTCTGCACCGCGTCCCCGCGTATCTGTACCTCGTTATCCATCATGACTTCACTCCCTCACATGTACTCATACTTGGCCTCGCCCACGCCTGCCGCCAATCCCCGCTAGCACCCGGCCCCTCAACCTCACAGCGTCTGTCTCGTCCTCCACAATGCTGCCTCTGTCCTCTTCTCATTCGCCCGTCTGCTGCCAACCTGTCCCTCTTTGTATCCCTTGTACTTGATCAGCACTCGCTCCTGCAAGCGACCGCCCTGCTTTGGATTATCATGATGCTCTGCTGCTGCCTTTACTCTGGCCGTCGTACCCTTTGAAGGCAGTCTCGAAGCTGCAATATACGGGCATGACACTGCTCTCTATAGGCACGCCTCGTTCTCTCCAGTGAAGCTGTCTCGTGTCGCGGCTCGTCTGGCTAACTTCCTGTCGTCCCCCCTGCCGCCATGTCGTGAGTCTCTCCAACAGCCTTGCCTTTGTCTTGTTCTTGTTCTTGTTCTTGTTGTTGTTCCAAGGCTCTGCGATCCCATCCACTCTGGCTTTTGACTTTGTCCCTTGCTGTCCACGCTGACGTCGTGGTCCCCCCAACAGCTCCCCGCCCTCCACCAAGCGCAGCTTGAAGCCCTCGCCCATCGCCGCAAACCTGCAGTCCACCGGTCGACCAACGGGGCCTCCAGAGCTGCCCAGTCTGCAACCAGCCACCTCGTTGACTACCCCGAACCCAGACGCCCACACTGCCGCTCAGCAGCCACAGTCTTCTCCTACGAGTCGGAAGCGCAAATCTGTCACACTCGGACAGTCGCAGGAACCCATGCCGGGTGCGACGGAGAGCGTAGAACCCCGGGCGAGCAGTGCAGCATTGCCGCCGCCTGCTCAAGCAGATGTAGCTCAGGAACCCAAGGCCAAAAAGAGTCGCACCAACACGCCTTGGACGCCCGCTGAGGAATTGAGATTGAAACAGATGCGGGATGCTGGCAACAGCTGGAGCGAGATCGCAAAGGTAGAGTATACCGCCGACAAGGCTCTGCTTTCCGTTTCATTTGGCGCAGATGGCGTCTACCTGGGGTAAGCAATGACTGACCCGTGGGATGACAGACCTTCCCACAACGAACCGAAGGAAGTGTGAAGAAACATTGGTACAAGGTAGGAACATGGTCAGTACCCGGTCGTTGCGCAGCCTCTTTGCTGACCTACTAGGACATGCACTATGCGGAATTCGCAGAGGATGAAGTGAGTTGTCCTCCTCGTGAGGTTTTTGTGCACGCATGCTGATAAGTAAGAAGAGTGCCGCGCTGCTTGCCGCCATCAAGGAGTACGACGCCAACAAGTGGAAAGTCATTGGGCAAAAGGTCGGCAAACCTGCAAAAGTACGCCCTCATCGTTTCCGCTTGCACATGGACAAGCATAGACTCTTGTGCTAACGCGTACACTAGGCATGCGAGCAATACGCAAAGGAAAATTTTGGTGGCAAGTATTGACCGACCCATCACCGCCGTCACCACCATATGCGATCTTTCCGGAATTAGCACGGTGGGCCAGGTCCGTGGCGATACCTACTTTCTTCCACAGTGTATCTCAATCGAGCTCTGCGTGCGTATAACGGATGTTGGTATCCATTCGTTTTTGTCGATATTTCCAGATATGGTATCTCGGCAGCGGCGCACTCGAGGATTTCTTTCGCCGTTGATCTGCACATTGCTTGGGTGTTTTGGACAGCATTGGCAGTTTTATTGAAGTTTTTTTTTTCTTTCTCTCTTTCGCTCTCCTTTCGGATGAGGGCTCGGCAATGGATATGCGAGGGGGTGTCCTTATTCTGGACTTATTATCGGCTATCTTTACTTATGAAGAGGATACCCATGGCAATATGGCGTGTCAAACGTGGGGAACGCTTTGCTAAAGAGGGTTCACTGCGGTGCTTATTGGTCCATTTTGATTATGTGTTTGTTTCACGTCAACGAATCGCGGGTTTTGCGGGCTTGCAACCGTTCAACAAAATGTTTCGACACTTGGCCACATTGTGGATGCTCTGCCTGCTTCCTGCATGTCGCTGCATGTTGATCGACGCGCTCCCTGCCGTTGCTGGTATGTACACACATGTACAGCAACCCGCCTAGAGGCGTGCTACAAATAGCCAGCTGCGCCTCTAACAAGATCGCCCATTTGCTTGTGTAATGAGAGGTGGTATTGACGATCTTAGCTGCAATGGCCACGTGTAACGGCACAGTTACCAAACGAACGACTCCGGCTACGCTACCGAGCCAGTTCAGTGGGTGTGCAGTGGGTGTGCAGTGAGTGCGCAGTGGGTGCGCTCGCAAGACGTTTGAGAAGAGTCCCTTTTTTTGGTTTCTTTTTGGGACTGGAACTGGAACTGCGGGCGGTTCATGCCGGCCAAAGGGCAAAGTCGTATGAGCGACGGGGGCATTAACTCAGTCGCCCACCATGCGCCGCAAATCCACTTGGGCTCATTGCCCTACACGCGCTCCGCTCACCAAACAGGCTGGATGACATGACAGCCGCGAATTGGGAAGAAGGTTGAACGGGGGGCGAGCGTGGAGTGGGCTACATGGTGCATTCCGTCGAGCCTATAGTTCCCAAAGGCCCGCATCAGCCTAAATGGATAATGCGCCGCTGGTCGAGTACTTGAAGATTGGCAGGCCATTCATTGCAAGGCCTGAAAGTCGACGGTGAGGTCATAGCGAAGGCTGCATAGGCAGGGAGGTCCCAGGCGCAGCCAGGGGGGGCGAATACAGCCTGTCGCAGCATCGTCACGTGCAGGTGGGTTGGGTGGTGAGAGGTGAGAGATGAGAGGTGAGAAGGGAGCGGCGAAGGATGTGAGGTTCGTCTCCGGAGGAAGCGTAGCCGTCAGGCAGGCAACGCCTCGGGGCCCACGATGCGCCAGCAGCGCCATCCGCCCTTCATCTCATGCATGCGGTCGAGAGATGAGATGTGTGTATGCGAGGGGGGCTCGGGGCGGGCAGATCGCGGCCGGCCTGAGTAGCGAGCCCCGCCAAGCCTTTTTTGCTGCCTGTTGCTGTTGCTGTTGCTGTTGCTGGCTGTCGCTCGTCGCTGTCGTTCCCGATGCTAGCGTGTCCAGGTCCGAATCAATCGCAGCCGACGTCGACTCACTCTCTCTCCCCCACAACGCCTCGCAGCAAACCACCCTAACCACGCCAGCTACTGTCTCAGGTATACTAGCCACACGCGCGAAAAACCCACTCGTCACGCAGCGCCCGCCGCCGCCGCCGCCATCTGGGCTGGCCATTGTCATTCTATTCCACACGCCCTGCTGGCTCGGCACCGCGTCCGGAATGCGTCATTCAGCGCGGGCGTCGGGGTATTCTTGTGGCTGGTACAGGTCCCAACTGATGACGGATGACGAAGCGCATATAGGACAGGGTCTGCATCTATACCTTGAAACGGCTTACGCATGAGCCAATCTGAGGCTGTCCATGCCTATGCGTTAGAGAACCATGACCAGAGGGCCCTTGCCCATCGCTCGGTCCCACTGCTTACACGCGGGTGCTACGGCAGCGTGAATGCCGGCAGAGGCACACCCATCTTGCCTGGATCCACGCTTCACATCTTTGCAAAGCATCGTCATGCTCCAACGGCACCCGCCGTCGGCCAAGGTGCTTCCAGGCATGAAGAGGACCCCTCTTGTCACGCGCCTGGCGCTGTATGCCTCGACATCACCACACACTCGATCCATGCCCATGCCATGGCGGTTGCGCGCCTCTCCTGCTGTACCCTGGCAGCGCCGCTTGATGCATTCGCCCCCGAGCAGGTCCCGAGCACTCTTCCCGCGATCCTGGCTGAGCGCCTGCTCGACTGCCTCATCAATCTGGCATACAACTGCTCGGTGGTGGCGCTCTGTTTTGGGCAATTCGCCATTGTGCCCCCTGCCGTGTTACTAGCCGGTTCAGAGCACCCTCAATGCACATCCTCTGGCCACCACGCTGCGCCAGGATCCCTCGTGCAGACGCTGCAACGGTGCTGGAGATCTTTCTTGTGACATTCTAGAAATAAACGACATGGCATGGACCGCGCACGCCCCGGGCCCCGCTGGCCCCCGCTGGCCGGCCAAAGTACCTCATTCCCACCTCATTTTGCAACAGCAGCCACTCACGACACGAGCCAGGCAGCATTGCACTCGTCGAGATCGTGTGCCAGGCCCCCCCAGTCCCGGTCATTGATCACCGCATTATGCTTGACGTAGAATCAGTTCCTGGGCATTCCCTACTAAGCTCATTTGGTGCTTCTCAGGAACAGAGCGTCTCGTGGAGAGGGTCCCCATTGCTGTACATGCTTGGAGTATGAGTCCGTGTGGCAATCGCACAAGACGGACCGGGTTTTTGGAGGGACGTACTGCCCGACATTCTTAATGCCTTCTGCCCTCAGGCGCAAATATCTTATAATTCCACAACCGTCCTCAACAATACCTGCTATTCGTCTGTTCCCCTACAAGGAAGCCTGCAACCTATAGCCGGCTACCCTAAAGCTTAACACCCGCGATAACATTTTGTCCGATGACCCCCAAGCTCTTCTTGCTCCAACATTTGTCAATATAGAAATATTGGAGATACACCCAAACACGTGCGACACATCGCAACTCCGATCCTTGACTCAAACGAGGCACTCGTTTTTTTCTTTCTCTTCTCTCTTCTCTTTCTGGCTCAGGTCTCATTGCGGCGGCCTGCCAGAGCAACCTAGCTCTGGTAGTCTCCATGCGTATTCGCAACACTGGCGAGTCCCTATCGAGGCCCTTTCCTCGACTACAGCGTACCAGGCAACGCCGGGGAAGAGCACCACATTCCGACTTCAAACGTCGAGCATTCCAATGTCCTCCATTCCCATACCGGACTGCCTCCGGGTTACCACCACTCCTTCCTGCAGCCACACCCGTCTCAGACGCTTCAACATGCTGGCGCCAGCTCCCACCCTACATACACCGACATCGACACACACTCACTACACCAGCCCCATCTATTGCGCCATCACTCCATGTCGCAACACTCTCCCTCGTCTTACAGCGTGGGCTATCCGCCGCCCCAGCAGACCGCCGGACGCAAGCGCAGTCACCAGGAAGACTTGCCGCACGAACTCACTCCAAGCTTAGAGCAGCAGCTCAATCCCTACGCACAAGCAACAGGAAGCGTCTCGTTGCAGCACCCGACTCAGAGTTACTCCATTCAACAGTATCCGCCGCCGCCGCCACCACCGGCCCCGCATTCTACTCTACCCCCAACCCATCATCACCATCTACCAAGCACTCATCGCAATAAAAGACACCACGCGATGGAGGGCGCGCCGCCTTCACCATCTCACCATCACGGCCCTCCTAGCGTTGTAGGCCAAGAGGGAATGCCTGCACCCGCCCAACGACCCCGCGGCCCCAAGCTCAAGTTCACCCCCGAAGACGACCAGTTACTCGTTGACCTCAAAGAAAAGAAAAACCTCACTTGGAAGCAGATTGCAGACTTCTTTCCGGGCCGTAGTTCTGGTACGCTGCAGGTCCGTTACTGCACCAAACTCAAAGCAAAGACCACGGTTTGGACCTCCGAAATGGTAAGTTGTTACTCCCCAGTCATCATGAAACACACGACGTCGTGTGTGGCAAACACAACCTTGGACATGCTAACCACAATGGGCAATCAGGTTGACAAGCTTCGAAATGCCATGCAGGAGTACGAGAACGACCGTTGGCGCATCATCTCCTCAAAGGTCGGCAGCGGCTTTTCGCCAAACGCATGTAGAGACAAGGCCGAGGAACTTCAGGCTGTGGAGCTTGCCCAACAAGAGACCCAAGAAGGGGAACATTCACAGCTTCAACATCAAAGCGCATACTCCTCGTCGCAATTGGGAACTGGCCTGAGTGAAGCAAGCACAAGATATCACTGACTGGCCGACTACGATCTCGGGTGCTTAGCTGACCAAGTCGAGGCCCTCCGTGCATAGTGAGCGATTCGATGGTTGGGGACACGAGGAGAAGGGGTGGTTACAGGGTTTGTGCTGGTCACAAACGCCCTCCGTGTGATCAATTTCTGCATTTGCAACACTTCTTTCGGACATACATGCATTCTTCTTTAATTGGTAAATTTTCTTATACGACGTACCACGATTGGGCCACGGTATACCTTTCTTCTTCGATACACACGCTCCTTACAACTTTCCGCATATACCGGGAGACTACGTACATCTTTCGACGCGCGATACTACAAGCAAGTCGAGCATTGCGGCGGCGTTAGTAAGACTGGGTAGGATGGGAAACACTTTACGAGGCGGTTGGGATTTGGGTTGATGGCGCGACACAAAAAGAGTTGGCAGCCGTCAGGCGCATATCACTGTTCTAACAAGGCAAACCTGGCAAGAACAGACTAGGTGTTTGAGGGCGTGTCAACAACGGAGCAGGAGAAGGGAAGATACCCAGGCAAAATCGCAAGGCGTGCGCTTTCATTGGTCTTTTACCCCATCCTTTCCTTTGTACTACACAAGCAGTGCCTCTTGCTCTGCTGTACCATACTTTAGCTTTCCTTCTATAACCAATTGTCCTTACTTTTCTGTGCGACGTCACGCACCTCTCCTTTATATTCGTATGTATCGGCAGAATATTGTCTTAACACCAATTTGGCACAGAAGGCCAATATTTTATTTTGTCATGCTTCTTCACAAAACTACAGATTTGTCATGACCCGTTGCTATGTTCAGTCTTAGAATGACAGTTGCAGAATCTACACGCCGTATGCACTATTTCCAACACGCATGTTCTTATGTTATGAGAACATTTGAAAAAATCAAGTACGAATTCAGTCTGGAATGCAAATAGCATGCCTCAGGATTACTCAAATTGTCCAATCAACCGCATAGCAGTCTCACATATCGCAACTTGCTACCATGATGATGCACCGGGTTCATTGGATGTCAGCAAACTCACGCTATCCAAGCGGCACCCACGTCATGCCATGTCGATAATCTGGGATCTTGCCTGTCTCACTGTATCGTTTCAGATCTTGACGTGCGCGACGGCACCATGAGTTCGATCTGAGACAGTCGTAGCCGCAGCCTTAATGTCATGGCCTGATGAACATGATCATGCCAAGACGTGGACGGCAAGGAGAACTATTTGACATAGGTGATCACAGGGGAGGATTCGAACATGCGCATCAAACCTAGGATTATTTGTAGATGCCCCGCCTGGTCTCTGTATTACATAAAGGGAACCAGCTATTCCGAGGCGATCATACGGGTCGATCAATCGGGCAACTTGAGTTCCCTTCAATGGTTTGAAGCCTCCATTCTGGTGACCTGTCACTCTACTTGCAACAAGTGCACGCGGAGGCGTCCATGGACTCTTGCCTGGGAAATGTCTATGTGTCTAGTGAATATCTTCTTTTTTTTCAAGAAAAAAAAACAAACCGCCCCATCACCGTCAATCACACACATACGCACACCTCATGACCATCCTCACATTCAATGACATTGCGACCTCCCCGTTATCGTAACTGTCGCGATGTACTAGTTACCCGCCCAAGCGCGATCGCAACTTTCAATACTAGGAACCCTGTGCTAACTATACCGTTTACAGACGTACCCTGAACCCTGTCCATAACGCCCGGACTAGTAATCCAACTTGTCCTGGTCACACCCACACATCTCGCTACTCTTACGCCAAACAACTGCGCAACAGCGAAAACAACGGAAGGCGCAAGAAGAGGGCATGGCCCAGCGGAAGCAGAAGTGCAAGCGGGGAAAGGATGCGCGCGAGGCGAAAAAAAGAAGGCGCGATTAAGTACTGGGATTGTGTTGATTACTTCGCGCCGCCCGCCGGTTACCCCCTCAACAAGGGTTCTTCGTTTACGGCGTCGGAGCAATATTCGCGGGAAGGGAACCTGGCTCCGACGTTGGAACTATTGAAGAGCTCGGATGTAAAGACGCGATGGACTAGGGTGAGCAAGGAGAGGAAGGGAAGAAGATTTCTTTTTCCAACGGTTTACCCTGTAGCAATCAATTGGCGGGCGGATTCCTTAGAGTGCCGAACGATGAATACGCCGAGGTAGGGTGGGGGTTCCTAGAGAAAAAGAAAAGAAAGAAACACTCGCGTGAAGCAAGGTGGAAAGGAAGTATGATAGCGATTTTGCAAGGGGAGAGATAAAAGAACAGGAGACAACTCCGTATTCAGCCAATCAGGCATTGTTGTTGTCAATGTTTTTTTTCCTTCTTTTTCTCTTTCGTATCCGAGATAGCCAAATTGTCTACCGAGGCCGTTCGGGCAACGAACCGTCCTCAAAAAGCGGGATCCCTACCGGATGTACGTTGGACCCCTTGTCCTTAGGATCGACTCGCCTCCACCCTCCAAGGCCGTTTGCCAATGGTCCACATCAGCGCGAAACCTTGTCTTAACAAGACGATACGGCGGCGCAGCTTTCCCGTGTGGGAAGGCGAAAGGGCTCGGGCGAGGCTGACGACCACGCGCACGCAACGATGCCTACATACGCTCGAGGGCCGTGGCAACAACAAACAGACATTCAAGGGGGTATGGTTAAGAAAAGAGCAGGGCAGCCTGGGTATCGTTTAGAGCGGGTGATTGCTTTTTGGCTGGGATGCATACTTCGCACGTGAAGCTGCTGATGCTGTCACTGATGATGATCAAAGCCTCCGACGTTACCATTACCGTGGGCCGTACATACACTCCGTGCTGATTGCTCGCCAATACTTGCCCATCTACTAACATACCATGCAACTTGATTTGCCCCCCCAGGCCGCCAACCCCCCTGCCGTTGAGCTAGCTAAGCCGCTTCCCCATGAGTGCAGCATACTTTTGCCTCGCTCCCCCTTCCCTCGCCTCGCCTCGCCTCGCACCCCTTCACGCTACTCATAGCTAACTAGTTTTATGGGACTAGCTTGACTAGCGATTAACCGACTAACGTTTTTGCCGCTCGCTTGACCTCGGGATGGGCAAAAGGCGCAGGGAAAATGGGAGCAGACCAAACTAGATAGTGGAGCTCGCCTGTTTGGGAAAGCACGTAATACGCCGGATGGCGGATGCGGGAAGGGAAAAGCAAGTAGGGTATGGGACCATGTCTCGCTTGCGCTGGGCATCACCAAAGGAAGAAGCCGTACCGGCTTGGGCTCACAAGTACTTTCTGCGTCAGTGTTATTCGTCACTTGAACCCGGTGACGTTGGCTTTTGAGATGGGTGTTTTTTTTTCTTTGTTTAACCCCTGGACAATGGGCAGAGGTGGCGAAGTTTTGGGCTGTGATATTGGAAACTTGCTCCCGTTAGTATTAAACCAGGCTGAATAGTGGTAAAGGATATGATATGCTCAATCGGCAGTTAGTGTATTGGCTGTAGAGTGATAGCCTGCACATGTTAGGGATCGAGGGGCGCAGCAAAATTGACCGGAATGTGGGGAAAAATGACGCCGGCAGGTCGGAGGAAGAGATGGCGGCACCGATGCCGAATTTGACTCAGGGATGTTCGTTTAGGCTGCGGTCAATGGGTCGATGTGAATGCTGGAGTGTGCGTAGGCAGGGTCGCCATGCAGAAATGGGCGTCTCAACAGATTACAAAGAGGGAGTGCCAGCGTGCAGAAAAGCCGGGCGGATACATGCGAGACACGGCCTGCTAGAGGGCTGTCCCTGTTTGGGCCAAAAAAGGAAAATACATTGGCATTGTTCCTGGTTGGAGTATGTCACCCGGCGTTGGAGACACAGGCTACGATCCCACTGACCGTTCAAGGGAAAACGTCATCCCTCGCAACACTTGACTAATGTTTCCTGATCTCCGCCCTTGTCATTGGAACCATGACCCTGGTCTACATACCCTTTATCGGACGATATTCGCATCGCTCCACACTAGCAGGTGACTACAGGTGACTGCAAGTGACGCGCTAGCTCGGTGACTTGCTGCATCCTGCAACCATGCTACCTGCCATACCTGCATGTGGCCATGGCTCTATCCATCAGCGGGAAGCCATAGCGAAGCGACGGGTGCGAGTAATCCTCCGGCGGGCGTTGTGCCGCGGTCATCGCTATCAAACGCCGGGTTCTACATTGCGGTATACCGTCCCGAAACCGTAGACAAGAGCATCAAAAGCCGGAGTAGAATGTCCAGCGGCATCGGCATTTGCTCGAAACCCGTGTCCCCGATCATGTGCAAAGAAGGTTTCCATCGCTTGCCGCGTACGCCAGGAGTTGTGGAGAAATATCAAAGTTTCTTTTCTCTTTTTGCAACACGATGAGTGGACCGAAGAGGGAGTCTCCACTTTTAGTGGCTCAGCTTGTAGTGATTTTATTGATCGAGTCTAGACTGAAATAAACCATCAAATTTAGGTTCATACACGATGTATAACTAGTCACGTTTATTAAGTTATGTTGCATAACAGACATAGATCGGAGAGTGTTTTAGTGCGTGTGCGGACAAGGAAAGCCATGAATGTTGATGAGCTGTATTACATACGATCTGTTAGCCGTCTCAGGTCAGACGTAAAGGGAGATCACGTGTGTATGCGAGATTGATATCACACCCTCGTTTACGACAACAGGGCATATCCTTTGGGCAAAGGCTTTACAAAAGCTACAACGACATGGCTAGTGTCAATCAGTTTCGTAACTAGACAATCTCATGCGTTTCATATGACTTCTTGAGATCAGAGTTTCTGCTTTGACTATTCCGTCATGTCAATGGATGATTTGGGTGATGGCATAGGACGTGTCATTTTTGAGGCTGTGTTTTGCAGCAGGGACCATCGTTTGAACAGGTTGCTAGTCGTGAATGAGGCCCAATTCATTATCCAGAGAGTACCGTCTCAGCAGCATAACTTGCTAACACAAATTTCTTATGCCAGGCTGGCTTGCCCGTTCTTTGCAACAGGGTCCTCCTCGCCACTCTTGCCTGTAAGTTGAAGAGAACGGAGGGCTTCTGAGAAAAGCAATAAGACATACACTTCTTCATCTCGCTTAGGGACCGAACATCTGATATTCGACCGTGGCTATAATATCTTCGTGCAATCCCTACAGCTCTGAGTTCTATCACATGAGTGCAATGTCTTAAGGTTCACATGAGATAGTTAGAGTTCTCTTGGCCATAAGTGGGGTTCAGGGGACGGATGAAAACCACCCTTTGTCGCTTACGTCTTTTTGCTGTAAGATTCTCCAAGGCTTAGTGACGTGAGCCGTTGTGCATCATTCTAGAAGAGGTTCAGCGACTTGCCGGTACTATAAGATTATGCAGCTGTCGGAGTTGGTTGCAAGACGCTTTTTTGTGAGATTTTCGGGTTCAGGACAAACAAGCCTGGGGCTGTGATTGCTTCACCTTCCGGCGTTGGAAGAATTCTCGGCGATTGAACACATCTCACTGTCACGTCTAGTAGTGTGACTGGGCAAACCATGCAGTGCCCTTTTTCTACCGGAGGGCTGCACGCCGTACCCACATACTCGCCAGCAGCAGCATCCTATCACTGACATTAGGCTGGCCGAGTGCACCCACTCTTGCTGCAGCAGTGTCTTCAGGCAATCGAGCTGCGGAGACCCATGCTCAACAACGCGCAAGCTCCACAGGCCATCCAACGAGAGAGAAAATCATCTCGGGGTAAACAAAGGTGGCCGGGATGACCGAAACATTGCTGCACACCGGAAGCGTGCTGCGGATCCAATCTGGTAGCGAGTGATCCAACACGTTCACCTTGTGACCCCGCCCAGCCAATAATGCCTCAACGCTGACCATATCACGCTGCTGATATATTAATCGCCGCCAAATAAGACGGCGAATATGGCTGAGTGGACCGGACCGTGCGTGAGATGCTGGACATGGAACTTAGCGATGGCACGCTCAATGCCCGCTTCCGCTGCCTAACCGTTAGTGAGATAAAATTTCGTGTGGAAAGCCTGGTGGTGGTCAGTCTAGACGTTGGGGCGGTTTGCTTTTGCACCGTTCATATTCTGGCCTCTGGGGCGGCACCTGAAAGCCGCATGCCCCTTTGTTTTTCAGCGCTTGCCGGCGCCGTTCACCTCTCCAATCCGTTGCTGGGCTTGCTGACGCGTTGCTACGACCTGGCATCACAATTCCAGCTTGTGCGCCTTCGCGATTGCCTGGGGAGACTCCTGTAGAGAACTTCCCCTTTAAAGGAGAGTCGATTGCTCCGACGGGTATTGACCCATGCTGCACAAAGGGAGAACGTCTCCTGTCATCGCTTTGCCGTATGCCAATATTCTTACGTCGCCGTTATCCGTCCTTCGCCTGATGTGACGCACTGCCAGCTGGTTGGTCGTGACCCCGTGAAGAACCTGCAAGCCCGCCTCTTGTCGCATGAGCAGTGTCGCAGATAGAATAAAGTGAGAGCTATGCAGTAAAGGTTACTGGAAGGTCGAGTGCCGTGAGAGAACGGTGAGAAGAGATTGTCGCCCAACATTCAGTCATGGCAGTAAGATATCGTGAAACCTGAGACCGGCATAACAATGGCGCGTTTCAGATGTGAAGCTGGTCGCTGACGTGAATCCAGCAAGGTCGCGTACACCCACTCTGCGTATTTGCATAAATCTTGGATGTGTTATGCGCTGTCCACCGGCTGCGAACGCTCCGTTGAAGACGCGAGGAGTTGGAGATACTGAGGAAGGTTGTGGTACCAGTATGGCGCTGAGGTTGCTTACTCCGACTTATGCCCGGACAAGCTCCGGGGTTGGCATGACCCGCATCCTTTCGCACAACACCACATTGACAGATAACAATTGCGGCTGCAATGTCGGACGACAGATTAAGCATACAATTGGGATTGGCTGTATCAGCCAATACCCGCCATGACTTATAGACGCTGCGATGGTGCATTGACTGGGGGAATAACAAATTCGGTTATCCTCATACTCAGCGCCATTTGGATGGTTTTAGGGTTCGATTGATTTCTAGACAACGAGCTGGAGGATACTTAAAGAATATCTATAACAAAAGGGAATGCCTGTTAGTGCCTCAGTCTTTTTTGAATGCATTTACAGTGCTTTTGAGATCACTTCCTATCTGCTGTGAGGTAGTACCCAGATAGTTCAGTATGGCTACGTCAAACAGTGACATATATCGCGCGACACGGTAACACATGTACACGAGAAAATGTTGTGCTTAATGTAATCTGCTATTCTCAGAAGACATGCACGAGATTGTCCTGTGACTGTGTTATAATATGTACACTGAGTGTACAAATCTACAGATCACCACAATCAACACCTGCAGTCAGTATCCAACGGACTTACCATCAACTCAGGTAATCCGTCAGACTTGAGCTGCGCATACAACCAGACTTTCCCCTTTGACTCTAGTTCGAAGAATTAAGAATAATAGTCAAGTAGCAACCACAGAACATCTATCCGCATCGATTTCGGCCTGTTTGAATTTTATATAGAGGAAGGACTTCCGTCCATAGAGGTGCAGTACCTTTCTGATTCTCCAACCAATCTTCAGCCAGCTGAAGTCTACAGCTCTGAAACTATAGGACGCCTATGGATATGCTGAGATCCTAGGCATGCCCATTACCCACGCTGAAAAAGTTACGGAATCAGCCTTTGGTCGACAAAGCCAAGCAGTATCCGCCCAACCACTTCACCAGCGTCTTGTCCTCGACGCTTACACAGAAAAAGGGGGGAAATGCTCAAGTAAACCACCTAAGAATGCAGCGTATATCTAGACACCAAGAAAGAATCCGCATATCGCAAGCTCGACCACTGCGTACCCGTCTTCTCTATCATCTACCTACAAACATGCTATCATGAAGCCATCCCCACAAGACGCATCTATAATACCCAACGCTTAGTTATGACGGTGAGACATGAAAAGCCGACTCGGTGAGACGACAAGCAAAGAGCCCTTCGCCTCGTTATGCTCACTGAACTGCTGCACTAAACCTTTTCCACGGCCCATCAAAACGAGGAACTCCACACACACACACACACACACTCTCTCTCTCTCTCTCTCTCTCTCTCTCTCTCTCTCTCTCTCTCTCTCTCTCTCTCTCTCTCTCTCTCTCTCTCTCTCTCTCTCTCTCTCTCTCTCTCTCTCTCTCTCTCTCTCTCTCTCTCTCTCTCTCTCTCTCTCTCTCTCTCTCTCTCTCTCTCTCTCTCTCTCTCTCTCTCTCTCTCTCTCTCTCTCTCTCTCTCTCTCTCTCTCTCTCTCTCTCTCTCTCTCTCTCTCTCTCTCTCTCTCTCTCTCTCTCTCTCTCTCTCTCTCTCTCTCTCTCTCTCTCTCTCTCTCTCTCTCTCTCTCTCTCTCTCTCTCTCTCTCTCTCTCTCTCTCTCTCTCTCTCTCTCTCTCTCTCTCTCTCTCTCTCTCTCTCTCTCTCTCTCTCTCTCTCTCTCTCTCTCTCTCTCTCTCTCTCTCTCTCTCTCTCTCTCTCTCTCTCTCTCTCTCTCTCTCTCTCTCTCTCTCTCTCTCTCTCTCTCTCTCTCTCTCTCTCTCTCTCTCTCTCTCTCTCTCTCTCTCTCTCTCTCTCTCTCTCTCTCTCTCTCTCTCTCTCTCTCTCTCTCTCTCTCTCTCTCTCTCTCTCTCTCTCTCTCTCTCTCTCTCTCTCTCTCTCTCTCTCTCTCTCTCTCTCTCTCTCTCACACACACACACACTCTCTCTCTCTCTCTCTCTCTCTCTCTCTCTCTCTCTCTCTCTCTTTCTATCATGAACCACTAGCATCAACCTGACTTTTTCTCTCCGATTCGATGATGAAGAATCTTCTTTGAAAAAAAAAGAATAAGAATCTTGAGCGCACAGGACATATGCCACCAGCACGTGCAAGTCACACGCTAGAAACAAATACAATCATTAGTTGAGCGAATCTACCTTTTAGGTAAGAGGATGTTGCTATGGGCAATGTCGCAAGGAGTCTTCGCAAAAGGACCCAAACACGATAGGCATACGAATTTTCATGGCTCTATGAGGGAACGCAGGTTGAAAAGCATCCTCCGCCGCAGCGCTTCTTAGACTGTGATGACGTGTCTTGGACAGTTCTATAACTAAGAGAGACAATAAGCCTTTGTGAAATCATTGAAAAGGACAGAGACCCAGAGGAGAAAACAGCAAAACACACGCACTGGGAATGACGACTCCACCTCCTGGAGAAGGAAACTCACGATTGCGCATCATGGAACTCCTCGGACTCCAATGTTTCGCTATCTATTCTCCGTAGAAGATCCTCTCTATGGGCTTCTTTCGCAGGATTTGAATGAAGCAGCCTGCTTGGCGGCAGTTCTTTGGCAAACTTTGGTTGATTCGCCGATGGCATCATCTCTGGTTGAGACGCCGGCTTTTCGAGAGGTGGCAGTTGTGAATTACTCGGATCATTGGGGTTACTGCTGTGTATTGGGAGCGGGGCATGAGCCGTTGTTCCGTCGAAGTTGCTAGGAGGACCTACGCTCTGCTGCTGGTGTTGTGCTATGACTGTGGGCTCCGACTGAACACTTGTCGGCTGAGATTGTGTTGGCTGCACAGGCTCGGAAGGCACCGCTGACTGCTCAGTTGGCACTTGTTCGATGGACTGAGTAGACTCCTGAGACTGTGCTTGATGAACACTGGATGTCCGCGAAGGAATGTTGAATTGTTTGTCGGGTCTCTGGCCAGGAAGTATGGCGTGAATTTGCAGAATCTGCTTGACGACCTCTTCAGGAGTCTCTCCGTCGCTGCAACTTATTAGTTTAGGTCATTATAGGACATTCTGATACGAACATCTTGGCATTGATGATCCAGTCAAGATCTTCCTCGCCCTCTTCGCTCCCACCGTGACCACCCTTTACGCGTCTGAAGAGTTGAGGGTGCCAGTCGACACCCTCACTGTTTCGTTTCGCGGCTTCTTGGCGTTGCCTGTCTTCAATCCTGGCCTTTGCATCCGTAGCGACATCCTGGTCCCTCCGCTTCACAGCTTCTGTCACTTCGTGCCACAGCTTTTGTGACTCTCGCTCGTCTTGCTCGTCCATGGGGCGAGCGCTGGGAGGTGTATGCTTGGTGTGCGCGGCATCAAATAGTAGTTCTTTCTTGCCAGTCTGTGAGAGTTAGCAAGTCTCGGA
Source organism: Curvularia sp. IFB-Z10 (assembly GCA_002161795.1). Classification (NCBI taxonomy): domain Eukaryota; kingdom Fungi; phylum Ascomycota; class Dothideomycetes; order Pleosporales; family Pleosporaceae; genus Curvularia; species Curvularia sp. IFB-Z10. The sequence goes on along the minus strand of JPSZ01000003.1, from coordinate 1,507,434 downwards.
CGTGGAAGATGACAAGTCCTTACAGTCAAATCCTTAATGTACATTTCCTCATTCCACTGACCAGAGAGTTCGAACAAGTTCTTGCCATTCGCGTCTTTAATAAAGCCGCCAATAGCATTGTATGTGCCACTAAAGTAGCCCTTGGTCTTGAATTCGAGATCGGCACTAAGTCCGGTCTCCGGGCAGCGGATATAGGCGTGGTCGCCGAGTTCGTATTTCATGGTTCCGAAAAGAATGCCACGTGCATACATGTTAGGCTGCGTGACAAAGCTATAATCTTGTAAGCTCCGCAGACGCATAACTCATCCCTGACTACTCACAATCGTTCGCCGGTGTTCAAGAGCCGCAGAATGGCAATGCCCTCCATCATACTCGCGGCAGAATTACCCAAAAATTTGCTTCTAGGCTTGAGGGTACCGTCGATGCGGATGTGATGTTCGGGCGCCATGAAGAAATAACTCGACTTGGGCGGGTGGTGCGACGTTTGCTCGGCAATGTAGTATCCCTTTGTACCGTCTGAGTAGTCCCAGTAGCCCGTGAAGATTTCGCCGAGGATAGGATTGAGCGGCTTCTTGACTCCACTGCACTCACATCAGTTGTTGCGTATGGGCGGAATATAGTTGCAGATATGCATACGGGGGCTTGATGTGCCATCCACTGAGATAGAACTTTGTCACGGCTACGAATCGCTGCACAGGATCCTCCACCTTGGAAATAGGAAGAAGCGTTTCGGGGTGTGCCATGAAGCTATCCTATCAGTCAGCATCCGTCGCCGACTTTGGGGATTCAATCCGCTACACACTTTGTTATGCGCTCCAGCATGGATCGTGGTTCGAGGATAAAAGTGGGCAGCGTTACCCTGCTTAGATCGGCGCCAGGCCGCAGTTGGGATATGATGTGGGAGAGCACTGGGTGTCATGCTGTTAGCCAGTCCACAAGCCGGCCTTTGACCAACTTGGAGAGACGTACTGTTGCCTTGTTCCGAGTCCATGACGGTCTCGTCTTCTTTGGTGACATCTTCGCCGCCATCATGCCGCCGTGTCTCGTCTATGGATGAACCGCGACTGCCTAGATAGTCAAACAATCATCAGCCTCGGGTTGTTCGCAGAAAATTGTTCGGATGACTCGGTACATGCGGCGGCCAGGGTATGACGCACTTGTGAGGGAAGTTCGCCGATGTTTAGAAACGCCAGGTAAATGCGGCATGCTGGGCGCGGGTGGTTGGGAAAGGAGCAGTAGGCGAGGGAGAAGAGAGCAGCCGGAGCAAAAGAGAAGTACAGGTTTAGGAGGCTGGAAACGAAGTCCCGGTCGAGACTGTCTTGGTGCTTAGGGCACGCGCGGGTGTAGGTGAGCTCTAGTCCACGGGCTCTAAGCAATGACGAGAGGGGCGCTTCACAAAAAACTAGCGATCCCGCGCTACGCTTGTTTGGCAGCAAAAGGGTAAACATGCACGACAAGCAGTCAGGGACAAAAAAGTGCAAGCAATGAGGGGTTCGCAAAGATCTGCGCAACATGGCATAAACAGCCTTGGGGCACTCAGGTGACTAGCAACTATGGCGACAGCCGAGCTGTGTTTCTCCAACCTGACTGCGGGGCAGCTGGCTTGTCCGCCGTGCGCAGTGCGCGCCAGGTTGCGTACAGCACAGCAGGGCACACGGACAAATCTTGAGTACAGGGTAAGCCTGCTGCATATACGTATGTATACGTGTTGTGTGTAATGGTCCCATGGAACGCTCGGGTGCAAGACCGTGGGGACTTGGTCGACGCTTAATGGACGTCTGCCTCGTTGTCCTTCCGGTGGAACCGACTGAAGTACATGATGCGGAACTTGTCCGCCCCTGCGGCTGGTTTCTAAACATGGTAGTCTTACATCTACTGGCACAGGTCGCACCAGAGATTTGTACGTGACTATTCAGGCTCTATTGTAAAGGAAGAATAGAAGATAAACATCAAGTGTGTTGTGTGTCTGGGTAAGGTGCTAGAATTGCAATGTGGCTCCGCTAGTCCAGCACGCTCTCACCAGCTTTGTCCGCATTCTTTGCACTTTGTTCCCGGGTTCTCCTGGGTAGGTTTCTCACTCTGAGCATTTGCGCGTCGCCCTTGTTTATCACTTTGACACCATACTGCTTGTACTCGTTGAGCACTGCTTCCATGGTGGATGGATCGACTGCCCTCGTCGCCTCGCCAACTACCCATGTCTTAAAGCCTTCCTTTTGCGCATCAATGGCTGTATATTTTACACAGTAATCAGCTGCCAAGCCAACGACATAGACGTCTGTGATGCTAGCCTTGCGTAATGTCTCTGCCAGACCGCTCTTGGCCACACACGGACTCTTGAAGGGATCTGCGAACGCCGAGTACATCTCAACGCGCTTATCCTGGCCTTTTTCCACGATATGATCCACCATGGTAGTGCGAAGCTCTGGTAGCAGCTCTGAGCCCTTGGTGCCCTGGATGCAGTGATCTGGCCATAACCGCGTCTCTTGTTTCTCTTCCGGGTTGTGCGGGTTCGCGATTGTGACTGTGGATTCGAACGGCTTGTTATTCGGCGCTGGGTGGTTTGACGCAAAGGAAATGTGGTCTTGGGGATGGAAGTCTTTTGTTGCTACTTTTAAGACGAAGGGGTAGTCGAGGAACTCGTTGATCACTGGTACGATATCACGGCCTCCTGCTACTGCCAGAGTTCCATTCTAGTCTGTGAGCAAAGGCTGGAAAGCAAATCGAGCGACTTACTGGTGGGCAGAAGTCTTCCTGCACGTCGACGATGACTAGCGCGGGCGTAAAAGACATTGTTGGTGGTTGGAGTAGAATCTAAGAGTAGGTGAGTGCGCAAGAAAAGGTCATGCTAGAAGTTGTCGTTAGTGTACAGGATCAAAACAGCGTCGCACATGGTGCTGTAGACGCTTGTGGCAAGAGCTTTAGAAGGAACGAGCGGTTGATGAATCAACGATTTGCAAAAGGCAGACAGACTGGACCCCCCCAATCGGTTATGTGGCTCTGCTGCTGTGGCTTGACGCCTTACCTAAGCAGTGCGCAAAGCCAAGCTTCTCTCGTGACGGAACGCAATTCCACGACCACGAACTCGCAAGCTCTATAGCCACACCCACCCTCTCCACTCCACCCCAATCGCTCTCGCCATGTTTCTTCAGCGCTCTGCCATTACCGCGGCAAGGCGGGTCGCCCCCCGCGCCCTCGCCCGGCGCACCTTTACCACGTCGTTTGTCCGCCGTAGGTTTCGCCAGCAGCTATCGTACGATGTATGTGCCATTGACAAGCATTGCAGGCGACGAGAGCAAGATTGCGCAGAATGAGACTGGTCACTCGGCCAACTCTCCCAGTGTTCTTGAGGGCTTCAAGAGGCTTGAGGGTATGTTGCGCCCGCACTCGGGTTGCCGCACCGTCCGTCACGATGATCGCATTGTCACGGTTATCGCATCATGAGAGCGTCAATGGCTGACAAGAGCATTGGCGTGTAGAAATCAAGACTGAGGCCGATCTTATTCCCCCGGGTGCTAAGCCTGGTACTGTTCCCACGGATGCCGAACAAGCCACCGGTCTCGAGCGTCTCGAAATTCTCGGAAAGATGCAGGGTATCGACGTCTTCGACATGAGGCCATTGGATGCCAGCCGTCTCGGTAGGTGATGAATGAAGCCCGATGCCAAGTGGTAGCAGGCGCACAAGAGCATGTGGATGAGTAGGGCGCCATGCTGACGGAATGCAGGTACGATGGAGGACCCCATCACCGTCAACTCGGCTGGTAACGAGCAGTACGTGGGTTGCACCGGCTGCCCCGCTGACTCGCACAACGTTCTCTGGATTACCCTTACGCGCGAGGAGCCCAAGTCCCGCTGCATGGAGTGTGGTTCTGTGTACGAGATGCACTATGTGGGCCCGGCCGAGGACGCTCATGGCCACCACGACCACCACGACCACCACGAGAACCTATACCCGAAGCCCAAGACTATGGCCGACTTCCTCAAGCCCGAGTATCAGGAGCTATAAGTCTAGTTGACATTTTTTGGTGCAGGGTGTATCTATATCATGGAGAAATCTGTAGCATAGACAGAAAGAGAAAGAGAGAGAGAAAGAGAAGAACTCTAAAGTTTGACGTGCACTGATTTTACGCGTTTCCTCGTGTCTATCATTACCTTGCATGCCAACAACGACTGATGCATGGATTGAGCAGTAATTAATGCTTTGCAAGCCGTCGATGCCCCCGTGTGACGCGAGAGCCGGTTGGAGCGATTCACGATCCTTTTAGGGCCATGAGGCCTAGGACTAGACTCTCGATTTCCTTCTTTTCGTCTTTGAAGTCATTTCCGTGATTACCCCCATGACCGTTTTTACCGTTCTTGGGTCTGGCGCCACCGTCAGCACTACCCAGCTTATAGACTTTGCGGACCTTGTCTAATTGACATGACATGCCCAGCTCTTGACCGTTGTCACCGATCTTGACACTGGACCCTTGCACCACTGTGCCGAGATGGGCGCTCACGGATTGGTTGGTGATTGTTTCATCCTTGGAGTAGCTACCGTCGGGAGCGGATGCAGACAGCGGGAGCTTGACCACGACAATGGTGGTGGATGTGTCTGAGATGCCAAACCTCTTGTAGGATTCACCAATGTTGTTATTGGGGGAGAGACGAAAGACTAGCTCCGAGTGGGGAGTGCGCGTCTTTGCGCGGGAAGTCAAGAAGTTGTGGAGGGCAATGAAGGCCGCGGAAAGGAGATGCTGGGGCGAGATGATCTGTTTTAGTGGCAAGTCAGTGTTGCTCATGGTGTGTGAGTAGACCAAAACAAGCAAGTCGATTCCATAATTCGACGCGTTGTTTGTGTTGACATTAAACAGAGTTGGTGCGGACTGTTGTGGCCCGTTTGGCAGCCACTAGTCTGAGTGACGTTGAAGCATGGCCAGGTAGATGCTGGTAAACGACACCGTTTGGTGATCCAGGCGTTTGTGCTTGTGGCGCAGGGGTGTCGGAGCTTGAACCATCCATCCATTGCGGGCCAGCCTAGTGGGCCGGACATGCCACCGAGTCACGTGAGGGTGCGAGAGAGGATAAACGGGGTCGGGGGGAGAAGACAAGGGCGGAGAAGGATAGACAGCAAGCAGCCTGGACTAGCACTTGAATAGAGAGTGCGTCTCAGCGATGGCAGCGATGCTGGGCATGCGGGACGGGCCAAGTGGGAGAGCGGGAAAAAGCAAGCTGAGGAACAAGGAGACAGGGTTCGTACCATGGAGGCGTCCAAAAAGGCATAGTCGAAATGCGGATTTGCATCTAGCAGCTGACGCCTCAGATGTGAGGCGTTGGCGACATCCTTGAACAAGGCCACGTGGACGGGGTAAATGGGGTAGTGCGGCAGCTCGAAGGTGCGCACCGACGCCATGGTAGGACGGGGTTGATGTGCAGCAGACCGCCAGGCGGGTGAGGACTGGGACGTTGGCGGCACAGCTGAAGGTTTGGGCGGTGGCTGCGGGGCAGCGTTTGTCCCCACCGAGGGCTACCGAGCGGGCCGGAAGGAGGGGGGAGGAAAAGAAAGGGACGGAGGGGATGAAGGGGAGGAGATGCCGTAGGGCTGTGAGGGTGCGGGACGGATTGGTGGTGGTGATATGCAGCAATCAATGGGCCAGTGTGCCAGGACGGGCGACGGTGGTTAGGAGTCAAGTCATGGTCGGCCGGTTTGGGGAGGGGCGGAGGCGCCAAGGCGAGGGCTGGATGAGCATGACGAGCCATGGATGGGCGGGCTCAGCGAATCAGGGCGCGGGGCACTGGAGATCCCTACAGGCCAGCAGCTAAATTCGCCGAACATGTCAGGGCGCCGCGTCCGAGCCGTGTAGGGAGACAGTGCAGCGCAGCCAATAGACGGGGCGCGGGCTCGATAGTCGGAGCGTGGCCGTGCCTGTGGAATGAGAGGCGCCGAGACTACTGTATGTACCAAGGGCATCGCGGCGGCCATTCACCTTTGCACCGCAGCGCATCCTCACCTCTCTCTGCGCTGCCCGTTTAAAGCGTTGCACACAGCACGCCCTCTCGTCCACCCGCTCACCCTCCCTCCCGAGGTCCTGCGCGACGCCGCTCTCTGCAAAGGCGACCATTGTGCCGACGCGCGGCTATGCATCTGCATCTGCATCTGCATCTGCATTCTGTCTGACAGGTGATCGCCCCAAGCCACACCAGGCTCTTCCTGGCCGACTGCCCATCGGTTGTTCCCACCGGCTTTCTCCGTCCACTTCACGTCCAACCATGGCAACCAAGCGACCTGCCGACGACGACCCCAATCTCGTCAGCAAGATCCAGCGCGTCGAGCACGCTGCCCCGCTGAGTCCTCAGCACCGCAACACCACCAGCACCGCCACCAGCACCGCCATCACCACCACCACTGCTGCCGCCGCCAACATCAATAACAACAACAACACCAGCATCAACCATAACAACGCCAACGACTTCTCCGGCTCTGTCAAGAAGAAGCTCGCCGACTCCAAGCGCACCGGCCAGGCCTGCGACCGCTGCAAGGTCCGCAAGATTCGCTGCGATGGCCGCCCCGAGGGCTGCACGCCATGCGAGCAGAACAGGACGCCTTGTCGCACCACCGATCGCATCACTGGACGCGCCACTGTCCGCGGCCATGCCGAGGCCATGGAGTCAGAGAACTCGTACCTGCGCGCCCACATTGCGGACCTGCAGGCCCAGTTGAAGGAGCACGGTATCGAGCCCCGCCCACCACCTGCCTACACCACCGCCCTGCCAACCCCCTCGCATCCATGGTCCTCCGCCTCCAACGATGCCACGCCCTGGCCAGATGCTTCCCGCCGGACGAGCCCCTCCCCGCTGCCAGGCTATGCGCCCGCCGCCGGTGCACCCAAGCCCGAGTCACTGCCCCAGTTCAAGCCGGGCTCCATTGGCGACAACTACCTGGGTGTCGCGCCTAGCAACTCGCCGCTGAGCCACATCAAGGGCACCTCGCTCTCCATCTTCGGCACCGAGATTGACATTACAGACTTCATGACCGCCGAGACCGAGTACGAGAAGGAGGCCATGTCCTATTCAACCCTGGTCAAGATCGCCATGGGCGGCCAGCATGTCGAGCCGCCTCAGTTGCCGCCCTACAACGAACTCAAGGAGTACGCCATCTGGTATCTGCGCTCGCTGAATCCATACATCATGCTGCTCCATAAGCCTGCCTTTATGCAATTGGTACCGTCTGACCCACCCTTCGGTCCAATCTTCCTTCCGGGACAACCACTGACAATGCTTAGATTTGGAGAATCGGGAACGACCCCACTTTCACCCCAACTGCCTCCGAGACAGTAACGGTTCACATGATGCTTGCTACCATCACCTACCAAATAGCCATCCGCAATAGCGACCAAGGCGGCAGCACCATGCTCAGCAATTCACACGCCCATTACCACTACGCCTTGACTTTCTACAAACAGCTTGTTCTCGGAGACCATGGATGGGAAGATGTCCGAGCACTGACAATGGTGTGCCATCATCTGCGAAACTTTCCGAGACCTGGTGCGGCCTGGATCATGACCTCGACTGTCTATCTTTATGCTATTCAACTCGGCCTACATCGGTCCGTCAAGGTTTGGGAAGACGGTACTGGCAAACTGAGCAAGCTCGACATCGAGATGAGGAAGCGAGTCTTCTGGACTCTGAACGCGCTGCAGATCAATCTCAACGGAAGGCTAGGACGTCCCATGCCCATCAGTAACGAAGACATTGATGTCGAATTTCCGGAACCCATGAACGACTGCTTGCCTGGCGAAGAGGCAAAGTTGGACTCGTTCCATCAATGCTCGTTCCAGCCCGCCATTCAGATTGCTAAATACACCGTCTGGGAAATCGATCTGTACAAGACCATCTATGCTGTTCGACACTCAGCAAAGTCATACGAGGAGAGCTTGAAACGCCTTGCTGCCGGTATTCGGCAGTGGAAGGAGGAGTTGCCCTATGAGCTGCGCGACCCATCACACGCTTCCGACGACGATCAAATATTCACCCTATATCTGGAATGCTGGTACCAGTCATATGCGCTGCTCTTGCATCATCCTGGAGTTTGTAGATCAACCGATGCGGCTCTTGTCAACTCAAATCTCGACAAGTGTTTGCATGCTGCGCAGAAGATGTTGCACATTTGTACAGAACTGATGCACAAGAAGAGTCTGGATATTCCTTGGATAAATACTGTCGTCTACATTGCGGCTGCGTTTACCACGCTGTTCATCTCATCGACGAGGCAGGATCAGATGACGCCCTCAGACATGACCAAACTCAAAGATGACATGTCATCATGGGTGGATGTCCTTGGCGAATGCGATCATTTCCTTGGCTCGGGAAATCGATTAAAGCTAGCAGTTTCGAGAATTGTTGATCAGTCGCTTAGCAATATCAACGAAAGTATCGTCAAACGAACCGCAAGCGAGTCTCTTGCCCGTGTTGCAATGCAAGCTCCGGCCCGTTCGGATTCCAATGCTTCTGCATACGATCAGAGTGCATACCAAGACCAGTACGCAACAACAACTAGCGGTCCCACAGATCCGAATCTTCCTTTGCAACCTACATCATACACGACTCTGCCAGTGAACTCTGTGCTTTCGTACAATCTGGGAACGCAGGTCAGTGTTCCTTCACAACCAAACAGAGGTTACGACCACCACACCTACGGCAGCGGCGATGAGGCAAGCATGAACCCAAACCACGCCGCTGCACTTGCTGCAGCCGCCGCTGCCGCATCTTCGACTACTGGCATCTCGCAATCCCCCACGGACGCTTACGTCTATTCTCATGCCCACGTAGCCAACAACACCCACCAGCAGCCCACATACACGACCAATGGCTATGCTGCCCATGATTGGACCGAATGGACAAGAGCGTACATGCAACAACCCCATGACCAAAGCCAGCAACAGCCTGGTGATTACCTGAATACAGCAACGACGCTTATGACGCTCGGTCGCGACGCAGTTCCTTCCCATGGCACCAGCACTGATGGTCAGGGTCTAGTACAAACGTCGGGTGTTCAAGGTCATCATCATCACCATCCTCACCACCACCACCAGAACCACCAACATCATGTCCAGCATACGGCTTCTCATCATCCGCCTCCAATGCATTGGCCGCAGATTATGTATTCGAATCCTGCGCGCGGGTCGCATTGAAGAGGAGGTTCTTTGGCGTTTTTCTCTAATAAGTGGAGTCTAAAACTAGGGCACATCTAACGGCAGCTTTTCTGGGGACTAAATGACAATGGGTTTTGGGGGAAAAAGATAGAGGCAAAGCGGGGGAATTGTGAAGGGGCATGTTTGCCAGGTTTTTTCTTCTTCTACTACGTCAGCATATTTTTCTTGTACCATTTTCATACTAACGAAAAGGGCGTCATGAAGCGCATTTTCCTCATCTCTCTTCCTCTCTCTCTCTCTTTCTGATTATCCATGTCACTGTTCTCGTTTTCCTCAACTCTCTTATCGTCGCACCCGTGTATATCTCCCGACTTCATGTTCATCTAGCAATGGGGTAACCAGCTATTTCTTTTTTTTTTCTCCTTGTCTTCCAACCCCCCCCCTTTTTCTCTCCTTTCTTCCCTTTGTTTTTGTCTCTTTTCTTTTTTTACACACTTCTTCTTTTTCACCAAAGGCCATGGTCTGATACCCTTCTTCTTCTTTTTCCAGCTTATGCGCGTTTCCAGGAGCTTTTCTTTGTTTTGTTTTCTGGGCTCTTGTAGATTTTCTTTTCTTGTTTTCCGAGCTCGAATTTTCAGCATGGTTGGGTTCTGGGATATACATCTTTTTTTCGTGTATATATGTATGTGTATGTGGGGTTCGTATACCATATGATATGTTGCTGGAGTGCTGAGAGGTGTGTGTAAGATAGTGAATGTATGTCTTTCTTTTTTTCTTTTGATATGATGGTCTGATAACGATGATGTTGGTGGTGCTAGGGCTTTGGCGTGCATGTTTCGAGTGTTAGTCTAATTACGACCTTATGTTGTTGTTGCTACTTGGCACATCGCGTAGAGTGAGGCTTGGGAGATGGGGTTGGGAGGGCTTGATTAGTCGTGTTGAGAAAGCATAGTCGTGACGAATGTCTTTGGTTTTCTAATGAGATGATAGTACTTGCACCACTCCACTTGGGGAACTATTGTTAGATTAGTCTACTTGTATAGCGCATAGAAAACAAGCATGAGCTGGGTAGGGAAAGAGAGATAGAGAAAACAACAACGTACCGATCTTGTGCTGCCAGTACACTAAACAATCACCGCGTTGCATTACCAACAGCCAGATGTAATTGCTTGTCAACGAGTCCCTCTGGCTGCGCTGGGTGCACAGATACAAAGACACCCAGTGCTGTTACAGCGATGAGGGCAAACGACTTCATTATCGTGTGTAAATGGAACCCTGTAGGGAGAGACAACATGACAGTTAGAAGTGAATTTGCGGTTCAAGAATTGGAGGCGGATAAAAGCGTCATATGAAACGACACACTGGCCAACTCTACATTATAGTTTCGTGTACTTTCGGTATAATATGTCGATGTTTATGACGGTATGAGTATATTTTGCAGTGAAATGCACATGTAGCGTCTCCACCTTATCGGCCCCACTACCACCCACCAGGGAGCTGCTGATCGTGATGAACACTATTTGCAGTATTTCGAGGCGCAATAAACTCCGCTACTATAGGCTTCGTTAGGGTTGCGCTCATGCGAATTGATGATGTTTTAGAGCGCTGGAAACCCGACTAGAAACTGTACTAAGACCTATTGCTAGGTCCTTGGTTTCTATGGTTGTTGTATTACGCGTATAGAGACGGGAGATCCGAAGGAATAGGGCAATTTATCAGAAAAACGAAAAGCCTTATTTGCACATGTTGCACGAATTACGGACAAAACGGAAATGCTTTGCTTCCTCTCTTAAGATCGGATGCTGCTAGTCTCTTTATACAGTTTTCTATCCAGGTTGTTGGTCTCCTTCTTTCTAACAGCCAGTTGCGCCAGAAAGTTCGGAGAAGAAGCGGCGAGGCTCGCTGGTTAGCTCCAGTTTTATGAACCAAAAGAATCATGCTGCAATGAGCTGGAATTGGGAAAACACGATGTTTGTTTCATGCATGGCGGGCGAGGAGAATGAAGATTGCATCTCTAGCAGCTTGTTTTCTAGATTCAGTAGTCTGATAGAAGGAGCCTTATGTGGCCGGAGCTGAATGAGGGTCTATGTGGTGAAAGGACTCCTCAAGGGTTTGGCTTTGCTCCATATGACATTAGCAATTCCTGAACTTCTTTGTCACCTGACGCTGCTCCCAGAGCATTGCCGCATCTACCACCTTGCGCGTTAACATCAGCGCCTTTCTTTAACAAAAGTTCAACGATATCCTTGTGGCCTCTGTAACAAGCTGCTTGGAGTGCATTGCCGTATCTACCACCTTGCGCGTTGACGTGTGCTCCTCTTTCCAGCAAAATCTCAACAATATCCTTGTCGCCTATTAGACAAGCTGCCTGAAGCGCATTGCCTTGTGCACTACCTTGCACGTTAACATGGGCGCCTCTTTCTAGCAAAAGCTCAACGATATCCCTATCGCCTCCTCGACAAGCTCCCTCGAGCGTATTGTAACAATGTCCCTGCTGCACTGTGAGCTGAGCGCCTTCACCCAGCAGTTGCATTACAAAGCCTTTGAGGCCGTTGTAAGAAGCTTGGTAGAGAGCATTTCCATGACCTGCGCTTTCTAAGTGTATATCTGCCCCTCTCAGCACTAGTGCTTTAGCAAGTGATAGTTTCTTCCGAGCTGTTGCGATAATGAGGGGAGTGCCACCAAATCCGTCTGTACTGTTAATGAGGTCTGGACGCTCGTCCAGTAGGAACATTGCAATACTCTCATAACCCGCTGCTGAGGCTATATGAATGGGATTTTTGTGTACTCCGTTTCGCGCGTTGACATTGGCACCCTTGAGCACGAGCAGTCTGACGATTGGTTCATGTCCATATTCTGCTGCGATAAGCAGCGCCCGATCTTGCGCACTAGGCTCCCCATCAGAGAGAGATGTATGATCGCGCAGTAACATCTCAACAACAGCTATTTGACCTCTACGAGATGCTTCTTGCAGTATGTCTTGGATGTCAAACAGCGGAGTGTCAAGGGTGTACAATGGTGACTCCAGGAGTCGGAGCATCAACCACTCTGGGCATACCCGCACTGCGTTGAACAAAAGACCTCGCTTCCTCGAGTATTTGAAATCGCGGTCACGCTGTTGAACGGAAGTACCATCGGCATCATATTTTACGTGTTTGTGGTTCGGATCTCTGTGGGTTGATGCTGGTTCAATGGCAGATGAGAGGGCTTGGATCGCTGCGTTGTTTCCGAGAACACAGGCAGCGAGAAGAGGGCAGCCATAGCGACCATTATCCATCGCTAAACCTTTTTTGAGCGGGAGGTGAGATCTGATGAGGTTTGCGCAATCTAGCTCGGCTAGCACGTACAATAGACTGACATCCTTCCGATACCTGCGAGTTTGGAAGTTCTCGAAGATGTTGTGAATATGAATCCAGCGTGCAAGCTGAAAGTCTTTTGTGAATATAGCTTGGGATACTCCGTAACCTTCGGCCTGATTTGCATGGTAGAATATGTTTTGGACAGCATACTCCAGGAATGGAAACAGTCGCTGCGCCGAGAGACGTAAGTTTTTCGCTTCCTGTGCAGGGGCTTTTGGGGAAGATTTGTGAATCTTCAACAACATCTCCAGGTCACTTGCAAGGTAATTCAGGGAGCATTGTTTTAGTCGTTCGTGGCTTTGACCCGGAAAGTTGTCCTTGTACTCAGGCCAGATCTTGCTTAGTCCTTCTTCTTTGAGCAAAAAATCTCGGACCGACTCATGGATAAACTGAACTTTTTGGTTCTTGGAGGCAGTGACGTCGGTGAGACCTTTGGAACAATCAAGTATAAACCGTTTGATTATCTCTTGATCAATCTCTTCAGGATCCCACGCGGACAAGGCGTCAGGATCGACTCCTGAAAGAATAGCGTAGTAGAGTTCCTCAGGACTAAGTGCTTGTTTTGCAAAGAGAACCCACCGAATACACAACACTAGTTCTTCTTTGTTGCTCGAGTCCCGAGTAAGAATATCGCGAAATAGATCATGCAAGTCGCTAGGGATCTCTCGTAATTTCTGCTGGAGTCGATCAACACGACCACGATCTGATTCCTTGTTCAGAATGCGGACAACCAAGACAACCCACATGAAGATTCCTGCTGCTTTCTCTTGAAGAGCGGCCCGAACTTGCTGCGCCTTTTTGCTCTTTCCAATCTTCAACTCGGTTTCAATGTAGTTGGTGATATCTTGGGCATGACCCTCTTGCCCTTCTAGAACTAACTCCAGTCCATTGCTAATGGTGATGTGAGGGTAGTGCCTGCTCGAAAAGCAGATCAAGAAACGTATGTCCCTTTCGATTGCCAAATCTCCAATGTGCTCGAAAAATTGAACCATATCTCGAATTTCTGTCTCGTCACATTCATCTAGTGCATCAATAAAACAGACGACGGAAACCTTCTCCAGCCTTTGTATGGCTTCTTCTAGAAGTGTTTTGAGCGACTCTACGCTCCAATCACGGTTGGCGTCAAAGTTTGATGTTGGCGTGTACAGCGAGTCAAAAACGTCCTGAAGAACAGGGAATGCAACGAGAAGCTTTAGCAGCAACGATCGATAAGCTCCGATTGTAGATTTCTCCATTGTGGTTCCCCGCGCGTTGAAGAAAAAAGAGAGGACGAGATTGTCTTCTTTTCCCTTGGATGCTTGCTCTAGAGCAAACTTCATTAGTGTGGATTTTCCTGCACCAGCTTTTCCTTTGATCCATAGAAAACCATGATGATCGTTTATCTTTGTGACGTCAAGCCATTCCAGATAATGCATGCTTTTCAAGAACCACTTGCAAGTTTTTGTATAAGCTCTCTTGATTGTGTTCTTCCGTTCGTCAATCTGGTCGAACTTAAGAGATTCTAGAAGCTGTTGTTTGCGCTCCTCGTCCAATGGCTGGTTTGACTGATATACTTTTGGCGTTTGGTGTGTTCGGTCTTCTTCCATTGGCATGCGGGTTCGGTCTTGTACTAGGAAATTCAGTCAGTTTAATTTTGTTCGACTGTCAATGCTAGTAGGCCTACGTACGTACGACCGCAGTTTTCCTATGATGATTAGCCATCTGCATAGTATATATTCTCTTGAAATTGCGAATGGCTTACTCTTCAAGTCCTAGCTCCGGCCCACTAGCGTTTCCGGTCTTTGTGCGTTTAGAGGACACAAGGTTTACTTCTGAAGACTGCGCGTTACGTTCTGTCACAATGTTAATCTAAGCTAAACCTTGCGCAACGAATGCTACCAATACTGACTTCTTGTATCCGCCGTGGGGATTCTTGTCACTTGGGCTAGCAGGATCTTTGAAAGGAGCTCTTTGGCGTAGGCAGCTGCGGTGCCCGCTGCATAACCTTGCCACTGATCATTCTTATGCGAATCCGCATAATCGCTGATACCACGAATCACTATGCACTGAAAGTCGTTCATCAGGCCTGCCGCCTCCATCTCGAAGCATAGGACGCCGCCGAGCTGTTGGCTGATCTTGTCTCTGGCAGCCGCGCTCTTCATTAACTGGTTGCCAGACGCGATAGTCCCATGATGTACCACCACCTCTTGTCCTTTCCTGCGTTGTGATCGGACCACCTGCTTATCAGGGTTACAGTTTGCGCAAGTTGGGCCATTTTGATGATCGTAACCTGCGTCGTAAAGTACGTCTTCGCTGGATTCACAGCGCTGTAAGCAAGGGATACTCTCGGCTTCTGAGAGTATGTTGAGTAACCTGCTTTCGCCCATCAATATGTCAGATTGTAACGCTGCCGCTGCACTAAGCAAAGTTTGGGGTGGTGCGGCCAAGCTTCCTGTTCTTATGACGTCTGTCGGAATGGTCTTCCCCATGTCGTATTGCACTACTCCTCCAAAGGTATGTTGTGGCACGCTCACCACCACGTCTCCGAGTCGGATATCTGCTTGCCGGCTCGGAACACCTCCTCCGATGCCTACCATAAGTCTCAATTGAATTCCCTGGAATTTGGCTTGCATGCGTGTCGCTAGCGCCGCTGCAGAAGTCGTTCCAGTACGCCATGGGAGGCAAGCGATCACGACATTGTGACCGGCTATTGACCCCGTAAAGTATGTGTCATCCCACTTCTCGCCTGCCTCGAGATCAGGGGCATCATGCCTTTTGTCTAGCATCGATCTCGCCGCTACTAACTCGACCGGCAGTGCGCATACCCATCCTACAGTATACTCTTCGCGGCGAGGCGGGCGCGACATTTGCGATCAATTCATGCGACCAGACTTGTTGAAATGCCGGTGTTCTGTGGAAAGTGGAGGACATTAAACTCAGATACTGACATATGGTTTCATGGAGCAGGAGCAAATGATGCAAAGTATGAAGTGCAAACGTGCAGCAGGTGTGGGAGCTGACACGAAAAGTATTCGATTCGATGGCCATCACTCAGCCTCACTCTCCACCAGGTTGCCGAGGCGGAGTATGCAGAAAAAGGATCTGACTAGCGGGATAGTGTTACGAAGGATGCGATGCGAGATCATCATTTGTGCGGATAATTTGGCCCCAAGCGCTTGCAGATGATGGGCGCTCTACTCACGCGTTCATTGGGCAGCCTCGTACATGATAGACACGCATGCGTCTCTGACCGGTTTCGTTGTGCATAAGCTGTAGTGGCTTTGCCTCCCAGCTGGCCTCGCTGGATTTTTGCCTGTACTCCTAGAGCAAGTGCATACTGTCTTCATGCTTTCTATGGGCATACAATATCCTTGTAGACTGCCATGGATACAATCAACACAACAAGACTATGTATGAGCTTTTTTCGAGTCGTATAGGAAATGGAGTGACTGTTGAATAGCTTCCGGATGCTGGATCTCGGATACCGAACGATTGGACCGCTGTCTCCGCGTATGATACTTTTTCCGCTTCCCTATATACAACGCTAAGTACCACGACAGGATCAGAATGGCCCAAAAACAGAGTACCTGTACTTTCTCAGCATTCGAAGGATTGATCATCATTATTAACTCAACCTCAGGTTGCTTTTCGAGGATCCGTTTTCCGACAGCGGTAGCGGACTTGTGCCACCAGAGCTCGTTGAATATTTTCAAATTCCCCAGTACCTTCTTGCCGACATATATAGGCGTTCTAATGGGTTCTTTGCTTTCAAGGAGTCGAAAAGTCAAAATGGCCAGCGTGAATCGTCTTGTAAGGGCAGACAAACTCCAGAGATGACGGTGACTGATTTTTCTAGACATGTGGTTTCGCATGTTGATCAAAATTGCAAACAGCAAGAGCGGAATGCATTACCACTGGCATGAGATGACATTTTGCTGTCGATGGGATTCAAAACGCAGTTCTGTACTATGCTTAGGAGTAGACGATCCGTTTCAGACGCATCTCCAACAAACTCTGCGCCAGATGTGGCCTGAAGTACAGGGCCCACATCCTGGTTCCTTACTCGTACCACTGATGGAAGTCATTGTCGCAATGTACGATCGGTCGATATGGTCGATTCGAGATGTTGTACGGCAAGCCGAAAAAGTACGCGATAACAGAAATACAAGTCACTTCTAAGACTAACAAGGCGCGTCCTAGGACCGCGCACGTTCAACGCGCGACACAAATCATTTTACATTGCTCCATGAAGGAGCAAGACACGCCATCCACTCCTACGAGACTCTCAGCGTGGCGATAGAAACACTGGGTAGCATCCGGGATCAACTTGCAAGCCAATCGAAGCAAAAGTTAGCGACATCGCGGGATGTGCAAGATCCAACCGAGTCAATCAACAGACAACTTGACTTCCAGGCCCGCATGCTTCAGAATCTTCACCTCCGAGCCCAATCAAACAAGGAGCGGCTGCAGAATGAAATCGCACTCGTAAGATATGCATGTTCTCTCTCTGGAAAAGCTGGCACTGACGCGCTTCCAGGCTTACAACATGATCGCACAGCGCGACAACCAGATCATGACGGGACTGGGCGAGGCAGCAAGAAACGACAGTCAGATTATGAGGGAGCTCGGAGTGGCAGCAAAAGAAGACAGCGGTGCGATGCGGACCATTGCAGTGGTCAGCATGTTTTTCCTGCCACCGACATTCATCTCTGTAAGATTTTGCGACGTAGATGTCGAATCGTTGTGTACTGATTGCGTTACAGGCCGTATTCAGCATGAGCTTTTTCAACTACACGCCGCCTCAAGATGGCATGGCGGGCAGATGGTCCGTCTCCGAGAAGTTCTGGGTGTATTGGGCGTTCGCGATACCCCTGACGGCCTTGACTTTGGGGATTTGGGTCCTGCGACGGAGATGGATGCGCTGATATTAGTTTGCTCACCCGATGTATCGTACAAGTCACGTGCAGCCGGTCTTCAGGCCGCCTGCATGCCTGCGAACGCTTCGGGGAATCGGTTCTTATAGGATAAGAGAATTCTTGTGACTCTTGGTTTTCTTCGCCTAGAAGGTTGTGGTCTCGAGTCTTGAGATACACGTCGCTAGAGCAAAGGGGGTAGCAAGTCCCTTCGAAGTTCCGGTAGGCCGAAGATGCTCGAATATATATCCGTCTTACTAGCGGTAAGATTTACTAGCAGCGAAGATTGTGTATCAGGAGTCATCCGGTAAGCCTTTCGTCAAAGCTAAGACTTGGCAGCGATTTGGAGCAAGAAAGGGTATTGCCAATTCTTGTAGCCACTCGCTTGATTGGTTTAGTCTAGGAGTGTCACTAAAGCCCTAACACGACAACTCTTCACATGCTAAAACGAGACTAATTATTGGGAAACATTGCGTCAAGCCCCAGCTGTTCACGGCTGATGTACGACTGAAAACATCATAGTGCTTATTCTCTCGCACTAGGCAATAGGATGTGCGCTCCGGTCTAGCCGCGGCGCACTGTAAGGCTGAACAAGGCCTTGAACGGCTTGATAAAGATATGTTGTTCGTAAACAATACTGAGAAGGATTGCTCCATTACAGGGCACTGATGCATCTAAAGGAGTTTCTCCACAAGAGCTGCGCCTGCTTACCGAAAAGCATCTTCACACGGACGCTATGCCCATTGGATCGTCTTCTCTTTCTTCCCAGGTTGCCGCACCTGATGACCACAACCCGGAATGGATCGAGCTCCCACTTGATCACTTCGGCTCAGGCACCGGCACTTTTCGCGCCAGATACTGGGTCAACTTCCAAAGCTACAAACCAGGTGCTCCAGTTTTTTCTATCGTCGATGTTGGCGAAGTAAATGCTTCGACATGGTATAATCACATTCTGGTCATGAAAAACGAAAGCTACTTCATGCAGCTCGTGGCTGATTTCGACGGCATCGGCATTTTATGGGAGCACCGATTCTATAGCGCCTCGACACGCGTAAACATCACGCTCAATACGCCACCGGAGGCCTTCGAGTTCCTAACAGTTGAGCAGGCGCTTGAGGATGTTGTCAGTTTCGCGAAGCAGTGCAGCAGGAAGGACATTAATGTCAAACTCACCCCCAACCACACACCATGGGTTTGGGTTGGTGGCTCATATGGAACAATGCGGGTTGCTTTCCTGCGTAACAAATACCCCGACATCATCTTCACCTCGTATTCTTCATCAGTCGTCTATTGCTTGGGCTTGGCAATACTGCACTCAAATGGGTAAGTCCAGGGAAGGATAAGGTGTTCGGTAAGGTGATAAGAAATGCGGTGTATGATTACGATCAGGTTATAGGTTACTATGATCAAACTCCTGATTTGAATGCAACTCGAGCGCTTTTCCACCAGGCCCTTCGAGGGTGGCTACCGTGCTTTCATGCAAAGCAATGAGCTGCAAAGAGGTGAAACGTATAGGCTTGAGTTGGTGGGACAGCTTTGTTCTTGACCATAACGTGTTGACGTAATTCATCAGTGCTTAAAGCTTCGAAGCTTGCAGACCCATTACTTTCTCTTGTCTCTGTGTTTTCACTCGAGCTTCCCAGTCCCACACTTCACCAGTAAATCTCTCCTTTTCCCAGCACTCGTATATCCTTGTCTTCTCTTCCTCACTACCAGCGCGGCACATCTTACTCCAAACTTCGAGCTGCTCTTTGAAGCCTGGATTCGGGTCGCAAATCGGCCTTCCCTCGCACAATTGCTCCAATGCTGCTGCAGATGAAAGATTGTATTTCCAAATTAAGTAGGCGCAGACAAGGGTGGCAGAGCGAGATTTGCCCATTGCGCAGTGAACAAACACACCGCCTCCAGCCTCGGCGTCTTCCCCTTTCCTGGGTGCGATACGGGGTAAGATGTCAGCGTTCGAACTCTTGCTTTTGCCAGTAGCTGACGAAGAAGAAGCTAGCGCTTGGTCGATATAATTTACACCGCGCTCGAAATATTGTAAAAGATTGGCGTTGGGATGGTCCTCGACACGGATGTGAAAATGGCTCAAATGTTTGAATTTCTCCTGCAACAACGCGTCGTAATCGATCACCGAGAGTACATGCGTTATACCCGCGGCTTCAATGAGATCGGTTTGATATAAGGCGTATAGGCCACCGATGTAGATGCGGCCGCAGCGGGGCACCAGGTCGACCCAGCCCATGCCGGTGTGAGATGTGCTCCCGTGAAGGAGATACGACATGCGGAATTGTGATGTGAAAGGGTTGAGATGTTGTTGGAGTTCCAACCGAGTTATGGGCTATGGTAGCGTTCGGGAAGAAGCAGAGCAAGCGCAGATAAAGTACCGAGGCTTACCTACGTAGTGGTCCTGACATCTCAGGAACGCCGAGTCGGTGTCAGTGCATCAGCCCTGTATGACAAGTCTTTTGGCAAAGACCAAACATTGCGCGTAAAATAACACCAACCCGCGAGGAGAGATGTCGTTGTGTGTGTATGACAAGGAGTCGTTGAGGACGACCAAAGGGGTGACTGAGAAAAGTCGTCACGTGCCTGAATCGCTAGGTAGTGGGGTGAGGGAATCTGTACACACTCCCGAACCCGTCCTTGCTACATACTTTCAACATGTGTCATCTACATAAATCATGTTGAGGGTTGCTATTGGGGTACAGGATATGGCGCCGTGTGGTTGCACGTCGGTGTACGCCCAATAGCATATGAACATCGTTTCTTGGACTGGCATGTAACTAGCTGGAGGATGCTTTTTACAAGAAGATCTTCGCTGCTCCATGTGTAGGAAGACAGTAATACGGTGACGCACTTACACCGATGGTGTCTGTGCATCTCTACAAATACGAGATATGTCACAGGGCTGGGAACTTAGCATGTGGATAGGGGATCTACCTTAGCCGTGTTGATGACCAAAGCAAGCCATTACACGCGCAGTAGATTCTTGACCTGAGGACAAGGGTGTTTGACGATAACTATGCGTTTGTTATAGCGTTACAAGCTGGGGAGATGTTTTGAATCCTGTCAAGTGTTCATAGTGGAAACAGTTTCATATTCTTAAAGACGCCTCCAGGATGAAGACAAGGAGCACGGACGCAGTGGTGCCAGCACCTGGAGGTATCAGGATGAACCTAGTAAGAATAAAGCCGTGCTACTCGATCCCTTGCGGCTTTTGTTCTTTGTATCATGTGCGTCCTGTAGAATCGATGACAGTCTCCGTTTCGGAACCACGACACGAGAGTGGCCGTGAGACATGGCGAACAGCACACAGAGTGCCGACGCTATATAGTTGGCGTAGCGCCATAGCTATAGGATGCAAGGTTTGCTGGTCATGCGAGGCGACCCGAGGCACACGTGCTCGGCTGCGCACGTACTCGGCTAGGGGGTGAACAAACACGACTCCCACAGAACGCAGCACAGTTGCACGATAGGGTGCCCGCAACCGCATCTTGTATGACCCGTGGTGACGTCGTCTTGAGGTGAGAGGCCCAGAAGCTGAAGCATGACGGGGGATGTAGCAGGGAGGCAGTGGGCGCACGGTGGGGCTGCGAGGGTCTTCCTGCAGGGCATTCCAAAGATAGGGCCCGTATCGATTGTATGTACTGTGAAGGCGCTAGAATAGACGGAATCAATGCAGGGCGACAACGACACGCCAGCACAAAATACATCGGGGTCGTCTGGCCATGCAGCGCAGGCGTTCCACGTCCGGACCAAGTCATGGACTGCTCGTGTGGACGGCTAGTTCGCTAATGGATTCATCGGCCGATGCAAGCGGCTAGTGAATGGCCACATGCAGAATGGCGCAATTCCATATTGATGCGCCACCTCGTACCCCAGATACCCCTTCTTCAAGAGGAAGCTGGCCGTCCGTCCAGCCCTGCTCTCTACTCCTCGCTCCCTCGGCACCACTCTCGCTATACTAATCTGCCGTTGTGCTTGCTTTTCGTTTTCGTTCCTTCTTCCTTCTTTCCTTCCACCAACGCTCGCTACTCGAAACTGGGCCAGCGGATAGTCAGGGGAGCAATAAACGGCCATATTGCTTTACAAACCCTTCCGCCACACGAACCCCTACGCGGATCGCCATTGTGCTTACGACTGTCATCACTAAAACTCGAAGAAAGTGCTCCCCGCGAGACTTGCGATAGCCATCTGGCTGCGGTCCGACTCTACTCCACATCAGCCTACCATCACGACATCAGCGACTGCGAAAACGGTCCGAGCCATGGTCCGACGTGTGCTTTCTGCCGCGATTGCGGCCGCCGCATTTGCAGGCTTCGCGCACGCCGACGGTGCAAAGTGCACAAGGAACAGCCATTGCCCCAAAGAAACACCTTGCTGCTCGCGTGCGTACTGCGCCATTCTTGATTTTCATAACCGCATGCTAACCGCCATGCAGTCTATGGCGACTGCGGTGTCGGCGCTTTTTGCCTGGGCGGATGCGACCCCACCATGTCAAACTCTCTTGACTCTTGCGTCCCCGGTCCTGTATGCAAATCCGGAACCTACTCGCTCGACAACCTCGACGATGTTCAGCCGATTGACAAGTACCTCGGCGATGGCTCCAAGGCTAACTGGCAGTCGCAAGGCGACCCCACCATATACACAGACCCCAAGACAGGGAAGAAATCGACCCTCTTGACCATGTCGCAAGGAACAAGTGGAACACTATTGGCATCGACGCACTACGTTTGGTACGGCAAGATTTGCTCCAAGATCAGCACTGCCCAAGGCAAAGGTGTCGTGACCGCCTTCATTCTCATGTCGGACGTCAAGGACGAGATCGATTTTGAATGGGTTGGTGCGGATATCAACAACGTCCAATCAAATTACTATTCCCAGGGCGTGACAGTCTGTAAGTTTGCCGGGCCTCTTATTTAGCCTGGGAACGGAAACTGACAAGAACCCAGACACGAACGGCGAGAGCCTTACCGTGCCCAACGGTAACGCAGTCGAAACAGAACACGATTACTGCATCGACTGGAAAGAAGACACGCTCACTTGGTCGGTCGATGGCAAGGAAATGCGCAAACTCGAACGGGAAGGAACCTGGAACAGCACCGCGGGCCGATACGACTACCCGCAAACCCCCGCTCGTGTCATGCTCTCCCTCTGGCCTGCCGGTATCCCCTCCAACGCAAAAGGCACTGTCGAGTGGGCAGGCGGCCTGATCGACTGGAACAGCCCATACATGGTCAACGGATACTACGCAGCCCGCTTCTCCGAAGTCACAATCGAGTGCTACGACCCACCGCCAGCGGCGCAGATCAAGGGAAAGAAGACATACAAGTACACGGATGACGCGGGAACCAACAACACGGTTGCCATTACCGATGATGTCGTCATCCTTGGCTCGCTCATGGGTACCGGCGAGGATCCGGGCGAGGCCAACGAGAACAAGCCCAAGCCCTCCGGATCCGTGGCCATGGTACCGGGAGTTGTCAACCCTGGTGGTGCGGGCCACGATGCCGGTGGATCAGGCAGCTCAGCCGTACAGGGCCCAAACCCACAGGCTACGGATGGCGCGTCGGGAAGTGATGGTGGAATCACATCTGGAGGAACCTTTGTCCAGGGTGGAAGTAGCTCTGGTTCTACGGGTGCTGCGGCAACAGTCCAGCCTGGCCTTTCTCGCATGAGTGGCTCTGTTTGCGCCATTGTCATTGCTGTCTTGGGACTTATGGTTTTGTAATTATTCCCCCATTTGATATCTTTTTGTGTTTTTATTTTTTGGTTCTTCTTACCCAATAGGGAATTTTTTTTCCTGCATGTGCCACCACTACTTTCTTACTTTTTTTTCTTGTTTCGTCCACCCACGACGTGGGGGATTTTCCCACCCCTCAATGCATGACTGTTTAGGTGTTGATTTGCTTCTCTTGGGGACTACGTGAAGCAGGGAACTCTGAGCTTGATATCCGTCTATCATGTCTTTTTTTTTCTTTTTCTGTTTAGCATCGCTCCTACTTGTTTAAAAAAATCCTCCGTTCGCCCTTTTTTTTTTCTTCCTTCATCCCTTGCATGGCTGGATGGAAGAGGCGTGACGGCGGGGGAGGGAATAATACGAAGCGAATTAGTGCTATGGACATGTTGAGCGTACGAGAAGAATGTGGTTAGAGAGCAGGGTCTGCTCCCGTGTTCTATTTCTCTTTTGCTGCTTTATATCAAAAGTGTTTGTTCCTCTTATACTTGTTGTTACTACCAGTCGTGTGTAATGTCTAATCATCGTGTCAGTCGTCGGGCACTTCTACGGGGTTTTCATGTCGCTGCTTTTTTTAGATGTGTGTGTGTGTGTGTGTGTGTGGGTGTGTGTGTGCCTCGCTCGATTCTGCTTTTCACTGTGGGAAGAGTAGATGATTAGGCGACCAAGTGACCAAGTGACCTGGTAAGCAGCGTGCACCTCATTGTAGTACTGCTTCAGCGCATCGGCACCAACGAGTTGTGCTGCTTGGATTCGACAGTTTCGAAGACAAAGGAAGTAGCGGACGTTGAGCGGCTGATGTAGTAGTGGGAGAGAATGAGGTCATGTAACAAAGGGTTTCTCACAACGAAATTACAAAGGGTGTATCTAGATAGAACATAAACATGCACGAAACTGTCACCGTTCCTTTTGTGTAACTTCTTGGCATATGCCCGCACACTTTGTGTGTTTGTCGCTCACTCCCAAATAGTTTACCGTGATGTTACTACATGTCACTTGTTTCTGTTGTTTATGTCTCTAGCCTGCTGCCTGAACTAGGACATGTTCGGTTTCCACAGACTGTTGTAGCCCGGCGCCATGGTAACTTCGCAGATATTGAATCTATTATTATATCCGCCAAGGTCATACGCGTGACGCTTCTATGCTGTTAAGTGCCTTGGCGCAGCCTTGATTGGGCCAGGGTAGACTGAGTAAGTCCATCCCCGCGAGCCAAGGCTTACTCCCCAGATTCAGCCCCAGAAAACTTATCTGTTCCTAGATGAAGATGCAGCCTTGGTTGTACTGTCGATCCCGCTTACTAAGTAATACGTAGTAAGTTGTGTTGCAACACAATGATATGACTGTGTTTCATTCAATGCTGTTTCTCCAAAGTTCTCTGCAGCATCCTAAAGGCGCTCAATACTCTGAATTCATCACAATGGCTTTCTCAGTCTATGTTCTGTTTGCGACACTAATCACTGTAGCCATATACCGGCTAAGCAGGGTCGGCCAAAGGCCCAAAGGGTATCCTCCAGGTCCCCCAACTTTGCCCATCCTCGGCAACCTTCATCTTATTCCAAAAGAAAAAACTCACTTGCAATTCAAGAAGTGGGCGGAAGAGTATGGCCCAGTCTACTCGCTCATTCTAGGCACCAAGGTTATGGTGGTGCTTGGGTCAGATCAGGCTGTCAAGGATCTTCTCGATAAACGCAGCGGAATCTACTCATCACGCCCCGACCACTATCTTGCTCAGGTGGCAAGCGGTGGCCTTCGGGTGGCAATGATGGTATGAGCTATCTGTCCGCATACCAAAGATACCAAAGAATGCTAACATGCCTAGCCTTACGGCGATGCATGGCGCATGATTCGCAAAATTATACACAACAATCTGAACGTCAAGGTTGCAACATCCTATGTGCCGTACCAGGATCTTGAGAACAAGGCCTTGCTTGTTGGACTGTTAGATACACCACAGCTTTTCATCGATCATATACGACGCTACACCAACAGTCTGACAACGCAGATGATATTCGGGTTTCGGACTACCAATATCGACGATCCCAAATTGAAGCAGCTCTTCTGGGTAAGTCGTGTATAAATTGACGCAGCAGTTGCTGATGCTACCGCAGGGGATTGAAAAGTTTTCCAAGGTGCACGGGAAGATGACCGCAGCACTGCTTGATCTTTACCCTGTACTACGACTACTGCCGGACTTTGTCCTTCCGGAACGGAGGTATGCCAAGCAGTTGCATAAGGAGTCGAGCGAATTGTACGTTGGTCACTGGCTAGATGTAAAGAGGGCCATCAAAAATGGGACTGCAAAACCTTGTTTCTGCATTGATTTGGCACGTGCCCAAGAAGAAGAAAACTTCTCGGATGAGCTTGCTGGGTATATTAGTGGTTCACTACTTGAGGCTGGCTCTGACACGACGGCAGCAGAGCTCGTTGGTTGTAAGTACTCTTACCACACTCTTGAGACTCAAACTGACTTTTCAAAGTCGTCCAAGCCATGATTCTATTCCCGGATGTAGTAAAAGCCGCGCAGGAAGAGCTCGATCGCGTGTGCGGTCAGCGTTTGCCTACTCTCGAGGACTGGCCAAATCTACCGTATATCAACGGCTGCATCAAGGAAACCCTACGATGGATGCCGACAGTTATTTCGGGTGCCCCTCACGCACTGATCCGTGATGACGAATACATGGGCTATACGATCCCAAAGGGCGCAGGCATCTTGCCAAACAATTGGACCATCCATAATGATCCCAGACGTCATCCAGATCCTCGCCGCTTCGACCCAACACGCTACATCCACGATCAACAAACCGCAGCAGAATCAGCAAACAACTCAGACCCCTCGAAACGCGACCACTTTGGCTTTGGAGCTGGACGTCGTGTTTGCCAAGGCATGCATATCGCTGAGAGATCCTTATTCCTTGCAATCTCTCGTATTTTATGGGCATTTAATATCACTCCTGCCCATGATGCAGCCGGCGAAGAGATTATTCCTGACCCAGAGGAGTTTACAGAGGGGACTCTAGCACAGCCGAAGCCGTTTCCTGCTAGTATCACACCACGGGACGAGAAGAAAGTTGCTCTCATCAAGGAGGAATGGGAGAAGATGGAAACGGTGCTTGACGAGAAGCAGCAGTGGAAGATACTCCCCGAAGGACTTATCTGGAAGAATTTCAAAGATGCGGCCAGAGAAGCTTGAGCTGTTTGTTGGGTGGAAATTCCGTGTAATGTGGATAGTTAGAGGGCTCTTTTTGCACCTTGTTCGGGCTCCATCATGTCATGCCAGACGTGTACTGAAATTTCGCCGTATGGGACTTGAAAGGCTTCACAGTGCAAAACCGGCGGAATAAGTCTTCTTTTGTATTGAGTTAAATACTGCATTACACTGAATCCCAGCTTCGATTATTATCATTCTGGGGATCTATCAATCCAAGCCGTATTACCAAACTTGCCATCAAATGGATACTGGAATACCTTCTCTGGCGTAGAATACGGCTCATACTGCTTCGAATCCATAACTATGCTGACCTTGCTCGCCAATCTCGCTGTCTCATTCCATCCCGGCCCATAGTCCTCGTACTCCGCCATAGTCGTGTTGGCATTCACTCTCGGATCCGAGCTACTCCAATCAATGTATCCATTCGGTTGGATTGAATCATCGAGGGAACAATTGGCGAAGATGGACCGATGAAGCGCATTCCACGGTCTTCCAAGCGCACATTCGCCCGTGATCGCAAGCGAGGCATTGGCCTTCTTGACATCCGAGTCGTGAATGTACACACCGTATTTGTTTTCAAAAGTCGTGTTTGTGCCTTTCCATGCTGTAATGCCGCCACCGCAGTTGCGCAGTGTTACCAAGCTAGACTGGATCCATGCCGTGCCAAAGCCGTAGAAGAAATCGGTTTGGCCGGCGATTTCGTTCTTGTAGAAATATGCGTTGCCGAGTTTGCCAATGTACACGGTGTCTTGGTACGAGTAGAATCCGCAGAAGTAGAAACCTGTGTTTGCATAGCTGACTGAAACAGCTAGGGAAGGGCCAACTGAATAGGGCAAGTAGTCGTTGATAAAGTTAAGGTTATAGGCACGGAAATCCGTATTACCGAAGGGTGTGTCTGCTGGGACGGGGAAACCAGTTGGTCCTGAACCAGTCAAACTTGCGTTGAAGGTGGGCGCAACCGTGAGAACTGAGGTATACGCATTGTCCAGTGTGGACAGACCAGCCCCGGTGGCGTTGCGCCAGATGACATTGACAGTATTTTTGCTTTGATCGTTTGGAGACGTCGTTTGACCGAAGAGATAGACTGGGCCAGGCCGAGTGATGTTGACCTGCTCGGTATAGTTACCAGGCAGGACAAGGATATGATAGGGTGTTTTATCGTTCGGCAAGCTCAGCACTGCAGACTGAATGGTAGAGAAGTTATGTCTTGGTCCGACGAGGAGTGTGTTCTTTGGACACCCGTCCAGCGGCTTCTTGGTAGGATACTGGCATGCTTTTCGATTGACTGTCGGTATAGCTGTGCACACCTGTAGCAGGCTAGCGCATATGATCGCCAAGCGCATATTGACAATCTGGAGTGCAAGGTTCACTTTGGCCAGCTTTTCGACTCGAAGCTTGGCTGGTACCCTTTATGAACTAATTTGGCCCGGTACACTTGCGGCTAATCATTACTTACCTACGTAAACCTTACCATGTTGCGACGATGACCATATTCCGAAATTTCTAGGACCCCTCAGCCGCATGTACTTATATTCTCACGTTCCTGTCTAATGCCTCCAATGACGGTTGATGTGAGCCCCATAAGCGCGGGGGTGGCCTGTACGGGGAAACCAGAGAAACATGGGGTAAATGGGTACGGTAAAGATAATGCACCAATCAGCTAGTACCCTAGGGGAACAAGAAAGGGGTTACATTAATGAAGAGCCGATGATCTGAGGTACAGAAGAGTTAAACACGTCCAGACAGCTGTTGTCCTCACGTTGAAGACGATGCCTGCACTATGCAAGGTTTTCGTGGCGTGTTTCACGTGTAGGATGGAGCTTCTATAGCATTTGACTTGACAATGCCACGACGCGTCCGGATAAAGTGCATGCAGCTGGCAGACGGTACGTGATGCGCGTACACGGAATATCCTAAACCGCGAGCACCCCGCTCCTATGCTGATGAGGGCTTCCCTAGAAGGAGCTGTTTTGCTAGAAGGCCTACTGTTTGAGAAGTCTGTATTCCCACAAACCGGTGCACTACCTATGGTTCACGGCGCAAACTGTCACAATCGGTCCTGTAAGCAGTCGGTGCGTAAGTGACGGCGCGTGCGGTGAAGAGATGCGCGCCTCGCATTGAACGAGACCAACGCCTTCCATTCGATCGGCGAAACATAGAAATACCGGTACAAGGCAATCTCTGGAACTACCTGGCCGTTGCAACCCTGGGCCTGTTGGACATGTGACACCATGATCTGCAGTCAGAAGCAGTAGAAAGGAGCTTATAGGAGATGCGACGATGGATGGGATCGCGTCTGGTTAACGCAGCAGGCGTTGAAATCTGCCGTACAGGACCTCGTTACCTATCCGACAGCTTTCGAGCGTGCTCAGCTGTTGGCGACGCGTGACAGCTCATGCCGCACGTGATCTGGACTCACATCCGACGGCTGTCAGGCGTACAATATTCGCAAGACGCGAGTTAGCTAGTAATTGAGTACTTACGAGATTTGAGATAACTACTGTGATAGCTGCCGGACGTATCTAACACTTGTTGAACGTGTCGAGCATGAGCCACGTGACGTTGCTCACTGGTAGATAGCGGGGAAGGTCTGGGGATTCTACCATTGCTCCACCTCTATAGAGGACGTACCACCACCATACATCTACCGCTACTTTCAGTGGGAATATCTGTGGAACCCATCTAATGCTTGGCGGATATAACCTAGCTCCCACAATACTATCTTGCAGAGGAGAATCAATCAACGCGACACCTACCGCATACAGTTACCAGTCCAACATTTGTCGTGCGTGAACTAATTGCTCGATTACTATCGGACATGGGTTAATTAGTCAAATGTCTGCCGGACACATATCAGCTACTGCTACTAAAACACTGTTAGGCGTAAATCTCTCTGTGTGGTAGACTCTGGAATCCGGGCCTGGTGTGTGGCATCTACAATACAAAGTGACAGCATTATTATAGGATATTTCGACTATGCAAGATAGCTATGATCAAATGCACCCATTCTACTGAGTTGCGTTTTTATGTGCAGAATAAGCTTACTGTAGTGCTAATAGGTCTGATTGCAGATGGCTGGTTTTAGTGGTTGTGCAGCATTTCTGGTTTCGCTGGTTGCAAGAGAACAGCGCAAACCCTGTGTCGGGAAAGGCTAACTCGGCGCCTAACTAGGAGGGTGTACTAATGTCTTTGTCAACAACACCATTGCTTCGTTTCTCCATAATATTGAGAAGAGATATAGGATAATGTTTTTCCCCAATGCACTTCTCCACTTTTTGTTCGAATACCCCTCCACAGATTCATCGAACATCATCAGTTTTCATGCCTCGCACCATTAGCGCTGTCGTCAAAGACGACCACAATCAACTTCATTACCGTCTTTGAACATGGGCACTTGTTGGCGTATAGCCTTCAAGACAATCGCTATCACGATAACAAATGACTCGGGGCAGATCGTGAGTGCCAAGGATATGCACTGCAAGCTAATGCTGCACAGCAATTACGACATCACTCCAGGCGATGACGCGTATGGCCGAGAGGTTATACCAAGAGTTTTGAACCCATGAG
The DNA here is from genome assembly GCA_002161795.1 of Curvularia sp. IFB-Z10. Classification (NCBI taxonomy): domain Eukaryota; kingdom Fungi; phylum Ascomycota; class Dothideomycetes; order Pleosporales; family Pleosporaceae; genus Curvularia; species Curvularia sp. IFB-Z10. The sequence goes on along the minus strand of JPSZ01000003.1, from coordinate 1,477,540 downwards.
ATTGACTCACCTTCCCCTTCCAGCGTCTTGGAACGAGCCAACGTCTGGCACCACAGGCATATCAAATCTCGTCATCTTACACCGTGTGTCGATTGCGACATAGAGAAGTAAAAAAAAACAATTTATCTCGCGCGGCATCCTTGGACGACGCTATCGCGTCACTGCATAATACCATGCAACCTCACATTTAACCTGCAACCTGCTCTCAGCAGATACTGTAGCTTCACTTTGACCACAAGCATGACGACCGAAATTGGTGACGGAGCGAAGATAGTGCAATACGCCACTGATGAGGCGTCGCCGTCCCCGCCAGTCCAAGATGACGGCAGTGTCCAGGAAGATAATGCGTATGTCTACGATGATTCACGAAAGTTAGGGTATACCGCGACTTTCTTCGTGATTCTAAATAAGATGATCGGGACTGGTAGTAAGTATAGTCAGCTACATAGCACAAGAGTAATACTAACCTTCAACAGTTTTCTCTACACCTTCTGGTATCTTTGCTGCGACAGGATCGGTTGGCGTATCGCTATTCCTCTGGATCATTGGTGGTGTCCTTACATTTTGCGGATTATCTGTCTTCCTGGAATTTGGTCTTGCAATCCCCCGGTCCGGTGGCGAGAAGAACTATCTGGAACGCGTCTATCGTCATCCAAAGTACATGGCAACATGCGTATTAGTTGCACAGATGGTTCTTCTGGGGTTTTCAGCCGGCAACTGCCTGGCATTTGGTCGCTACGTTCTTTTTGCGTCTGGCTCAGAATCCCCCGACGGCTGGGCAGCACGTGGAATTGCTGTTGGATGCGTAACGTTTGCTGTTACCCTCCATGCTACCTTGCCTAAATGGGGAATCCGCCTCTTTAGCGTCTTGGGAGTTTTCAAGGTCTTCATTCTTCTGTTCATCATCTTTTCCGGCTTCGCTGCCCTTGCTGGTCATCTGAAGATTGAGCAACCTCATAACTTCGACCACGCATTCCGCCTCGAGGTTGGTGACGGTTACGGTGGAGGAGGTGCATACGCGTACTGCCAAGCTCTTCTTCGCATTATATATTCATATAAAGGCTGGGAGAATGCTAACTACGTTCTGGGAGAAATCAGAAACCCCAAGAAAACGCTCGGTTGGTGCGCGCCTCTCGCCGTTGGTGGAACCACCGTTCTATACGTACTTGCAAATGTCGCTTACTTCGCCGCAATACCGAAATCCGATCTCGCCAAGAGTGAAGTCATCGTTGCCGGTCTCTTCTTCCGCAACGTCTTCGGCAACAGTGCTGGAGCACGTAGTCTTCCGGCTTTCGTCGCACTTAGCAATCTAGGCAATGTTCTTGCAGTCAGCTTTGCACATAGCCGGTTGAACCAAGAGTTTGCAAAAGAAGGCTTGTTACCTTGGAGTAGATTCTGGGCGTCGAACAAACCGTTCAATACTCCTACAACTGCTTTATTCCTACATTGGCTAGTCACTGTTATCGTTCTAGTTGCACCACCTGCCGGGCCTGCGTATAACTTCATCGCGGACCTTTACACCTACCCGGGTACATGGATTAACGGCTTTGTGACCGCAGGTCTCATCTATCTCCATTACTCGAAGAAGGAGCACTGGGAATCTCCGTGGCATACCTACCTTCCAGTCGCCCTACTGTACTTGGCTGCTAATATATTCTTGGCGCTTGTCCCATTCATTCCACCGACCGGGGACTGGAACGCAAAAGGCTACCCCTATTACGTGTTTCCCGTCGTGGGTGTCAGCGTGCTACTCGTGGGTGTGTTTTACTGGGCTTGTTGGACGAAGCTATGGCCGAAAATAGGGGGTTACAAGATCGTTAGTAGGCGGTACGAGGATGCAGAGGGCAATGAACACGTCAAGTATGTCAAGGTCTCCACAAAACACGTTTGAAGGGTGGCTAGGGTTTGTAACCATCAGTCAGTAAGACTGTTGCATCTCATTATGCTTAGCGAGTCCTGGGACTGGTTCAGTTAATACATTGCACATGGTTGTCCACGTCTTTGGTCTATTATATGACCCCTTACGCCCTTCCTTTTTGGTGATTATCCGTCCGTTCCCTTCTATGCCTAGAAGCCAACAAGCTCCGTAAATGCAATTCCACTACGCACACAATTCACTTCCACATGAAACTGTACCCATGCATAAGCCCCTTTAATGAGCGGGTTGCTAAGAGTATCGATGGCGTATTGTGCGAACAAGCTTTGTTTAGTGTCACGCCGTCTCGAGTGTATGATGAGAGAACCATTGCAAGCTCATAAGCAACCCTTTTGTTCAACATCATTAAGCTTTGGTCACGACAGGGAATTCATGAATGTGAAAAACCGTCGCTGTACCCTAACCAGTCTATATTCGATGGCCGCATCAAGCGGAGGAGTCTAAGTAGCCCGCAGCAACTATCTCTACAAATTTTTATAGCGCGAAGCGGAAGTCTGGATGGTCATCGCCGAGCTCCTTCATGCTTTGATCAAGAACCTCGGGTAGTTCCAGCCTCTGTTGATCCCGTTTCTTGTTCTCCTTCTTGCAGCCGTACCAGGTAATGGTCGCGGCGACAGCTCCCATACAGGCTAAACCTAGGCCCGTGCTAAAGCCAGTACGAAACGTGGGAGCCTCCTTGAAGAGAAATACGTTAGAGCTGACAAAAGCACCAGCGGTACCGAAATTGATGATTGCTGCGATTGCCACAGCGCGCTTGTACCCGCTTCCGCAGTTCATCGAGACCCAGATGATGGAGATTGGCATTGCGAGGTAGCAGCCGCACGCAATGAAGAACATGCCCATGTATCGTACTTTGGGGTTGGACGGGTGAACAATCTCAACTATGAGACCTGCTGCAAGAACGGCCCAGCCAAACATGTAGAAAAGGTAGCGGCGCTGCAGCCGCTCGCTCATGTACGCGAATATGACGGAAAAGACGGCGCCGACGAGGTACACGGGAATGGTGTGAACTTGGGCTTGTGTGGCCGTGTACCCGAGGCCTTTGAGGATAGTCGGCTGGAAGTTTGCGAGCGAGTTCGCATTTTCAGTGACTCCGAGATTCATCGCGACACTGCCAATTCGTCAGTATTGACATTCATACGATTAGAGCAAAACCAGCTTACCCAGTCCAAATCTTCCAATCTTTCAGGTACTCGAGAGCCTTCTTGAGTGTGATCTCATCGTCAGACACATGGCCTCCGTCAGCCTGCACACGCGCGAGCATAAGAGCTTTGTCCTCTGGCGATAGGAAATTGCAGTCTTCTGGGAACGGTGGGATACCTGGAAGGCAAACTATGCTGATGAAGATAGTCACACAGCCCTCGATGATGAAAATCCTTTCTCGAGTTAAACATTGTCACTCAGAATCATGTGCAAAGTGGACTTACCATCTCCACGCGCCATAGCCAGCAGTGCCGTTCATTTTCGAGATCAGTGACGACAGGAACCCGTTGATAGCACCAGCAATGATACCAGCAGTAAGGAAGAAGACGTAGCGTGAGAGGTACTCGCGCTTGGAGTAGTAAGCGCCAATCAGATAGGCCGAACCGGATATGAAGGCCGCCTCAGCAATACCTGTGAGCAGACGACATACAACCAGTTGTTCCCATCGCTTCACCAGTCCAGAGCCAATGATCGTGATGCCCCAACAGAACATCATGAGGCAGAGAGTCTTTGGTCCATACTTCTTGAACGCGATCTGGAGTGGGATTCCAGCGACGAGGTAACCGAGATTAAAGACCCATACACAGATGTTGAAGCGCTGGCCGACGAGGTGCAGCTCTTTCTCCATGCCAGCGATCTTTGCATTTCCGATGTTCGCTCTGGAGAAATGCGTCAGTTTTGCAGTTGGGAGATGAGACAAGCCTTCTTACCGGTCGATGAAGTTCACAAGATACAAGATCCATAGTACGGGTAAAATCCTAATGTCTAGCTTTCGTAAAAGTTTTCGTTCAGCAGCCGGATCAAAGGTCACTTCGGCCGTCGAACCAGGAGAAGACACTGTCAAATCCTGGACGTAGACGCCCTTTTCGGCCGAGCTGGGGTTCGCCATTGTATACGAAGTGCAGAGCAGAGGTGGGGTTGAGCGGTAGATTATGGCGGCAAGGCACTGAGTTTTGAGTAACCGGTTGGCCTGCAAGATAAACAAAGGAAACTGCAGAAATAAGGCCTAATCTCAATCACATGGACATTAACCACTTAGCGAACACAATCAAAGGAAAATCTCCAACCGAGATGCAGACGGGGAACAGGATGAATTGAGATAGCGTTCTGATGTAGAAGCCCCGAAGTACCCCCAAGCGCTGAAATATGGGGTGATAATAAGGCGTCCCGATTAAAGGGTCGACAACCATCCTAGCAGCTAACATGGTTCTACCGTCATTCGCTATTGGTGTAGCCACAGGCCACTTCTGATGTTCCCCGGTCTGCAGGGCCTGGACCTTTATCTATATGCGATTTTACAACCGGCAGCCGCTCTAATGCATCACGGGCCAATCATCATTGGAAAAACACGGTATATCGTACCCGTCAGACGATAGTGCAACAAGTAACCCTGATAATCGCCAGATGCGCGTGTCGGGTTTAAATTTCCCATCCGGCGGGAGCGGCGTGTTGGTCCCTACGCGACGGGCCGGGGCCAGAGTTTAGCAGCGCCCGAAATCCTCGAATAGATCTGAAAATTCTCCGCGCGAACGATAAGCCGTCCTAAACCTACTTATTCCTGTAGAAATATCCTCTCCAAACACAAATGAAGATTATCAGATTCCTCTTCTCAAGGACGTCACTTGGTGAGCCTCCATCATGCAGAACCGAACCATACCACCGTGCGGATGCAAGGGTCGAACTGTGCAATCTCGTATTCGGCGAAATATGTAAGAGAACCCGCTCCGGACTACTACAAAACTGTTGCGAAACCCACAACAAGTGAGGTAGCCAAGGTAGTATAAGGCCGCTCGGCCTTTCTTCAAAGCGTTCCGTTAGGTCAGAGCAGTCCTTCAGAAGTCACAGTCGCGAGTGCTGACTACGGAATAATTGCATACAAAAACCATCACTGTTCTTGCGGAGTTGGATAAGGTGAAAAGTTCTCCTTGCTAAGTAACGACCTAAAAGGTCACCGACGCTGAAAAGCTGACCCGGTGTTGGGCATGCGCCAGTGATACATTGTGGCTGAGAAAGCGCAACGCGGAAGTGGAAGTCCAGCCGTAGGCCCTTTTGAACTGGACAGGTCATGCCATGTACTATCATGCACAATGGGAGAAGGACCTGAAGCACAGACCGCGGAGCCCAAACCAGACACCACAGTCCGAAGGTGCGCGCCGCAGGCAAGATTGTGAATGAGAAACGAAGGATCTGCTATAAGTCTACCCTAACGACTACTGGCTCGGTCGATCTCTGTATGTTTTTGATTCGGCTGTCTACCAGAATTCTATGCCCGTACCATAATGTTCCAAGCTTATCCTGCTGAGCAGAAAGACTTGCGATGGGTTACCGTCACCCTGACCGTCATCGCCACCATACTCCTCACATGTCGCATTACCATTACCATCAAGAATAGGGGTTGGCTGGGAGTGGAAGACGCTCTGGTCATTGTATCAACCGTGAGTGCTCACGTGGGATTTTAACAGAAAAAGACTGACACAGAACAGGTGTGGTTGATTTTGTTCGCCACATGTGTCTACAAGTCTACAACCTATGGGTTTGGGATGCGTGTAGTCGACATAAAAAGGACTGGTGGCAACGTAAAGGACGCAATGAAGGTCAGTCGAACGGATCTTGTTTCAATCGGTGGCTCACTGACATGCCGACCGCAGTTTTTCTGGCTTACGCAAGTCTTCTACACTCTGACCAACGGCTTCAACAAAATGGCTTTCGTGGCCTTGTATTACCGCGTGTTCCCCATGCCACGCTTTCGGCTTGTCTGCAAGATATTTTTTGCTATATCCGTAGCATGGACAATATCCTACATTTTCGTGGTGATCTTCCAATGTACACCAGTGCACCGCGTTTACGATCGATCGGTACCAGGGACATGCATCAGCTTCTTCGGACACCGGTAAGCATCATCTCAGACTTGTGTATGATCAGCACTGATGGTCTTTGCAGTTGGTCTAATGCAATCACGAATCTCGTAACCGACATCGCCATCTTCGTTCTTCCGATGCCAGTTATCGTACGTCTTAACATGTCTCTGGGAAATCGAATTGGCCTTGTGGTGCTCTTTTCCATGGGTTTCTTCATTTGCCTGACGACCGGCCTCCGCATGGCAACGCTGCCGTTAACCCTCAGGACCAAAGAGCCCACCTGGGAATCTGCGCCCACGAACCTATGGAGCTTTATTGAGGCTGCGACTGGCGTTATATGCGCATGTCTGATCAGTTTGCGCAAAAGTGTCGCAATGTTGTGGCCTAGAAAATGGAGAAGTAACAAAGGGACCAGTGGCGCATATCAGCAGTATGGGAACAGTAGACCCAGTGCCAATGGACTTGGTACACCGAGAGGCCAGAATGGTGCAGACAATAACCATTCTTTTGCTATGGGAAATGTCAAGAGCAACAAGGGACGGTTAGACATGTATGAGGATGTGAGCCCTAGCGAAAGCCAGGAGCGCATCATGGACGGCACGAAGACGGTAGCCCACGTCGCGATAAGCCGGCCTCGGAGCAGTGGCAGCGGAAGTGATAATATGGAATACCAGGGCATAACTGTCACCACAGATGTAAAGGTCGTCCGAGAATAATGTTTAAAATTGCGTAGTAGAAATAGAAATGATTGCGTCTATTGTACATCTTAGCAGCGACAGTTGGTGTTTGTTTTGAGGTACTCAGAGTATTGTGAATGTAATAGCAGGGCCTGAATTACCCGACGCGTAAATTTGAGGACATGAGGATTCGTGGCTCCGGTCAAGCCGATGTCACAATGTAGTAGCGGGGCTAGCCCATTACTTGTCCGTAACAGCGCTAATTTAGCGCATCGTCTCTGGATCCTCGGGAAGTTAGACGACAATACTCACATGCAGAACGTGCCGTCTTTGACAGGGTGCCTAACTTCGCCCCTAAGCGCCATATAACTTCCCTGCAAGCGCTTATACAATATCGCTCAAATTGCAGCTCTGCGCGGAAGAGTAAATGGCTAGGTATACCAGTTATCGTTTGCTCTAGTATTTCGACCTGACTAGCATTTTGCATCCAACCCTCATTCTACGTATCACCATACAAGAGTTATTCATAGCTTGAGCACCATGGTAGCTAAAGCAAACATGTTGAACGTTGCCATAGTCGGAGGCGGTATAACAGGCCTCACGCTGACGATTGCAATGCTCAAGAAATGCCCGCACATTCGCGTAACACTTTATGAGTCCGCCAGCGCATTTGGTGAGATAGGGGCAGGAGTTGGGTTTGAGCCAGTCATGGTTCGCACCATGGGATTAATCGATCCGCGTATTGCTGCTGCGTTCGAGAAGTGCACCCAGGGAAACACGGTCACAGAGCCTCCTCGATGGTTCACTGTAAGGGTTGGCGACGAGCGGAAGAAGGACATTGCATTGGGCAAAGAAGTATTTGTCATGCCGGCGAGGAAGGGTCCCAGAGGAGGAGTGCATCGGGCACACTTCTTGAATGAATTGGTTAAACTGGTTCCGGAGGGCATCGCGCAATTCAGAAAGAGACTGCAGGACATCACAGAGGCAGAGGATGAATCAGGCGATGTGGTTCTTCACTTTGCCGATGGTTCTACGGCGCAGCATAATGCGATACTGGGGTGCGATGGGATCAAGTCGCGCACGCGGTCCATCCTGCTAGGCGACTCTAAGGCGTCAAAAGCGGTATTTTCCGGGAAGTACGCGTACCGTGGGCTGATACCCATGACGAAGGCTATCGAGATAATGGGTCACGGCATACCCGAGACGCCGCAATTGTACATGGGCTACCAAGGACATGTACTCACATTCCCGATCGCGAACGGAACGCTTCTGAACGGTGAACAATTAGTTTCATTATTATCGTACTTTACTAATATCTACGTAGTGGTAGCCTTTTCTTCCCGTCCCACGTGGGATAAGTCAGAATGGGTAGTACAAACATCGCGTGAGGATATGTTGGACGACTACAAACACTGGACCCCCACCATACGCGCCGTTATGGGTAGCCTACAGAAGCCTGACATATGGGCGCTATTTGACCACCCACCTGCTCCAACGTACTACTCTGCCAAGCCACTTTTCTGTCTCGTGGGTGATGCAGCCCATGCCTCGACACCTCATCAAGGGGCTGGCGCTGGAATGGGTGTCGAGGACGTCTACGTTCTTAGTGAACTGCTTTCCCGATGTAGCACAAAGGGCGAGATTGAAAAAGCTTTTCATGCATACGACGCAGTGCGAAGACCGCGCAGTCAGAAACTAGTCAATACCAGTCGCGAAGCCGGAATGCTGTGGGATTTTGAAGGAGAAGGTGTGGGAGATGATCTCGAGGCGTTGGAACAGAATGCGTTGACCAGAATGAACTGGATTTGGGATCACAATATTCTCGAAGATTTGACACGAGCGGTAGGAATCATGAAGGACGGAGAAAACGTCACGATAACGTAGTACAAGTCCGTAGTGTTGAGCAATGGGAGATAGATGTCTTGCTTCACAACATAAGACCCAAGAATCCCTCACGCCGAGATGTCCAAAAATACCAACAGACGTCCATCCAGATTGGTCTAGGCTGCGATTAAGGACCAATGGTTGCATGGGACTAGCGACTACCTAGAAACGTTTAATGTATCGAGGGGCTGCGCGTGATTAACCACGCCGCATCAGCCTCGCCAACAGTACGAGGTACCTTGCACCAGGCTGCATGCATTGACGCGGAAGCGCACAGCCTCGCAACAATGGTTCAAAGAATTGAGTGCCGCAATCCTTCGAGTGACATCACTCCAATATAACCCCACAAGGCAGAAAGCTAGGCTCGTTCCGCTCCGAACTTGGCATTTCACCTCCCTTGTATTGGACGCTACACAGCCACATGGCATGAACCTTTTGGCTCTTAACGAAACTGTTCTACTGCGCCACTAGGCACCAACTCGTGGGGTGAGTTCGAGAACCATAGATGCTCATAAATATAATTGAGGAGATATTGCGCTGCTCGGCCTACAACACTTTACAGCTCATTTACACACCAAGTCGACAACTTCTCTCCAAATATCACTTACAATGCCTCAAACTATTCAGAGACGCTATGCTGCTGGATCCAGCATGTATGGCCGACAAGTGTGGTCCCCGATAGACGTATTGGGTCTTTGCGAGGATGGCCGATGTGCTGGCTATGCCCCCTCTAAGCGTCGCAGATGCCAAATACATATAAGCTATGAGAACACAGTCACGATCAGCTCTATCGTGGCTAGCATTTCCATGCAACAACCCGATCCTGTGGAACTAAGGCCTGAACTTATGCGCCTCGCTATATATGGGCTGTGTACACGCTTCCATCGCAACCAGGCTAGTGCTTTGGTGGATACATGGATCAGCAAGATACGCGCAGAGTTCCCAACAGTCGTTGATGCAGATCTCCACGAGATGTCTGCAGTTAGACATCAACTATCTTTACAAAGCAACGACGCGGATCAAGTCACTACCTCTTCACCTGGCACATCGACACCGACCAGCATCACGGCATCTAACGCGTCCGTCGCCGGACGCTCTGGATATGATTCCCTCCGCGAGACAATCGCTACGATGCAAGAAACGATCAGATGCGCACAAGAATATATAGACAGACTGTCAAATGACTATACTTCTCCAGTTCAGACGCCATCCATCGCTCGCGTTTCGACATCCGACATATCTTCACTGGCGCTCTCTCGACATTCCACCATACCATCCGACTCGAGCTCGCTCGTTGAAAACTCCTCTTCCTCTTCTTCCTCTTCCAACCCATCATCCAGCGATGCCACCAGATCACCACACCGTCGCACTACCGCCAGCCCAAGGCCCAGCACGCCAGCAGCCCAGACAACCCTATCCTCAACCCCCATCCCCACCTCTTCAGAACCTTCTGAACCAGAGCCACCTACCCAGCCCTGCACACTTCGCCACGCCCGCCGCATCCCTCTCTCCGACCAATGCCCCATCTGCCACGACGGCGACTTGCTCTCCGCCTGCGCCGCCACAGACCTAGTATGGTGCAAGTCGAGCTGCGGCCAAACCGTCCACAAAGCCTGTTTCGACGAGTGGCGCGCCCAATGCGCGCTTAACGACCGGCTTCCCACATGCGCCATGTGTCGCGCCGACTGGGACGATGCGTGTGACTGCCAAGGCTGCTTCCACGTTCCGCGCCGACCCGTCGAGGCTGACTGTGCAATCTGCTGCGAGGAGCTGGAGGGAGAAGAGGGCATGCCATCGGATACGGCCGGGCTGGTGTGGTGTAAAGACGGGTGTGGGCGGAGTGTGCATAGGTTTTGTTTCGGGGTTTGGCAGACGCATTGTTCAGAGCAAGGGAGGCGGCCAACATGTGTCTTGTGTCGGGCTACGTGGAATGAGGGTTGCGCGTGCTGAGATTTGTACAAGAGCGTTCTTTTTTTTTGATAGAGTCGCTTTCTCATGTTAGTTGTATCGAATGACCAGTTTCTTCTTCTTCCAGCTTTCCTAATAACAAAGTGCCAAAGGTGACTGTACAGTAGTGCTGAGACTGAACTGCGTGTCCGCCATCAAGGTATCCGCTCACCCCCCCTGCTCTACTCCCTCTCTCTGGGCAATCGTAACCAGGTTTCGCGTGCTTGTACATGTTGCATTAGTGAAGGGACAAGGGAAAGCCTAGTAAAAAGCTTGTCTGAACTGCTCCCAACTGACATTAATCTATCGTTAGAGGAATTCGCAACAGATATACAGCGAAAACAGAAAGGATATAATGCTGTGCTTAACCGGCTTCTTTCATCTCACCTGAGCTGGAGACGAATTGAAGGATGAAAGAGCGATTCAAGGAAAATGACGACTATTGGATCAGCAGAGAACTAAATATCCAAAAGCAGTTCGGCAACACATCTTGCGATTCACATCACATCAGCAGCACGCTTGTTGATAAAGCATGAATGACTGAATTCAACGGAACAGCCATGTACCTCAGCAAGTAAGCTCGCAGTGTTGTCACCATGCACACGAAATCATGGTTATAGAGCAAGGCAGAGTAAACTGAACAGGTAAGGGTATTATTTCTGTCTACTTCTACAACATGGTTTTCTTCATGGTATCATCTCATTACTTTCCTCTTTCTTCATTAGCCATCGTCTTTAGATGGTGTGCTTTCCAGCACCGCAAGGCTGACCAAGGTGCTCGTGGCCACCGTGATCGAACCTGCTCATGAACCTGGCCGACTCAGCGCCACGCCTGCGAAGCGTGGAATTGGCCTTCGGGATACCCTCAAAAGATACGGCATACTTGGCAACAGAGTTGGCGATGCTCTGCGTGTTGAGGAGGTAGGCGTCGTGAGCAAGGTTGTTGATGTCATCGCAAGCTTGGTGGTAGCATCCGTCAAGAGGCTTGCCGGCCTCACCACCAAAGAGCTGGGCCTCCTCCTCGGTCTTGAGGACTTCGGCACCGGTGAAAAGTCCTCCAGAAGGAATTCCGTTCTCGAGGAAGGCAGCGTAGTCGGAGCGGAGGGTGAAGAGAGAGGGGACATGTGGAAGTCCACGCTCCTCGTAGAACTCCTCAAAGTCCTTCTCGATCTTGTCGGAACCAGCTGCGCCAGAGAAGTTGAACGCACTGCCATCACCGTCATAGATACCGAGGACGTAGTTTGGCGAGGCGATCATGTCGAAGTTGAGGTAGGCACGGATCTTGCTGGCCTCCTTGGTGCTGCCACCGAAAGTGCCGTTGATGGTCTTCATGTAGTAGAAAGATCCAAGCTTGCCAAACTCCTCTGCGCCCCAGAATCCAAGGCGAACGGCGTTCTTGATCTTGTACTTGGTCAGTGCAAGACCGGTGATAAGAGTACCAATGGTACCAGATCCATCATCGTTGATACCAGGGCCTGCGAAGACGGAGTCGGTGTGGCCACCAAGCATGAGCACGTTGTCGTGGTCACCCTCTTTGGTCTCAGCAATGACGTTGTAGTTGGTGCGGTTTTCCCGAATGGCATCAACAAAGAGGGATGCTTCGATTGTTGTGCCGTTGCCAAGCTTGGCAATGAGAGCCTCTCCCGCTTCCTTGGTCATACCGACAGCAGGAGCATAGTCACCCTCGCCCCCAAGTGTACCCGAAAGGGCCTGCTCTGGCTCATTGTTGTAGATGAGCGCGCCTACAGCACCGGCTGCCTTTGCTTTGGTGGCCTTCTCGCCGAAAGGACAAGTACCTCGAGAAATGAGCGCCAGCTGGCCAGACACTGCGGCAGGGTAGTCCTCATTGGCACATCCCAGGTTGTTGACTTTGACAATGTTGGCGGTGACGTCGGCAGATGGGCCAAAAGTCATGTAAGAGACTGGAATCTCTTCACCGGCGGCAGTGAACTTGGTAGTGGCAGCGGTGAATAGCTCAACAAATGGTTGTTTGTACACGTCATAGTAGCCAGTGGCCAACAATGTCTGGTACAACCACTCGGTGGTCGCGTTGTGACCGGTGCCGCCAAAAGCACGGTTACCGCCTGCCTCATCGGCAAAAGTCTGAAGCTGTTGCGAGCCCTCGAGCAGGTCTTCAAGCTTGATGTCCTTGATCAGATCCTTGGGAGTGACAAGCTTCTTGGGCTTGTCGTGCGGCTTTCCAGGCTTCATGGGCTTCCCTGGCTTCCCAGGCTTTCCCGATGGCTTAGGCTTCGCATCAAGCTGGGCAAGGACAGGCGCAGCAAGCGCAATGAATGGAACGAACCTCATCTTTGATATTGGTAACAAGGGATGAGCAGAGAATGTGAAGGCTGCTGTGAAAGATGCAGCAGAGACCGCATGGCTCTATATACTCTGGGCCATATCTGTATAGAGGACTTGGAACGTCTAACAGGGTGGCTCTGTGCTCTCAGGTCTAACCAGTACAGGCAGCTGCGGTCGTGATCGTTAGTCCGCCACCGTGCAGGAACCGAAAAATGGGTATTCAAGGCATGCTGTGGGCTATTGGTGACGGGTAGCCGGGTGAAGGGCTGGAGCGAAGGCGACCAAGTTGATTATGGTCGACTTGGCTGCGTAGACCTTGTGTTGTATGAGGAAGGAGAATAGCCGCATCGCCTGTCGGGGGACCCTTAGCCCACGGCCAGATGACACTTGATTGGGAAGGAACGAGATTGAGACAGACGGCCAAGCGTTGCTCCCCCGCCGCGCGGCCTTGGCGCAGCAACGCCACAATCAGAGCGGGTGATTATGGAGGCCGCGAGGCGTTCCCGCCACCGGGGTATGTTGCGAAGAGCGCGGCTTGATAGCTACTCATGTGGTGGGTGTCATTGAGTGAAGAAGTATAGATGAACGAGGCTGGCTGTGTCGGTCTAAACTCAGTACTAACATTATGCTACTTAGGCTTGGCAATGACTGTATGAGAAGAAAACATACGCACAGAATTGAGCCGAGCATGCTTGATGAAATTGCGGATATACAAGCCAAGCTACACTCCTATCAACCGAATACGACTAAACCAACAGATGCCTACAGAACCACAAAAGCCTGGGTGGGTCATTATATCCTTCTCCGCTTATTTGTCATAGCCCTCCTGCATCTTAACGATGAATGCGCCCCGTTCCATTGTGTTGACTAGGATGTGGCCGCTCTTGAATAGTGCGTAGCTTGACCAAGTTCCAACAAAGTCAACGCTGCCTCCGCCGGGGAGATTGTCATCCTCAGGGTAGACGTCTATCAACAGATTAGTTTAGTCGTCCCAAGAGCAAGATGTCCACAGAAACTCACCAAAGAAGCCGACTTCCCTGACACCAGCACCGGTTGGGTCTTGGGGAATTGACCGGACGTCAAGTACACGGAAACCAGTGCCGTAGTTGGACTGGTACGCAAATCCGTTCGCAACATACTGATTGTGGTCGATACCCTTGGCCCCGCTCTTGTACAGTCCGGTTTGCTTTGGTGCACGCAGAGACGAAATGTCCCAGATGTATGTGATGGGATGTCCTGGGATACCAGGGCCAACCTTGTCGTACTCGTCGTACTCATCGTCGAGAAGCAGATATTTCTGGTTCTTGGGGTCCAAGACTGCACCTTGGTGAGTGTATGCTGCGCCTTCGTACGAAGTGTTCGACAAGATGACCGGAGCTTTCTTGTTCGTCACGTCGTAGATGGTCAGCGAATCCTCATTGTACCCATAGCAGATCTCGTGGCCCTCAAATTCAGCGTCAGGGCCGGAATAGTACAGGCACTGAGCATCATGGACGTAACCGTCCTGGGAGGCACTGGGAGCACAATGTCAGCTGAGCAGAGAATATATCCGAGCTTGTGGGCTTACCATCCTGGACTTGTTGGCTTGGAGGGATCACTTATGTCGATGAAGATGATGCCCGATTTGCACTTGTCAGTCCTCGGCTGGGCTCCGACGGAGTAGATGAAGTTGGACTCGGGATTGGTGACGACGTTGTGAGTCCGGCCGCTGGGAAGGCCCTTGAAGTGGCCAGTGAGATCTTTTGAATTGCTGAAGGTCACTGGTGAAGCAGGATCGATTTTAAGCAGTTTCTTCATGTCGAAGATCTGGATGCCGTGTCCTTCGGCCTCGCTGCCGATGATCATCAGGTTGTTCTGACCTCGGATCTCGCGCCAGGTGCTAGGGGTTGAGTATGCTGGCAGACGTCCAAGGTACGATAGTTTTCCTTGCTTGGTGACCTCAGCAAACGCGGCACCGTCTTGCTGTCCAATTGCAACGAACTCGCGGCCATCATCGGACGTCCAGCCTGAGGGCAGTTAGAATCAGTCGCACAGCGAGGCATGTATATCGCTTACCCCATGACGAAGATCCGACACCACGCTTACTGCCGAGCTCGGCGTGTGACAAGAAATGAAGGAGATCGATCTGGTGGCGGAGTTAGTGACAGTGGTTCCAGTGGGACACTAGCTTCACTAACGTTTTTGCATCGGAAGACGTCTTTGCCTGTGGCGGCGGTGCCATTTATGCACTCGACCTTGTCCTTGATCTCGGCATACTGCGCAGAGTTGTACGCGCCTGCAGCCTCCTGCCTAGCCCATGATTCCTGTCACCAGTTAACGTTGAGGTCGAATATGTGGAAGCACATTTGCAACCTTCTTCAGGGCCATGTTGTTTTCATGCCTGATGCCAGAGTCATAAAGCTGGGCTGCCTTGAGCTCATCTTTGGGCATTTCCTTTGCCGCCGCAAGGGCAGACAGCGAAAGGAGAGCTGCACGTAGAAACATGTTTGCGGTGGCTTAGGAGACAATGGGACAGCGGTGCAGGAAGCACTACAGGCCCATGAAGGCTCTTAAATGCGCATGTCCTGACATGGAGGTACTCTACACAGCAATCACCAGAATGTATCCCCTATGGCGAACTGGGCAGGTAGCCTCGATACCTGCCCCTTTGGATACTACACCATTGTCACGGTAACCCATGGTGCAAGGTGGTGTGGGTGCACAGACGGCAGTGTGCAGAAATACAAAGCATTGTATAGACGGAGCTGGTAGCTGTGCGGGGTGTGGTATTGGCGAGTCGTAGATTAAGCAAAAGCTTGGAATTCGGATCGGTGCACGGTTCGGGAAGGAGGCTTTGTCCAAGATGTCTTGACGGCAGCTGATCATACCTGTCGGGCGGCGGGATAAGGCAGCGCCCAGAGTGCCAAGAGAGATCATCATGGCGCGAAAGATAACGGGTAGCACGCATGTTCCTGACATGGACAATTGCAATACAATGTTGCATCGCTCGGATTGCTGCCCCAGTGTTTGACCGAGGACAGCGTCTTCGACCAACGTGGTGGATGCATACGCCAAAACTATCGAAAACACCGCTTTTGGGAGCGACCGACTGGGCCCGCAGCATTGTTAAAGTGTGTCATTGGTATTCGGAATTGCGCGAGTTGGTCAAGTTTGCCATCGCCACAAATCGCCATGCTGCTTGTACTCGTACTGCGAACGCGATGCAACCGCGAGAGCTCGTGACGGTCAAATTTTCCGCCTAATGGGGCTGTACATTAGTTTTTCTCTGCAATTGCAAGCTACTAATTGGCTTACCAAAGAGACGTCTGGTAGAAAATGTGCCGTAGTGTGGACAAACCATGCCGTTTTGGACAGGTTCGTCAAGACTTGCACATGTTGCGCGGTCCAAATCTCTGTCTCCGATCGTGAGCTGGTGGGGGATGGCGGGGTAACGTTGGGCTGCCAACGACGCGTCCACGACCAAACACGGCGGGGCCCGCTGTTGCGTCACAAGCCAAAAGTTGTAAACATCACGCTCGAAAATCAAACAACATCCAAGAACTTGGTTGAGGGTACTGTGCCCAGTAAATATTCATTATCGAATGTATATAGTCGTAGAAGCCATCAATGGTCGTAATCTCGTCCGCAGTGGCGGGTAGAGGTGCGTCAGATCTTGGTCTTTCCCAGTGCTCCGCCATGCATTCACATGGTAGCCTCAACCTTCTTCAGGCACTCTTGGAAGTCCTTCCAGTCGTACATGATGGCAGCGCACTTGGTCTCTTCGGTAAGAAGCTTGGCCATCTCGTCCATCTTCTCCTTGCCGTCCTCAATGCCGTAGATACCGACATATCCGATGCAAGGGATGCCAGCGCGCATGGCGGCAGTGGCACCGCTCTTGCTGTCCTCGACCGTTACAGCTTCTGAAGGCTTGACGCCAAGCTGCTCGGCAGCGTACAGATAGATCTTGGGGTCGGGCTTGGACGAGGGAGGGTTGAGTGAGGTAGCGGCTGAGTAGACGTGCTCGTTGGGGAAGAAGTGGTCAATGCCAGCCTTCTCAATTGACGCGACAACACGGCTCTTGGCTGAAGTCGAGACAACAGCCATGGGGTAGCCCTGCTCCTTGAGCCACTTGAGCTGCTCAGTAACACCAGGGCACTCGACCGCCTTCTGGCTGAGCTTCAGAGTGACAGCGCCGAGCTCCTGCTGAACGTAGTCATCCATCTCCTCGGGCGCCATCTGGAAGCTGTGCTTCTTCTGCAGGCCGTTGAGCATACCACGGAAGTTGTGACCAACAAAGTCCTCGAGCAATGTTTCCGCTGTGTACCTGGCATCGATGTTGTGCTTGGCGAGAACTTCGTTGGTGAGGTCGGCGCAGGCCTCAAAGGCAAGGCGCTCGGACTGGACGAGCGTGTTGTCGCAGTCGAGCATGATGTACTTTGCCTGTGCATGGGTTAGCGGGGCATTGGCGGGGTACATGTTGGAGGCGGGGGTGTGTTTACCTTGCCCATGGTTGCTGTGGTGGACTTGTTGAGGTTTGGTAAATTGTCGGTGGTGTCAATCGACGGCTGCAAGTAGCTTGGTGAGTTGGCAAGCGTGGAGGTGGAAAAGAGAGGATGAGGAGCTTGAGGGTCTTGCTGGGAGTGAGGTAAATAAGCAGAAGCAGAGAGGGCCTGCAAGGCGTCAGGCAAGGGAGGGCAGCGGTGCAGCAGCGGGCAGGCGCACCTACGTCATTGGCCAATCTGGTGGAGCGTGCGCGGTCCGTTGGCGGGACGCATCTAACTGCTCTCACCACTTTTCCCTCACCTTGGCCCACCACATTGACCTGCTTGGAGCATAGCGGGGTAAGCCTTCTCGCATCTTCGCTGCAGTGTTCCGGCTGTCTTTTACCTGGAATTGCCGCCTTCATTGTCTGGATAACACAGCATCTCTTTCATCGGTGCTTTTCTTTGGCTGGCCTCGTCTTGCTTTGGCACCATGTTTGTATCACTGCATGAATACACGCGGCCCAATGATTCTTTATGAGTATCATCTCACCCCGCATTGACGAATCCAGAGTCTCTGGCTCCGTGTGCGGTGTGCCCCGTGAGAAGTTCCTGCATACAGACAGTGATGGCCGTGCATCTCCGCCCATGTCTCTGTGCAGCCACGAATGCGGAGAGGTTGTCGTTTCGTCAATACTAGGCGCATGGAATCGGCTCCGGAACACCACTGAGCACTGCATGTCTCCCGATCATCATCGGATGTTCGCCGCCATCATCCGGTAGCTTATTGCTTTCGGTTTCGCCGTGCCTTGTAGACCTGCGTGGGACGCGCTACTAATCCGGTACATTGTTCGACAGCCAAGGTGCAGCTGTTACTTTCGCATCTTTCATCCGCATAGCCGCGTCTCGTATTAGCCTCGAAACGAAAACCGATAGGTAAACTTGACCGACGCAATCTCTCATCCTTCTGCCATGTAAGCTGTAGCTGCGGTATTGACAACCCACAAAACGCGCACTGTGATTAAGCTACTGTACTTTTGAAATACCGGAAGCTGAATAAGACACTGGGAAAATACGGTTAGTACCAGGCTACCACCTATTTACGCATCTGGGTATTCATACATGCAAAGAAACGAAGCAATCATATCCATTCGTATGATGCGCTATTCGTGCTATCAACGCTGTTAAAACATTAGAGTACAGGTCCCTATCTTATCACACTCCTCATGCTCGGTAACTAAGCCGAGCACTCTATTTCTTCGAATCCTCCTTGGCCTTCTCAGCCAACTTGGACGCCTCATCGCCCTTCTTCTGAAGAATGTCCGAGATCTCCGAGATGGCGTCCTTGAGTATTTTCTGTGCCTCGTCACCGTGCTTCTGGGCGACTTCTTGGAGCTGGCTCAGCTTTGGTAATATCTGGTCACCACCAGGAATCTTCTTGAGGTACTGCTCGTAGTCGCCAAAGCCACCATCCTTAGCCTTGTCCGCAATGCTCTTGATGTATGACTGAAGGTCGCCAGTATCGCCCTTCTCGACAGCGGACTTGACGCGCTGGTACAGTTCCTGAACGTTGCCTCCTTTGAGTGCATCTGCGTTTTCTTCCACGAGCTTCTTGACTTGTGGGTTCTTGTCGAGGTAAGGCTTGGCCTGCTCCATGCCCTTTTTCCAAGCCTCGTCGCCCATCTTGTTCAGCTTCTCAATCTTTTCCTGGACAATACTCCTGATCTTTTCGATGTTGCCTGCACTCATGCCAGTCTTGACAACGTCACTGATCTGCTGCCAAGTCCTGTCGACCTCCTTCTTGGCTTCGGGGCCGTACTTGTCACCGTACTCCTTGAGCTTGTCGATATTGCCGCCCAACTTCTCTTTCAACTGGGGGTGGTTGTCCATGATCTGCTGTGAAGCGTCGCCGGCAAGGTCTGCAATGCGGCTCATATGCTTGGTGATGACGTCCCAGGTCTGATGCGCAGTTACGAGGCTCATATCGCCTTTGCCAAGGACCTGTCGCATCTCCTGGTATGCTTCTCGCACGATCTTGTCGACTTCGTCGCCATGCTTCGCTCGGATGGCGTCGAGATCGTCAAAGGCAGAGTCAACGTAACCCTTGGCACCGGGAATGAATGCAGCATAACTCTGAGCGGCTTGACGCAGCCATTGCAGCGCCTCGTTTGGCTCGGGTGTCTGTTCCTTGATCTTCTGCGAAGCCGACCTGACGTACCCCTGCGCAGTCTTCGAGGCCACGACAACGTCACGGGCACCCGATTGTCTGTAGAAGATGTAGCCGACGGTGATGGCGGCAAGAGCACCAGAGGCAGCGCCAACCGCAGCATGTGTACCAGCACCAGAGTTACCTGAGCTGGCTGACTGGGTTGATTGGAAGCGTGGGTGTTGGGCACGGTACTGAGGGTTTGCTGCACGAGCAGCTGGACGGCGTGCACATCGAGCCGCGAAGCGTGCGTTCTGTGTTGCTTGTCTGGAGAACATTTTGGAAAGTATGTGAATGTGTCTGGTTCAATTGGTGTCGATGAAGGTATTTCAAAAACAAGAACGAGGATGATTGGGGTATCTTAGAGAGACAATGTGTGAGTGAGTTGAGAGTTTGACCAGAGATCCAGAGCTTTAAAGACCCTGTAACACGTTCTAGTAAACTGCGGATTGTTTGGGAGTGACGTCGCCATGATGATGCGCAGCGCTAAGCCCTGGGCTGTTTGCTAGGAAGCCAGAGCCGAGGTATCCACCAAGCGTCATTGGCTCGTCATGGCGGTAACTATTCAAGCTTAACCACCCCGCCTTTTCTGTTCTAATCCTCTATTCAGTATTCGTCAAACGAATTGCATAGCGAACAGGCCCTGGGTCCATTGTAATGATGCGATCTGACAAGGAACACATAAAATTGCATCTAGTGCGTCTCGGAGCGCACTCAGAATCCCATGTAGCCGAATAGAAGAGCCTATCCGCATTGTCGTGGGTCAAAGATATCCATCTAGGAACTTTGCTAGCTGCTTTCGTGTCCTGCAGTCTCGTTTTCTTTCCTTTTTTTTGGTTCCGCTGATTTTTTCAGTTTTTGTCTCTACTTGATTATGGTCCACGAACTGTTACAGGTTCAGCAAGTCCCGTTAGTCTCCACATTTTGTACTAAGATAAGTGTAGATTTACGCACATATGGAATTCTAAACTCTGGTTGCAGGTATACAGCTCCATATCGGCTTAATACACCCATTTAGACAAGCTGCTATCAACCGAAAGTGGCGCCAGGACTGGTGTTTGGAAATGGCGACAACGCGGGGTCATGTAAAGTCCAAACTCCTTGTAACTGAAACCAGTGTTTTGATGCATACTTCGAAACAGAATGTAGAACACGTGATGCAATATTCCCTTGGGAGAATGTTCCTATATGGCAACCCTAGCTGACAGCCACTAGCGATGCTAGTCTCAACGTTCGCTGCATGTGGTCATGGTTGTGGAAGCGAAATTCCCTACGCTACATGCATTCAGATCATTAAGCATGTTTCAATGATTGCAAATATGTAATTATGATGGCAACTCCATGCAAAAGACATTAGTACAATGTTTCATAACTTGTTACGACAAATGTTCGTATCCAACCCCAATGACGTAACATGGCTCCGTTTTGACGCGATAGTGCTACGCCTCGCGAGCGTCTAGTCTCGGGCGCGTGCCCCATCGAACATCTACACCTCGGCCCTCGAGTTTTGTAGCACCCACAGGATAAACCCACGACAAACACCATCTGTTGATAACTTTAGACACATCCAGGACAGCCCCGTAGGCGTCAGCTTGTATCGCACGTCCATGCGCAGTCACCTCGGTAAGAGCATAGTATAGCTCAACCCCCCCTTGCGCGCCTCCAAATCGCGACAATGGCACTTTCGGAGACGGCACCCTTACTGCGCGGAGAGTCGACTACATCGTACGCGCCCGATGAAGAACACGAAGATACTGCGGTGCCTCGGAGCACGTTTGCTCGCAATCTCGGTGCACTAGACGGGTTTGCTCTACTGATAAGCATCGTCATCGGATCTGGCGTCTTTTCATCTCCTGGGCCCATTGACGCAAACGTTCCGTCGCCTGGCGCGGGCCTCTTGGTATGGCTTGTCGGAGGCATTCTTGCTTGGACGGGTGCGCTTACCATGGCCGAGCTGGGAACGGCGTTCCCGGGCGAGGGCGGCATCCAGCCATACCTTTCCTACATCTACGGCGATGTGTTCGGGTACATGGCGGCTTGGTCTTGGGTCGTTGCCACTATGCCGGCTACTCTTGCTATTCTCAGTATTGTCTTCGTCGAGTCTATATACTCCAGCTTGGGTGTTAATGAGCCTAATCCGCCCCTGACTCATAAGCTCTTGTCGTTGCTCGTTCTGGTCTGCGTGACGACCCTCAACTCCATCAGCACCAAAACGAGCACTAGACTGTCGAGTTTCTTTGTTGCTGTCAAGCTGCTTACAATCTTTCTTTTGATGGTCGCTGGACTAGTTGTTGTCTTTGTTTTCCTCGGAAAGAACAAGGACTTCGGTGGGCATGATTGGCACCAGAATAACTGGTTCTCACCACGAGATACAATGCTACCTGATGGCTCGCGATTTGACTGGACCAAGGTGACCCCGTGGGAATCACTGGGCTTCTACAGCACGGCACTGTACGGGGCACTCTGGGCATACTCTGGCTGGGACAAGGCAAACTATGTTGCAGCTGAGCTGCGCAATCCCAGCCGCCAGCTGCCTCTTTCGATCAATACTGCTATCCCAACCATCATTATCTGCTATGTAGCGGCTAACGCTGTCTACTATGTTCTACTTCCATGGGAAGTGGTTTCAAAGACCGATGCCGCTGCTGTGGTGAGTAATCAAGGAAAACTCTGCGCATGTATATACGTGCTGACTCTCGGCAGACGGCTATCACACACTTTCTAGGAAAAGGTGTAGCCTACTTTGCTACCGCCCTGATATGTCTAGTCATTGCTGGTTCCGCACTCGGCAACTCATTCGTTGCTGGAAGGATGACTGTGGCGGCAGCGAACAACAACTGGTTCCCACATATTCTTGGTACAGTTGGGTATATCGGCACCTTGAAAGTGAGAAAGGATGCGGAGGAAGATGAACAAGCGGATATTGCACTGGACAATGGGGAGTCACCAATGTAAGTAGTGCACATCCAGCACATCGAACGCCCTCTGACTGTCGCTAGCAACGCACTACTTCTCAACATGATCCTCTCTGCAATCTACATATTGCTTGGGAACATGCGCATCTTGCTTACCCTCAACGGTCTTGCTGAGTATGCATTCTTCTTCCTGACGGTCCTCGGCGCAATAATCCTCCGCTTCCGGGAACCAGAGTTGCCTCGGCCTGTAAAGCCTTTGATTTTTGTGCCCATCATATTCGCTGTGATCAGCGGCTTTGTTGTCATTCGCGGTGCTGTCTTTGCCCCCATTCAGGCGATAGTTCTTGTGACTATATGGTGCATCGGTCTCGTGTTTTATTACCTAAGGTTGTGGTTTCTGAAGAAGAGATACGGCGCGTAGGGTGAGTATGTGTTGTTGGAACTTGGTGGTAGTGGTCAGACGTTCCGCACGTGATATCCCGCTCACGTAACTGCGTACGCGGCGAGCTCATACAGAGCGTCTAAAGAAAACTAAAATTCCTGAGACGTTCTACGTAATCTAACTACGTAAGCAATCATGTGGGCGGGATATCACGTGCGGAGCGGCTGATTCATGAGATAACTATAGCACTCATTCACGGCTGTGTAGTCTAAAGACAAGCTTGGCTTTTATGGAAATATGTAGTTTGGGATACATCCATGAAGGCTTGTTTAAAGTAAGCAGAATCGTCTTGAATCACCGGTACATGTTAGCCGTGGATTTTGTTGGGATGATTGGTCTCTTCTGGCGATTGTCTTAGGTTGGTAAATAGGGTGTAGGGTACCCAGCGTGGGTAGGGGTAGGGTTAAGGGTTGCTAAAAGTAGGGGTAGGGGTAGGGGTGGCTTCAGGGTGCCCAGCTAGGTAGGCAAAAGTCATGAGGTCATAAATATTTATTACTGTAATATATGAAGTATAGTAATATATATATCTAATCATAACTAAGCTTTGGATATGGAATACCTGGAAAAGGTAAATTGATTACAGCTTTTCATTACAGACTATTAGTAATACCCGTATCAGCCCGACGCTAAGTAACCCAGCCCTACCTCTACCTAAGTCTTAGCAATCCTATCCCTACCATGTCAAACCTTTCTATTGCGGGTAGGGGTAGGGGCAACTAGGTTTAGGTCTTATATAAGCTAACCCTACCCCTACCCATTTGCCAGACAATCATGGTCTGGCCCTGCGCCTTCCACAGCACCCTGACCGATAATGCCATGTGGCTTGCATGTGTCTTATACAGGCTAATATAAACTTCCAAACAACCCCACTAGCCTTCCATATCGTCACTGCGTCCCTGTATTATCGATATCATGGTCGTCCGCCCGTACTTCACAGAAGAGAAGAAAGTGCTTCCTTTCGACAAAGTCATCGAGCTCGAACGCATCGACGACGGTACATTCCGCTCAATAGTGAAGGGTTACGCGCCAACAGGGAGGGAAAACGTGACGTATGGTGGACATGTCTTTGCGCAAGCTGCATGGGCAGCTGCCAATACTGTGTCAGAGGGATTCCTGATTCATGCAAGTTGCAAATCAAGGCTCACGTTTACAGTGTGACTAATTGAGCTACTAGAGTATCACAGGGTGGTTTATTCTAGGTGGAATGCACAACGAGCATTACACATACCGTGTGCAGAAGATACGGGATGGCTATAACTACTGCATCCGCAGCGTAACCGCCAGTCAGATCACAGCATCGGGGGACATGTTCACATGCACGTGCTCGTTCAAGCGGGAAGAGAGCTCATCAGTCGACGTACAAGATCACGTCAACCTAAGGGAAGTGTACCAGGAAGTCCTGAAAGGAAAGGAAGACGAGCCGATGCTTCACGGAGCAGCCCCCAGCAACGACACTGCAGAGTTTCATGAGACATATCTTCCAGCGCATCCAGAGCACTTCAATCCCGTTTCAGGCTTGCACATGCGAAAGGTCGAAATGGCGGATTATAATCGTACTCGGACGCCACTTGAACGTAAACAGCTGATATTCTACACGCTGCGCGGGTCGCTACCACTGCCTACAGCGCCTTATCCGCCGCCGTTAGGCTCCAGCAAAGCAATGCGCTTGACGAAAGAAGCAAACATGCATGCATGCGCTCATCTATATGCATCCGATTGTCACTCCCTCTCCTTCATACCAAGGCACCTAGACAAACCTCGAGACTTCACGCGCATAGCATCTCTCAGCCATACTGTCATCTTTCACGTAGGCATTCGCGATCTTATCATGCTGCCTGAGCCGCGTATCGATCACCAGAATGCCGATCCAACGCTGTGGGAAGATGGCTCCTTGCCGTTGTGCAATCTCGAAGGGCATAGCAAGGGCGATAAAGATGGTCGGAAGTGGTTTGTGAAGGAGGCGTGCTTAGCGCGGGCTGCAGACGGAAGAGCACTGCATACGGGTCGCATGTGGGACTATGACAGCGGAGTGCATATTGCGACTGTTTTCCAGGATGGCTTGGTCCGATTCAAAGATGCTGTCAAGTTGTAGTGTCTTTTTATGATAGTGAATATTGCGGCCTACAAGCAATGACTTCCTGCTCAACTAGAGGCCGGCAGGCTTGTTGTTTGGTCTACAGCTCTGTGTTTTAGAGGGTGCATAGTCTTCCTTATTGGGAAACAGTAGAACGATGCATAGTTGAGGCACGGTCGGTATGGCAACTATCTTCTACTTACCAGATGAGGTCTAGTGCAAACAGTACTAGATGAGCATCCTTCCACAGTTTCAATCCATCACCCCCTTACTCTCTACATCTCTCACGTGAGAACAGCTTCAAGCCCGCCATTCCACTAAAAAAGTGACTGGCTGTTTTCTCTTCGAATCCATAATTGAACACGATACATACAGAATCTACATCTACTTCGTGCACAGCCTGTCTGTCCCTTGAATGACTTTAGCGCCGGACACTTTACGGAGGAATGAGTATGCGAACTGCACCAAAACAACAAGGCGGATATATATTCAAGTAAAACATATCCTTGAGCTACGAACGTTCATTTGTTAAAATGAATTCCAAGCCTTGTTCCAGCTTCCTTATTCGTGTTAGATGTGTTGGCCCCACTTCAGCCACGAAGTCAGCTTACATTTTTATCACGAGCTGTGTATAAGTGCCGTACTGGGATTCCCCCCATCCCTACCTCTCGCATCAACACTGCATATTTCTCAAATCAATCAATTCTTGATTCCACCACGATGAGCCAATCAGGGTCATCCGTGCAGCCATTGTTCGAGGATCTCGCAGCCAAGTACGAGGTCTCAACTGGCGGCTGCACTCGAGAAGTAGCCATTCACCTCATCGACATCCTGCCTCCTGTAGACATCCACTCAACTGTGCTCGACAATGCCTGTGGAAATGGCATCGTCGCGCAAGAGCTCTTCTTCAAGTACCCAGACACACCCTTGGCCATGACATGTGTCGACATCTCAAAACCCATGGTCGATCTAGCGCGCAACACCGTTCAAACAAGTACCTCTGCCGCCATTGTAACCTACGAGGTCCTGCCGGGCGAAAACCTCTTGTTTCCCGACGAAACTTTTACCCACTCCATCACCAATATGGGCCTCTTCTTCTTCACCGACCCCGTCAAAGGCGCGCGTGAAATCTACCGCACCCTCAAGCACGGCGGCACGGCCATTGCCACATCGTGGAAAACCACAGGCCACATTAGCGTAGTGCATGAAGCGCAGATGGCTGTCAAGCCAGAAGGGCCGCTGTTCAAATGGCCGGTTGCCGATGACTGGTATCAGGCGTCGCATTTGCGGGACGTGCTGGAAAAAGGGGGATTCAAGGACATCGAGATACATGACGTACCTTGTTACTATGCGTCGAGTAGTGTCGAGGAGACTTGCGGCTACTTGATGGCAATGTGGAAGCAGATTGGGCCCAAGTGGACAGACGAGGAAAACGCAGAGTTTGAAAAGCAGTTGCTTGCGGCAGGGAGGAGGATAGCGGTGACAACAAAGAGACCTCGAAATGGGAAAAGGGGAGCCGAAGTCTTGGAGGTGGTAGGGTTCCCAATGGAGGCGCATGTTGCTGTAGCGAAGAAGTAAGGTTCTTACGCCTTGGCAAAGTCTAGGTATTTAGCTTAATCAGTGTTCATCTGTAGCCAGCATAAGCCGCTTAAGTAGTTGTCCGTTTGAAACTGGTGTTGTAGTGCACCTGGCGCAAAAATAATAGATTAGTAGCCACATCCATTCTTGCACAAAGACTTGACGAAGCCTCCCAAGAGAAGAGATTGGCAACAAAAAAAAAGAACCCTGGGGTATCTGACTGAAGCCAGACGAATGCTGATGAGAGTGGGACTCGAACCCACGCCACTTTCGTGACCAGGAATATGATGTTAAGATAACCTTAACCTGGCGCCATAACCAACTCGGCCATCTCACCGTAAGGTGTTTTGATGAAATATAATATGTTTAGATACAATATTACCAGAATAATTATCTAGCTCCAGAACTGTAACGACACCTTTTGATACAAGAAATGTTAAATCTCTGGAGAGATATCTAAGATTGATGGTCGCTGAAAATATTTCGTACCCGATGCGGGGTAGCGGGGTAGCGATCATCACTCGAAAGCAATTTTTGGGTCGACAACACCAGCTAAGCCGTTCAAGTACAACACACGGATATAACCAATGCAATGGAGCCTGCTTGCAACTACTGTGTCTATAGTATATCTACAGCTTGCTCTTCACACTGGGCAGCTCGGGCCGCCACATGTCGTTGAGCAAACGAGTTGCGTTGACCATGTCGGGTCTGCACTGATCCAACGACGTGATGCCCAGCAAGCGCATTCCGGTCTCGACCTCATCAGCAAGTACTAAAAAAAGGGTGTTAGTGATATATTCTCCAGCGAGCTGTCTGATGCGATATCACACTTACTATCAACACATCTCTCGACGCCCTTTGCGCCATACGCGCCGAGGGCGTAGAGAAACGGGCGGCCAACGCCAACTGCCGTTGCGCCCAGGCACAGTGCCTTGAGGACATCGTTCCCGTCGCGCAGGCCGCCATCGAGGAAGATGTCGAGTTGGCCCAGGACCTCTGGGCAGTAGGTGCGGATTTCGAGGAGCGTCATGAGCGCGCTAGGCGCCGTGTGCAGTTGTCTGCCGCCGTGGTTACTGAGTAAGATGCCCTCGCAGCCGTGTTGCATGGCGAGTTTGGCGTCCTCTGCGCACTGGATCCCCTTCAGTACAATGGGTCCGTCCCATTCTTTACGGATCCATTCTAGATCGGCCCATGTCATGTACGGGCTCAGTTGGCCTTGGACGGGGCGTCCACCCATGGCAGGAGCAAAAGCGTTATCGCCGCCGGCTTCCCAATCCCCGGGACTTTCGTCAGTGAGGCCGACTGCGAATGCTTCTTCGGCTTGGAGGCGACGGTCTGCGGTGCGTTTTCCGAGGACGGGTGCGTCGACGGTGATCCACAAGCCCTTGTATCCGCAGCGCTTCACTATGCGTAGGAGTTCCAGGGCCTTTTCTTTGTCTACAGGCATGTAGTATTGGTAGAATAGCTGCGTCGGACTGCCTTTGCCGAGTCGTTGCTGTTCATCGACATAGCTCTGCATGATTTGCTCGCTGCTTTTTGAACTGGCTGTGCTGACAACCTTGTGTATCCCTTTGCGAACTGCTCCTCGTATCATTTCTGGTTCAGCAGCTGGATGGACCGCGCCCATTGTTCCCATGGGGCAGATGTAGAAGGGATACAGTGAGCTGTGTCCAAAGATTTCGCGGCGCATGTCTACTTCGCCTACATTGCGCATCACACGTGGACGGAAGCTGACGCGACTCCAGTCATCGAGGTTGCCTTTGATTGACGCACCGGTGTTTGCAGAGCCAGAGACATAGACGTATGACTTGTGTGGCATAACGGCCTTTGCCACTGGTTCAAAGTCGGTCGTGGAGACGCAAAGACTCACATGTGGAACCTCATCGGAGTTGGGATCGGTTTCCGATGGTTTCTTTGAATCCGTGTCTTTGATCTGACGAAGCTGACCGAAGCTGTTGGGGTCGACGGGTCCCAGATAGGCATCCTTTGGCAGGTAGTCTTGGAGATAGCTTAGCGGATGATACTTCTTGAACTCTTTGGTTGCATCCTGTTCAGGTGTCAGATCATGTTTTCGCTATACGTTGCAGTACACTCACTGATCCAGCATTCTTCAAGATGATCGGAGCGCCGCCCGGATGTTCAGACAGGAAGCTCGTCACGTTGTACGCTTTCGAATCTAGCACAATCCAGCAATCGTTTTTGCTGTGATGCTTTGCTATTTCTGCTCCGTTGATTCGTGACATGTCTCCAGCTTGTCGCGCTCGCCGTGCACCAGTCAAGATCTTATCTCACGCATCGGCCAACCGCCGCGAGGGTATTTGAGGGGGAGCCGCTAACCCGGGTATACCACTTGGAGATCGGAAACATTGCCGGTGCTCGCATGCGGGTCAGCTGCCACCGAGTACTGCCGACTCACGTGAGCACCGCACCTAGAGTCGAGTACAACACCAATCTTTCCCTCATGACGACATGAGGTTTACGCACAGGTGTTCCAAGCAGTTGCTCACTGGACTCGATAGAGTCATGCTCGCGACATCGCCTAAATGCCAGATACTAAGCCCACTAGTCTTATTAAACATAACCAAAGGAGCTTTTGCGAAACGGAATAATGTACCTCTCTGTACCGCGGCCCTTCGTCCTTCATGTCTTGGCACAGCCTCAAATCCGTGGGCCCGGCGTTCATCATCGCCGTGTTGTTCTGTGAGCCTTCTTCCATCGAGGCCGTCACATCTGTACTCAGCCAATACGTATACATTCAACACGTCAATACTGAGACGTGTGATCCAAATGAACTACTACCAGCCGAATCGAATTTTCCAGGCCCAAGCTGCCGTACAGGGCAAGAGTGGTTCGGTAGCTTTAGCGGGCTGCAGAAAAGTGGGGCAGCATCCTATCGTGGCAACGTGGCTCTACAAGGAAGGTACTAAACTCAACCAGACTGCGGTATAACTAACTATGAGGTTGTCCAACACACTACTTATGTTTTCCTTTTGTTCCAAACGCCATGTAAATTCCGCCATGCATTGTGGGACACGGATGCCTGAACAGACCGCTCCTTTGCAAGCAACATGCGGCCACAATCCTGCAGGATCCAAGATGCAAACGATATTGACGGTCGGTGGAGAATGCTGACATCGTAAGGTGCAGGCCGACAATGCGCATCGCCTGTGCAGGGCGTGATTGGCATGGGAATTAGGGGACTGGCATTGCCATCGGAGAAGCATCCCCGGCCGCATGTTTACCCGGTCACCCATGGCGTTCTAGACGAAAGGTGCCTTATTCGTTCGCCCAACCGTAGCGGATCCTAATGAGCTTTCCTCACGCTACTGCCGCCTAACCACGCTCCAAATGGTTGACCCAAGCAATGTGTATACTCTTGTCGACAAAACGGGAGCTTCCTCCGCTGCATGTATGTCTGTGGTGAGAGAATACAAAAGTCTCTATGAGCCGCAAGAACGCGGTTGCTAACGACCCGTCGTCCGACTCATTTCGACCTCTTCCTCTTTTTCAGCAGTTCGACGGCCAAGATGCTAAGAAACTTGATTGCTCTTCGGGTAATCTATGCTGCCCTAGTATCGGCTCAAAACGGGTCAACCATCGTTTCCATTACACCTGCTGCGGAGACACTTGCTGTCCATGTTACGCCTGCGAACCTGCCTCTCTTTGACGTAGAGGCCGTACAGCTGACTGACAGAGTCATTGCGGCGATCAAAGAGCACACCGAATATGCGGAATATGCTTCGCTTTTCGAGTTTGGAGACAGCCTGAACTCCGCATCTTCAGCACGCGCCCGCCGCGCCCATAGGTCTCCCCGCTGCAAAACCATGCCAGGCGATTCCTTGTACCCGAGCAAGTCTGGTTGGGATGTCTTCAATACCCTCCTTGGTGGTGCGTTGCAGAAGATTGTTCCCATTGGCTCGCCCTGCTACAAGCAATCGCAATACAACAACTACGATGCCGCAAAGTGCGCCGAGCTTGTCCAGAATTTCGATGCCGAGGAGATTTAGTATGCATATATCCCAACTGACGGCGAATCGATAGTTAACCCGCTTAGCTACAATGACAATGGTGCGTTGATGAATCCTTTGTGGTATGGCATGACCTGCCCCATTCCAGCTTCCGGCAACTCTGCAAATGGCACCTGCACTCAAGGTGGCTATTCAGAATATGCCGTCAAAGTCAGCAACGTTGCGCAGATCCAGCTGGCGGTAAATCTCGCCCGCAACCTCAACCTCCGCTTGGTTGTTCGCAACACCGGCCACGACTATAATGGCCGTTCAGTCGGAAAAGGGGCGCTCAGCATCTGGACCCATGGACTGAAGGAAATCAAGTACGTCGAAGATTATGCAAGCTCCACGTACAAGGGACCCGTCTTCAAGCTTGGTGCTGGTGTGCAGGGATTCGAACTCTATCAAGCCGCGGATAAGTTTGGTGTTTCTGCCGTGGCTGGTATCTGTCCAACGGTGGGCGTCACTGGTGGTTACTCGACCGGTGGCGGGCATTCCCCTCTGATGCAGCTGTTCGGGGTCGGTTCTGACCAGGTTGTCGCTCTCGAAGTCGTGCTGGCTAATGGGCGCTTCGTCACCGTCACGCCCGAGGCAAACAGCGATTTGTACTGGGCCATGCTCGGTGGAGGTGGCGGCACCTTCGGTGTAATCACCTCTGCTATCGTCAAGGTCCACCGCCGAGTTCCCGTGACCACCTCTTCCTGGACTATTACGACGTCCGAAACTGTTAGTGCTGACAATTTTTGGGAGACCTTTAAGTTTTACTTTGACAATATGCCTGTGTACAACAAAGCCAAGACTTACTCCTACTTTACGCTCATGGCACTGGCGCCTGGCAGCTATATGTGGTCCATGGGACCCTTTTTCGCCACCGACAAAACGGTGGATGAGTATGAGACTCTGATGAAACCTTTCTATGAGAAGTGCGCTTCGCTAGGCATCAAGCTCAATGCGAATACCACCTACTACGACAGCTTCTACCCAGCTTACCAGGCCACGTTCGGTACCTTTAATTACTTTATCGGTGGTGCTGGAGGTATTGCGTCGAATCGACTGGTGACATCCGACAACTGGAAGAATTCCGAGATACGCAACCAGACTTTTGCCGCTGTTCGACACATTGTGGATAGTGCTGGGATGATGAATATTTACCACCAGCGCCCGGCTGAGCAGAAGAACAAGCACGCCAACTCGGTCAACCCTGCCTTTCGGGACGAGGAGAGCCAGATGGTCATTATCAGTACGGTGGCCGAGCAGACGCCTGCCGGATGGGGGGCTACAGTAGAGAAGCTCACCAAGACAGTCATGGCGCCTCTCCGTGAAATTACGCCCAAAGGCGGTGCCTATGGTAACGAGGCGGACATTGCAGAGCCCAACTGGCAGCAATCTTTCTGGGGCGACAATTACCCGAGGCTCCTGCAGATCAAGAACAAGTACGATCCGGGCATGCTCTTCTATGTCCACCACGGGGTCGGCTCTGAAGGCTGGTCCATCGACGATAAGGGAATCATTGGGAACGGCGTTCAATCGACCGATGGCCCGCTGTGTCGCGCCTAGTCGGGTAGTGATGCGTAGTTTGTTTTTTGAAGAGTGTAGCGTAGCGTAGAGGCGACAGTGATGGCATGGCCAGGTGCTCGTGCAAGTGATGGTGCGAACGCGCGGCTTGCGCAAACAATGTCGGTTCCCACGAGGAAGAAGGTGAGGGCATGCCAAGTCTTTTGTGTCATGAAAAGGGCTGTAACACGGGAAGATGTCTTTTTTGTGCGTTCGGCAGTTGAACAGCGGTCGTAGTGGTGTCAGGGACACGGGCCGGAGGTTAATGGTAGGAAAGGTACCGTCGTCTGGCCCCACTTGTTTACCCGCCTTATTTCCTCGTCTGGGCGCGAGTGAAGAAAGCGTCCGGCGGCGCCATGGATGCGCCCACCCATCTGAAATGCGATGCGACAAAGGCGGCGGAGGAGCTGACCGACGATTCCGCCCTTTTGCATGTCCAAGCCGCTGCTGGGGCGAGGGGAGTTGCGACACTTATGCTGCAGAAGCGGAGTGCGGCCGCGTCGCCGTGCCTGCAACCCCCCGCCGCCATGCTCCGTCTTCTAGAAGGTTGGCACGCCGAGGGAAAGTCGATGCGAAACGCATAGCCTGTCAGGACCCGCAATGCCCAGCGCCCGCTGCAGACATGTCACAGCCCCGGATGAAGCCCCAACTGTCGGAAATCTGTGTCGTCTCGATCCTCAGCGCCCAGCTCCGCGGCAGTTGTAGGCGATTAGTCAAGCCTCCAGGTCTGTCATCACTGTCCTCAGCGGGATGTAAAACAAACCGAGATCGCGTCCTCCGCAGTACCCTTCCCTCTCACGCCTCTGTCCTATGATAACGCCCTGTTCACTCACCGCAATTCATCAAAACCTCCCGGAAACCCTCTCATCCGAAGCGGAACGCTCTACATTTGTCACCAGCATGTGCCCCTTCAGTAAGCTTGGCGACCCTCCCGCATCGTGACATTGCTAAGGAAAGGGAAAAAAAAGCCTCCCTTCCTTCGGGTGAAGGTCCAGCGCGCTTCGCTCCTACCGCTGTAAAGGACTGGCAGCCCAGACGAAAGTCCGTGTCGAATGCATGCGAGCGCTGCCGAAGGAGGAAGATTCGTTGCGACGGCGAGACACCCTGCGCGACGTGTAAACGCTTTGCCGTGCAATGTATAAGAACGCAGAAACCCAAAGAGGTCGTGGCATCGTCAGTACACACGCTCCCAATGGCGCAGTCATGTCGCGCGGGCCAGATGACGAGAACGCAACTAACCCTTGGCACCAAAGTGAACATCGAGAGGCTCTAGAAGGACGAATACACCAGCTCGAAGCCCAACTAGCCAGACATGTGAATGCGCCCATGCACGGCATGGAGTCGATTGACCAGAACCTCATGGCCGGTACACCCACCTCGTTCGACTGGCAAGGGGCCGCTCGATCTCATCTCAACCTTGACACAAGCATACCGGCGACTTTCACCGCAGACGACCTGGACCTTGGCACTTTCTCGGCTCGAAGTGGCAGTATGCCCTCAATCGCTATAGACGAATGTGAGCCTTTCCCCAACTTCTCCTCGCCGTCTTCACCAGTACCTTCATTATGGTTAGGTACTACTCGCGCCTCCTCCCCCGAATCCATGCTATCCGGTCCATCGCTACCTCCATATCCCGCCGTGTACGGTTCCGCGAGTAAATCGCATGCCTCTCCGTCGTCGTCGGCCGTGGCAGGGTCAGAGATGCACACTGCCCCGTCCTGGGAATTCATGGCTCAAGCGGGCTCCAACCAACTCCAGCCAGGAACGAGCAGTCGAGGAGGCCACTCTCGCAAGACATCCATGTCATCCTTGTCCGTAGGAAGCAACGAGCAAACCATGTCGCCCATCCCCGAAGTCGAAGACGATCTCCTCCCCCTGGCCCCAGCCCCACGCCTCCCTCGCCAGGGTATCTTCGCCGCCCGCCAAGCTGACAGTCCTGGGCCTTCGTCCTCGCGCTCAAGCTTCACAGACCGCAGTCGCGCCATTGCCACGACCCCGCTGCCCAGCCGGTTCGAGGCCGAGACGCTGACCAACGAGTTCATCCGGCACGTGGAATCGCTCGACTACAAAGCCTACTCGATTTCGCCTCTGCTCTTTGCCCGCTTCTGCGAAGCCGTCTACCCCAATCCGCAGCCGTCGTCGGCCGTCGAAATCTCGGCCTCCATGTCCATGGCCCGCTTCCACGTTTTCCTCGCCATGGCCATTGCCATGAAGGTGCGCATCAAGGACGCGCCAGAGCACACAAATGCCCTGCTGGAAACTTGCTACGAGCTCGCCATGCAGCAGACTTCGTCATCGACGTTTTGGCAGGAGTCTGGGGCCATGGAAGCAGCCCAACTCCTTGCTCTGTTTGCTTCGCTGCGGAAACCAATGACCGAAGAGCCGCGGATGCTGCAGCATTCGTTTTCGTGGTGAATGTAGTAAGCCCCTTTTTTTTCCTCATCTCTTTCTCTTTCTTCCGGCTCTCATCATCATCGTCATCATCATGTTCTTTCATTTTCCCCCTCTTTTGTTCATGTCTTTCCTCTTTCTATCTTCTTCTTCTTCTTCTGCATCCATGTATTCTCCTCGTGTCTTCTTGTTTCCCCCCAAATATCCCACCTGCACAAAAAACCAGAAAGCAAGTAACGCCTAAACAAGAAATGAGGCAAAGGTGCTCCTTCTTTTTCTTTTTCTTTTCTTTTCTTTTTCTTCTTCTCTTTCTGGAGTGTCTTTGTAACTGTACATATACGCATATATACCACGTCCCGCTACGCAGCAAACAGATAAGAAATCTATGAACAAGAACGTCGTTTAACGCAGTAAAACTGGCGTGTCTTGAACATGGGAAATCAATTTCTAGAAATCGGTTTTCCCCCACTTGCTAAAAGAAAAAACGTGCTGGTGTAAGCAAAAAACAAACAAAAACAAAGTAAAGGCCATGATGATAGAAAGTGTCCAACAAAGACATGACGTACTTGGAACTATCATTCATCAGGCTAGACTCGTTATTCCTATGCTCTGTCCGAAATAAGATGATTTTAGACGCGTCAGGAAGAAAGGAAGAGAGGAAAAAAAAGCAGTATTTTAAAGGGTATGTAACTAAACAGTAACAGTAACAGTAACTAGTAGCAGCAGCAGCGAGCAAATCAGAGTAGGACAGAAAGGGAAAAAAAGGAACATACTCGATATCTCCCGGCCCCCTCCCTCACATAGACCACACATGCAAAATCACCACGTCCCGACTCTTCCTCTATATTAAACCATCTAAACCGCACGCTTACACACTCGACCCCCCTTTCCCAATTCAACGGTACATACATACACACACAGAGAGAGACAAACACCTACCATTGCCTCCCCTTGGCCTTCATAGCCTCACTGACCACGAGCCCCGGAATGGTAAAACCGTATCCGTCTGTGCGGCCCTCTCGGTCCTTGTTGCTAATCTCCACTCTGAGCGTGACATCGAGTCCGTACGGCCCGCACAGGCCCGACGGCTGAACGCCGTTAGCCGCGGGATGCTGCGTGCCGGCGCCATGCTCGCCCAGGTGGAACGGGTGACGCATGTTGTCTTTTGCGCCGGGCGCTTCGCTGAGCGTGGATTTGGCGTCGCCGTTGGTGTGCACAGAGGGTGCGGCGCCGGGTTGGGGTCCGGGGGCCGACAGCGTGGCGGGAGGGGGAATGGTGGATTCGCAGATGATGGCGTAGTTGCGCGATGGCATGGTGGCGTGGTTGGAGTCTGAAGTTTTGGCGTCGTGCTTCTTACTGTCCGCGTCGGTGCCATTTGTACCATTTGCGCCATTCACAGTGCCGTCAGGGAGGGTCGGGTCACGGTCAAAGATTTCGAGAAGCGTCTCGTCCGTCTCCTTGTCCAGATGATGGATTTTGTTGCGCTTGGCGAGGAGATTGGCAACGGCTTGGGGTGGCGGCTTGTTGGTGATGGCGGAGCTGATGATGTTGGGCATATAGCGCCAGTCCTCCTCGGCGCGAAGCCCTTGTTTGGCGTTCGAGTAGAAGCGTCCAATGGCTCCGAGATGCACGTCTCCTCCAAGAATAGTGACTCGAGCAGAGAACTTCTGGGAAAAGGCTTGCAGTTGGTGCATGAGGTATCTGCGCTCCTCCTTGTGCTGGCGGGAAGTGTAGTGGTCGTCGAGATCGTCGAGCAAGTCAACCTTGCCGTCAAACTGGTTGAAGAAGCCGCCTGCGAAGCCAAAGCGCTTGTTCAGGAACTTGATGGGCGCAATCAAGGGCGACTGCAGGATGTTCTCAAGCCAGATCAAACGGGGATACGCAATTGGAACGCCGAGCAGCAAGATCATGTGTTTGAGTTCCGGGTTCGCGGTAAATTCAGCATCCAGACGGTCAAAGAGCAGTTTGTACGTCTCGGGGTAGTTAACCTGATGTCTTGTACGCTCTGTTCGCGCGTCGATGCCAGCAAAAGCAATCCGAGCACCCAGCTGACAGTAGATATTACGACTCCGTTCTTCGACATACGGACCAGGCCTGGAACCAATAATGTACGATGGATCGCCTTCATCGTCAGTCATTACATACGAATCCTGGGCCTGCACCTGATCCACAGGCGTTGTGTCTTCTCCTGCAGCCTGTACAGCCGTTGTTTGCGGAGCATCAGTGGTAAAGGTGCTCTGTGGGGGAGCAAGATGATGCTGAAACAAAAGATAGTACTTGTGGGCGACTCCTCCAATACCGCGGAAAACAGCACAATTCATAAAGTTGTCCGTGTACGAACCAAACCCATCAATAATGTCGTGGTCATCCCAGATGTTGACCTGAGGAATCTGGCCGTTGGCTGTGGAAAAAGGGGCCGTCCCGTACCACCTGATGTAGTTCCGGTAATAGTACTCGTCGCACTCGTCACGCATCTTCCTATCAAAAGGGAATTCGCGTCGCTTGTGCGGGTTGGATATATTGGTCCAGGGTTGGAGGGGGCCGTCTACTCGCACTCCGTCGTTGTAAATCTGGTCGCCTCCGCCAATCATGACGTGGAAGGGTCGCTGCTCGTGCAGGCGAAGGACATCGTTCCAGAGTACGGGTCCCTGCCAGATGTCCAAATCGGTGCCAACACTGAAGCCGTTGCAAGAGTGGAACATGATGCGCATCGACTGGGTGATGGAGGGTATCACGAATGTCATTGGCTTCTCGGCGCTGTTGACGTGCGAGAGGCCCTGGATGTCATAGTTCCACCTCGACTCGAACGGCTGCATAGGTGCGTCGATGAGAAAGCGCCAGAAGGCCTTTTTGGCGTCGTCGTACAGCTTCTGGCCATGGAAGACTCTCTCCGCCACGCTGAATCTCACATTGCCGAGAGTCTTGTCTACAGCACCAGCGGGCGATAGCACAAGCTGAGGGCTTGCACCGCTTGCACCCTGCTGCTCAGGCTTGGTGACAATCAACACGCTGCCATGCCATATGGGCTGTCCCGACTGCTGGTTGCTGGTTCGTCTGTAGTTGAGGAGCGGGCCCATGAGCAGGTCCAAGACGGGCTGCTGAAGTTCGGTCGCCATGGCGCAAGTCGATCGCGATTACGGCTCAGTATGGGGGGAAATTGAAAACAAGGCTCTGCGCAGGCGCAAGCGCGTAAAAAAGATTGACAGTACCTCTAGGCTCTAGTTAGCAGAAGGACTTGAACTTGGCCAGGAAGCGACTCACGATTGCAATGGGCTGAGGCTTTGCTAAGTCGCCGCTCCAGCGCAGATGGTAATGCGCGACACAGGGGATATCGCAATACTCGTCGCGAAGGGTCCAATTGGGGGTAGGGCGATCCGGAAAAAACAAAAACGCAATAACGATAACAAGTCGTGCGCGTATATTAGGGTAGAACAGCTGCACGTGTATATGAGAGGAAAGTGGCTGGGGAGGCAAACGAATGCGCCTCGCAGACTCAAGTCCAGAAAGTTGTGTTGTGCCAGTGATGGATGGGCATAGCGACGGCAGGGATGCGGTGCCGCTAAGCCGAGGTGGGTAGGGGACATGCTGCCCATGCTTCGAACCACATCTTCACCAGGGTTGTCCGCAACCGCGGTGGATCGCATCAGTGGGTTGCCCAAACGCGGGCTTGCCGATAATAAAAGGGTCATGGATACCTGCCGCGCCCTTGATGCACCCCATCGAAAGCGCGTAAAAGGGACAGCGACATCGATGAGCTCATGACCCCTCTTAGGCAAGCTTCCCAGATGCATGCCAAGACTACTTAGCATTCACTGCCGCATGGCGCTACGCCATGACGCACCTTGAGTGGCTGTGTATTGTGGCTACCGATCCACTTGCAATCTCCTGTCAGCCACCTTTGCCAAACAGAAAATCCTACCGCGTCCTTGGTCCCTTCTCCTAAACTATGCATGCTGTCCCGCCGGTGTGAAACAGAGATCTTCTATGGCTTGCGTGAACCGCTTTCGTAAGCCATGCACGGATACGCATGCAAATGTCAGGTGGGAACGGATCGAATGGGCTGATACAGGACGTGCACTGGGAATGAATTGCATTCATCAATCATGTTCACGTGATTTTTCTTTACATTCATCCCGTCTGTACGCCAGAGCGGTCGGAAAGTCCGCTGATCATGACCTATTTCATCGATTCCACAACCTCATTCTTCATCTGATGGCAACACCTCCTCCCTCGTCAGCCCCATCTCCTCCCCGACTCTCCTCACCACCTCTTGAATAGCAGCGCACGCCGGGCTATCCGGATATGCCGTCAAGAAGCTCTCTCCGAAATCACACGCCATGCCAATTCGCGGATCCAGCGGCACCGCTCCCAGGTACGGTATGTTCTCGTCTTTGGCCAACCTCGCCGCACCACCAGTACTCGCCCTGAATATCTGGCTCTCATGCTTGCACCCGGGACATACGAAGCCGCTCATGTTTTCCACAATGCCCAGAATCGGTATCCCAGCTTTTCGGCAAAAATCAATCTCCTTTCGCACATCAAGCAGCGCCACCTCTTGCGGTGTCGACACAAGGACTGCCCCATCTACACCTGAGGCTTTGAGAAACGAATTGACCGACAAGTGTTCGTCCGATGTACCAGGCGGCGTGTCCACAATGAGAAAGTCCAGCTCACCCCACGTCACATCCATTAAAAACTTCTTAATCAGCCCATTCTTCTTTGCGCCCCGCCAGATAACCGCATCGTCGCGATTCGGCAGCATAAACTGCACGCTCATGACGCCCAGGTTCTCGCTAACCCACACGGGCTCCCAGCCTTCTCCACTGACATGGATCGTCTCTTCTTCAACACCCATCATCTTGGGTATGCTGGGCCCGCAAATGTCCGTGTCCATGAGCCCCACGGTAGACTGAGGATTCGAGGCAAAGCCGTGCGAGAGCATCGTGCTGAATGTCGACTTCCCCACGCCGCCTTTACCAGACAGCACCAATATCTTGTGCTTGACCGACGAAAGTCGCGCCGTTATGAGGGGAATGTCGGGATCCGGTCCTTTGGGCGCAGATGCGCAGATGGCCTGGTTCGGACACCCTGCACACGAGTCCGCTTTGCCCGCTGTAGCAGATTCGGGGCCAGGGCAGTGCTCTGTAAGCCATGTGTTAGTTGTCTGCTCTGCTATAGTTGTCCACGGTGGCGGGGCAATCTTACCCGGCTCAGGCGCAACCAGCTTGGGCGCTGCTTTGAGAGGCGCTTCGAAATCCACCTGCACAGGCTCTTCTAGTGAGGGCGCCATTGTTCTTCTAGTCGTGACAGTATGCGTGCATGTAAAGTCTACATGGTTGCGTGCTGAAGAAAAGTCCTAGAGACGCTTGATAATCAGCTTCCGCGACGCCGCTGCGCTTCTTGGCATTTTGCCCCGCGAGCTCATCCGACCTTCGGCACTAATCAACCAAGCATACCCATGTCAAAACATGCTTTTCCCCATGAACAAGGAAAATCTCAGCAATCAGAGTATGACATCTATTCATGCAAACTATGCTCATCTAATTCATATCTTTCTCCAAGCCAGCCCAGAGTCCCCTTTCGTCCCGAACCGAAGCCGAACCAGTCAAACCCTTACTTTAGCTTGACCATGACATAGGGTATCTCGACATCTTCTTCCTTCTGGTCCTCCGCCGTTATCTCGAAGATAACATTCTTCTGATGATCGGGGATGGGCTTCTTACTGACGTGCTCCACGAGTTTGCTCATTCTGTACAGCGTGTTAGCATCAAACATCAGCGAGTAAAGTAAAAGTAACTTACGTCAGAGGCATCCTGTCCTTCAGCTTTGAAGGGGGGTAGAAAGATGCGTACAGCAAGCTGACCCCAGAACTGATCATCTGAATTGACAGACCCTTCTTCTCAAAATGATCAACAAAATCCTTGAGGGTGATATCGTCGACCTCGAAGCGATCCCACAGCTTATCGATGGTGACTTCACCATCGTGGCCCTGGTATGTGCCCTTGGGGCTTGCTATCGGCTCGCTGAATCCAAAGAAAGGCAGCGCCAAGTTGATGAAGCCGTTCTTGTACTGCTCAATGTCCGTCTTGCCGTCAATGATCTTGTACAGCTCAAGGTTGACAAGACCTGTAACAAGCGCCGTAGTGGTGGCGATGGCGGGGATAATCTTGCCTGCAATGAACTTGGTCTTGTGGCGATCCGCCTGCTCAATCTTGTAGTTCTCGGCACGAAGATTGCTAGCCGCAGTGATGAAATCAATGTGATGGTTGGTGTCATCGTCCTTCTCAAACTCAACAGGCTCAAGCTTAAAGCCAGCCAAAGACTTTGGATCCGGCAGTTGCTTGATAATGTTGTTGAGAGCATCGCTATCATCACCGCCAGCCTGGTTAGCGTTTGGATCTGGCTCCTTCTCATCCGCCTGGATCTTCACAGTAGGGTCGGGCTGGAAGTCAGGAACAATCATGTCGTTGAGCACTTCCAGGTAGTGTTCTCGAGAGGCGTTTGGCTTGATACCATAGTTGAAGGCGTGCAGGGTGGCGGCAGCTTCAACGTAGGTGAAGTGAGTCGAGTTTGAGGGGTCAAACTTGGTTGGATCAGGTGCACGCTTCGGCCCTGACCAGAATGGCTGGCCAGATCCGGTCTTGGAATCCTTGGGGAAGTTGTACAGAAGTTGCGCGATCGCGTGATTGTAGTTTTTCTCGAACTGATGGCGAGCCCAGATGATACAGTCATCAAAGCTCAGCGGCTTCTCAGTAACCAAGAAATCTCGAAGAGTCTCTAGGGTCTGCTTCTCGTTGCCAGATTGTTTCAATGACGCACCAAGGTAATCAGGTTGCGTCAGGTACAAGTTGACAATCTCAGGTCCCTTGACGAACAGCGAATCGAATGACTCTCGTGCCCAAGCAATGGTGTGCTCGATGCGGTTAGGGAAACTCCTCAATGTGCACATAGGGAACGACTTCTCCGGCGGATCTTGTGACGAAGAGTAGGACTCAGTAATGAATGGCAGAACAACCTGGGT
This sequence comes from Curvularia sp. IFB-Z10, assembly GCA_002161795.1. Lineage (NCBI taxonomy): Eukaryota > Fungi > Ascomycota > Dothideomycetes > Pleosporales > Pleosporaceae > Curvularia > Curvularia sp. IFB-Z10. The sequence continues at coordinate 1,436,084 of JPSZ01000003.1, read as the reverse complement.
GTTGCCCTTAGTGCCGAGAGTACCGCTGTCGAGCAAAGGCTTGCGGAAGAAGACACATCGCCGATCGACATATGTGCGCGCTTCCACATTGTCAAGCGCATTCGTCACACCATCCAGTGAGTTCCAGAAGTCTTCGTTGAAAATATGCTCGGTTTCGGGGCCAACCTTGTCTTGCAGTGTGACAATCTTTCCCTTCAAATCAGGGTTCATGACCTGCACCGCCTTTGCAGCAGCGTCGCTCTTTAGCTTGCCAACATCTGCAGGCCGGAACAAGAACTGTCGGTTCAAGTTACTCTTTTCAATCTGATCGTTATCGGTCACGGTGATCTTGCCCTCAGGACCGGTAGCCAAGCCCATCATGGCCCAGTTCTTGAGCATCTCACAACCAATGGCACCCGCACCCACCAGGAACTGCTTGACATTGCTGAGCTTCTTCTGGTACTCTTGACCCAGTACCGCAATCTGACCGTCGTATCGAGAACCAATCGGAGCGCACTGCTCCTCCGAGCGAGTCGTGGAAGTAGGAAGCGACTCTAGTGAGTCGAAATAGAGGAACTGTACGATGGGGTGGAATTTTCCGGACACAGACTTCAGCACTTCCTGGGCGGCCATTCCACCAAAGAAAGCAGCCACAGGAGTGAGATCACCACGAGCTTGGTAACTGAGTTCCTTGATGAGCTTCTCATCCAGCTCGACCTTCTCTTCACCTTCGCCTGCAATCTCTTGCGCAATCTTGAACAGCTCTGTCGCATCAGCCTCATGGTGAGGGCGAGGAAACTCACCGTTGTGAAGCTTTGCAAATTTGTGGACGGCTTGGATACCGACGTGCAGTTGTTGCGGTCGGTCAAACTTTGCAAAGTCGGAAATGAGAAGTTCAGGCTTCTTCAGCTGCTTGCTGAACGACTCAAAGTTGATGATCTTGGGCATCTTGACCTGGATGAATTGGCCTCCCCTCTTGTATTCTCCAAGCCCTGAAACATCGCCAATCGAAAAGGTATAGGGTCCCTTGACCTCTATCTTGCGAGGCGCACAGCCGTTTAGAGCCTCCATACCCTCAACTTCGGAAAAGGTGACCCAGTCGCCATCTTCGAGACCGTGCCTTGTCTCGTCCAATGCCGATACAATACCCTCCTCGTCAATGCCGGCAATGATACCATTGTGGACATTTTCGCCAGTGGGATCACCGACAGTGAAGTTCTTGCCGAAATCGGTGAAGATGGTGCCAAACAGACCGTATGTATCCGTGATAACAATGTAGATGCCGTTGTCGTGGCAGTAGTCGGCAATCTTGATCTGGTCATCTAGTGAAGCGTCGGTAAGCACTACGACCTGGAATTGCTTCAACTGCGACAGGTCCGACGTCAGGTCCTTCCCGCTGAATTCCTGGACGGGTGTGTATGGATTTAGTTCGGAAACGCGGGGTACGGTGACGGAGGCGCGCGGCTTTCCTACGTCGTCGGGGGTGAGGAAGAACTGTGAAGACAGGTCGGCGAGCGCGGCTGGCTTGGGGTCGTAGAGCGTCAGCGATTTGACTCCGGCAAGGGCAATGTTCTTTGCGATCTCAACACCGAGTCCCCGCAAACCAGCGACAAGGACATTGGACGAGCCCATGCGCTTCATGGCCTCATGGCCCAGCACGTACAGCTGCCTGCTGTATAGTGACTCATCAATGTCGCCGTTGTTGCCCGAGGCTTCTTTGAGCTGCTCGACGGCAGTAGCAGGACTGTCGACCTGCATCTTTTCCTTTTCAATGTTAGCATACAACAAAGATGCGTAGAAGCGATGAGGCGAATGAAGGCGGCAGACGCTCGGGGTGTCTTAGTTTAGAGGTTGGAGGCGCACTTACTGTCATAACCTTTTCTTTCTTGCTGGGACGAGCGTCCTCGCCGTTCTGTTGCCTCTTCCCCAGTTTGTCGACTGTTGCGAAGCCTAGAAGCTGTCAAGCGTGGCAATCGCAGGCGCCTTGACTATCGCGGGGTAGCAGGTGGTGTGTACGGTTGTGAGGCACAGACAAACGAGATCAACTGGTTTGTAGTGTTGTTGAATAGGATGGTGTAAATGGGAGGAAAGGGAAGTGCTGCAGAAACAGCAGATGGTCGTGGTTATTACGTGAGTACTTGTCACAGCGAAGGTGCTGGAGCTCCACATTAGCGCCATCCCATCCCACTTTAGTCTTGGCGCATGCAATCGTCAATCAGCCCAGTTGCGACTCGAGCTTACTATGCACCATTCGCAATGGGACTTTTTCGCCACCAACTTTCTTTGAAGTCAATACAGTCAAACCGTTAGAAGGCGCTCCAATATTCGCAAGAAACATCATCACATGATCAATCAAGATCCATGAAAGAATTGTTTTCATGTTTACACCCATAGAGGGCTATTGTCTTCATTCCATCCATGTACATATTGGCCATTTCCGTTATCTCATGTTCCTCGCATCTCGAGCATACGCATACTTCATTAAGCGGTTCAGCGCCCATCTTCTCCATCGTGGTGTAACAAAAAAAGTGGAAAGAAAACATAACTCATCGCTATCGCAGCATGATCAAGCTCGTATGCTAAAACGCCTGTGCTCCTAGGGAAAAACGCCGGTCGGTAAGGTTAAATACAGGCGAACCCGATAAACCCTCCTCTTTTCAAAAGACGAAGCCGCCAGCATTGCTGGAAAAAAAGACGTGTCTAGCAGCGGACTAGACAGCGAAAAAGGAAAGAAAATCACATAACTTTGTACAATACAAGTAATCTTGCTGAACGTGTGAACAAAACAGCCTGATCACCGTCTTGACGAGTGTCGTGTCCGGCGCGTGTGGCGGTCTGATGAACTTGCGCTGCCTAGATTGATTGTTAGCATTACACTCTTGGACTAGTTAACGGAAGTAGTTGGCTACATACTTGTACTTGTGTAGTCACTGTACATGTACGATGTTCCGCTAACAGTCGTACTCTTATCATCCATCTTGTGGTCTTGATGTCTCTTCAGACCCAGTGCAAGCGCCAGACCACCAAGCCCAGCAGCAAGTCCGAGACCCTTCTTTGCGCCGCTGTGCTTCTCGGAGCCAGCGCGCGACGGACGAGCAGGACGACCGGCGCCGTACCAGCGTCCGCCGGCTGCGCCTCCGCTGTGGTGGTGCTCTTCGATGTAGGTCTCCTCGTGGCTGTGCTTGCGCTTCTTGCCGAAACCAAAGATGGCGAGAAGGGTGTCGAAGAGGGCGCGAGCGCAGCAGAAAAGGCACAGCAGAAGCAGCAGCAAGACACCCAGGATGACACCGATGACGATACCGGCAATGGCGCCGCCGCTGAGACCGTTGTTCTGACCCTCGGTGGGAACAAGGTCGTTGCCGGCTGCGCCAGTGGGAATTGGGGTTTGGAAAGGCACGGTCGCGGTCGGGGTGCCGGTGTAGGTGACTACGACAACACTTGAGCCAGTGGGTCGCAGAGGAGCGGATGGCGAAATACCTCCAGAGCTTCCGCCAGCGATGAGTGCGCATTGACCGGCAGTGAGGCAGTAGAATCCAGAGTCGCAGCAGGTAGAGCCACATGGGTTCTGCGAGTCCTTGCAGGTCTGTGTGGCGGTTGTAGGAACATATGTGCTGAAGACTTCTGTCTTGGTGAGGAGTCCGACCGTCTCAACGTAAGTAGTGGTGTGGTATTCCCAGTATCCTCCTGTTCCCTGCTGATTGGTGCCGGCGCCAGACGCGCATTGCGCCTGGTTCTGCGCGTCGGTGTAACAAGTCGAGCCTGAAGGACAGCAAAGCCAGCCGTCATAGCCACAAGGAACTCCGTCACAGGCGCGTTTTTCCACGGCTTGCGACGAGTTGTGGTAGTTTTGCAAATCGTCAAAATGGACTGGATATGGCTTTGCGAGGGCGGCGGGAAGATATGCGAATGCGATTAGGCCGAGCATGGCGGAAGGCGCACTGAAAAGCTGCATAGTAGCGATCGACTGTTCCAAACGGCCGGCCAAAGAGACGGCGATTGGATTGGAAGGGATGCGTTTGCAGAAAGAAGAAGAAGAGCGACACGGTGCGGCGCGATAGTATACTCGCTGTCGCTTGCCGGGGCGGTGAATGCGTGGGCAGCTGCGGGGTCGACCTGTTGGCTAGCGTTGTGTCCAGGCCCGGTGGACTACGATGACTGGGTTCCCAAAAAGAAACGAAAGACAAGTCAGCGGTTTTCTGAACAATGCCAGAGTACAGTGGTATACAGTGGTAAGGAGTATGTAATTGTGCAGGAGAAAGACGCAGACGGGGACAAAGAAAAGGGTACACTTAGAATATACGTGAGGTTGGGGAGCCTGCGGGTCGGTGGCTGGTACCGGGGAGGCTGGGGGAAGCTACTACCGCCCAGAGTTCCAACACGGGTGCGCTATGTGCCTGCGTGAATTCTTGGAAGCCCACTGGCAGTCCTGGTTTGCTCGAGAAGGAAGTTCGTAATCGTTGCTGTCGTGTCAAAAGTGGGCGCGTTGTTTGAGGATATGCGCTCAACAACGTGTCTTGTACACATGTAGCTTGCTCGTGTACTGCATCAACGCTCAGCCCCCGGTTCACCCAGCAACGCCCACACAGCGGCGTCATGCCTCCAAGTGTCGGCGCACGTTCACCAACACTTTCCCATTGTCCAATCTCCCCGTACGTACACGTTAGCTGAGGCTAAATTTGACGCCAGCGCGACAAGTATTGCGTCTTGGCGCCTGATATCATGACACTGTCGAGGCCGTTGCAGTCGGCGCTGCCGGCGCTATGGTTTGCAGTGGTTTGCAGTGGTTTGCCTTAGTTACCTCGTGATTTTCGCCTATCATGTTGCATTCTTCCGCATCATCCGAAGACTTGCACGTCACGTCACACATGTCATTTTGTGATTCCAAGGATGATGATGCATATATAGCAGCCCCATTAATTCGACCATCGACCAAGTCCTTGCGCTGAGACAGACTACCGTCTACATTACGACTGTATGTACCCCAAACCTGCACTATATCAAGGCATACTCATCGTTACCATTTGAATTGCGAAGAAACGTACAACTAGTTATGTACTGTTTTCATAATGACTTTCCTTCATTGGTCCGTCAACTTATTCAGTCGTGTCGAGATAAATGTAAGCTGTCTCTCGCCATACTAGACATTGCTCGTTTCTCCTTCATCTCTTGCATCTTGGTCGGAATCACGCTTCCTGTACCCTTCACTGCTTCGCCGCAGCGTCAGTGCCCGCATCATTCTCCTGCCTAGTTAAGATCTTCTTCGGGCCCCAAATTCCAGCCCTGCCGCCTGAATCAACGCTGGCCATTTTGGAACCCATCCTATCCATGCCTTCACCATTATCATTGCCATTGTCCTTGGTATTCTTGGGCGCGGTAGCCATTTTAGTGACTGACAACGAGTTCAACAGCCTTGTAGGACTACCAGTGACGCTGCTACCACCAGCATTCCTCTTCGCCTTGTATTTTTTACCGCCTGAAGTTTCAATCCACGGACCGCCTTCTCTCTTAGCTCTAAGCTCTTCTTCCTCCTTTTCTCGCTTAGTTCGCTGCTCGGCCTCTCGTTCCCTGGCTGCCTTCTCGCGAGCCTCGCGTCGGATGCGTTCTTCTTTGGCTTTTAGCTCGGCAGCTTGTCTCTCTTTGATAGCGTACTCGCGAGCCTGGCAGGCCTTGGTCATGGCGTCTTGCTCAGAACGGGCTCGCGCTTCCATCTCGCCGCGCGCCTCGAGCTTGATGCAATAGTAACATGGGAAGTGCGAGGGACGATGATGCTCATCTTCTCTAATGTCGAGGCAGACTGTGTTGGAGAGGAGTCCCGGACGACACATCTCGATGTAAGGGCGGTCAGAAGCATGGCCGCATGTATGCATTTTCTTCCAATATAGACACATGGTGATGACGGGTCCAAGAGTTGTTAGTGGGCTACTGCAACAAGTGCACGATCACCGACTTGCATTGTAAACGCGAGCTTGAAAGAAGATGGGAAGTCGAAGTGAAAAGGTGAGACGGCATTTGATACGAGTGGCTAGTAGCTCGAGTGTTGGGCAGGTGCGGCGGTGAAGTGAGAGAAGGCGCCTTCCTCAGCAAAGTGACTTGGAGAAAGAGACTATCGAAGAAACAAAAGAACTTGTATGACACTGGAAGAACAGTTTCCATGGCATAATTGCACGAGTAAAAGATGAAATAAAACTATAGAGGGTATATCCATACACAGCAGACAGACCACAAGAGGTTTGATGGGCATCGCGCCCATCAAGATGCGCAGGGTATACAGAACATTCCGTACCCATCACTGTGTGCTTGGTACAGCACGATGACATTAACGGCGCCCCTCAAAGAACGGTTGAGTATTGTACAGCATGAAATAGGGGACAAGGAGCAGCATGAAATCGTTTAGGCAGACATCCGTTGTCGTTTAGCCTTGGGCCGGGCGCCGTAGTGCTCGACTTGGGTGATGCGGCTGCCGCCCATCTCCTTGACCTTAGTCACCAGGGTGTCAGTCTCGTCCAGCTCCTGCATTTCATCGCCGCCTCCAATACTCTTGCCCATGAGAAGGACGTTGGGCACTGTTCGCCGACCGGTTGATTTGTGTAGAAACGCCTGGAGTTTCTCGCCCATGGGGTTGAGGTCTAGCTCGACGACGTAGGGCTTGGGTACGATGTTGTATTTTTCAAGCAGGATGTGCTTTGCTTTCTTGGAATGGGGACAGTAGGACTTGGAAAAGATGATCACTGTCGTGAATTAGTACTCGGGCGCGAGGCTTGACGTGTTTGCAACATACTCGGGCTCTTCTTCAGGATCGCATTGAGCTCCATCTCGACTTCATGATCCTCGGGAGTTTCATGTTCCTTGGCTGCTGCTTGGTCGCGGGGCCTGCCACCTTGCTGAGCAACACCAGGTACCCTGTCACTATCCATCTTGACCCGGCCTGCTACGCTCCTCTGGTCCGGGCCTTCAACTCCGGCCTTGGCTTCGCCGTACTTGACTTCGGCATTCTTTTTCGCTTGCTGCTCAGCAGCCTTAAGCCGCGTTCCAACATTCTCTGCATCGCGTTGTTTTACGGCTTCCGCATATTCTTTCTCCTGTAGGGCTTGTTGGGTCTTTGTGTAGAAATCGGACGATTGTGTCTGGTTGGCTCCTCTCGACATGTAGAAGAGGACGAATATGGTGACGACGATCAAGACGAAAGACAACCTCATGCGACGTTGTGACGGCATCGTGGCGTATGTGACGTTGCTCGTCTGGGCCGCGTGATGGTTGTGCGCTGAGGAATAGCCGAAGGCCTCCGGTTGCTATATCGCGCGGACACTGTCGCAATCCAATGTGTTTGTACTGTGTTGTATTTTTTGATGTGGGCAATCGTGGAGAAGGTATTGTTAGGATGCGATGTTCGAGGCGGTGCTGTTGGCTCGCGAACAGCAGCAGCGGATAGGGAGGGCTGAACACGTGCTGCTATAACAACAGACAAACGTTCAGATTAGCGGCGCGATGGCGTTTCAACGAGGAAAAAAGAAGCATGCGACGATTTCGATGCGGACCAAGGCTGTACACAGGCGTACCGTAAAGTGGGATGGGAGGTTCTTGGTGCGGCGTTTGAAACAATGCGGAGACGTAGGAGGCGGTCCTGGCTTCCTACTAGCACTGGGCACGCTGTTCCCCCCTCCTTCCTTCCCTGCACTCGGGCCACCTGCCCTAACGCCACGCTGTGCAACTATTCCTCCCAGTCCTTCCAAGTCCCAGGCCTGGTCGACTCGCCTCACACCAGCTCTGCAAAATTTCGCATCTCGGGCTTCGAGACTTTCTGCAATTCGTATGTTGTAGTAGCTTCGTCGCGCGGTAAGCACAAGCACAAGCACAAGCACCTCTGACGAGAACCAGCCAAACGCAATTCACGGTACCTCGGTCCGCAGTACGAAGTCGATCATCCATCTCCCGCATCTGCAGCGCGAGGCTAAGCCTTACACAGCGTGTCCCCTGACTAGTAGATGCTATCGACCCAAGTACCCTGGCAGCGCGTGACAGCGCGTTTAGTCTTCAAGGGCGGAAGCAATCAATAGTTAGCTTCGCCTGGTATGACTTCCTTTTCGCACCAGCCGCCCTCGCGCCATGTCCCAAAGCATTACACGCGGCAGCGGAACCTCTACCTGATTGAGCTCATGTGTCCAGACTACATTCTCAGCTATCCGAAACTCGTTGAATTGCTGCTGTTGCTACCGCCTTGCTCTTCCGACTTCCAAGTGGAAAAACCCCGCATCAGGTATCCACAAAACCGGCTACTGTACTGTAACTAGACTAGCGTCAGCCTAGACCTACTACGCATGTTCCGCCATCCCACGACCATCAACACTGCGTTCCGGAAGAGTTCAAGTTTATAAATTCATATGTTTGCTGTTCTGGTTAGCTATACACAAACTGGATCAAGCAGTTGAAATCGTGCTTCTACTCTTTCAATCGTTATCCACTGACGTCACCGGATCTCCGTCACCATGACCCGAACCCTTTCCTCAACCCCAATCTCTATTGTCCCCTCCGCATCTGAGCTGAAGAATGGTGCGCTTTGCCAACGCAATCTTGAAATTGCTATTCGTGCCCTCGCTCGCGATGGGCTTGTTGTTTTGGAGGACATGGTCGACCATGGCGTCCTCGACCGCTTGAACAAGAAAATGGTCCAGGATGCGTATGAGTTGCAGGCTAGGAAGGACAGTCCTTTCAATTACAACAAAGGCAATATTCAGCAGGACCCTCCTATGACGGATGAGTGGTTTAGCAACGAGATATTCATCAGTAAGCGTTACTCGTGCTCACCTAGGTGGCTACACCAAACTGTATTGATGTCATATCGCAGACCCAATCGTCACGCAAGTGACTTCGACCAAACTTGGACCTAAGCCTTCTTTGCGATTCATGTCTGGAAACACAGCTCTGCCTCCTACCGAAACATCGCCACCTGCGTCCCAACCTATCCATAACGACGCAGATTTTGACCACCCCTCCATCCCATTCGCCCTCGTCATCAATGTTCCTCTTGTGACCATGACTCCCGAGAATGGTTCTACCGAGATTTGGCTCGGCACCCATAACGACACCACTGTTGCCGATCAAGAGGGCGAGCATGGCGACCGTGCGAGTGGGAAGATCAAGAAGCATCTACTTGATGCTCGTAGAGAGATTAGACCGCCCTCGCAACCAATAGTCAAAAAGGGTAGCATTATCATACGCGACTTGAGGCTCTGGCATGGCGGGAAGCCGAATCTTACTGCCGATCCCAGAGTGATGCTGGCCATGAGTAAGCTTCCTGCGTACTTGTGATTCGCTGTCCGCCTAACTGTTCCTAGTACATTTCGCACCCTGGTACCGAAACTCCATGAATGTCGAATTTGCTGAAGAGCTCGCTGAAAGACTTTCGCCTGAGAAGACTGGCCTGGATGTCGCGGCGCAATTCGTTTCTACTGAGCAATTATTCAAAAACTACTTGAACAGATCATACGGCAATGCTTATGATTTTGACCAATCGGACAAAATTGAAGGAATATTTTAGTCTAAACCGAGTTAGTACCTGTTTTGGGGCGCAGGTGTGTAAAAATAGTACTTAAGGTCAGCACTGAGCATGCAGTATGACGCTTTTGTCCTTCCAGAATACAAACTTGGCTCTTCACTTGAACGCCTGGATACTCCGGCGCTACAACTATTCTTATCACTTAACCTTCTCTCGCCCTACTGGACAAATCAGAGACGTATGTCAGCACTTTTGCCAAGACTTGGCAATACTGCAGCAGCGATACCGAGTTCTTATTGGTGGAGCAGCTTGCGCTCAGTGCTCAGTAAGCCCACGGAAGCCATTTCAGTGGGTGTAGGTATCCCGGGGCTTGGCAGTGTTGGGTGAGAATCATACTCATAATCAGCATCAGCATGACCGACCACGGTTTCTCCTCCTCTCTCACGGCTACGTGTGCTCTTGATGTGGCATCTCTCCTCTGTGCACCTAGTGCCAGGTTACATCGACTAATCCAGTACTTGTTTTACTACTTTGAAACCACTCATTTGCAGCATGTCATTTGCCTTGGAGAATGCGAGGTTCCACACAAACATCACCCAGCCAATGGTTGACGTGGGCACTGAAGATGCAAGAGGCAACTTTAGAGCAGCGCTCGCTATAGAAGTACCCCTGATGGTTATAGCATCTGCAACTGTGGTCCTCAGAATCTATTCACGACTATCCATCAAGAGAAAACTCGCTCCCGATGACATTCTGATATTACTAGGCACCGTATGTTAAGGGCTCAATCAAAGAACGATGATTCAATTCGGAATCTAGTCATTGCTAACAATGAACCAGGGGGCAGCTTTTGCACGCACCGTTATATCATGCATGAGTGCAGAGGACAAGTGGGGCTACGATCGGAAAGGGTCTGTCTGTGATAGCAAGCGACATGACGAGTTACGCTGACCCTTCCTGATAGCCCTGATCGAATATTCGAAGTACCATACTACCAGGTAAGACTTCTGTCGAATCTGAAGTGCTTCGCTTATATCCAGTAGCATATTTTCGAACGGCGTATCGCTTATCTTCTTGCTGTTACTTTCACTCGTTTTTCGGTCCTTGCATACTACCTGCGCATCTTTCCACCCGGCATGTCGTCGTTACGGAAGTGCTGTTATATTCTTCTCGCGTTGACCCTTGCGCACTCCATTGAGGTCCTCACCGTCCTCATAGTATACTGCGAAAACATCGGCAAGCTATGGACCAAAAACTGGCTCGAATTCACTGGATCCCAATGTTTTAGTTCCGCCGTGTATAGCTATTCGGCAGCCATCGGTGACAGCGTTGTGGATAGCATGATATTTGCACTTCCAGTCTTTTACGTATGGCAGCTCTCCAAGTTGAGCCTTCGCCAGCGGCTCGGTCTTGTCGTCGTCTTTGGCCTCGGCTTCATCGTATGTGTAGTCGCGCTTGTGCAGATTCCGTTCATCAAGCGACGAGAAACCAATATGCGGTACTTTGGCTCTGCCGTCAATGTTCTCATCTCCATCCAAATATCATTTGCAATAATCGCGGCGTCGCTCCCGGACCTGCGCGCACTGGTCGCGCGAAAGTTTCTTCATTTTTCTCCTCTACACCACCGAAGCCTGGCTACAAACGGACAAAAGCCCAGCGGCAGCTGCGAACAAGGTAGAGTTGGAATCTGGGACGCAGAGCAAGGACCATGCGGTCAAGGGGTGTTGGAAAACCCTCGTGCAACACCAGAGGGGAAGAAGGTGGCTAGAAAACCGGACTGGCTGAGGAACAGCATACCTGCGAGTTTAATGTCAACAATCATCACGCAAAACGAAATCACTCGGCTTTCGCACGAAGATGTTTCGCCCCCGCCTCAGATACCAAAGAAAGCAGCAAGTTGAGAGTGCGCCAATGGACTACATGCACGTGGCTAGTGGTTTGCGTGAAGGCGGCGGCAGATGTGGGGCCGCGGTGCGTGGGTGCCACTTCTCGATGGGGCTTCTAGCAAGTCTTAACCTTATAGCGAAAGAGGCAGAAGCAGATGCTGCGATCAACAGAAGAGTCATGTACAGGCATATATACCAAGCAAGCGGCGGATTGGTGCTCCTTTTCGTCATCCCTTATCAAGCGTGGGAAGGACGAACATGTGTGCCGATAGCCCGGCAGTCTCAACGGTATCACCACAGCATGCAGGTGAAAAAAGACCCTGCGCACCCAGAAATGGGTTGGTAGTTGTTGAGTAACATCGACTAGTATCGTGAGCACCCCACAAAGGTGGGTTCTCGCTTCGAGAGAAGCTTGCGTTTTCCGTTGCGCACAACTAGGGAAGGAGAGTGAAAGGATACTGAGAATGAGTTCACCGATTCATGTAGAGACTACGTAGACGAGCTACTGTATGCTTGACGCCTGATGTAAGCGCAGAATACGAATAGTTAAACTTCCGACGACATCATACCGTCTCGCACCAATCCTACTCTACAAAAATACCTGACAAATACCTCTCCCCGCCCCCCGTGACTCGGCTTTCTGCCGTGAAACTCAGCCGCATGGCACATGAACATTTCCAGTCCCCACGCCAACCCTTGCTACCTCGCAGTCTTACCCGTCTAGGAAAATCCCCACACTCTAGACCCCTCCATATGTAACTCTCCGACGGAAAGGAAGATTACCCAACCCTAGCACACACGTACACACACAGGCATCAGCCCGCCGCTAAAGCAATACCAGTCTACACTTTTCGCTTACCCAAGCAAGCATCAGCAGCTTAGCTCGCTACCGCTAATGCGCGGATTAGATTGATACCCAAGGAACTACCTACGGTACTGCATGCGGATGAGAAGCTCGAGGCGCTAATGTATGTAAATATAGCGAACTTTGTGTGTGTGCATGCTGAGAGCCACACCCCCCGTGCGACTGCCTGCAATGAAGAGATGACGAGGGTGTAAGACGGAGGGTAAGTACAAGAGCCGACAGAGTGTTTTGGTGACGAGTGATGTGTGGGAGATAAGCAGGAAGGGGTTTTTTTTTCTCTCTTTCTCTTTCCCCACGTTGCCAAGGGGCTTGGGGGGAGAGAAATGATGTGAGAATAGCTGGGGTAAATAAGGGCTAGTAATTCTTGGTTGACATGGGGAGGGGGTAAAGATGGGGAAGAGTACGGGAAGAGGGGGGAGAGGAAGATATATAAACCTTGGGTCCGTGGCTACTGCTACGTAGTCTAGACTGCTGGGTTCAGATCATACTTTTGGCACCAAATTCAAAGCAAGTTCAAGGATACACATTTATCGTTGCAATGTCCTCGACATACGATTTCATTATTGTTGGCGGTAGGTCTTGTCTTCACGCGGTTTGTCGTTTTGCAATACCTGCATTCCGTTTCCTTGTTATTCTTCTCTTTGTTAGTGTTAACTTCTCTTCGTTGAAGCCGGTACCTCGGGCCCCCTTCTCGCCGACCGCCTTGCTCACACTCACTCTGCACCTCGTGTTCTCCTTCTCGAAGCAGGGACCACACCTATTGGCGCCTACCTACGCGCTCCATATCACCGCTACCATGCCCAAGCGATGCGCCCGGATCTAGATCACGGCTATAAATGTGAGCCCGAAGAAAAGCTAGGTGGAAGGCAAATTCCGTATACACGTGGAAAAGGGCTGGGGGGATGCAGTATCCTGAATTTCGGAGTGTATCTGTGGGGTAGCAAGCGGGATTATGAGCGGTGGGATGAACTTGTTAGTGGAGAAGAAGACGAGGACGAGGACGAGGACGAGGAAGGGACGTTTAAATGGGAAAACGTGAAGAAGTCCTATGGAAAGATTGAGAATTACAACTTCTCGGCTTCCGAAACGTATCGCCATCTTGCTGATCCATCCATGGGCCAACACGGTACAAACGGCAAGGTGCATGTTTGGCTGCCGCCTGTTTTGGAGATGGCTGTTCAGCCTCAGATGGAGGCGCTCGCCCAGGCTGGCGAGAAGCTGAACCTAGACCCCAACTCTGGGGATCCGGTGGGCATCAGTGTTTATCCGGCTACGTACAGCAAAGAAGGGAGGTGTACGAGTGCGATCGCACATTTGACTGATGCGCCCAAGAATCTGGAGGTTTGGACAGACGCGAAGGTGACGAGATTGGTGTGGGAAGGGAAGAGAGTTGTCGGGGTTGTGACTGAGAATGGACGAGAAGGTATGTTTTAGTTCCTTTTTCCGAGACTGAACTGGAGACAGACTCGGACATGAGCATGATGCAGTGAAGCGCTGACACATGGTAGCAACCGCTAAAAACGAAGTCATCATATGCGCCGGCGCATTCGATGCACCCAAGCTTCTCCTTCTAAACGGTATCGGACCCAAGTCCGAACTCGAAGCCCTCGGAATCGACGTCAAGGTCGATTTGCCTGGTGTGGGCAAAGGCCTTCACGATCACATCCTGGCCTTTATGAGTGTCGAAGTCGAAGGGACGGTGAATGACAAGTACACCTTTGAAAGCAACCCGGAAATCGTTGCCGAAGCAGAAAAGGCCTGGGCCAAAGACCAATCCGGCGCCTTGACTCTCCACAATTCCGCTTTATGGGGCGGATTTCTCAAACTACCGGGATTGGAATCATTTGAAGAGTACAAGGCTCTGCCCAAGGATGTCCAACAATTCCTTTCAAAGGATGAAGTGCCAACTTACGAGCTGATTGCGAACTCAGCCCTCTGGCCTCCGGGAACGGAGCTCACAAAAGGAAACACATATATGAGCTTCATTGCATTTCTGATGAATCCGCAGTCAAGAGGCAGTGTAACGTTGCGGTCCAAAGATCCCGCCGATAAGCCTGTTATCAAGCTCAACTACCTCACACACCCATACGATGTTCGAGTATTCCGTGAGTCTGTTCGAAATACATGGACAAAACTTAGCACTTCACCCGCTCTCGCACCGTACATTGTACGCCGAATCCACGGCCCAGAATCCATGTCGGACGAAGCTATCGATGCTTTTACGGAGAAGAATGCGGATACGGTGTGGCATGCTGCTGGCACGTGCAAGATGGGAAGGAACGACGACAAAGAGGCTGTGGTGGATAAGAAGTTCAGAGTAAGAGGTGTGGAGGGGCTAAGAGTGGTGGATATGAGTGTTGCGCCGGTCGCGACAAACAATCATACGCAGGCTACTGCTTATCTGATTGGGCAGGTTGCAAGTGAGAGGTTGATTAAAGAGTACGGTTTGAACAAAGCGGGTTGAAAAGAGGTACAGAGAAAGAGATTATTGATGCATTGATGGGAAGCCCTTGCTGTTTCTTCGACTATGGAAATAGACTACGTGCGCATCTTGATACTGTTCGGAGTGAGAATATGCCCAGTAGAAGTGAAACAGGCTGCTCGCATTGACTAGAAGAAAGCAAATGTTAATGTTGTGAACTTGCGCGGGAGTGGTCGACAATGTCCAAAGCGCTGGAGAAAAATTATCTATTTTAGTGTAAGAAGGGACCACTGTATAGCAGAATCGTGGCGGGAGGGTTGAGGATTTCAAGATGACGTGCATGACTTGCTGCTATTCCCAAAACGGTATGGCCATCGCGCGATCGTGAACGGTGAATCTCGTAAAACTGGAGAGGCTGGGCCATGACACGGGCAAAATCTTGGTTTGGCATGGCAATTGTGGATTCAGATGCCGATGTACCCCATGGCAATGATTCGTAGTGGAGAAAAAGGGAACAAGAAGCGTGCCCTAAAATGGCGGGTTCACTGCATGCACTGCGTAACCCTGAGCCTTGGGCGGGACGGTTAGCTTGGACGCGTCTCAACTGTTCGCTACCACGTCCGTCCCACATTTACGCTACTACAAAAACACAAGTCCAGCAAAGAACCTGTTATAGCTCAACTACTAGAGGATCTTTAGCCACGGCAGAGATTTCTGCCAGACGGGCAGACCGAGAGAGAAGCTCCAACGTACGGACTCGGACTAGCGCTGCTGCTCGAAGATGTCATACCGTATGCCGGGGTGACAAGCTGGCAACCAATGAGCTCTGTGTCGCTAAATGTCTGCCCTCTTGTGGCTTCATGCTGTTGGACGGACGAGGTTTGGATCTACGAGCGAGATCCTAGTATCCGTCGCTTAGATCCGTTTTCACCAGTAGCTCCAGCGTGGCGCGGATGAGTTCCCCGCCCATATAATACACTGTCCCACGGTACCACCTTGTAACTTGTAAGATCCACAAGGCGACTTAGTTTCGTCCATTCCACGCGCAACTTCCGAAAATCAGCCTTTTGAGATCTGGTTTCAGCACTCACAGCCGAAATGGATGTTAACCCTTCCAAGGGTGAACAGAAGTATACTGTCGGCGACGACAAGGCCCTTGTCGACCCATCCATTCCCGACGACAAGGTTCCGGTTGAAACTTCTCTTCCCCAGCGCAGGAGTCGGAATTCTAGCGACAATGAAAAGATCACCGATACCGGGACTCACCCCAGAGTTGAGATTCCCATCTACAACGACGTTGAGCGCGTTGATCAGACCGACCTTTCATTTGCAGCGATCCTGAAAGGCACTGCCGCAAACCCGCTCAACGTATTTGAAAAGAAGGCTGCGCTCATTAATGTCGAAATAGACAAGTTTGGCATGGGCAGATACCAGATATGCATCTGGTTTCTTTGTGGTTTCGGCTACTTCCTGGATCTTGCATGGGCACAGGGTGTGGGCTTAATCGTCACTTCCGTTTATCAAGAAGTGAGCATCGGAAAGCTGTTCAGTGAGGTAGAGCTGACACAGAATGCAGATGAACGTTCCTCCTGCACAGCAAGGAAATATATTTTCCATTGCAAACGCCGGCCTGGCTATTGGTGCGCTTGGTTTTGGCCTGGCGGTGGATGTCATCGGCCGTAAATGGGCTTTCAATCTGACTTGTCTTATTACTTCTGTCTTCTCCGTTTGTCTGCTAAAAGTCCACGAGGCCGCACCGAAATTCAACTATGGTGCGATTTGTGCCATCTACTTTCTCGCATCACTCGGTCTAGGAGGTAATATTCCCATTGACGCTACCATTGCGCTTGAATTTCTACCGCATAACCGTCGCTTCCTGGTTGCGCTTCTGTCTATGTGGCAGCCTATTGGAGTCGCCATTGCGTCCGTTATTGCTTACGGTACGACTGCAAAGTGGCGCTGCGATCCCACCTTGCCTTCTTGTGCGACAGTTGGTGATGGTGAAGCTTGTTGCACAGTCGACAGTAATATGGGCTGGCGCTACAACGTAATCATTCTTGGCTGTATGACGTTGGCAGTGTTCTTCCTTCGTTACGTTGTCTTTCGCTTTCACGAATCGCCCAAGTTCTTGCTCGCTAGGGGCAAGGAGGCTGAAGCCATTGAGGTTCTCCACAAAATTGCCAAATTTAATAAGCAGCCACCTCCAACGCTGACAGTCGACATGTTTGCTGCTATCGACGACGCGGCCAGCAACGCGACCTCTGGAGCACATGTCAGAACAGAAACCCCTGCAGGTACTAAAGCAACGACAAAAAAAGTTATCAAAGGTTTCGGCAAGGAGTTGAGTCGCCTCAAGGGCATTTTCGACAACAGGTTATCTGCCTGTATCTTCGTCTTGTTGGCCCTCACCTACATGGTAAGTTGACAATTTCCATCACTAAAGCCATATGCTCATTGGGCCCAAGGGAGACTACTGGTCATTCAACCTCGCGGGAGCTTTTCTTCCGATCATCCTCTACAACAACAATGTTTCAGACGGCAGATCAAGCGTGAGCGATACTTACAAACAGTACATGATAATCTATTTCCCTGGAATTATCGGTGCGATCCTCGCGCTTTTGTCTGTTCAGATGCCATTGCTAGGTCGAAAATGGTCGCTCGTCTTTTCCGCTCTGTGCCAGGGAATTTCTATGGCTATGTATACCCAAGTATCCTCAACAGCAGCCTATGTTGGCCTGAACGCTCTTGAGTACATCATGCAAACGGTGAGTACCACGGGAAACGTGCATATACCCAAACACTGACAATATTTTAGTATTTCAACGCCGTTTTGTATGCCTCTGCTCCGGAACTTTTCGATACTGTCTACCGAGGGAGCGTTAGCGGCATACTGTCGTGCCTGGGCCGTATAGCTGGAATTGTCGCACCATACGCCGGTGCTCAGTTTCTTGCAGAGAAAAGCGCCGGTATCCTATGGCTGGGAGCTGGTGGCATTTGGCTTTCCGCGTTGCTGATGTGCTTCTTGCCAGTGGAAATGAGGAACAGACAGATGTTCTAAGCGGAGAGGACCCCACCTACGCCACTGTATTTCTACTAAAGAAGTTATCTTGATACCCCAGGGCTCGAAGAATGTGATATAGATATCGTGTTGGAACACACCTCCGCGGCCCAATTCTACGCTATGTTCATCGCATACTAGCGTACCGTCAATGACGTGGCTCTTGCAGGTGCCTGCTGCGGCCTTTCTAGCACGCGCACCCCTTGTGGATCGACGACACCACTTTGTTGCTGACAACCCTCCAAGCTCTAACCCATCCCTACCGCGCACGAAGCTCGTTATTTCTGCGTACACAATCTCTCAGCTCCCGACGTGGCAATGTTATTGGTGGAAGGAATGCAACTGAATCGCTCGATCAGCTTTTCATTCAAGTTACTACATTTCGTATTTGAGGGTAGTCAATCTACTCATGCCCATCTCGATGTGGACGGCCCTCGTAACCCCTCTTGCCTTGCAACTGAATAAAAAAAACTCGAACAGACACGTGCCATTAGGATATTCGTATTGCTGTCAATGTAAATGCCGGACTTCTGCATTCTTACACTGTCAAAGCATTTGAGTAGCAATTCGCGCCATGGGGTCGCCTAATCATATGCGAGGGCATAGCGAGAAAGGGACTAAACAAGCGAACAGTAAGGTATGCATGGTAAATTTATAGAACAGGACCACGCATCTGAAGATGGTGTCTTTCAGCAGACACACGAAGGTCTTTGTCTTGTGTCAGGTTGTAACTAGACAACAGTACGTTCATGATACAGAATCACAACTGTCGTTTTGCAACCAAATTACTCGCTGATCATAATATCTGTCCTGCCTTTGAAATGACACTTCTCCAGTCTTTCTTTTGTGATCAGAAAGCTATCCGGGAACCACTCCGGTTTCCCATGCGTTCCACCTGCCTCGATCATTCTGACCAGAGCCTCAGCTGATTTCAAACAAAGTACCATACCATGGCCATTAAAGCCAGCTGATACCCACAGACCCTTTTCTCCAGGGACTTCACCTACAAACGGCTGTCCATCAGCTGTGGCGCCCATGATGCCGGTCCATTCTTGTACAACGCGCTGCGCCGACTCATCATCAGACGTTTCGCCCCAATTCTCCGCGCCGTGGTACCCTTTCAGGGTTTCGCGAAGGTACTCGGAAATGCTTGGGTTCAACGAGCCGTCGTCTACGATTCCAAACTCGCTCGCGCCGGCGTCCGGAAGACGAGCTAGGCCTCCTCCAATCACTATGTGCTGGCCGCCGTTGGAAAGCGGGCGGGGAATCATGTATTCGTAGCCGTTGCGACCAATGAATGAATACGTTGTCGGCAGTGGGGCGGGCAACTTGGTGGCGCTTCCTGGTTGCTGTACAGTGATTTGTCCACGCATGGGTACTATTGCGCCTTGGAGTGTTTTGATGATATAGGGAGTGTACCCGTTCGTCGCAACAATGACATGTTCGGCGGTAATAGTGTTGTGCTTTGTGATGATATCCCATCGGGCGATACTCTCTTTGCTGTCTTTCTGAGAAGGCTGTATGCTATCGACTGTTGTGTTGGTACACAGCTGCAGTCCTTTCTTGACACATTCTGATAAGACGCCCGTAACGAAGCGGTACGCATGCACGCGGCCGGCTACATACTCAAAGGCTCCTTGCAGCCTTTCCTCTCCTTCAATCATGGGATTGGCATTCTCTGAAGCGACGCAGAACTTCTTTTGGACATTTGCTACGTCTTCATGGATTTCATACCACGCAGCGTTACCGACTTCTTTCTCATGGTCCTCGGTATCAGCGCGTAATGCCTGGATTGCTGTCTTACCCAACTCAAAAGTAGGTTTATCGTAGATAAGGTCGACAGTGTTACAAAGCTTGCTCTCGCAGTTAATACCCATTGCCTCAGCCGTTCGATGCGTCTCAACTATGTTGGCGTACTCCAGTCTTGCAATCTTGAGCGCCTCTTGCTTGCCAAGATCTTGCACGTGTTGCATGTAGGTCCGGTAACTTGCTGCTTTTGTATGTCCACCGTTGCGACCTGTGGCCCCTGAACATATCTCGCGTGCTTCCACCATTACGACACGCGCATCTGGTTGGATTTGAAGAAGATTATGCGCGATCATAGTACCGGAGATACCAGAGCCGATGATGGCATAATTGTAGGGCTTTGTGGGCTTATCGGTCTCAGGCTCGATGACATTGGCAAGGGGTGATTTCGGCGTGTGCCAATATGAAGGTAAAGGGTTAGCGATCGGTGGTGAGACGGGGATGTTAGCTCGTTGTTCCATGATCGCCTGGGATTTTTAAGGGTTTGATTGTCTCTCCGTGGTTTTGATCAATTTATTTCTTCCTTAGCAAGAAACGGTTTCTTTGAATTTAATAAGATGAGAAAGAATAGAAAGAGACGAGGATGGTACTTGTATATCAAAGTGGGGTAAACCATGTATCGGCTATACATTCTTCTTTGCGTTAAGCGCAACGAATACACTCTCCATCTGTCACCACCAAACTCACAATCCCTGTCCAGCAAAGGTTTTCTTGGGACATCAATTGGTTCCTTGCGAGTACTTGCTCACCTTTATCACAGAGAAAACAATAACCGCTACATCACTTAGTTGAAATATCAGACTAGTCGAAACGATAATAAAGCGGGAAGATTTTGAAGAGATTGAAAAAGTTCGAAGTCTCAAAGATCGGACATATCGCATAGCCACAAGGGTGAAGTAAGATCTCTCCTGCTGTAAAAGTTCCATATGTTTGAGCACTGAAAATGTCAAGACAAGGGCACCCTATGTAGATGTGAAGCACTTGGACGCTTGCTTATTGGCGGAAAGCTCGGGGTAAAGATATCCGACGGCCGCGTGCAAAGCTTCAAATATCATCTCAAGAGCGCCCTATACATTCTGCTTAAATTTACAGGTTATCGCAACTGACATCGCAGCTGACGCACTGTTCCGGGTACACCCAGAACCTGGTGGGCCTAGGTAATTCTACCCCGCTTCAGGCTGATCGCGGCGCAGACACCAACACCAACATGGCGAAGACAAAGGTCGTTGTCACGCGTCAGCTCATAGACGAAGCTCAGAAATTGCTGAATGAAAAGCAAGACAGTTTGGATATCGTGCAATGGCAGTCGGAAAAGGTAAGTCTAAGCCCGGAGGCGAAGAGGATACGGACGGCTAATGCGCATGCATGCAGCCTTGCGATCGATCTTGGCTCTTGCAAAATGTTAAAGGCGCGAGTGGCATCCTAGTGATGCTAACGGATAAGGTTGATGAAGAGCTTCTGGAGGCTGCTGGGCCTCAACTAAAGGCGATTGCATCTTTTTCCGTCGGTACGGATCACGTGGACCGAGACGCCCTGAAGAAACGCAACATCCGTCTCGGCTATACCCCAACATGCCTTACGGACGCCGTAGCAGATCTCACTACCATGCTCATTCTTATGGCGCAAAGAAGAGGTGGAGAGTCAATGGCGAAAGTCCTCAAGGGTGAATGGCCACAGATGCCATGGCACCCTCTGCTCATGACGGGCCCGCAGATCCGAGGCTCGACAGTAGGATTTCTGGGCTTTGGACGAATTGCACAAGCTTCGCTGCAAAGATTGTTGCCCTTTGGGATCAAGCGCGCTATCTATCTCACGTCTAAGCCTGGGCAGTCCGTCAAAGAGGACCATTTCGGCTTGCTCCAAAATGCCAGCATTCCCATTGAGCCCGCTACGAGCGCTGAGCAACTCGCTCAAGACAGTGATGTTGTTATCGTTGGATGCGCTTTGACTCCATCGACTAAACATATGGTCAGTACGGACTTCTTATCAAAGATGAAGAAGCTAGCTGTTGTTGTAAACATTGCCCGTGGTCCCGTCATCGATACCGATGCTCTGGTCAAAGCGTTGGATGAAGGGCAGATCTTTGGTGCTGGTCTGGATGTAATAGAGAACGAGCCAAATATTACCGCTGATCACCCAATTTTGAAGCAGCCAAGGGCTGTTCTTGTACCGCATATCGGAAGCGCGACGATCGAGACACGTGAGCAGATGGCGACTGAAAGCGTAAAGAATCTGCTTGCCGGCTTGACAGGAGAGGAGATGATAAATGAGTTGCATCTTTGAGGTACAAAGGCACTGCACTGGCAGATCGTTCATATTTTTCAGAAGCTCGTGTAATCTATTACCCCAAGATCAACTATACGTATAAGAATCGAATCAATACTGAAGTGTAACGCTGTATGCTGTGTTTTATACGTCGCCTATGCCTCGATTTCCACACGAAGTTCTTTTATTACATCTTGAGCGTATGTCCCACCCAAGGATCAGATATTAAGCCCAGATATTGACAACAGCACTGCTACCACCTATCTACACTACAACACCAGTGTCAAGCAGCTTAAATGAGTTTGAAACCTCCGGGCACAAGCGTCTGGAAAACACCTGCTGGATCATACCTGCGTGCCACCTTCTTCAACTTGTTCAACTCCTTCTTTCCATAACTTCCAAGAGGATCTTGGAACGACGCAGCAAAGTTCAGGTACTTGTAGGGATGGTAAACGCCCTCCTTCTTCGTAATGTCCTCGACCATCTTCACAAGGTCTTTGAGTCCCTCTTCGAACCCGTCAAAGGCAGCAGCGTCCTCAAAGGTGAAGATGATTTGCAGAAACACTAGGTCCTTTTCAGGCGTGTCATTGGGACTGAAACCAAGGCTGTTTGGCGACGTGCCGTTTCGCGGCGGTGCAGGGAGAGCTTGGAATGTGATCTCGGCAATGGGCTTCGCGGAAGCGTACTGCTTAGAGATCTCTGGCACAACCTCGCTCCACATGGCGTGGATGCTGTGCATGATAGTCGGTGAAATTTTGAACGAGGTAGTTGCCCAGATGGTTCGCTGGGGGTTTGCGGAGACCTGTCGCGAGGCATTTCGCGTATGCTCACTGATAGGAGCTTCAATTCTGCCGTTCATGACCTGCGGCTGTACTTCTGTGATGCCTTTCAACGCGCCTGGTCTAGCCGATGGCTTAGTGTACCACATGATGCTCACTGGGTTGAAAGTAGCGGCGGTGTGGTTGTAGCGCACAGTAACCCAGCCCGCAGCGTAAGGATCGTATGTACCGCTCTTGAAGTCGGTGTACGCTGAAAGCAAAGCTGTCGTGGCATTGGGTCCGTAGACAGTTCTGCCACCCCAGATTGGGGTCGTAGGATAGGCCTTGAGGTCGAAGCGCGTGACCACACCGAAGTTATTTTGACCACCCTTCAGGGCGGCAAAGAGATCCGAGTGGGATGTTGCGTTAGCATTGACAACTTTACCATCGGCGAGGACGACTTCAAAGTTCACTACCGCATCGCATGCCCATCCGTGTTCAGGACTCAAGAACGAAATACCTCCTTAAGAACAGGGTTAAGTATTCGATCGGGAAGCATTGACAAGAGGAGTTTACTTACCACCAGTCAAAAAACCAGCTGTTCCCACAACACCAATGCGCCCACCCATGACCGTCAGGTTGCGTTTATCAGCCTCATCGTAAACATTTTGCCACAAAGCTCCAGCACCAACTCTTACTACCTTGTCGCCTTTTGCAACCTCGACCTTCTTCATACTTTGCATATCGATCGTAACTCCGTCTTCAATGTTGTTAGAACCCGCATTGGCATTGTGACCTCCGCCTTTGATGGCGAATTTGGTGCCATTGGCGTGCGCTAGGATCGATATGGCTTTCGATACATCTTGAGATGTGCTAGGGCGCACGATACAAGAAGGGTGCAGGCGAAGCTGGAGAAAAGGGTATGACTGGATTGAGGCGTTGTAAGTCTGCGCCTCTGGGTAAAAGGTGCTGTTTGGAAGCGCAGAAGAAAGCTCTTCGCATGCATTATTTGATTCTGGGTATGCAGCGACCGCGCTGGCGAGCCAGCTAACTGAGCAGAGGGCTAGGAAACGCATCTTCAAGTTGTGAAGAGGGGGGTGAGCGAGCGAGCTGGCTTGAACAATTCTGTGACCATCAAAGGAGCTCTCTTCTTAAAACATCTTGCATAGTCCGACAGTACCACCAAAACCATCGCCGAAGTACCGCAGCATTTTGATACCCTGGTGCCGAAGGCACTGACATCCGAATACGAGGCTCAATTTATGGTATTCCATTTTCTGCACTGTTCAGTCAGCCGCAGCTGACATGGGTCACTATGATTGGCTGATCTGCATGCGGGTGTCTCAATCTGGTAGTAAAAGCAGGGCTTAAGGTTTACACAACGTGCTTATGCCCCCATTGCCAAGTCGCAAACGCGGGGAGCCGGGGAAAATTCAATAAAGTGTTGGTGATGCGGGCCTTACGATAGTCATGAAGAAGGGTATATTTAGCGACTCAGCAATGAATGAAGAAGGAACCTGCACCGCTGCATGCGGGGCGGAGTAGTAAGCGGTGAGCTGAGAGATACTCTGGTACAGTGTCATTTTTTAAGGTAAATTGCCGAAGTCATTGTTGGAGGAATATGGTGAGGACGCTGGGGGCAGGCTACAATTAGGTTCCAGTTTTTCGTTGTTTACTAGTTTATGTGCTTTTTACTTTTCTCACATCAAAAGACCCCTGAGTTTCTCTGATAGGAAGGAGTGTCTATACATTCATGTCCGGTAACTGCTTCGCCTTGTCCAGGTTGGAGTAATGCCGGGATAGGTGATGAAGGTTACCGCTTACAGGACCATCGATGCTTTAGTTGCAAGACGTGGATCATCTTCCCCTCAGCCTTAGCGCCGGCCAGCGCACTAAGCTTGACCTTTTCTTGCTTAACGTTTCTCTTGCAAAGTCACAGCTAGAGTCTCCCTTAATTTCCCGATTTTTCTTATTGCTTGTTGGCAAGTTTCCAGCGACAATCGCTAAATGGAAGGACGTTCCATTGCCTGTACAGGCACTTTGTAGAGGGATGTTCTATCTAGATACCACTGCAACGTGAGCTCAATATCAGCCCAAGTATTGTACTTCTCTTTGAAAATGTTCACCTCATAAAACATGTGTAAAGACGGGTTACAGGAAGATCAGCAGCTGAGATTTACAACCCCATCCCCCTGTCTCGCTTCGCACGTGCGCGGTCAACGGGAATTCCTTTTTACGATCGGCAATGCTTGTCTGAAAAGAAGCTTCAGTGCTGCAGCAAGACATGCCGATCAGCCATCGGCTAGTGCACAGGCTTCCTCCGACCATCGTCCTTTTGACAACTTGGCTACGGAGCGTGCATGCTGTGAAACTCGGAGCGAAGAGCCAGTTCCAGAAATCGCAAATTAGTGTACCGCATCACCAAGAACGGATGATGAATTGATGGTTCTGCAGCAATCATTACCATTACTTGTATTGACCGATATTCCGCGAAAAGAAAACTGTGCGATTCTACCAAGACACCACTTCCACCTCTTCCTATACGGCTCCTGTTGGCGGCAGCGGCATACCGGACTTTAGGTAGCAATGAAATTCGCTGGAATATGACATGAACAGAAATTATTAATGAATGTTTTGTATTGGAAAGTTTTACGTAGTATATTCTGAAGATATAAATCTAGCAGTGTAATGTGGGTGAAATACGAACCGTAAGTTTAACACAATAGGAAGACTAAAGCGACTTGAATGATACAACAACCAGCTCTAGCGATCTAACTCATGAGTTCGAAGAGCAAATCCTCAACAACAGTTCTGAAGAAATCAATTGCCTAATGTATGGGATGACCGATAGTGCGTAATATCGATTGAGACGAGTTCTCTCAAGTTCCGCTATGACTCCCGACCTGGCGTAAAAAGGGAGATCTGGCCAATGAAGAAAATGATGATAGAGAAGATGGCAACAGAGCTATATGCGACAGCAACCTGAACAAGCGCATTAGTAGAGTTGGACGATGCATATGAGCGAATTGGCGTACTTTAGTATTGCCATCCCAAACGTATGGCTGATCCAGATGCGTAGTTGCCGACCACACGTGTAGAAACATGCCGATAATCATACAGAGTGTGGCAGAGGTGAGAAACATCACGGGCATCTGCCAGGTAAATATCTGCAGATAGCTGGGTGCTCTACGGCCTGTCTTGGAACTATGGCTCCTCTCCCCGTTCGTCTTGCTGAGGATTTTGCGAATGTTGGCTAGTCCATCACGATGTGATGAAAGACGGTGTAGCCGGACGGTTTGATCGGCAGCCGTGAGAATACTGAACAAAGAAAGGATGATACCGCAGTACCAAGATGTCCTCACAGACCATGGTGACTGTTGGCCATTTGGCAAGATGGAGGGCCAACTTCCTGTAGACGTCAAGACACCGGCGAGAAGGGCGGCCTGTGGCGTTTCAGCTAATCATGAATCTTCATGGTTTCGGGCGTAGATAAACCTTAGGACATTTCTTGCGAGTCGCACTGAGAGCATAGCTATGCAAAGCACGTGACTAAGCAGGAAGGCCCATCTCAATACGTACCACAACACCCACAAAATTAAGTTCACTCAGCTTGTGATCCCTCCACTTCACAGTGAGATCATCCTTCTCATCTTCGCCCTCAGTATTCAACAGAATCTCAATAGGGTCATATGTAGTCGAATCCGGTGTGTAAATGCCACCACCAAGGAACCGAAGCAGCCGCAATGCCGACCATTTCTTATCGTCTGAATAACTGTTGGCCCCGATTCTTTGGTGTGAAGAACTTCCGATGAGTGGTGTCCGAGATCCAGAAGAGCCTCTATCTTCGATATCCGCCGAATGCGTCATAGCTCGCAGTGGTGTCTTGGCTTTGTGGTGGGGTGTCGGTCTTACTAGGTACTAATCAATGACGACGTGTTCTTAGAATGTCGGTCCGAGAAGTGGAGGTGAACGAAAGGTGCTCTTGTTTGAGAGAAACGTAATTTTATTGTTGTTGTTGAATGTACGTATACTCTGGATACCAGTTTGTTCCCGGTTTCTGAGGCGGGTGATAGGTCTCGTGATCTTGAGACTATGACGCAGTACCTACAGTATGGGGGCTTGGCCAATCAATACGCTGCCCAAGCTAGTCGCCAGGGCGTACAGATCGGATCAGAACGCGATGCACACTGCTATCGTGACCAGGGACGGACTGGAATGTGGGACAATGTCGTTGGTTGTCGCTGACTGGTGCATTGTCGGAAGTGTTGCCTGCTGTACGGCAACCGGTCCCGCTCCCCACTTCCCACGCGTTGAGACGCACAATTTGTATGGAGCCACCGGGAAGGGTCCGCAAAAAGCAACGCCTCGTGACGTTCATAACCAGAGACGACACATGGCCAGATTGAATCAACTGTACTCTCACCATACTTCAACTTGGACCAACTACAAGCAGAGATAAGAATGTCAGCCGTCACACAGAAGAAGGACCTCTATGTCGGTACAGACAAGCACCGATGGTGGAAGGAGGCAGTGGTTTACCAAATCTACCCTGCCTCATTTCTTGACAGCAATGGCGATGGTTGGGGCGACGTACCGGGTATAACATCCAAGTTGGATTATCTCAAGGACCTAGGTGTCGACGTGATCTGGGTATCACCGATATACAAGAGCCCGCAGGCCGACATGGGATATGACATTGCTGACTACGAAGATATTGACCCTAGCTACGGCACTTTGGCTGATGTCGATAACATGATCAAGGAAACCAAAAAACGTGGGATGAAGCTTGTCATGGATCTGGTCGTCAACCATACTTCGGAAGAGCATGCATGGTTCCTCGACTCTCGGTCGTCGAAGGAATCAAAGAAAAGAGACTGGTATATCTGGAAACCGGCCAAATATGATGCCGATGGCAACCGCCAACCGCCAAATAATTGGGCACAAATCTTGGGAGAGGCCAATTCGGCGTGGACGTGGGACGAGAAGACGCAGGAGTACTACCTATCGCTCTTCACACCAGAGCAGCCGGATCTAAACTGGGAGAATCCAGATGTTCGTGCCGCCGTGCACGACATTCTCCGCTTCTGGCTAGATCGCGGCGTCTCTGGTTTCCGCATGGATGTCATCAACCTTATTTCAAAAGTCCAGACTTTCCCCGATGCACCTATCTCAGTCAAAGATGCAAAGTACCAGCCAGGCGACAAGTACTTTGCCAATGGCCCACGCTTACATGAATGGCTCAAGGAACTCCATCGCGACGTCTTGTCAAAGTATGACACCCTTACCGTAGGCGAGATGCCTTTTGTCCGCGACGAAGATGAAGTGATTAAGGTGGTAGGCGCAGAAAGCGGCGAGTTAAATATGATCTTCAACTTCGACTTAGTCGACATCGACAACGTGCCCGGTGACTTCAAGTACACGCTGCATCCTTGGGATGCGCGTGATCTCAAGAAGATTGTGACCAGACTGCAGCGTCTGATGCTTGAGCGCGACGGCTGGAACACACTATATGTCGAGAACCACGATCAGCCACGCAGCGTGAGCAGGTACACAGACGACAGCGACGAGTGGCGCGAGTACGGTGCAAAGCTGCTCTGCCTCATGCAAACCACTCTGGCAGGAACACTGTACGTGTACCAAGGCGAGGAAATCGGCATGCGTAACATACCCAAAGAATGGGGCCCAGAAGAATACAAAGACATTGAAAGCATCAATTTCTTCAAGAAGTAAGTAGTAAACCCCCTCCCTACATTTCCCCCTTCTACACAAAAGTTCTAATCGAAAACCCTCCCTTCCTTCTCACAGATACCGCGACCTCTACCCCAACGACGCCTCGAAACAAGCTCTTGCTGCAGAAATCATGCAGCGCAAAGCCCGCGACAGCGCACGCACACCCATGCAATGGTCCGCCTCGCCGCAAGCAGGCTTCACAACCGGAACCCCCTGGATGCGCGTAAACACAGACTACCCCGCCGTCAATGTCTCTGCCCAGCTAGCCAATCCTACCCCCGCCCCCGGCACACTTTCCGTGCACGCCTTCTGGAAACGCGCGCTGGAGCACCGCAAGCAGAACAAGGAGGTGTTTGTATATGGCGACTTTGAGATGCTAGATATGGAGCATGACATGGTTGTGGCGTTTAGGAGGTGGAGTGAGAACAGGGCATTTATTACGGTGTTGAATTTTAGTGGGGAGAAGGTTGTCTGGGAGAAGATGGGGGATTGGAAGGTCCAGAAGTGGGTGGCGGGCAACTACGATGAGAGGGAGTTGGAGGGTAGGGCTAAGAGTGGAGTGGTGGAGTTAAGGCCTTGGGAGGGAGTACTGGGGATGCTGGAGTGAGGTGGACTGGGGAGAATGGGGAGAGGAGAGGAGAGTTATTGAACTGTATTCAGTGATGTTGTAGGCTCTACTGGTATGGTCAATAGAGAGTGCAACACCACTATGTTACTAGCTGAGCACACGGAAGAATCAATGTATTATTCCCTTGAGATCGCGCGAGTTTCATCATCGAGGTTGCTCGCGTACAAACTCCAGACTGTTGCGCATGGCGCTCCCTACATACACATAGCCCGAAGTCGCGCGGATATCGAAACAGAAAATCTTGTTTACTTCCTTCGGCCATCGCTCTCAATACTATTACTCTTACCCTCCACGGTCCCGGTGATTTTCTTCTCGAACAAATCAGGATGTAGCGTCCTACCCGTCTTGTCTCTGAACCGCCAGCTGATCCTACTCCAGACCAAGGAGCAATCCTGCTGCAGTATACGAGCGATTAAGCGCAGGTCATCGGCTGAAAATGTGTCGTCAGGCTCGAGCTCGATCTCGGCGGGGCGATTTGTGCTGGGTTTGGATTTGCTCCTGGTGCTGCGGTGCGAGCGGGATTCAGAAGGTGCTTTGTTGGAGCGAGGAGCCGATGCGGGTTTGACTGCACATGGCCGCTCTTGCACGATTGATGCTTGGACACCGCCGCCTGTACTGTCGTTGGACTGCTGGTTGGTTGTGTCCCAAGGTGCTGCGGTGATACATCCGCCTGCTGGATCCCATGGGTCACCAATATCTATGTTATTGGTATCACCAGCTCCGTCCACATTGCCCCAAGAATTGGTGCCGTTATTCGCACCGCCAGTGTCAGTAGTGTTTGTGGCGTCATTGTTCCATGATGTGGTCTCTCCTTTACCCCATGTATTCCAATCGTTAGCCTCTTTAATCTCGTTCTTCTTGCCATCACTGTTCTCACCCAATAGTCCCTCAAAACCGCCTTCCCAAAAGTTATCTGCATCTTCGTTCGCCTTGTTGTCTTCATCCTTCTTCCTCTCTTTAACGCCATTATTGTGCTTCTGATTATTGTGCTTGGCGTCAGTCTTCTTGTGGGCATCTCCTTTACCAGCGTTTTTCTTCTCATCATTGAGTTTCGAGCCTGAAGGATTGATGATTTTCCATCGAGCCTTGCACTGGCCCGCGGACTTGCCAACTTCTTCCGCAATGACAGCCCACGACGTCTGTTCATTTTCACCCTTCATCTGCAGTATCTTGTCATCCTGTTCTTTTGTCCATGTATTTGAGTCATCAGGCTTCTTTGTGTTGCCTTTCCCTGCAGTGTTCGTGTCTGGAACTGCCTCGTTTGCAACCCCGCTCTTAGTTGGTTGTTCGGTAGCCGGAGTGTCGTTCTTCTCGTCTTCTTTTTCGTCTTTCTCCTCATCTTTCTTAATGTCTCCGCCAGTAGTATCTGCTTGTGGCGCCCAGGTATCACCCACATCTCCGGAGTTCAAAACTTCTGCGATGCCACTCGCTTCCTCCTGAAATCCTGTGTTAAAGCCACTGGCATCCCCCTGCGCGCTTCCCCAAGCACGGCCGTTATTGCTAGGTGCTTTCTTCGAACCCGATTTCTTCGAACCACCATTATCCTCGATACGCCCCCAATCGCCAGAGTCCCACAAACCCTTCGTATTATCAGCTTGCTTGTTAGAAGCACACTTTTTCGAACCGCCTTTAGCGTCGGCTGGACCCTTCATTGATCGTGTGTCGGAGGGCACTTTCGCGAGACTGGCTGCGGTCAATCGCGGCTTGCCTGTTCCAGTGAGTCTGCCCTTGCGTCCATCGCTTGCTGTCCACTCCACCATACCTCCAGGGCTAGTAACCTAGATCGATTAGAATTGCAAATGAATAGGATATGATGCATGATGCATGATGGCTCACCAGTTCGGTCAGCTGGCTTGGTTTCTTAGGTCGCGGCGGTAGTGGCGGCTTTGGGTCCTTGAAGGGTTTATCGCTGAATCCAAGAATATAACCCAGCGACACCCTCCGAGGGGCGCTGTGGGGATCAGACATGGCGTGTGTGCGGATGGAGTGTCGAAGGTGACGGGTCCAGACTTTGAAATCTCTAGCTGGGGTTTGTAAACCAATTCGAGCAGGAGTGAACGACTTGGATTGCAAAATAAAAGTCACGGTGACTAGATGGAACAAAATGAAGTGGTGAAGGTGAAGCATGCTACGCAAACGGAGGCAGGTAAGTACGCATCTTGAGTGAGTGCGCCAGATCGCAGTTCCCTTGGCAGCACAAACACTAAGCACAACATCTAATAGAACAAGAGACGAGTGAGATGATGAATAGGATCCGAGATACCGGCGAAGCGGATTTAGACATAAAACATGAGGGTGTGCAATTCTTGCCAGATATTACTTCCGTACAGCATATGAGGCTTTTTTCTTGTACGACCATACTCTGGTCTATGGTTAATCAAAATGACTTTGTTCGGTATTTTTTCTATACAGTGAATGTTGGCAGTGCAGCAGATCGATGTAGTCGAACTAACAGTGGTGCGTCCGATTGTCACACATAGGTGACGTGAGGGAGCATAGATTTGGCAGTTTGCAAAGAGATCGAGCATCGTATTGCGCTATCAAGTGAATTTCATAAGTAATTCTAGTCATCGATGAAATATGTTGGTAAGGATTGTGATGAAGAAGATGTTGGTAGGGAGATGAGAGTCAAGACCATGCTGACTAACGAGGACGCTAGTGTTCTGGGCCCTGGGATTGCGGGCAAGCTGGCATCTCCGTGTGTGTACTTGGCGCTTCCCCAAGTCCAACCCTCGAGCACGACAGAGCAGCACAACGATACCCGCAAATATGCTGTTCCCGTCCTTTGCCATTCTCGCTGCGGCGAGCAGTCTGCTGTCTTTTGCGACAGCACACAACATCCAGATGAAGGCTCACCAACGCGAATGCTTCCATGAGCAGCTGCACAAGGGCGATAAAATGACGGTCACTTTCCAGGTCGGCGACCGGGAATTTGGCGGCAGCGGCAACTTAGAAATTGATTTCTGGGTGCGTCAATAAGGACATGAGGCTTTGAGTGAGGTCAATGGCAGCCATGGCAGGACTAATCCAACTTGGCAGATTGAAACTCCCTCTCGCAGCTATCAAGTCCACGAGCGCGGCGTATCCAACGGTGACCACTCTTTCGACGCGACCGAAGACGGAAAGTACACGTACTGCTTCAACAACGAACACTGGGGCGCCAACACCAAAGAGGTCTCCTTCAACGTCCACGGCATTGTCTACGTCCCCGAAGCAGAAGCCCCGCAAGACCCCTTGGAGAAGGAGGGTGAGGATATCCAAATGGAGACTAGGAATGAAATGCGCTAATAATAGCAGTCCATACGATGTCAAATCTCGTATCGCAGGTGAAGGACGAGCAGAGCTACATTATCGTTCGTGAGCGGGTACACAGGAACACGGCTGAGAGCACCAACTCGCGCATCAAATGGTGGAGTATCTTCCAGCTCATGGTGCTAGTTGGTCAGGGCTTCTTCCAAGTGTGGTGGTTAAAGCGATTCTTCGAGGTAAGTGGTACCGTGCGATTTGGCGTTTTTTGGTCGCCTTACTGACACGTCTTTCAGGTCAAGCGCGTTGTGTAAAACTATTTCTCCTTGGTAGCTTCGAAATGCTGTGCGACCGGACATGTTGCTTTTCTGCTTGGCGTTGAAACGTATGCTTAGGAAGTCTGGCGTGGAAAAAGATGGAGTACGGTAGAGATTACATCATGATTCGCAGGGTAGGAGACTGGGTAAGGCTACATGTGGGTATGCATACTTGTTTCAATATTTCTTTACTGCAATGCTCCACCACAGTCAACAGGTCCTCTTCCTTCTGCCTGAAGGGCTTGGCACTTGTTAGAGAAGCCTCTTTGGTCAGCTGCATAAGGACAGCCTGGCCTTCTGTTGTGAGTATTTAGTTGAGTGACTGATAACGGGTGAGTATGGTGAGTGGTGGTTAGAGAGTCAGCCCACGCGACGAACGCCGTTCACTCACCTATCTGTGGTCATACATGCCTAGACGATAATACAAGTACTACGCGCCACCTTCAGCCACCTGACATCAGTACTGTGTGTCTGCCAGGCTTCTTCTACATCTAATGTTCGCGAGTCTCATAGCATTCGGACAGCTACGTCGCAGTCAACAGCTGCAAACACGTGACGGAGATTTCTGTTGGAAACAGGGAATCCATCGCGACTTCCTTACTTCTTGTAGGTGCCTAGACGCGAGCTGGTTGTTGACGTGACACATCTTCTCTCACCTTAACCGTTCGGGCCTTCCTTGCAGCCGTCATCACCAGCTACAGAAAGTATAAATAGTTAACAACCCCAAGCCACTCCACGCCGCGCTGTGCCCTTGCCGACCCAACTTGCTATAAGTATATCAGATGGGTCCTTCACATTTCGGCGCTCCTGCTGCCTGGCACCAGCCTATGCCTGCAGACGACTCATTGGACACGAGCACGACACGCAGAGGCATTGCATACCACCACGGAACAGACGCAGCAGGCGCCATCACCACAATCCCACCATCTCCTGAGCTAGATACCTACAAGCAGGACACGCATCATCACTGTCACTCCTCCCCAACTTTTCTCTATCAGCTGAGTAGCAGTGTGCGCCCTCCTACTCCGCCTCGTCAAGAACATGATCATGGCTTCAACGAGTTGTACCACTGGCACGCACAGAATCAGCAGAGCGCCACCTCAAAACATGTTCAACCACATCAGCCACAGCCAATCTACATGCCTCACACAGGATTCTCTAGCGAACTACAGGGTCAGCATGTTCATGGCAATTCTCAGGCTAACCCATCGCGACGCCCTGAAGCACGACCCCGGCTGCATCCATCTGCCAATCTCTTGCATTCGTCTCCTGAGCAGTTGACATCTCGACCACCGCCTGCCCAGATATCCCCGCCGATTCAGGAGTGGCCTACTCACAACTTGAAGGTGGATCCACTCACCCGAAAGAAACAAGAAAAATATCGACAAAAGGGTGAAGTGAAACGAGCTAAACAGCTATCATCCCAACACTGGACCGAACCGACACTGCCATGGCAATGCGATATACCGCCTTTATTCTCATCAACTCCTTGGAGTCGTGAAAAGCGCAAGGCTAGCATTGATGGATCGCAACCGCCACCTACTCCTGCGCCACCTCTTCGCCGTCTTGTCCCAGGTCATGCCCCTGCCTCTGCTCACCGTCCCAGAAACTACCCAGGATACCAGAGTCTACATCCATACAGCTTCACACATGGTTACTATCCTGTTCCTCAACCTCAGCAGCAGCCCCTTTTCTACAATACTCGGCCTCCTGTCTATCATCATATACGGACTGAGTATCGACAGAAGCAACTCCGCAGTCCTTCTACGGGCTATGAACACTATGCTGGAATGCTTGATCTAGGACACCACCCCTATAAATTCCAAACACCACCACCGCCGCCGCCGCCGCAACACCACACTCATGTTTCTCAACAACTACCACAGTCACTGGAGACGCAACCACCAACCAAGCTTATATGCTCCGAAGATACGTATCAGCCTATTGCAACTAACTACCAAGCCTACAAATGGCCGGTCAAGCTCTACGAGCTTCGTCCAGATACGAAGTTCGACTTTGCTCAAACGTACATGGACGACTGGTTCGAGAAAAACATTTGCTCATCCGATAGCTACAAGTGGCATTCACATACAACTACCGGCTTCATCAAAGGAGGCAATAGGTTTTCTATACTGGTGCTTCACAATGCTGCGAATCCGTTCCAATGGGGTTCGCCAGCTGAAACCACGACCAGCGTCGCTGTGTATGGCCGATATGCGCATACACACGAGGAATTCCGTTGGACAACAGTCACCCCGTGGATCCTGGATCTTTTTAAGGATTGTATAGACTTTACTGTCAAGGACAAGTGGGACTGTGATATGCCCAAGGCTAGCGATAGACGCTTTCACCGCGCATACTGGCTTGCGGCTAATATGCTGCCACTGAAAGGATTGCTCAATCATTGCATGACACATGAAAAGCCCCATGATGCGCTTGAAGAAGGCGAGACGGACGAAGAGTTTCGGATAGGTAGGGAGGATTTGCAGTGTCATTGGAGCGACGGCCAGCCATCAGCGGTGCACTGCGAAAAGGTCTGGCAGCAAATTCTCGACGAAGTCGAGGGCAGAGATATGCATGCATTGGGATCTGACCACATCTCGATTGGTGGCACGGAGCGGATACACGAAGTGGACTAAGGGCAGCGAGCGGAACTATCTGCAGTAGACCGGCATTCTGCTTATGCTGCAAATATGGTTGAATTTTGAAAGGGGGGGTCATGAAAACTTTGCATGATAATGACTGACCAGGGTTCTTTGACTCTAATCATCACCAGCTGAAGACTAGCCGCTTTGTGGTCGATGCCCGAAGTAATAGTACGACTATACATCCTTCACGATGCATACATGGAAAGATAACATGAAGCCTGATCGTCGATACGATCTACTCTTGTACAATTACACCATTCACACTAGGCTAAAGCTTATCCAAGCCACCATCTAATCAGCACCATCTAGTCAGCCCCAAGGGGGACCCAAAAAGTATAACTAAAAGTAAATGGGGCCCATGTCACTGTTTCCCCACCTCCAACGCACCGTGAGAGAAAAACAAGGAGGGGGGAAGGAAGGTGTGAGACCGACCAACCCCTCACTCATTCCACTTCTTCCTCGCGCACACTGAGGGCCTCGACGCTCTCATGCAGACTAGACGTCGCCGTTCTCAAACCAGCCTTCTTGCCTTTTCCCTTTGCCCGTCTCTTCTTGACGCCGCTGCCACTTCCAGACGCACCACTCGACTCGCTCACGGGCGGCGCGTCGCGCACCCAGCGACTTATTGCTTCTGCGCGCTCGGTGGAAATGGGATATTCTCTGCCGTCGTCCTGGGCCCAGCGTTTAGGTGGGGTGGGATGTGGTGGTGCAGCAGCAGTAGGAGTGGGGGCGGGGGAGGAAGAAGAGGAAGAAGAAGACTGGGATGAGGAGACGGGGTATCCATCTTGGTCGAGGATAGGACTTGTAGATTCGGTATTTTCATGCTTCTTTTTCTTTTGTTGCTGTTGCTGTTGCTGGCGCTTCAGTTCCAGCTCGTCATCTTCGCGATTGCGGCGCTCGCGGGCGCGGACAGCACGCTGGAAGGACTCTTCGTCTACAACGCGCTCGTCTGCAAGAGCTTCGAGGATGGCCTCGTGCTTCTGGCGTTCGCGGCGTTGGGCTGGTGTTTCGTTGCCTGCGCCTGTGCCATTCTTGCCATAGCCATCTGTTGTTGCGGGACCGTTTTTAGGGCTGTTGCTATTACTGTTGCCAGAATGGTGGCCGGGTAGTGGAGCGGGCCGACAGAGGTTCTCCCACGAGGTAGAGAGCCCGATCCAGTTTCCTGCCCGGCGCAGCACTTCGATCCAGTCTGCGCGCGCGGGCGAGCGTGCGGCAAGGAAGATGGGATATCCATCACAGACGCGGGCGAGACGTGCGGCGTTATGCGCGTGGCGGAGATGCTCTTTTGGCGGCGTCTGGATGAGCGCGTGGCAGAGGAGGAGAGAGTGTAGAGCATCTGTGATGAGGGGATGATAGGTTATGCTTTCATGGCTGTCAGCGAAGGCGGTTGCTGCAACCGATGCAGCCGATTCCGCTGCTGATGGGGGTCTGGGTGCTGGATACGGTGGCAGTGAAGCTGGCGGGACGGCGTCAAAGAGCTGGGATACTTTGAAGATTTCTGGCGGGGGTAACTTGGGCCACGAGGCCCGGTCCGAGGCCGACTTTGTAGGACCGCGATGGGGGACGAGGGCTTCAGAAATGGGTGAGGATGCGGTGCCGTTTGTTTGCTCAATCAGGCGGTTCATATTTGGTTTGATCTTGTCGTTGCCGTAGCCATTGGTGCTACCATTTGCCGAGTTGTCTAGTCTCCGTAAGAATGCTTCGGCCACTTCTGCAGAGATGCCGGGCGTGTAGTCGAAATGAGACAGAAATGCGAGGTAATCGCGAAGAGCACGCTTGGCATTCTGGCGGACTTGCTTGCGGGCTTCCAGGCGGAGATGGCTTGCATGGGCTTCTTCGGGTGTCATGGGATCTGGGTCTTTGCCGTCAGCATTCATGGCGTCTCGCAGCGCCTTTGCCTCCTCGGCCACTTGGAGACCATCCAAGGCGGCGTGGACATGACTGCATGCTATGGTGAAGTAGACACCGGCGCGATGAAAAAGCAATTGGGCCTCGAGTGAATTGGGTTGGTCTTCTTCGGGTATCTTGACTTCTTGCCTCCAATCTCTCCCGTACTGCTCCTGCAGCGTCTTTGCCAACACCAACTGGTCCTTTCCCGCCCTATGCTGTGCCATCATGTACCGCGCCGTGCTCAACGCCTCGCTCAGATCCTTGGCCGAGTTCACATAGTCCTCCTTGAATATCCTCGTCAGCGCGCGCGTGCGCAGCGGACTGCCGTCGTTGGGCCGCTCGGCGATGATGTCGTTGAGCGTGTCCAAGGGCGTGCACTGTGCCATCATTCGACTGGGAATCTTCTCGTGGAAGAAATGGACGTACTTGGCATCCACATTGGTCGGCTCCCGCTGCAGCACCAGGTGCGCCACGTCCTCGAGCGTGCTTGCGCTCTGCATAGTCGCAACACTGGCAGCAATCTCGTCGAGATGATATGCCTGGCTCAGCTTGTTTGTCGCCAGCTCCCTCATGCGGTGTTTCCGCTCTCTGCTCAGCTTCGACGTGCCCCCTCCCCCGTAGCCTATCCCCAGCGCGGCCGCACCCCCCAGCAGACTGTTGCCCCCATTGAGGCTGTTGTTGAGCGCGGCCGAGGTCAGACCAGACGTGGCGCGCACCGCCAGATTGGTCGCCTCGTCGACCGCCTTGCGGATCTTGACGAGGTCATAGAAGACGGCTGGGTCTATGGGGTGTGGGCGCGGGGAGAGGTAGTTGCTATGGGCGAGCGACTCGAGGACTTCTGGCGGGAGTTGCAGCCAGGGACCATGGAACGAAGAAATGTAGCGCCAATGCCTATAGGAGCTCTATTAGGGCATGCTCTTCTCCGCAAGGACAGCAAGACGGCAAGTACCCGTCCCAGACTCACTTGTTGCGACAGATGATGAGCGCAGACGTCGAGACTTCGTTGCCCGCCTTCTTCCCTGCGCCCGCGCCCGCACCCACGCCTCCAGCACCGGCAGCGGGCGGCGGCGTCGCTGGGACGCTGCCGTTGGTCGCCGCGTCAGACTGTGCACTCTTCTTCTTGCGCGCCATGTCGCCAAAAGCTCTGGTGAATGGGCAATTAATTCGGCCTATCAGCCGTCTCTAGGTAGTGGCTTTCGCAGACGTCCCTATCGATAATAAATTTCGTCTTGGCATTGGCGCCGTCACGGAGCCCGCATGCTTGTTTTCGCCGCTCTTCACTCGCCTGTCTTCACCATCGTCGCCATCTCTCTTCTTCTTGCGTCCTCTTGCCATCTCTTCGTATGCACTACAATTCCCACCAGCCTCACCTTGTCTTCATGATTGACGTCTGGGGCCCCACCCGCACAAGGGACGCGTAGAAGCTAGCCGGATGTAACTCACAGCAAACGTTGTGACATCCTACAGAACGCGACTTACAGTACAGCCCTCCCTCACTACCTCTTGGCAAAAGAACAACGGACACCATTTTCCTATCATGTCACCTCTGCACGTCTGGACATCCATACGTTCGTTCGATCCGATCGAGAACGTGAGGATAGGCATGTAATCGTTACCAGCTCCTTTCCGCGCTGAACAACCCCTCCTCCTCGCTACACATCCAGGACGCCTTGGCCAATCACTGCCCTGCATCGCCAAACAATGTGTTCGAGGCCTGCTCAATACTCGTTGGTGAAGAGGTAGTCTGCCTCTCTTCTCCCGGATTTCCGATCTATCACCGTCATTGGAGGGAGTAACTCGTAGAACGTCATGTTTTCCGTGATATGTGCGAAGATTGAGGCGTCACGATCCATGCTCGACCTGCATCTCTATGCCATTTTAATCAATTCACTGGCGCCAAGAATCCTAGCTGACTGCGTTCGCGCTAACCAACAACTCCAATCCTCTGTATTTCAGACTCATAGATCACGACCCAGCCATAGCCACGCCAGCCACCGACGATAAGTTTTGTCTCTTATGGCATACCATGGCTCCTGGATTAGATTGAAAGAGATGGGAAACAGATCGTCAGCTGTGACATTGAACCCGCTGTATTAACAATGTGGACTTGATCTAACAGTCCTTCCACAACTCTGTACTCAGTAAGTCTATGACGAGGCTGCCGAAGTCACCCTTGTCATCATGTTCCACCCTGCACACCATCAGCACACTCGTCAGTCTTTGTCTGGATCGCTACCTTCCCGAACGGCTAAGCGAAGCACGTCTGACTGGGCCGTGTCGGCCCTAGTTATTGGTCAACAACCTCCAAGTCATGTCGCATGCATGTATGGTATCGTACTCGGTAACTGGTTCCGCTCGGCGCGTCCGTACATATCTGCTGGCCGATATGGACATACTTTGCAGCATACTGACGAAACTGATGGTCGTTCTTGCACGTCATGCATGTTGCAAAACTGGGCTGTTGTTATCCACACCAGTTTCATGACCCTGGGTCGGCATCTTGGTGTTCGGCACGTTGAGTGACTACAGTAGCGTGTAGTGATGACAGCTGCAGTCTTAGAGTTCTTGGCTGAGTGAGCGCGCAGCCCCTCACTCCATTGGCCCCTCCATTCGTCTGCCACGAGTGTGGCAACTGCTCTGTAATCCACGCTATGGAAGCGGGTTACTGTGGCGTTAGTCACGCTGCATCATCTAGACGGTAGAAGCACTCATATTTGCATTCCAGAAAGTTATCAACTAATATGAGGCCAGCGGCAGGGCCGGTGTGGAATTTCATCATCAAAAACACTGTTATCAGAAACCCCGAAACATGAGCGCACTTGACGACTATGACGGCCTATCAGGTCAAAATCAATAGCCACACGGTTGCCGGTCTTTGCCGCTCTCGTTTCGTTCAATCACAAGTCGTGTTCAGTTGGTTTAGACTGTGATCCCCCGCTGCAGTCTTACGGCGCCCGGGAGATACTCGACAAGGATGCTTGGCCCCCCCATTCGTGGAGCTTGACCGAAAGCTTAATTCGATGCGCTAGTCTCGAGCTTCAACAAGGCATGGGCCGGGTGGCTGACGGAAGCTAGCACACGCTGTCTTGTGCTGCGGGGTAACCCCGTACCCAAATTCCTCGCCCTTTACGGCAGTGTCTCTGGAACGCTGAAGAAAATAGAGATCATGATCCGGGTTCGCCATTCTCCATTGATAGTCAATTGACGACAATGTAGTCTACATACTCGTCAATACAACATGTCGGTGAAACGCGGCATGCAACCCATGATTAGGTCGACATGGCTTAGGAACGTCTGCAGCCACGTAAGTGCCATCTACGTTTCTGCCGGTGCCCCTGTCACGCCGGGCAGCATGATCACTTGCGTCGTTTTGTGGTGACCTTGCAGAAACGGCCTTGAATGGACGTATTGCAAACGTCTCCACTTACTACGGCTGCCGCCCCGATGCCTTAAGACGGAAGGTCCACAGTCAGACGAGATATCGTACATGCCACCCGTAATTCCCTTCCTCATTGGATATGGTGGAGTCGGCAGACGGGCCTCGAACCAGTATGATTGGAGAAGGGCCTTGACAGGGTAACCTGCCCAAACATTGCCGGCACGTTCATGCGCGTAGGCTTTGAAATGGGTGTACTGGCATGTGATTCTGTAGGTGCGTATCTAAATCCAATGTCCAGCACCCAGGTTGGTATGCATGAGGCTTTTGCCTCCTCGATAACCCCACTTCCTGGGATTCATTGCTGTATATTTATTCTTCTAGATGTACAGCGCTATCTCTCCGTAGACTGTCTTGCTTTCTCTGACTGGTACTTGTCCTAGAGTAGCCTGCTATCTTTCTTCGCTTAGATTGTTCACTATGGAGTATTTTAGGAAGAAAGCCCAACAGAGCCGCGAGGCAATAGCTACAGACACCACCGTCCAGCGTACTGTACGCTATGGCGAAAAGGCTATCCGTGCAGCCCCTTCGGTCGCTGGACAATACCTGCTCCAAAAGGCTCCAATCATCCAGTGGCTCCCAAAGTACAACCCGAGATGGCTTCTTAACGACACTCTAGCTGGAATCACAGTCGGCGTGCTGCTCATTCCCCAGTCACTAGCATACGCCAAAATTGCCACGATCCCTGGGCAGTACGGCCTTATGTCAAGCTGGCTACCCAACTTTCTATACCTCATCATGGGAACCTCGAAAGGTACGTTACTCTCGCTTTTCGGAAGATCATGTACTCATAGATATATTAGACCTCTCCACTGGTCCTACTTCCCTCATGGGTCTGTTGACGGCAGAGATCATCGCAGATGTCTCTAAAGACGGATACTCACCCCAAGCCGTTGCGTCCGCGGTCGCCATGTCTGTTGGCATATACGCCATGGTGCTCGGTTTGCTTAAGTTAGGTTTCCTACTAGAGTTCATATCTGTACCGGTCTTGAGTGGCTTCATCTCGGCAGCAGCCATCGTCATTATGCTTGGTCAAATCCCGTCGCTATTCGGTATCAGCGTAGGCTCTGGTACAGCCAACATCATACACGACCTCTTCGCGAAGATACCCGAATATGACGGCCCGACTTGTGGAGTTGGTCTTGGGGGGTTGTTGCTGCTCTATCTTATGCAGAAGATGGGTCAACGGTGGGGAAAGAAGAACAAAGCTATCTGGCTACTAGCGCTAGGTCGCAGCGCTGTTGTTCTTATTCTCTTCGCAGGCATCTCGTATGGGGTCAACAAGGATATTGATCTTGAAAAAGATGACCCAGTGTGGGCGCTCAGCAAGGTCAAGTCCGACGGCATCGCAAAGCCTCGCATGCCTGACTCGGAACTCATTAGCAAAGTATTTGCTCGTTCTATCGCGCCTTTTATAGCCGCTGCGCTTGAACATCTTGCCATTGCCAAGGCATTTGGCCGAAAGAACGGTTATGTCACTGATGCCGCTCAAGAGCTCGTCTACCTCGGCTTCACCAACTTTTTCAATTCCTTCTTTTCATCAATGGCTGTTGGAGGCGCAATGTCGCGAACGGCAGTCAACTCAGAGTCCGGAGTCAAGTCACCTGCCTACGGTCTTGTTGCTGGCGGTGTAGTCGTCTTGAGCATCTTCAAGCTCTCGCCGGCATTGTACTGGATTCCAAAGGCTACACTGGCCGCCATCATCGTCACAGCGGTGTGGCATATTGTGGTACCCATCAAGGTTTTCTACGGGTATTGGCGCACCTCGCTAGTCGACTTCATTACCTCGATGCTCGCTTTCTGGCTCACGCTCTTTGTCTCATCTGAAGTGGGGATTGGCACGGCGGTCGGCTTCAACATCGCGTACCACCTACTCTTTATGGCCTTCCATCGCGTCCGGCGCGTCACATCCATTTCCGTGGATTCCAACACTCATCTCGCAGGGGTGCACGCCGTACCTCTCGACACCCAGGTCTTCCGCATCCATCAGTCGATGCTCTTCTTCAACGCATATCACATCAAGAACCAGTGCCTAGATGCCATCCAAACATACAACTCCGGTGACGTCGAAACACTGGAGGCGGCCCACGCAAATCGTAACTGGAGCGTTGCTGGAAAAGATCGCGCCGCCCGCCTGCGCTCCAAAGCGGATATCATAGACGAGCCAGTTCAGATCCGTAATGTAGTCATCGACATGTATGCCATGCATAACATCGACACCACGGGCCTTACAGCACTCAAGGATCTCAAGGCCGACATTGAAGCTTTCGGAGGCAAGAACACACAATTGAGACTTGTGGGTCTTAATGGGCGTGTACGTGAGCGCTTCGCAAGGTTTGGATGGAGTTTACGTGATGCAAAGGATGTCAATGAAAGAGAGAAGAAAGGAACACGTGTGTACGATTCGCTTGAGGAAGCTGTGTTTAGAAGGTCGAGAACTTTTTCGACCGATGAGATCACGGTTGAGCCGGTTGAAGTGCATATTGTGGGAGATGAGAAGAAGGTATGAGGTTAGCTTGGTTTAGTTTCTTCTTGGGCAGAGTGTAGGTTGAATACATCTTAGGGCCTTGTCGGTCTTTTCCAATTGCAAATATATGGAAGATGGGGTGTATCTGGAGAAGGACCTTGTCGGTGTGGCTGTGTTGTACATGTCGCTTCTCTCTTGCTTTTTATGAAATATTCTTATAGGACTTATCATATG
This sequence comes from Curvularia sp. IFB-Z10, assembly GCA_002161795.1. Classification (NCBI taxonomy): domain Eukaryota; kingdom Fungi; phylum Ascomycota; class Dothideomycetes; order Pleosporales; family Pleosporaceae; genus Curvularia; species Curvularia sp. IFB-Z10. The sequence goes on along the minus strand of JPSZ01000003.1, from coordinate 1,392,956 downwards.
CTTTGTCTCCCTCCAAACGGCACGTCCTCACTTGAAATATCTTGCTCTCCCTCCTCATTCTACAGCACTGTATATTCCGCCCTCTCTATTTCCGCAAGCTTAAGTCACGATTACCTCACTTTACAACTACTCACCAGTGCTCAAAAGGACCCTGATACTCATCAATTCGGTTCAGCATATCTTCTTTCCCCATACGTCGCCCCTTCAACGATTGACCTTGTCAGATTCTCATCCTACCTTGTTTCCTCCAATCTTCCTCTACTTCATTCTTTCCAAACGAAGCCCATCCACCTCCCAGAGCATTTGGCACAATCTCTCCAAATACAACCATCAAGCCATCAGGAAACGAAGGCACATGCCTTGCAAGTTTGGGTTGGAGATTACCGTGTCTTACCTACACGGGCGCATCAGTATGTGCGACGAATACCACCGCCTCGTTCGAGCTAACGACATTTTTGCCTTCTATGTGACCAACGTTTCGCCATTCGTGCCGTTGTTCTTTCTTCAAAGTCAATCTATTTGCCTAAAGTGCCTAAGTTGATTTACACTACCAGTGCGGATAATCCAGCCCCTATGTTGAGCAGGGTGTCTCATATCTTTTGGTTTACTGTTCACATGACTTTAGTCAATGCCATCTCAGGTCAGTCCTTCCCCGTCATCCCTCTCCTCGCTTGACTACAAACTTTATGACTCAAACAGGTCCCAGAACGAGCACATCTTAAGAAGAAAGACAATGGGAGAGCACATGCATTTGAATATACTAGAATACAGTCCTACCGTTTCAGATGGTTCAGGTTCCTGCAATCTTGCTCGGAACATGTTCATCGTAATACAAAGTTTCTCCACTCTTACCACCCTCAAACAATCCAAGCGCCAGCTTCGCGACCGCATCACCACATAGCTCTGGTGGCTCTACCATTTCATCTCCCATATCGTCCCAGATCCTGAACCGTTCAATCTCATGATCTGCCATTACTCCTCTGTACTTGCCCTCGACCAATCCATCAATCATCTTCGTGCGCGTCAACCTTGGATACACACCCTGGACGCTGAGAAGGGGCTCTTCATGCGCGAGACAAGAAATGAAGCGCGTGAGTGCAGCTTTAGTCGTGCAGTATGGTGTCCAGCCGTGATAAGACACGGTGCTATCGCAGGCTGAGGAGAGGATAATCACTTTTCCACGGCCATAGTTCTGGGGGTGAGATGCCCTGGAGGCACGGAGCTGCGGTAGAACGAGTTGAACCTGTGAAAGCCCTTTTCAGTACACGTGATAGCATGCGGGTGATTTACAGCAGAAGCAACACCAGAAGATGAAGCATACCATGCTCATAGCCCCAAAAACATTAACATCAAAAGTCCGCTTTACAGCCTCGATATCCAGCTTTTCCAGCTTCTGAATCGGCGTGATGATGCCCGCGCAGTAGACCAGTGTGTCTAGGCCTCCAAATACGTTGAAACATGTTCGCAGCGCCAACTCCCGGTCTTCGGCCACAGTGACATCGCCCTCGACAATGCGCAGCCGCTCTCTTTGCTGTTTGGTAAACTCAAGTTTTATGCTCGAGTCTATGAGGCCAAATGCTATCACTTTGGTGTTAAACGGGAGATATGGGCCCGAAAGTATGGCTTGTGTAATTGCATAGCCGATTCCGGAGGTTCCGCCAACGACCAGAACAACTTGCGGCCTGGACGACATGGCTGGCGTGGGATGTAAAAAGAAAAAAAATGCGATAATGTGCACTTGTTTGAGTGAAAGATGCAACAGACAGACCTAAGCGTTCCAATGACGTGATGCCTGCGAAGGTTCGGTGCTTGTGCGTATCGAGAGACGCCTGACAGTGGAGTTGTACCCCGCGCTAGATACGAAATAGGTAAAATCCGGAGTGAGCAACACGACCGATGGCGGTTTGAATCTTCCAGCAAGTCTTGCATTATGTATGATATGTTTATTGTCTACATCTACAGATTGGCCTTTGCACCTTGCCCTGCCTCTCCTGCGAGTCCCTCCTCGATGGCTTTGATCTGCAATGCCAAGATCCTGCTATAGTATCGAGACAAAGCAAGATTGCCGCCCATGAACCACAAACCGGGGTGTCCACTCTTCTGCCACATAGTTCTGAACTCACCTTCGTCGTTGAAGCCCCAGACATCATTGACACAGTCGGCAACTTCATCGCCAAAGATCTTGCGTGCCTGTGTACGCATATTCTGGTACCCAGTTGCGAAGACAATCTCGTCAGCTTCCAACTTATCACCATCAGCAAACTCAATACCGTTGGGTAGGATTTGTGAAATCTCCTGGCCTTGCTTGATCTTGATCTTGCCGTCGATTATGAGCTGGGATGCACCGACATCAATGTAATAACCTCCGCCACGCTGGAAGTACTTCATCAGCAAGCCCGAGTCCATCGGTCCCTGATCAAGGCCGAAGCCGACTTTACGGAGACCATCTAAAATCTGCTTATCGGCCTCCGCCGCGGTATTGGCGACTTTGATTTGTGTTGCCTTCATTAGTGCGCTTGGCAGACTCCAGAAGGTGATGTCGGCATCATCGACCGGTGGCCCGTCTTGATCATAGAGGCCCTTGTTTGCGATATCAGTTATAGATGTCGAGGAAACCACGCACGTTGTACTGCGCTGAACCATGGTGACATCATAGCCTTTCTCAAAAAAGTCTTGTGCGATGTCATGGCCTGAGTTGCAGCTTCCTACGACGATTGCCTTCTTGCCTCTCGATTCTGGGTTGGCGCCTGGGTGCTCAGAGCTATGACATAGGCGGTCGCCTTTAAAGCTTTCCATTCCCTTTATCTGGGGAAAGTTCTTCTCGCCAGAGTGGCCAGTTGCCTGCACAATGTGTCGTGGATGCAACGTCCGCGTTTCGATACTTCCGTCTAGCTTGCGACGCTCAACCGTTATCGTCCATTGCCTTTTACTCTCATTCCACGAAGTCGATTTGATACTCGTAGAAGTCCATACGTTAAGCTCGAGGAGGTTTACATATGCCTCGAAAAACTCGGCAAGCTTATCTTTTGGAGTGAACACCGGCCAATGCGCAGGAAACGGTATGTAGGGCATGTGGTCATACCAGACCGGATCGTGGAGCACGAGTTGTCGATAGCGCTTGCGCCAGTTATCACCCACTCTTTCATTTTGGTCGATCATCAATGCAGGTACGCCGAGCATCTTCAGTCGTGCAGCGACTGTAAGTCCACCCTGCCCGGCTCCTAGAATTAGTACTGTAGGATCGATTCCTTCCTTCTCCGCATCGCGCATCTCCTTCCAGGTTTTCCTGTTAGGGTCACCACCGTGTTTGACGCCCTTTGTCCTGCGATGGTTAAGAGGCTCTTCGTGACCCTTGAGCTCCTCCAGCAAAGTGAAGAGGGTGAAAATTCTCCATTTTGCATTCTCTTCGGCCAGATTCATGACGCCTTCACCACGACCAACGCTCGTCTCGAAATTTATAAAGAAGTTGATTCCCTTGACTTCACCCAGGGTATCAATCGCACCAAACTTTGGAGCTCGAAACTCGGAGCTCTTGCTGACTTCAAGTTTTGTCAACCCCATTTGGCTGGAGTCCAGATATTCTTTGATGCCCGAACTACCCTTCACTGTCCTGAGCTCCCAACAGAGAGCTAAGTGATCTCTCCAATAGCTCTCTTCACAAAAGAGGCCTGCAATGGCTGCATAGTCATTCTTTGAGAGGGCGTCGTTGAAGCGGGCGACCACCTCGTTAGCAATCTTGGTGGCATCAACAGACTCGTTGGTTGATGAGGCTGGAAATGTACCAAGTGGAAGGTTGACAGACCCAATCTCGGGGCGCTCACTTGAGCGAATGGATGCATCACCTAAACCCATGACGTTCGTTGCTTTGGTGTCGTAAAGAGCGGGCTTGAATGAACGGTATGAAATCGACAAGACGAGTACGATCACAATGAGATGCAATGGCTAAAGAAGAAGATGCACAGGGTAGTTAAAGAGCAGTTGAAGTGTAGGCAGCTCGTACTAGCAATTCGGGATGCCGTCTTGGTACATCCCGTAGACGCGTCTAATTCCTAGATATTGCATTCTGACGTGGGTTGAATACTGGAAGGCTGAGGATCGGTAAACCTTCCTCAGCCAAGTACGGCAGAGGGTCGGTGGGCGGTGCTCCGTGGAACAACTGTCTTTCCTTTGGTCCTGGCTCGGCCCGAAATACCCCGCACCATCCTCCGGTACTCGCACAACTTAACTTGGAGTTTTGCCCAGCATCAGTCGCTGAAACGCGCGAAAACAATGCAAGGCTACAGAAATAACTTCGCTTCATCAACTTGGAACATAGCTGGTGCGGCTTAACTAACCGGTTCATCACTTATGTAACGTTGGGGATCCGACTCCAGCGTGATGGTTAATGCTATTGTGTAATATAGGCGAGCTCTCTACCCCAACGGATCACTACCCCACTTGTTACGTAAGCCCAGAAAGTCCCCAGAAGTCATCGGATGAATGCGAAAGTTAGTTGTATTATCAAGGCGCCTTTCATCCGAGATACTAAGACTAAGGACGCCAAGCGATCCGAGATCTCGCTCTAATGGTCATCGGGACATAGTCAAAGCAGTTAGCATGAATTGGAGAGAATACTTTATAAGACGATGCTCATTCATTGGCTCTATCATTGGCTAACTAAACAGCTGTACAATACAGCTAGATTACAAAACGAGCAATGGCTATTGATTTCATACTACGGCACAGGTAACTCTCGGTCGAAGTTTTGCAGTGATGGCAGCGTAAGCAGAGGCATAGAACATCGGAACACGATAGCACCATGCTACAATGACCGTTTCATGACATCTTATACGTGGCCAAGACATATTCCCTGTGCCGTAACTTGGTCTCAAAAACTCACAAAAGCACTATCAGCCTGCCCTCGCCGGTACTTATTCTTGCCAACGAGTCTGCTTTACGTGTCTCGTTTATACAAAACCGCGACTGTGTATCATTTTCGTCCGAATTTTAACATTGACTTACAGGATAGCATATACAAAACGAATAGGAACCAGCCGATTTTGACATTTCCCAGCAGATACAGGATAAGCTTTGACGTTCCACTGAAGTTGAATATGAATCTGACGGGAAAACCGACGCACGTATAAAAACATATCATTGACTTATGCAGCTTACTTCTGCAACGTCAACAGCTCATCTGCGGAATCTTACAAAAGTCGTTACAGCAGCACAGTATGCTGCCTGGGCAGACAGAATCGGGCTTTTAGCGAGTGAACCCTTGCATCATGAACCAACGCAAAGAGATTGAAAGAAACTCAAAAAAAGATATTCGAGGCGACGCGGTGATACATTTTGATTGTGAAAGGATGGCTTAGGCATCTGCATAAGTGTAAGAAGTTACAGTCATTGTCGATGTATTAGGGCATAGGCTAAGTCTGATGAAGGACAAACAGATTCTCATACCCTTTGACCTATTTGTGCAGTAGAGGCCTGCCAACATTTTAAGCAATGACTCTCATATCAATATCATTATCAGGCTTGAAACATGGTCAATCAAGACGAACCAGGTTTAGGGCTCTATGAAATACCTTTCGGGAACAGGAGTGCATTGCAGGTCCCGGCCTCATAATACCGGCCAGAAGCATAGCAGTTGTTATGCAAGTCCTGATCTAGACTGTTGATAGAAGCCTGTTGGTGGTCTAGAACGTACTTTTAGCGTCAATTGTTGTAAAAGCGGCTATCTCAACCATCGCATTACCTAGTCTCAACTTTGGGAAGGTCGCCGCCACAAACTATAACTCAAAAACAGCCGCAACCTTATAACGCCAGGCCTACTGACTAATTTAAATCCCTTTTTGCCACCGTCCTGTTACTGTCTGTCCAAGGTGCGATTCCCACAACGAGTACACCATGTCTGCCATCGTGTTTTGCCCAGCCAATAAGCGTTGACTACACCCGTGTTTTCCCAAGAAAGCGAGCTCTCGACCAATTGTAACCTCTGTGCATAGACCTTTAGGATCGCTATATACATTGCAGGCGTAAAGAATAAGTATACTAAGACCAAACAAATAGTTCTATTCGTTGGGAGCCTGCTTGCCACCTATGGCTTCTTGGTTGTGCAGAATACGATCGCAGACATGGTCTAGAACATGAGTAACAGTATAGCCGATCTAAGTTGGATCAAAGCTTAATGTGTTTCTGTGAGATTGCGCAACACCGCGCATAGACATTGTAGATGACGGATTGAGGTGTCAAAAACTGATCCTCGAAAGCTAAAATGGTTATCCCAGGGTTACTGCAGCAGTGTTCTTTCATCGTCAAAAACAAGCATAGCCAGAGTGAGGCGAAATGTACGCCACAAACCTAGTTGTCCACCAAACCAGTTCTACACCGGATAAAGCCTTGGCGCAAACTGAACACGGAACCTAAACGTACGTAATATGAAAAGCGTAAAATCAGACAACTCCACTAACCTACCCATGCAACTCGCTCGCAACAATTCCCTCATCCTCTTTCTCCATCACCTGTTTCCAAGAACAAAGCTCTCAAACCCACCTCTTGGCAATCCGGCAAACCCCCCAGACACCTCATAAGAACGATTTTTTCCCTTTTCCCCATTCCCCAGCTTTTCCCAAAACACACCCCTGATCCCGCGATCGCCGCACTTACCCCACACTCTTTCTTTTTAACTCGAACCCCCGCGGGCCTGCCCCGCTTTCCCCTGCACACACACACGCGCGCATATAGGCCGCCTCACATGCGCGCCGCAAGCTTTGGCGCTAGGAAAGGCTTCCGGGCCAGGGATCGGCGGCCCGAAGTGGACGCGACAGTCCAGAAGCGGAAATGTACTGTAGACATTGGGGGGAGAACACCCCAAAAGAATGAAACGCTACATGTACACTAGACAGGCATGTATGCGAGTAACAGAGTAGGTGAAATGGGAATGGGTGGTGGTGTATGTAAAGGGAACGACGGGGAAGAGGCGGTGTGACATGCCTTGCGGCTATGGTGGCGGTGGGTTTTTCGGACAAAGGGGACAAGGGTGGTATACACTCTAGCGATTGTGATGGCAGGGATGGCGACGTAAATGGAAGTATGTAGAGAGGGTGAAAAGGGTGTTGACGCGTATGCGACGTGTGAAAGATGCGGGGGTGTTTCACGTACCTGGTTTGTTCTGTTCTCTGTATGTGTGTCCCTGCGGAAAACAGAAAAGGCGGGGTCGACTTGCGCATGAGATAGCAAGATGGGAATATAGTCTGTTGTGTATGTAGAATGCCTAGTAAGAGGGCAGAATTCATAGAAAAAGAAGATGCGCGTGGAGTAGTTCTCTTCTCAGTCCGAACATTCAACATTGTCTACGTTTACACTTCGTCTAGAATTATTGATACAGGTATGAAATAGGGGGTATAGATGAACACAGAATGTCTGGGAACAAATGAAATAACCATCAAAATACGAGGAAGGACGAACGTGTCTAACTCTCACGTCGAGGCCACCATGCCTTATTACCCACCAGCGCCGCCTCATCATCGCTATCGTATGGCTTTTTACTGATATCGGCCGTACTTAGATCCGCACTCTTCATACTCTCATTACCCTCGGCTATACTTTCCATACTCTTCGGGCGACTCAATCCCCTTTCCTCGACGTAGACACTGCCTGCCGACTTATTCCTTGTATGTATGCCACCAGTGATGTTAACTTCTGGTCCGTCGCCCTGATAATAAGGGTTGGCTTCGCTGCGGACGATGATTTCGCGAGTTTCCTTGATTTGATTGCCCTTGGGAGCAAAGCTGGCAATGCGATCGCGGTCGGCGCCTTTGCTGTCTGCGTCACAGCTGACAAAGCTGGAAAGCTCGTGAACGGATCCGCGTTGAGACTTGTGGTTTGTGCTGCCACCATTACGGCCGGTGGTTGTGTGTTCAGACGAAGATCTGAACTCCTGTGCCATAGAATGCATGCCTGTTTTGCGTGATGCGGAGATAGCGATGCGTTTGATGAGGCTGGCCATGGTCATTTCAATGTTGAGTTTGACCATATACGCGAGGGGGTGGAACTGTATGTATCTGTTACATGCTTGATTAGTCGATTGATTGCAAATGAGCAAGCAAGACGACTTACACGAAGGAGTTCGGGATCGACATAGCAGCGATAATCATGATGTCCATGAGCAGTGAGAGGACGACGATTTTCTGGTTGAAGCGCACGAGCGAGTTGTATTTCGTAAGACCGTTCTTAATAAGATTTGCTTTGACAGTCTTCAAGAAATACCAGTTCAGGATAGCATCCACCAGGAGGTACAGTCCCTTCTCAATGCGATCCCAATACTCGTTGGTGACGATGTACCTGTGATAGCGTTAGCTTCTTACTCTCGAGATCGAAGACACAACCAACTTACGTATGATTTACTTGCAAGCGGGCAGGTATCCAAATGTTAAATACACTAATGTTGATTGCTGTGACAAATGTGGCCGTCGCAATCATAATCATTCTTCCATGTCTCCGATCAGGCACGATGACGCGAATACGGTTGATGATGATTTGCAACAGTAGTTGAACCTGGATACACCACCAGAAAAGAATGGTAAAGTAGAAGGCGAAACCTGGTCAGTCGTTAGCAGACTTTGACGGAGTGCTGCCGTACGATACGTACTTGGAGCGATGATCTTGAACAGATGCATGTAGCATTCGAGTCCCATGACAAAACAAACCAGCATCTCAAGCCAAATCATCCAGATGTAGACACTCCGGATAGGATCTCGCGATTCCTTGGTTTGCCTGACAGCAAGAACAGACGCTATAATGCAGTTCACCAATGTGAGCCCCCATACTATCGATGCGATGATAATGTCAGATCTTGTGATGGGTTCGTTTTTGTATTCTGGTGATATGAAGGGGCCCCATGCCTTGAACGATGGGTCGTCTTTAAATTCATCGTTCATGATGTAAATCGCCGAAAAGGGATAGGGCGGAGAGGACAATGTGAGGACTCAGAAGCTCACTTATCAGCAGGATGCTTGCTTTAATCGATGGACGTTTGATGACAGAACCTTCGTTTGTAAAGGGTCTGCCAAGTTTTCTCTAAGAAAAGGTCGCATCGCAACGGCAGCTAGTGGATTGCAGGAGATGAAGCTGCGACATGAGAGACTATCGAGTCAGGATAAGGTTCCACGCTTTGGGGACCCCGCTACGAGGTTGAGGAGGAACCATCACCATTGGTCCGGAACGATGCATTTGTGGATTCGACAGTGCCCAACGGTCGATCCTTTCGTCAATCGCGTTGGTGTTCTCAAGACAGGTCCGATAATCTGTGCGCTCTCAGTGCAGTGCTTCGCTCTACCTACGTCCGGGACGGGATCCATCCGGGTAGCGTCGTGCTGCGACACGCTAAGCCAGGACGGAACGGAATAGGAAGGGCATCCCCTTCGCGGGGGATGTGCAAAGTTTGCGGATCCATGAACGAAGTCCTGGCGGATGCTCTGACGTGCATGTGACTGGCTGAGGGATGTTGTCTATGTTGACAGCATGAAGGCGTCGCAATCAAGACGCATCTAGCGTGTCAATTCTCCACCAGCAGTGGTGAAGAAGGCCAGGGCTCACCTCTCCCTCCTGACACGCGTAGTGGCTCAACCGGTGTTGTTCCAGGGCTATAGCGCACGGCTCGGTACCGTCATCATAGAGAAGGGACTTGCCATGGCTTGCGAAAGCAAACCTGTTGTCTAGTGGCCGGGGGCTTGACGGGTAGGTTCGGCGAGCTCTCCGCAGCAGATGATTCGCTAGGCGACCAGGCTCTGCAAATGCTTAGGTTTGGTTGCAACAAACTTGATTCCAGAAGCCTCGCCGTCAGATCCAGAGCATGTCTGGGCCTGACGGAAGATGTTGGAGTCTGTGTAAGTAGCTATTTGGAGTAATGTCGAGCAGTCCATCAGGGGCTTGCCTGTGGCACTGTACGGGCAACAGTGGCCGTGAGGGAGGCTAGATGGAGAAAAGCATGGTATAGGTACGTAATTACGTACAGTGCATACAGCTGCCAAGGCCCAGGCGCCACTCCTAGGGACCTGGAAAGGATCTTCTACTCGATATCCATCCGTTCGGTTCTTTACACGGCGAAATAAGCTATTAGGGGCGGCTTGGAGGAGCCTCAATCCACTTGGTACGAAGTCCAAGTCTCGCTACAAGCAAACGCTCTGAACAAGGCGACTAGCCCAGGCTGAATGTCGGTCAGCCCGAATGTCGTCGAAGGCTGCTCACAGGGAACATGGCTCCATATGAAACACGCCACAAGCCGGGCAACAAGAGCTACCTCGCAGTCGCGTCGGATCGGGCTGAGAAGAGGCGCAAACGTAGTTCGTGAGTATCGGACACATGCATTGAGGTTGCTTGAGATTTCTGAGGTGCCAGTGATGCGGAACCAAGGTGGAGAAAGCCCTGCAGACGACTTTGGCGATGGGCGATGGGCGATGGGGTCGGTGGGGGCCCATGGCCCTAGCTTCACGATCAGTCCCAGTTGATGGGAACCACAAAGAGCCAGTCCTTGATTCCGCATCTCCACAGTACTCTAGGAGCAGCAAAAACTAGGCCTAGGTGTGATTCGCTTCCAATAATGCCAAAGCTTGTGCATGTGCAAAGCCGCTGCACGGAAAGATATCGTGACGACATTTGACAAGCGTTCAGCCTTGAACCAGAACAATCTGGATCGTATTAGCAGCATTCCTTATCCAAATCGACTGCTTACTGTGCAGGCTACACAACATCCAACTTGGCACCATGCAACGTGAATTCGCTTCAGGTCTGCCTCCGTGAGATATTGTGTCGTAGCCAGTACATTTTTTCTTCATCGACACCGTCCATGGCTGCATGGTCGATCGTCTTTGCCGAGGGGCTAGCCTGTTTAGGCCAAGGGCCCGCGAGTAGAGCCGAGTTTTTGCCCGATTCAGCTGGCTTTCAGCCTTATCCAGCAATCCCTTAGCTCATTGAGCTGGATCTGGAGGCTATCCTGCGATCAATATCACGATACGAGATCTGAGTGAGGCCGAAAATTCTACCGCACGCAATCGTGGCTGGGAAGGCTGGGACATTCTAATGCACCTCTAGCCAAGCGACATCGCATGGTGCCATATACTTCAGCTCTGGGTTGTCTGGTCGAGGCAAGCGGAGGCGACATCGCGCAATGCGTGGTTCTAGCTCTTTCCACGTTTTTGTTCCGAGACCAATGAGCCTACCTAGGACCTTTGACATTTGATATTTTACGCTAGGAGATTTACAAGGGCGCCTCGTTGCGGCCGTAGCACGGACGGGTGTACCCTAGCCATCCTCTACCTAGCCGGCGCCACACATATGCACAGATCTTTGGACGTAACCAAGTTGGTGTCTTCGTCCCCGATTGATGCCATCCCCTTGACATTAGATCTGCATGAGTATCCCGCCGACGAGGACAACACTGGCCTTGTGCCACAAAAATCAGATTGAAAATACTCGAACAGTTTGATGCATCGCTACAACAACCAGGACTTCAGCACATTGGCTTCCGGAATATGAGCAAGACTGAGTCCTCGACATTGATGGACTTCACATCCCGTCCTGTTTCTTGATGGGGGGATTGGAACGTTGATGGTGTAGATTGCACAAGTGCAGATGGTCCATCTGTTCCGCGGGCACGAAGTCTCCAGGAGTTGCGCTTTTAAGAATGCATGGAATCTACTTCTAACAAGGGCACCTGCTCCGAAACACGCGTGGCATCAACTTATGCATGACTGGACTTCAATTGAATGTGCTACCGGGAGGAGTATCTTTCTTCATTCGTTGAGCAAAGAGATGGACCATCGAGTTCCACTGTCTGTTTGAGCGTGTCTCAGAAGTTTGTTGCGCTGGACAAATACTCTTTTTCTAACTGTGTCTAGAAACTCGGACTGGACGATTTCATGGCGAGCAGAATCCGCATGAAAAGGGGGGATGCTTTCTAATGGTCGATTCTCGTCGACGTGGTACTTCTCTTACACATACCGCATTAGTTAGTGCATGCTTTCTCTGTATGCTAGCATTCTCTTGCAGGAAAGCGAAGCCTTGGGTGGTTGTGCAGCCAATATATCGGTTTACAGCATTTACCGGGACTCCAACGAATGCTATGAAGTCGTCGTAAGGTGACGTTGGGATGTGAAGGCACGCGGGAGATGGATTGGCAGCCCCACTTGGCGCCAAACGTCATCTGTGGCGGCGAGGCCTTGTAGGCAGCCATTGGACGAATCCAAAGCTTCCAGTCTTGAGTACGCAGCACCGCCATACATACACACACTCACACGCACACGCATACCCAAACCCGTTGCACACCGAGCTTGACCCAAGCTGTACGCAGACTGCAACACTCAGCAATGTCCGAAAAGGCCGGCACAGAAAAAGTGAGCACGAAGCAATGCACAGCGCCTGTTTCCCCCCACTAATGCATGTGCGGCAGCCTCCAGAGAGCCCGACGACGGCGCGTGAGCTCGACTTTGACGACGACAACGATGCCCCAGCTGCCTCTACCCACGAAAATGCGGGCTCTCCGCCTCCTGCGTCCAAGTCGCCCAAGCCTGGTGTGCGCTTTAACGACGAGGCAACCGAGATCCCACCGCAAAAGCCCCCGCGACCTGTCGACCCCCAGGTACAGGCGCAAAACACGCTCATCGAGGCTTTCCCCAATGTCGACAGCAATGTAGTCAAGGCCGTATTGCTCGCCAGTGGAGGCAAGGTCGAGCCTGCCTTCAACGCGCTACTAAGTACGTGACGGCCGCATCGCGTTCCCAAGGGGGGCTCATACTAAATCAAGGCAGGCATGTCGGACCCTAACTTCAAGGCCGAAGAAGCCCCCCCGCCACAACCACCACGCCCACAGCCCCGCAGCCAGCTTGAGCAGGACGAGATTTATGCGCGACAACTGGCCCAGCACTACCAGACCCAGGCCGGTCCAGGTGCCCAACGGCCGCGTGAGCAAGGCAGCCGTCAGCGGCCCGGAGAGCCTGAGCGCGAGTATAGCTTCTTTGAAGGTGAGCTCATGCGTGTACGCCGTGCGTCCACTATGGTGTCTAACAGCAAAAACTGCAGACGACCTCCCGGAGATCCGCAAGAACATCGAGCAGGGCTTCAAGGAGACACAACAGACAGTCTCCAAATGGATCAGCAACTTCGCCAAGAAGCTCGACGGTGAGGTAGAAGAGTACGACAGATACGGCAACCCGCAATACACGGGCCGGACTGGGCCCCCACAGCAGCGACAAAACTTCGGCCCATCCCAGTCGGATCAGATGCACGGTATCCGCAAGTCGGCTGAACAACGAAGGTCGGCAGACCACAGCCGCTACGACGCTGATAACAGGGTGATTGGCGATGACTTTGCCAAGCTGGAACTACGGGACAACGATGGTAAGCCACTGTTTCCCTGCGCCAACAGCATCGCTAACATACTGCAGTCCCCCAGCGATCTTCAAGCCGTCCTAACGCCAATCCCGACCTCTTCAAGCCGACGCCCGTCTCACCTCCACAGAGTGGCCCCGTGGACGAGGTCGACGCCCTGTACCGGAACCCATCACCCAACAACCCAGGAAGCCAAGCAAAGCCGGGTGGCAAGAAGTGGCAGCCTCTGACATCAGTAGCACCAAATCCAGAGCCTGATGAGCATGATCCCTTCAGCCTTGGTGACAGCGACGACGATGACAAGGATCCAAAGAAGCAGGATATCAACCCTGCCGATACTGAGAGGCTGAAGAATGCCGCTCAGAGTAGCGGCGAAGGCCCCCCTGCAGGAAAGTTGAAGCCTGCAGAGAGAAGTGGCAGCGTGAGTCAAAAAGACGCTACTGCGGAAGCATTGATCAAAGAGGCCAAGTAAGACGATGCTTTTTTGCCAGGCTACTATCAGTTTGGGTCACAATTCAGCTCCAGTCACGTTAGCGGTGGGAATGTCTCGATATTTCATATTTGCGACCCGTAAATAAGGCCGAAGTGAATCCAGACCATTCTTCCAAGTGAAGATTGTAGTGTATCCCTTATACGTCCTCTGTCCCTAGCCATTTTCCTATTTCATCTTCCTCCGTCCGGCCTCCCAGCCGCAGCCACAGCCGCAGTTTCAATTGCGTTCATATAGCTGGCATGAGCAATACACATGTCTCACCTTGCGTATCTTGGTCGGGAATTCTTGACTAGGCTGTGATGTTGACATGACTGTCTCGAATACGCGATGGTATTAAGATGAGGTGAGAATCAACGTCACAAGGGCCATACTCTGTGCGCTCCAATATGGCGTGCCTGTGTTCTGGCCATTAAATCGGCCAAGGTCGAGGCGCAGCAGTAGAATTCCCGCGTGGGGTTAGCCGTTTTCGTGGGGTATATGAAGGATTTTGACCCACCTTCCACCTTCCACCTTCTACTTGCATCCTTGTAACGGGGATCCACTTTTGCATGCACATGCAGGTGCAAAATCGCCAGATATCTTTATCTTCAGCCTCAAGGCTATCTGAGCTTTGGCTGCATCTTCAAATCCAAATTACTAGATGCGATTAGTCGTGTTTTTCTTTTTTTTTTTTTTTTCGCAAAACTTTCGGTATTTGTGTGACAGCGACGCAACTAATACCATTTGCGTCTTCCAATTGTCCTATGTCAGCAATGGTGAAAGCGTATGAATACGCCACCGGGTTCCGGAAACCTCAGCCATACCGACTTCTCTCAGCCATGAGATGGCCCAATGGAACGTCAGCAGGCACCACAGTGGCATCTCACACCCTCTATTTTACGCCTCACAATACGAAGGCACAATAATGTGAACACTTCAGGTGCTCGTATTCGCTGCGAAGCCTCAGAAGCTGTAATGTGGCCCCCTGTCAGCTGAGATGTACGTCAGATCTGACCATCTAACATTCACCCCAGTCGAACTCCAGCCCACCTCTGCGACAAGTTGATTAGCAGATTTTTTATCACACGTGGTTCACACCAAGCGTAAGCAGCCTAATGGATATTCCTAGATACATGTGGGTTGCTGCCTATCACAATGCTCACTTGACGACAACGGTTCAGCACACCGCCACGACGCGGATGTGGCTTCGCGTCTGCCTTGCGCCCTTGCATGAGTATAGCAGTTCCCTGTAACTGTGTAACTTGAAAATGGCTCACCTGATAGCGGCGGATAGGCTATTCTGGGAGTCAAGACGGCTAGGGATGTTTTGATGGAAAGCCAGAGTGCTAACAAGTCTTCCAAGAGTTGGCTATAAATCCTGTAGGCTCTCGCGTTGTTCATTGCAATCACAATTCACTCACTCATTACAATCACCACTAACAATCACACGTAACACCAAACTTACCATGGACTCAGTTACACCCATTCCGCTCCCTAGAATCGATGAACCCGAAGAGTACAACACGAACTACATACTCTACTGGAATCATGTCGGTTTGGAACTCAACCGTGTAACACACACTGTGGGAGGCCCCGTGACGGGACCACCGCTCTCTGCCAGAGCTCTGGGCATGCTTCACTTGGCTATTCACGACGCCTACTTTTCTATCTACCCTTCGGCTGACTTCTCTACCTTCCTCTCCCCTGATGCTGAGAATGCTGCGTACCGTCTCCCTAGCCCCAATGGCGCAGATGATGCTCGCCAAGCAGTCGCTGGAGCTTCCCTCAAAATGCTGTCTTCGCTGTATATGAAGCCTATCGTCCAGCCTAATCCCAATCCCGGTGCCAACATCTCCGACAATGCCTATGCCCAGCTTGGGCTGGTTCTCGACCGATCAGCACTGAAAGCGCCAGGAGGTGTCGACCGAGCTTCAGCCAGTTTCCTGTTTGGTGAGGCTGTGGCAGATGTCTTCTTCGCACTCCTCAACGACCCACGAGGTGCTTCACAGGAGGGCTACCACCCTACACCTGGCCGCTACAAATTCGACGATGAACCTACTCACCCTGTCGTCCTGGTCCCCGTAGACCCCAACAACCCCAATGGCCCCAAGAAGCCTTTCCGTCAATATCATGCCCCATTCTACGGCAAGACTACGAAGCGTTTCGCCACGCAGACCGAGCACATCCTCGCTGACCCACCGGGCCTGCGTTCTAACGCGGACGAGACCGCCGAGTATGACGACGCTGTCCGCGTCGTTATTGCCATGGGAGGTGCCCAGAGTCTCAACTCGACCAAGCGCAGCCCATATCAGACAGCACAAGGCCTGTTCTGGGCCTACGATGGGTCAAAGCTCATTGGCACACCACCTCGCCTCTACAACCAAATCGTCCGTCGTATCGCAGTTACATACAAGAAAGAAGAGGACCTAGCAAACAGCGAAGTCAACAACGCGGATTTTGCGCGCCTCTTCGCCCTTGTCAACGCTGCTTGCACAGATGCTGGCATCTTTTCTTGGAAAGAAAAATGGGAGTTTGAGTTCTGGCGCCCACTGTCTGGTGTGCGAGACGATGGACGTCCAGACCATGGAGATCCTTTCTGGCTTACGCTCGGCGCCCCAGCCACAAACACAAGCGATGTTCCTTTCAAACCTCCTTTTCCAGCTTACCCTAGTGGTCACGCGACCTTTGGCGGCGCTGTGTTCCAAATGGTACGCAGATACTACAACGGCCGTGTAGGCACGTGGAAGGACGACGAACCCGACAACATTGCCATTGACATGGTGATATCCGAGGAACTGAACGGCCTGAGCCGCGATCTGCGCCAGCCATACGATGCCACTGCCCCGATTGAAGACCAACCAGGTATCGTCCGAACACGCATTGTGCGGTCCTTTAGCTCCGCCTGGGAACTCATGTTTGAAAACGCCATTTCGCGCATCTTCCTCGGCGTACACTGGCACTTCGACGCAGCCGCCGCCCGCGATATTCTGATTCCCACGACAACAAAGAACGTGTATGCCGTGGATAACAATGGCGCTACTGTGTTCCAGAACGTAGAGGACGTCAAGTATACGACCAAGGGTACGCGCGAGGGCTACGAGGGCCTGTTCCCGATTGGCGGTGTCCCCCTGGGCATAGAGATTGCGGATGAGATCTTCAACAATGGGCTCAAACCTACGCCCCCGGAGCGGCAGCCTATGCCTCAGGAGTCACCGGTGCAGAAGCCGATTGGGCAGCAGCCGGTCAAGGGCATGTGGGAGGAGGAGCAGGCGCCGTTAATGAATGAGGCCCCGTAGATGACGTGTCGTAAGAGTATGCTGCTAGGGTTTGATAGCAGAGAAGTTGGGCGCAAGTCGGTTGTCTCGATTTGTCGGAGTTCAGGGCTAGTGTATTGATTTAGGTCGCTTGCTTGATACTCTACGGTCCATAGTTCTACTCAATTTAAATTATAATGCTAGAATGGCAGATTACTTGGAATGTCCCTGATTCAAATATCTTGCTATCAACTTTACACAATCTGAATGAGTTTACTTACGACATTTAACTCGACATTTGACCAGGTTTTCTCAAGCTGAGCGGTATCAAGTCTTTTGGTGTTGCAGGGAATGTAGTTGCATCCAACTCAATAGCTTACAGGTGTGAAAATAATGTGGCACGATACGGGATCGAGCTCAAAAGATCAAGGGGCAACCCGCAATTGAGTAGTCAAAAGTAAAGCTAAATCCTAATCTCTGGACTGAATTGAGTGAAGAAGGTGCCTATTTACTCCGAAAAGAAATCATATATATATATACCCACAGTCTGATCACCTCATACTACATCACAATAAGAAAAAAAGTATTATGAGGAAGTAAAACATCAAGATCACACAGAATACATGACAAACGCTTCTCTAGTTAGCAATACGCCTACGCCTTGTCTTCTGATACTTTGACCACTACAGCGCCAACACCGGGTCCTTTCGCCCACACACGATGAGCCTCAGGCACCTCCTCCAGCGACCAGACCTTGCGAATGGGGACGCTGATGTCGCCTCTCGCCAGCATCTTGAAGAGCAACTCGATCTCAGGTCTATACGTCTTCTGATCGCGACTGACGTAGAAGAAGCTCGTACGAAAGGGGCAAAACGGAACCATGCCTTTAGCTAACAACTTTGCAATCTGAACATTGTTACTGCGGGGCTTGCCGCCATTGAGCGAGTCGAGGTTACCGCCGTAGCCGACGAGATGGCCGTTGTCGCTGGACAAGATGGCCCAGGACTCGTCCCAGGACTCGAAGCCAAGCGGGTCGTAGACGACGTGGGCGCCGCCCATGGCTTTCATGGCGTCCATCCACTTCTTGTCCGTGTAGACAAAGGGCGTGGCGCCGGCGGCGCGCACGGCGTCGTGGTTGGCGGCCGAGGCGGTGCCGTAGACGTCGGCGCCTTGCATTTTGCAAAAGGTGAGCAGGCCGAAGCCGACGCTGCCGCTGAGACCGTGGATGAAGACGCGCTTGCCCGGTGTGATTTTGGCGGCGCGGTAGGCCAGTCCGTACGATGTGGCCCAGTCGAGCACCAGCGCAACTGCTTGTTGTAGGTCCAGGCCTTCGGGCACGGGGATGAGGTACTTTTCGGGCTGGTTACATAGCTCGGCTTGCCCGTCATAGACGGAGAGGCAGGCTACTAGGTCTCCGATTGAGTACTGGGTGCATTGCTCTCCGTTCCTGTGTACGCGCCCGATGAAGATGTAGCCGGGGGTCAGAGGAGCCCTTTTCTGCATGGGGTAGATGCCTTGCCGCATCAGAATATCTGCACCGCCCATACCGGAGTAGATGACTTTGACTTGAACTTCCCCTTTGGCTGGGGGGTCGATGGGTGCAGTTACCACAGAGACGGTCGAAGGATCGCCATGACTGGATATGAGGACTTTGCGGATGGGTGTGGACATGGTGGATTAAAGTCTAGGCGTTTGGTGTAAAGTGATGGGGCTTTTCTAATTAGAAAAGGTTGTTCATAACCGCAAGGCTGTAGTACAGTTGAATGGTGAGACTAAAGCCATTGTAGCCATTGTTCCACTCTGCTCTTATAGTCATTGAGAGTATCTTGAATAGGGGGCCTGAAGGCTTTGCGGAGGCAAAGTTTGAGCCGATCGTTGAAGAGAGTATCAGCTTGCATGCAAGGCGTGAGAGATTCAATATCTCGAAAGCCCGTCGGGATATCTGAAGCAGTCGGATGGTTACTGCTTCGGAGGGACTGACTGGCCGTGTTATGGAAAGTGACGACGATTTACCGCTTTGGTCACTAGTGTTAGCTTACCCCCTCATGTAGCGTTGAGCTTTGTAATTCGTCTAAGCCACAGCGTGACATGGCCTTGGTTCTATGTAAGCTTGTGATTGGACATGTTCCAAAGGTTACAGCTCCTCAAAAAGGTAATTTTTGCTGCCGAAGGCCAATCTCATGACCGTCTTTACATGTTCGGAATATTATGCGGTGTCTTTGGGCGAGACTGATCTTCTGCGCCTTAACGGATTCTCTCTGCATGTTGAGCCATTTTTCGACATGAAGACGCCATTTCTTGCCCTTAGACGGGTACAAACTTTGTCGCGGCGACGCACAACTGACCCATATCACATCAGCTGCGCCTCGAACAAACAGGCCAAGATTGGATATACTGCTACTGAGCAGCGCCACGACATTCTTCTTCGCCTTGCCAAGGCCGGGCCGCCGATAGCCAATGTTCCAGCGAGTTGCTTATCAAAAAGGCCCTGGGGCCAATCAGATGATGACTGGAGGCTCAGATGCTTTCCTGCTATGGTTCTCAAGGCACCTCGTCTGACTGAGTGGTCGATGCATGCCCTCTGCGAACTTACAAAGCTCGCTCTTGATTTCTTTGCAGTAACAGTGTGGGACAGATACAAGCCCAGAATCGACATGGGCTCGCCTTTTCAGTCTCGGGTACCAGGTTTACAGTGTTAGGAAGGGTCCTGCTGCATCGCCGTTGTATGCAGGGACTAGGTGGGTCTGCAACGGTGGGGAGGGGCAACGACATGGAGCAGACGCACCTTGCAGAAGCCGTGGGCGTTCGTAGCTTGCAGCACTGCGCTGTGCACGTGCGAGATTGAAGAAGACGATTGGATAAAGCCTTTGAATGTGTCCAACAGTTTCACTGTCGGTCTGAGTGTGTTACAATGAAGCAGAAGACTACGAAAGCTTCTGTGTCTTAGCACAGGGTCCAACCTTGCTAGCCCAAGCTAGTGTCTTTAGTGTTTCAAGGGAAAGACAGGCGAGCAAAAAGAATAGGACAATTACAGTAGACACAACGACTGCCAAACAGGTTTTGCCCGTCTCGACACGGTCAAGGGACCAGCTGCCGCTCAAAACAACGCTCCTGCGCGATCCTGAGTGACGTCGTTTTGCTCTCCATGCGTGCTATTTTTACTTGGATATTCGTTATCTCTTGCAACTTGGCGCGGCCCAGTACTCAAAGCTGCTTAGCCCACTGTGTCAGGGAGGCCCTGCAGCCCGGCCTTTTACCCCATTAGAGTGCCATGATGTCATTGGGCCGGCCACTCTCAACCCCAGGCGCAATGACTTGTGCACAGCCGACAAACATCGACTGGAAACTCTTACGTTCTTAGACATGGGCGACGTGCAGATTTATTCGTTGCTGCTGTAGCCATGGATGCGCGTTCCTCGTCGAGTTGTCGCGCTGTACAAGACAAGGGTGCTTCGACCCGTTTTACAGCCAGCCCTATAGAGCATCTCCACATTGCGCCGACACCCAATCTACGTAGGATTTGCAGGCCTGGAGCTGAGCTGTCGTCCCATCCCAAGTTGGACTTATGCCACGTCGATGACAGCACGTGACTAGCTCCATCCTTGCGCACATCGCTTCACCGCCCGCGCAATAAGCAGGGCACCAGGGCATAATACGAGCGTTGGCCAACGACAAAACGGGAGTCACAGCGGGCGCTTTTACGACTCAAATACTCGGGGCATAGCCGTTTGCTGAATGTATACAGGCACTCTTCACACAACAAACTTTCACAGTCGCTAGATCAGGGACTAACAGACTACCCCACTGCTAAGCAACGCCGTACATACTTACATACACACATACTTGGACATCCTTGCATGCTGGACTCTCCTAGCGACAAGGCGACCAAAACCCGGCATTACATCATCGACGGCAGACTCCGAAATATCAAGCGCGACAATGTGCTTTCATAACTACAGCCAACACAACGGCTGCGGACATATTGGCGAATCGCACGACCATCCGTGGACTCTATGCGACAAGGCCATCCAACGGCTCAATAGCCTCCGTGGGCCAGGCTCTCCGCCGCTATCCCCGCCAGCATCACCAGTACCCAAACGCACTTCGTCAACACGACGTTTCTTCTCGCTAAGCGGACAGCTTTCGCGGTCCAGTACCAGCGCGTCCACCAGTTCCCGGCGCTCAGGCACATCTGCGTCAAGAACCTCAAACTCCAGCACAAGCTCCTACACCTACACCCAAGAGCTAGACTACTCCACTCTGCCAGACCACCAACTCGCAGCCGTGAAATGCGCTGACCCAGTGCGGCGCACCCACGTCAGCAGAGGAATGGTCGTATGCAAAGAGTGCGCCCGCTGGATCGAGGCCATGCGCAACATGATTCAGTTTTACGACAAAAGAGGCAGCATCCGCGGCACGGCTGCATTTGAAAAGTTTCTCAGGTGGGAGGGAGAGGGTGGAGGCGAAAGAGAGGGCGACCTAACGGTTCCGCTCGACGATGGCGACGAGGGCGGCGCTTTTGGCGCCAGACAGGCAATCATCTTGGGCCATCCTGAAAGCGCCATGAATGCCGATGGCCCAAGAGGCTTGGGCACTCTGGAACGGGAGATGGACAGTCACTATCGTTACTAAGGGCTTTCAGCCGTTGGATGCACAATGCTTACATCAGAGACGGAACTGCATGGCTGATCCGCAAGGCTGGGCCCGTCTGTGGCGCTGGTGGCCCGCGCAAGGGTCAGAAACAAGGCTAGATCCTCGCATAGTCGCATATGATGCGCGAACGAGTATCGTGTGCAAATTATTGCTCGTAGTGCTTTGTTGACGTTGTTTGTGGTTGATGTTCTCTAGGGAGCCCAGTGATGTAAACTGACGTTCCCCGCCAACCAAAGGCTAAAGTCTCAATAGCACATGTAGCCACGGAATCGCATTCGATAAAAAAAAAATCCAAATCACAATAGATAATATCAGACCACAATCTGCACGCCGTCTTTGCACAAGGATTCCAGACCCTGCATGTCGAACATAGCCTGCATGACTGCTCCACTCTATTCAGGTACTAGTCCGCTCGGCCTCGAACTCCGTCAGCCACATAACCTCTATGGAATTCCTAATTACAAAATCAACCCCGCTCACATCCCCTACCTAAGGCTTTTGGGTCAACTTACCATGGCTCGGTACAACTGTCCGTTCCCAATCCTGTGCGGCGTAGGCCAGACACTTGCAGCCTGATTGGTCCTGGCACGTTGTGCCGACATGAAACCTATTTTCCACAGCAAAAGACGCTGAATTGCCCAGCTGGGAAGCATGCAGAGACATAATATGGAGTTGCAAGGGCAAGCTGCCTCGGTTCGAGGGTTGGCTTCTGCCCGGTGCGATGTGAGTGGCTCGGGGTTGAATTTGCTGCTTTCTACGGTGGAGTTCAAGATTACTTGGTTAGGAAGCCGAAGAGGCCTCGGTCGTGATCCTACTACTAGTTTGTATGCAGAACTGAGTTGTAATGTTTTTGAGGCTTTGTAGCCCGCGCCAATAGCAAGTAGTGGTCGAGAGTTTTAGTGGTGGATTCGGCACGCCCTGACGGAAAACGGGAGTCGGGGGTTTCGACCACCATGACGGAACTTCGTTGCAACATACTCATGACACCCGACCCATTTGGAAACGATCCGTATGAGAGATAATGCGGTTCTAGAGAGTTGCAGATAGCCCAGTTGACTCCCTTCATGTCAAGTGCTTGTTGCCATACTCAGATGCAAAGGGCATATAGCGCTAACCAACTAGTCGCAACAACACACAAGACCAGTTCTTTAAAAAGCAGTCATCTCCACCCATGTCCCTGTACCGGTTCAGAACCAAAGTATTCAATGTGGGGGGGGTGGCAAGGGGTCAACCTAAGTCCAATATAGTAAATGGCAGTGTTTTAATACTAAGCGTAGCCGATTTATTCGCCAATCATGACGTAATCTCATACTCCACTAGCTGCTGTTTGACTGAAATATACGGGTTTGGAGTATGTCCGATGTCCGACCGAGCAAAAGCTATATAGCTGGTCCACATCAAATACTTTCGTTCTGGACCCGTATCTCCGAGGACCCGAGGACCCTTTTCTCCACCCTTCTCCGCCTCCGGTGCTTATATAATGCTTCCGCCACACCAACCCAATCACAACGTAACCCAAGAACTACATCTCGACACGAACTTCCCAAAAGAGCCAACCACAAAGGCCATGATTTCTGATGTTGACTCCAAAACATGGTTTTCGGTACGAAAAGAAAATTAAGCTTTGACCTAAGGTATTTTTTTCCGAATCGGTAAAAGCATAACTGGTCCTTGGCGATTTCTCCTGCGCGTCATCGCAAACCTAGTACTTGGATATGGCTTTTGCACCCGCTTTTTCGACTATCTCCGGTGGCGAAGTTCATGCACGCACTGCAAAAGAAAGAAGCTGCGTAGTTACCTAGGTACAGGAAAGCCAAAGGATTGGCTCGGCATATCGTCTGCAGTAATCTACGCCCTGTATGCAAAGTTGCCTAAACTTGACCTTGTTAGCCAGACGTCACGCCATTTCCTGAGTAGCGAGGCTTGTCGACAAGTATTATTCGCTCGGACAAGAGTCCGCAGAATTCAATAGCTTTGTTCCCGAGTTACTCAAACGAGCCATGTGTTAGAGCATGCTGTGTGCGAAATGACATCGCCTCTTGCTTTCCGCGGCGCTGGTTTGGGTGTCTGAGCGGCAGTGGTTGATAGAGTAGGTTTGGGTTGCCGAAAGGGCCGGCTATAGGCTGTGTGGCAGCAGGATATGAAGGTGGCTAGTACCTGGGATAGAGTGGAGCGGGTGGCTTACTCGCCAACGTCGAGAAGTGCGAACCACTAAGTGCAAAGACTCGGTGTCCTACACTTCCTAGTTGCTACAGTACAACACGAGTCACGTGCAGTCGTTACAAACGAACTGTAGGGCAGGGCTTAGTAAAATGTACTGGGCGATGAAAGTGCTGTTTTGGGGATCATTTTGAACAGCGACCCGGATTTGTGCGACACATATCTTAACTCACCTTTCACCATCACTGCTCACAGTCCTGCACCAGCTCACCGTTCACCTCACTCTCACCTGCAAACGGCTGTCTCAAGAAAAAGGGACTAGTATCGCAAACATAGCTTTCATGTTTCTATCCCTTGAGGAAGTTCCTTCTCCTCACGGCGTTGACGCTCACTTAATAAGCTCCTGAGTACCACCCTCTGCGGCCCTCAGCGTCCTTTCCAAACCCATTTACAAACACCTTAGTCTTCTCTTTACAAAGCTATCGCTCCTCTACAAGACCGGCAATTGTTCGTTGCTCCCACTGATACCACACCTCGTCCACACTCAACACTTCCGCAACAACCCCCTTCAGACCCACGCGTCTCTAATCTCACCCCAGCATCACTCACACCATGTGTAAAGAAACCAAAACCCGCTACCGCAAATGCACCCACTCGCACGTCCTCCACTGGTCCTACTGCCCCACCCTGCCACCCATCTCCCGCAACCCCACCACCGGCCGCGCCTGTCCCCGCTACAAACTGCGCTTCGAAAAGCCGAGCGCCAGCACATCCTGCCTGGACTGCAGAATCGAAGCTCGGATCCAAGAATACATTGAAGAAGAAAAGGCTCGTCTGGCGCGTAAAGCAGCGCGACGACGCAATGCCGCAAGCGGAGCAGATACGAAGGCACTGTTGGTATCTGTCTTCGATTCTGCGGGTATAGCGGGGAAGGGAGAGGAGGGCGACGATATTACACCTGCGACGAAGATGGTTTCTGCTCCTACTCCTACTGCTACTACTAGTAATAGTCTGTACGCGTACCAAGCGGGTCTGCTGGTCGGCGGTGACGCTGCGGTGTTGACGCGAGCGAAGCTAGATCGGGGTGGTTCGGGAGACAGCAGTGAGGATAGCGAAGGGGATAAAGGTGATGGACAGGGCAAGAAGAAGGAGAAGAAGCAAACGCCAAAAGGGTTCAAGGCTTGGCTTAGAGAGTTTCTGCTCGCAGAAGAGGGGACTGTGGGGTTCCAGAAGATGGACGCTTGAGTGTGAGTAGAATGTCTCTTCGGACAACAAGGAGTTGATGGATAAGGGAACATCAAACTAAAAAAGAGGATTACTTTCAGGTATGTACGCCGGGTTGGGATCTGAGTGGCCGGGTCGGGCCGAGCCTATACATGCACCTCTATCTACCAATTATACCCCGAGCGCAAGTTCTGAATTAACAAACTTGCCTAGTACCTTCAAATAAATACAAAATCTAGCAAACATCATTCTAGCCCCTGTAGCCTAACTACCACAGCTTCGTCTCAAACTTTTCCCTCAACTTTTCATATTTCTTGACATCGCCCACACTAGGCCGTACCGTTTTCGCCGCCGCGACAAAGTCCAGCTCCTCGACACGCTCGCTCCGTCGCTTCAGCGCGTGCTGACCTGCTTTGCGCAGCAAACTCTCCAGATCAGCACCAGAGAAGTCCTTGCACACGTCCTGGCGCCCAATCTCGGCGAGATCCGGGTTGATGACTCCGCGCTGACGGATAAGAGCCCGCAGGATATCGACGCGCTCGTTTGGCTTGGGCAACTCGACGTAGAGGAGTGTTTCCAAGCGGCCTGGACGCAGCATGGCTTCATCAATCATTTCAGGGCGGTTGGTGGCGGCGATGAGGTAGATGCCTTCGCGCATGGAGAGGCCGTCGAGTTCGGTTAGAAGAGTATTCACCACACGAGCGGAAGCTTCGTGGAGTTCGGT
Source organism: Curvularia sp. IFB-Z10 (assembly GCA_002161795.1). Lineage (NCBI taxonomy): Eukaryota > Fungi > Ascomycota > Dothideomycetes > Pleosporales > Pleosporaceae > Curvularia > Curvularia sp. IFB-Z10. The sequence goes on along the minus strand of JPSZ01000003.1, from coordinate 1,367,101 downwards.
GGAGCGCTTGGGTACAAGTGCATCGAGTTCGTCGAAGAAGATGACGCATGGTACAGAGGAACGGGCGCGCATGAAGACTTGGCGGAGGGCGCGTTCTGATTCTCCAACATACTGTAGACTCAATGTTAGCAGATATGATGAATAGGGAGTGGACTGTTGGACTGCTTATACGACTACTGCATCGACAGCACCACCAGGATGATCATCCCGCTGGGAAAACATTCAAGCTAATGCACTCACCTTGTTCAGTAATTCTGGCCCCTTGACGCTGATAAAGTTTGCCTTCGATTCGGCAGCCACAGCCTTTGCCAGAAGTGTTTTACCGCAACCTGGTGGACCCCACAGCAACACTCCGGTTGGCGCAGAGATGCCGAACTTGGCAAATTTAGCAGGATCCTTGATGGGTTCGCAAATGGCCATTTCAAGCTCCTCTCGAACACCCTCAAGAGCACCCACGTCGCGCCATGTGGTGTCTGGTACGGTCGCAAAGCCTTCACGCTTTGATGAAGGGGTGATTGTTGGTAGAACAGCCTCAAAGGCCTCCATGGATATGACTGTATCTTCGAAACCTTCGGGCCTAGGAGCCTCTGTGTCTTTGGCTCGTACAATCAGACGCCGAATTGACTGGTTCATAAGATCATCCGCATTGGGAGGAGCTTCGTTGTCTATATCCATGGTGCCTTCCGCGCTGGCTGCTTGCTTCTCGAGCGCCCTTCGATATTGATCCATTGACCAAGTTCCCGCTTTGCTAACAAGGTCCTTCAAGTCAGCACCGACGAAGCCAGCAGTACGCTTTGCCAATATATTAAAATCGACATCCGGTGATAGCTTCGGTTCCCTTGTTAAAGCTTGGAGAATAGACTTTCGCATCGGCTCGCTGGGTACGCCCATGTTTATTTCCGTATCGAAACGCCCTCCTCGTCGAAGTGCTGGATCCAGGCTGTCTGGACGGTTCGTGGCGGCTAGTACAATGACGGGTTTGCCATTGTTACCTTCCATAGCAAGGCTGTCCATAGAAATAAGAAGCTGGGCCACTATTCTCTTTTCCATTTGGCTTTGCGCACTGTCGCGCTTTGGCGCAATTACATCAATCTCATCGATGAAGATCAGGCATGGAGCAACCTCTTTGGCCCTTTCAAAGTGTTCGCGAACTTGTTTCTCCGATTCTCCAGACATGCCAGATACGACAGAAGGACCCAATATTTCGACAAACGGCACACCAAGCTCGGCAGCAAAAGCTCGACTAATGACTGTTTTTCCGCATCCCGGTGGGCCATGGAGTAGTATACCGCGGGGTATGGGGATTTTGCGGTTGGCATACTCTTGCGGGCATAGTAGTGGCAGTACCAAATGTTCTTTGAGTTGCTCTTTGACCTTGCCCACGCCTCCTAGATCTTCTAGCGTTACGCCGGTAGGTGCTGCAATCTCGATCTTGTTCTCTTGCGTAGCAGCCTTTTTCTGTCTCTTGCTCTCGCGCTCTTCCTTGGGCTTTCCGCTGTCCCTTTTCTTGCTCTTTTCGCTCTTTTCGCCATTCGCAGCCGCAGAAGTAGCCCATTGATTAACAATTTGGCGGTTCATCCAATCGCTTGATCGGTCCTTGGGTTCATCCATGGCAAAGTTTCCCTCAAGCTCAGCTAATTCGTCCTCCTCGTCACCAGACTCGTCTTCCCGGATAACATCTATTGCACGATCAATAGAATCCTCCAGTTGCTTCTTTGGCCGCCTTTTCAAGCTTGAATTTGACCGCTGAATGTAGTCGTAGACTGTTGAGAGCCGCAGCTTCAAGGGTGATTCGTTTTTCTCGTCCAAGTACTTTCGCACTACCTGGTACACCTCCTTGTCCAGGCCAGCCTGCAAGCTGGGTCGGCCTTTGGAAACCATGTCCAAGAGGTGAAATCCGCCTCGCTCGAATATCCGAGTGTGAGTGTAGGTAAAGGTACCTTAGGGCCTGTTTGGTTCTTCCGATACGATGCGATTGCAGACTGCTCAATCGGACCGCTATACCCAAAACAGAGCCTTGGCGACAAACTTCGAAGGGGGACGTTTAGTTTTTATCCGATTAAATAGTTAGTGGCACCGTTAGCGTTTGCTAGCGTCAACCAGCGGTAATTTACCTCACCGCCCTCTTGTTCAGGCTAGGCTTTCTGGAAAATCCTCATCGGACACTCAAATTTCTGTTAAGGTTCAAGGGCCCCAGTTAAAGTTATGGTATCTTACAACAGCGGTGAAGGAAGCTAGCAGTAATTCTGCCGGCAGTAGGAGCGAATCGCAATTGTATCAAACCGGAAGAACCAAACAGGCCATTAGTGTACAATGCATGGCATGACAGTATTTGACATTGGTTTTTATTTGGCCGGACTTTACACAGATGAAAACCGCTGTATTTGTCCCGAATCATCTTCACATTACCAAAGGCCTGAATGTTAGTGGTGTTCGAGGCGGCTACATTCGGTATTAGAAGGTGCTTTCCCCCCAATCGTGCTTAGCTCTACCTCTTGCCACCTCTCCACAGTACCAAACACTTTCGCACCATGCAATATTGTATTTGCCGTGACAATGTTGGTTGCGAACGCAATATGGCCATCAACTTCCACACAAAAGTTAGCTGCGCCCTTATCGATAACACTAGCGCCGGCCTTGTTTCCGCCCTAAGTCGCATACGTCAACCAAGCCATGGGGACCCGACCGCGAAGTCGCATGCGCATCTCTCCATGCCCATGGATACCTCGACAACATGGGGAATACGAGCAGCGCCAACAAGATCTCTGCCCAGGATAAGTCAGTAGCTCTTGGTTATCCTGTTGCCCAGTACTAACAAGACAGGGCGATCCTGGACATGAAGAACCAACGAGACAAGCTGCGACAGTACCAGAAGCGCATCACCGTCCTTACCAACCGCGAGAAGGAGATTGCAAAGGAATGTCTGGCTAAAGGCGACACGAAGAGCGCGAAGCTAGCGCTGAGGAGGAAGAAGTATCAAGAGACGCTCTTATCGAAGACAGATGCGCAGCTGGCCCAGCTCGAAGTACTGACGAGCGATATTGAGTTCGCACTCGTGCAAAAGGATGTCTTGTACGGCTTGCAACAGGGAACTGCTGTGCTCAAGGAGATTCACAAAGAAATGGGTGGCATAGAGAACGTCGAGAAGCTCCTGGGCGAGAACGAGGAGGCTCGGGCTTATCAGGAGGTACTGCTACCCAACTGTCCACATTCTACTTCTATACTGATGCGTGCGCAACAGGAAGTCAGCGAGATGCTTGCAAACAAAATGTCCAACCAAGACGAGGACGAAGTCGAAGACGAACTCGAGGCCCTCGAAGCTGAGGTTAACGGTACTGTTCCTGTGCTGCCTGACGCGCCTGTCGCACAGCCGCAGTTCACACCGGAGGAAAAAGCAAAGATGGCTAAGGATCGGGCGGCGCGGAGAGCGAGAGAACGGGCTGCTGAGCAGGCTTCGCAACCCATGTTGGCTTGATGAGGTACACGATTGGCGTAGGCATGGCATTAAAGCGTGGCGTTTTGGTGTTTCTAAGCATCATATGGAAGATTCGAAGATACCACAGGTCTGCTAACATGAAAATACAACCGAGTATCTACTAAATGTGACTCCACGGGTCAATGCATGCGTTGACCACGTGCATAGAACCTTCGCGACAAGTCACTTCTGTGAAGGGCATGTTTCCTTTAGATGCGCTGGCACCCATTCCCTTTACCCACAACTCTCTTGGCAGCACATCATAGCGTACATCATAGAGTAAGAACCTTCCTGATTCCCTTCACCTTCTCTACCCGCTTTTTGCCCCTGTATCGTACCGGTACCAGTTACCAAAGCTCCATCCAAGCTACCCCGCCCCCACCATCAACACCCGACACCAATACAAACAATACATCATCGCGCTCAAATATGTCGCACTCACACTGCCACGATGAACATCACGATCACTCGCATGGCGATGGTCATGACCATAGCGACGACATCACACCCGCTCTCCAAAACATCCTCTACGAACAAATCGACTTTCCCAAGCTAGTCACACTCAACGAAGATGAATCCAACAGCGGCCGCGCCATCTGCCAGAAAACCTGGGCCCAGCGCCTCGACCCAGAACCCGAGCTCAAATCCAGCGCCGACGAACAACTTCTCATGACGATCCCCTTTACCGGCCAAGTGCGCCTGCACAGCATCATCCTGCGCACCAGTCCCAGCGGTTCATGCCCCAAGACCCTCAAAGTCTTTGTCAACGAAGACGCCCTCGACTTTGAGACTGCGAGCGAAAAGGAGTCAACACAGGTGCTGGAGATTAGCCAGACAAGCGAGGTCCAGGAGATTGGGGTCAAGCGCGCAAAGTTTGGCACGACGAGGTCTCTCGCGCTGTTTTTCGAGGACAACTGGGGCGGCGAGGATGAGACGCGGATTAGCTATTTAGCGTTCAAGGGTGATTACATGAAGTTGAACAAGGAGGCGGTCAGTGTGCTTTATGAGGCTGCGGCAAATCCGAGTGATCACAAGAATATTGTGGGAATCGGGCAGGGAGTAGGAAGGAGCATTCAGTAAAACGACATTGAGGAAGGCAACAATACATGGCGGGCGTACGGGTAAGGGAGTTGAAGGTCATGAGATTATGCTAACATGTAGCAAATATATGCTAAGGGATGTATCACTTTTTACATAGCATGCGGGTTTGTAATCGTCACGAAATCATGCCAAGTCACTATTGGGTCAGCAAAGGTCGCTTGCAAAGTCGAACAGAAAGAGAAATGACATACTCAGCGTTTTTCTTGTCGCTGTCTTTCGTGGGTATCATGCCATCATATATCCAAAACATACAGAAGGTTCCAAGACTTCTTTCCGCGCGCTCCAGCAGTTCTGACTACGCTTGTGCTGTTGCTCTTTCCAGTCTTGCACATTTCCTTGCCTCAATTATCCTCGACCTCTCCAAATCCCTCTTGTTCTCTTTTCTTGAGCCCACAAGCAGTCAAGACCCGCCTCATCATGTGTGTTTCGTGCTTCCCAACACCTCGCCATGGACTTTGCTCCAATCAATCTTGCCATCGATCTCCTCGTCCACACGCCCTACAACCGCCACGCTGTCACCGCGGATGATGTACAGACCCAAAGGAACTTCCTCGCTGGGTATCTCCTCTTCCGCTGGTCGTATGATGCGCTCGGTGGCTTCTTGGAGAACAAGGTTCATGCTACCGTCGCACGAGTGCAGGAGGCCGACCATGGTGCGCCCGTCGATTGTTAGAACGGATACCCGTTCTGTAGTTTGTCGTTAGCTGGGCTTCAGAATAATAATTGAGAAGGAGGGAGCGTACTGTTTAGGTAGGCGTTTAGTGCCATTGTGAGGGCTGGAGATAAGGTGCTGTTTGAAGATATCCGGAGCTAATATACAGCGGGCAGGCTATGGCTGCGTGACCCTCGATTCAGGTACAGTCTATCGCCTCCTAACCCTCCAGCCAGGTGCGAGGAAGCTATCCGGGAGGATACGCAATCAGGTACTCGAACTGCTACTCAAGACGCCGAGATGTTGCGAGTGGTCAAGCGGTCGGAAAGCGTTGATAACCCAACCGTGTCTTTGCCGGAGGCACTGTTGAGGATTAAATGCGTCCGGGATTTTCGGGCGGCGGTAGAGGAAAAGAGCGTATGCGCGTACTCAGCGTTGCCTGAGAAGGACAGTATGTAGCCAACTCACGATGGAGCTCAACTTTAGGAGGGTCCGTGCGCTGGGCCAATCAGAGTTCACTTCCTCCGCATGGCGACCGTCTGGGTCTCCGAGAACACTTTCCGTCGCTTGCGCATGATTTTTCTCATGTACCGAAAACTATCTGTTCTTTCGTTGAAGAGCCTAGAGGTATTATAGACGGTGCTTTCATCTCGTTCGTGATTGACATTAAAGCACGCAAATGGCTTCAGTTTGTGTGACTTTTAGGAGAGTTTTCCATATCTCAGAAGTTTGTACTGGGTATCCAGGTTAGATCTCTAGCTGGAATGTGTCATTTCCGAATTCTACGACTCGTTTGACATCTAGTTTTATTAACTACTGTAAACTTGGGTGGTTCCGCAACGGTGACACTGGAGTTATTTACTTGGGTTTCATCACAGCTTTAGTCTTTATGCCAACAATAGAAAAGAGCAAATCACCTTTCGTTACATCAACTGGAATGCGAATGGTAATATACTGATTTCAAGTTTCGACCCCATTCTTTCATCCACAACAATCACGTCGTAAAGCCGGAGAAACAATCAGTGTTGTTAGACGTATGGTTTGCCAACATAGCAAATCTACAAACGACCATAAACAGCCCGGGATCACAGCATCCAAGAAAACATAAACGAACCACAAGCAGAAACAAAAAAAACATCAAGTTTGTAGAAAAAACTAAGTAACTACCTAATAACTCCCCATCCAAATCCTTTTCTCTCCACCCCCATCTCTTCCCCACCAAGCAACACCCATCAACCGACCAAAAAAAACCAAGATGACCTACAGGAGAAACCACACCAAGCCCCCCAGAAACCCAAAACCCACGAGAATCCACGCATTCCCCACCTTCGCCGCTACAAACCCTTTGACCAACCTCCCCCTCGTCTCGCACCAAGAATGCGTGCTCGTTCTCACGGCGGCCAAGATCTCGTACACGCATCATTACATGCGGCTGGGACACCAGTCGTACCATGATTTGGCGTCGGCGTGTGGCATGGCGCTGAACCAGATGGCTGGTGTTGGGGAGGCGGGCGATTGGAGGGGCGTGATGAGAAGGTTGGATCATCATCTGTATAGGAAGTGGTGGGATTGGTGTTTGATGCAGGAGGGAAGCGTGGGGGGTATGTAGGGTTAAATGGAAAGGAGGGGGTTGGAAGTGAGGAGTGTGCAAGTGTGCAATTGGATCTCCTTGTGTTTTCGATAGAGGTATACGTGCTCAAATGGTTGTCTCCAAACGTTGTTGGAAGGGAAACAGGAACGTGCCTTTGGGCTATGTCACCGATACCAAAGAAAGAGATGATGAGGCTATTTCATTAAACTAGCATTACTGGGCTTTTAGTTTTCTTCTCCTCAATACTTCATTACTAAGAACTCAACCAATCCACCTCTTTGCAAGGCCCCTCTTGCTCCACTGATGGTTACCCTTGCTATCACCCTTCCTGTTCTTCTCCTCAAACAGCTTCTTGCTCAACTGCTTGTACAGGAACTTTCCGTTGTTGTGGAAGTTGATGCTGTGATCGGAATCGGGGAAGAAGGTGTTTTGCATCTTTTCAGGGCTGACCATGTTGGCCATGAGCAAGTCCACCAGGGCAGCTGCGTTCTGGAAATGCACATTGTCGTCACCGGTACCGTGTTGGATCACGAAACCGCCAGCAATGTTCTTGAAACCTGTGGCATCATGCACGCGACTGCGATTGTAGCCATCAGGGTTGATGTCAGGAGTCTTCATGTAGCGTTCGGTGTACAGAGAGTCGTAGAAGCGCCAGTCGCTAACGGGAGCGGTAATCATAGCGTAGCTGATGATTGGGTCACCGACTTCAACGACCTTGGAAGAAAGGTAGCCACCGTAGGACCATCCCCAGATGCCGATGTGTTCGCTATCAATCCAGGAGTTCTTGGCAAGTTCCTTGGCTGCCCAAATTTGGTCTTCAGCCTCGAGTTGACCAAGATTGGATGATACAGTGGAGCGGAAGGCACGTCCTTTGCGGCCAGTACCGCGGTTGTCAACAGTGAGAGTGACATATTCGAGCTCGGGATCAGAGGCAATGTATGCCTTCCAGTTCAGTGCGTTGAAGGATTTTTGCACTTCCTTGGCATTGGGACCACCGTATGGGAGGAGAATGAGAGGGTATTTCTTGCTCGGGTCGAAGTTGGGTGGGAGACGAAGCATTGCGTCAAGCGTGTAACCTGAAGGGTGCTCCATGTCGAGGTAGGTGATGTTGGGCAAGTTGTACTCTTGGAGTTTGTTGTATAGAGCGGTGTTGTTGACAATGGTGCGAATGGGTTCGCTCGAGTTGAGCGAGTAGAGTTCCGAGTAGGGAACGTCAGGACCAGCATAGCGCAGCACATAGTAAGAGCCACCAGACGAGAAAGAACCGGTCCAGAAGGCAGCCTCCTGATCGTCTACAAGTGCAGTCTTCTTGCCAGAGAAGTTAACGGAGTACACGTGAGACTCCGTGCTGTGATGCTCAGTGGAAGTGTAGTAGATCACACCACGCACATAGTCCACCTTGAGGATGGAAAGAACCTCCCACTCGCCGGAAGTGAGTGCAATAGGCTCGCCACCGTTGACTGGGAAAAGGTAGATGTGTGCCCAGCCGCTCATATCAGAGATATCCAGATAGTACTCGGTGGAGTTACCGTAAGTGGTGTTTGCGGCCGAAACAGCACCAACGTAACGTATTTGCATCAAGTTCTCAAGCCATCCATCGGTGCCATCACGCTCGCGGGTAACTTTGGACGACCCAGCCTCGACGTCGACCGTAACCAGCTTCTCCATATCTTGGACACGGTTGTAAGCACGGTAGATGACTTTGCTATGACCCTCGGTCAGCCAAGCAACTTCACCGATTACCAGATCGTCTTCGGGGAAAGCATCAATTGGGATGTTGGTGACCTTTCCAGATTCAACTTCGAGCATGTTGACAAGAACAACGGGATTCTTGGTGCCGACCTTGGGGTAGCGAAGCTCAAGCTCATTGGGATATACAGGTACGTATTCAGCTTTATCTTCGATAAAGTATGGAATTCTGAATGTACCAACGCCAGTCTCGTTGAAGCTGAGGAAGGCAATCCTGGTACCGTCGGGAGAGAACCAGAGAGTGTAGCGGTCCCCAAAGATCTCCTCCTCGTACACCCAGTCGGGAACAGCGTTGAAATAGTCTGGACTACCGTTGTCGGTAATTTGGGCAACAGTTCCGTTCGTGTGCATATACAGGTTGTTGCCTTTGACGAATGCAACTTGAGATGAGGAGACAGGACTCCATTCGGCGTACTGGATGTCACCAACTTGCTCGGGGTCCAGAGGTGCCGACTCGCCGGATGCAACGTCCATGATCAGGTAGTCGGCAAAGTAGGAATGACGATACTGCTTGGTGTAGTTGACAGCCCACATGACTTTGCTAGCATCGGGTGAGATGAAGTAGTCCCAGTAGTTCTCTGGGATCTTATCCGCGGCAACAAAAGTTGACGATTCGCCGGTTGCGACATTCTCAAAGACGAGGTCTCCAGAAGGGGACGTGTAAATGTAGTCACCATCTTTTCCAGTCCCAACCCAGTTGAATGCACGATTTCCAGCGGTCAAGGATCCAGGATTGGCGGTGGTTTCGTTGTAGCTGAGGCGTTTGGTGCCATTACCAAGAGGTTGGTGTGGCATGCGGGGAGGGTCGATTGCCTGGACCAACGGCAATGCCGCTGCGAGGAGTGCAAAAGAACGCATGGTGAAGAATTTCAGGACGTAGAAGCTTTCAATAAAGAAGGCTGATAGCCGAAGCTCACGCAGAAACCCACGCAGAAGCCTCGAGTGCAGGATGACGTCCTCGCACTACTTGGTCGCCTAAACAACTTGTCGTGCACGAAGACAAGACGAAAACGCCAGAACGACCGTACTGTGCACCATGGTACCATTGTGTTCTTATGTACTGTCGAGCCGCAACTTGCTCTAACTGGTGTTCGCATCCGAGCTGCCATATCGAGCAGGTGTTAAGCATCCCAAGGCCCGCTGGTCTTTGCCAAGAAGCCCAAAGCATTGGGCCGCCCGGATAAACAAGGTCGGTATTGGGCGCCACATGCCGGCCACCCCAATTCTCGAGGACGCGTTTTCATCAGACAGGAAGGTAGAGTTGAAGTCGCGGATTGTGGCGAATGTTTGCATGGTCCAAGAGCTGACGGAACACTCAGTGCATCCCAGCCGATAGATTGTTGGTGATGCAAGGGGCGAATGGGGTTTCTTCGGATTCTGCAAGGCATGCCAAGGCGCCGTCTAGTCGCTAGTCTGATATGCTGCCCTTATCGCATCCTTCCCTACCTCTTCAGCCTTCATTCCAGACTTTTATACATTCATGTTTGACTGCTGTTTATTAATTGGATCCAAGATCTGCCTCCTGGTTAGAGAGACCATGCCATTGAAGCTATAAGCAAGTTGCACGTCGAGCGACAACGAACAATTGTGGATTTCTTTTTGCATCGCTTTTCCTCTCAGGACCCGATGGCGATCATCCCGCCAGCAATCGACGCACACTTGCTCAAGAAACAGTTGATGCCTTTAGACTGGACCGAGCACCCTTCTCTTGTGTAGGTACCAACAACCACGTAATACTGGCCATGCACGTACGTGAAATACATCATACGCTGTAGTGTATGGGGGCTTGGCACCGCTCAGATCACGCAATCTTCACTTGACCCTCCTCATGCGGGCAGTTGATTCGGAGCGATGTAGCAGAGAAGGACCGAACTTTAAACTTGGACCAATATCATACTGCAAAGAGGTGATTGCTTTACCTTCGCAGACTACGCTTGGTTGTACGAATGAAGTAGTTGGAATCTGCTCCCGATGCTGACATCAGACTTGAAACTTTCCTACTTCCCATGAACCAATCACACCATCCCTGTCCTTATAATCCCATTACCTTCTTAGGAGACGTAAATATAACCGGACTCCCCATATTAAGCAATAGAGTTTGATGTGTAGAGATCATACGAAGTAGTGGATATTCTAGCCCTATTAAATAGGTCGTACTCTCGAGCAGCCAAACGCACAGACACATTTCCAGAAAATCCATGGTACGCTTCTCAACATCACCAAATATTCTCCCAGAGACAGGACCTGTAATAAAAGCATGCCTATCGTATCTTACTTGATCTTCGCCCTTTGTTCCGCTCACTTCCGAATAGCTATCTTTTCACCGACGATGGTACGTGGTAGTGCGGGTTGACTGACGCCAAATCATCTGCTCCGCTCTATTACGGTATAGTTATAATAGAGATAGTAGTACTCGGTTTTGAGCATACTAGACGCCCAAAAGGGGCGATGCAATAGTCGATAGCTTGTAAAGCTTCCGACAACCGCTTCTCTGCACCAGCCTAATGTCTTGGCACTATCCTGCTGACGCTAAGTACCTACTCCTTGCGGCTCCATGGTAATCACCATCTTATAAGTTTGTGTTTGCAGTAGACGCTTGTTCAGTCACTTTCGCACCTAATACCTGTTCTAGGTTTTTTATTTTTCCTGATCTTGGGAACAGGCATTTGTTGACTATGTTAAGTTTGTATAACTTTGATCTTGCTCGCATTTGCGCTACGCAAATTTAACAGGGTTTGCATGCTGCTCAGCAAGGCCGTGTACAGAATTTCTAGTAGTCACCATAGAGTTTGTAGGGAATTGTAACTTAGGGCGCTAAACTATTAGAAGCCACTTTAGCAATCTAGGCTGTTTCTTCACATTTATCTCTATTTGCTGAGTATCCATGCTGTTCAGAATACACACTATCGTCTTCATACAGTATATTGCTACGACTCTGCGATGCGCATACCTCGAATGCACGTTTTTTCAATGCTTTCCGCTTCAAGTTTGGCGCACTGTGGAGGCTTCCTAGTTTTTGTTCTTTGTTCGTGCAAATTGTATGGAGAATCCTACACGGTTGTTTGTACGCTAATTCGCCTACCCACAGCAGAGAAAACCCAGACGATCTCGCCAGCTAGTTGTGGGGAGCTCTCGCATTCAATCGTTTCCGCAGTTTTCCCAACAAGAAAGCTGCCTGCCCGTGCTGCCATTCAATTAAGCGGGTTAAGGCAAACCATGTGGCGCAAAAGCTCGTCTAAACCTCGTGGATAATAAGCTAGGTGACATGAGCTTGTAATGTCCGACTGGACAGATGAGGCAGTATATCGCGAGAAGGATAAACTCAGCACGGTAGATAGACACTCAGTTGGTTGATGGCCGGTATGGGGGGTCACGCAGGGTGCACGAAAAGCGGGGGTACACGGCCCGCTAGTCTCCCCTCGACCGGCCCCCCTCACCTCGTACCCCATGCTTGTGTTAGGGCGTGCACCAACGAGAAACATGGCCCACTGGGCTCCTGAGATTGTGGGTAAATCTGAGAGACTCACTGAAACAATATGGCTAATGGTAGGGACCGTTTGAGCAAACTGGAGTTAATTTCGAAAAGTGGAAAAGGCGGCTTCGTTGGATTTACTGTTGTAGTTTAGAGCATGGGGGTACAGCGCTGATGTGTACTAGAGCTCATGTCGTAGGCAACCGGTTGGATGAAATACCTCCCATGAACACCGCCGCAGGGTCGTTGTCGTGTGCACGCTCGCACTCGAGTGGTGGGCAGTTTGCTGCATCCTTATTTTGTTTTACAGATTTGTGTGGCACGTAAGCCAAACACTAACATGCTAGTGTTTCGAGACGTCATTCGTGGTCACCAACCGAACCACTCTTTGCTCGTCAGTCTGCTTGCCGTTTGGATCTAGTAGTATACTGGTGAGTCATATGATGGCCATATCGCGACTTGGTCAATTCTACTAGAGACGAGACTACGATCAAGTTGGAGCATGTGTAGAATTCAATGTGCACCTCCTTCGAGTTTCGCCTTGTTTTTTTTTGTAGAAAGACCACACTGCGTACTGCGCGCGAGAGGTCAGTGTATGCTAGCGTATGCATTCGTTTGGGACGAAGCAGCTGTCTGTTGAAGATCTTCTGTTTGGCAACCTGAGTGAGGTTTGGGTCACAGGTGTCATTATTTCCGAAGCTCATCTGGGAATGTTGTCGCCCTTATGCCGGCTAAGGAATCCTGAAACGCTGTTTGGTTGCGTCGCCAGCAGAGTTGTCATCATGAGCGGTGTCGACGACCAAACTATTCACTGTCAACGACGTATGCGCAGACTACAGATGCGCGAGAAGCAAGGCCTTGATGTACGGCGGTGAAGTTGAAGTGGCGGTGGGTTGTTGGCCGACTGTAGTCTGTTGGCCTTGGTCAGGGCTGCGTCACGGCAGAGGCTAAAAATGAAACAGGCACCGCCACAACCGGCACCAAAACGTCCGGCGCAAGACCTAGGCGTCGAAACAGCATCGCAAACGCGTCCAGAAATAGAGCCGTCAGTTTCAGGGTCCTTGTGAGATGAAAGGAGGACGGGACGTTGTGTTGAGCGGTGCCAGAGCCAGGATACAGAGGAGAAGCAGCGAGAAGCGTGGTGCAACACGTCGCATCACTCGAGGTGCCAAGGCCTGTGATGGGCGCAAACGGCCAATCAGACGCGTGGCCGGCGGCTTTGTCGTCATGCGCCACCGGCTGTGACGTCGGTTTCAAGAAATCAAGCGCACCCTTGTCACGGCACCCATCATCGCTGCGCCTGCGTGTTCAAAGGCATAAAAGCATAGGAGAGCTGCTGTTGCGGCACTGCTCTCCTGAAAAGCTCCTCACCGTAGTATCCAAGCCATACGCACTCTTCCACTGCCGCCAACGGACCCCATCTATCCCTTCATCGCCTGCTTAATATCGCCAACATGGTCGCTCCGGCTATCCTCATGGGCCTTCGCGGCGCCCAGGTCCTCTTCAGTATCATCGTCCTTGGTTTGACCGCGTACCGTATGTGACATGAGCCTCGTACTTATTTCCAAGAGCTTTTGCTGACCATGTCGCAGTTGTCGATGCCTACATCACCTGGGTGCCGGGTAGCGTTGCCTTTATGCTCTTCGCCTCCATCTGGACCCTTCTAGCTGTCGCCTACCTGGTACTTGCACCGACCCGCTTCCCTGCCGCCGCCCACAAGTTCGCCATTACTGGTGTCGAGTTCGTTACCATGGTCTTCTGGTTCGCAGCTTTTGTTGCTGTGGCTTCATTGTGGGGTGATCAGTGGTGGGTCGGCCACGGTACCTTCTGGAGCTGCGGTGTCGCCGCTATTATATTCGGAGCATTCATCTGGTACGTACGCCACTATTTTCACCACGGGAATATCCTTCTGACATGACTAGGTTGACCTTTGTTGTCACCACCGTACTTGCTGTGATGCATATCCGTGGCTCAACAACCAGCGACCCCGCTCCGCCCATGACCAATGTTTGAGCAATGACCCAAATCGACTTTACCAACTGCACATGACAGCACAGGCCAACATTTGGCCATACAGGAAATGATACCCCAAACTATCTCTTTGATTTGTTCGCATGCCGTTTGAAGGAGATGCTCGGCTTGGCATTTTGTGCCCGGTGTGTGGCGTACCTTGTTAGTGTCTTGTTGATTCCAGTAGCCATGCGCATAATGAATATGGATTTCTTCTCATGTTCTCGGTCCCTAATGTGTTGCAATCGTAATCGTAATCGTAATCGTACTACTTCCAGCGCACCTAGAGATTGCCGATTGCGATTGCGACATCGGTTCGCATTTATACTCGTTTGCCGCGCTGGAGTTCGCTATGGTGCACAATCTGTTCTGCAACTCATGGCTTCGTCATGCCTAGCATTTCTGTGAATTAGCAACGGTAGCCACTTGATCATCCTTCCGGGCCTTGTTCTCCGCGCTCCGAAGCGAATATGGCGGGTCAAGCATTCCCACTCGCCTTGCGAACAGGCTGCCTCGGGTCCTTTGTACAGCTTGGCCGGCATTTCGCACATTCCCATGTTGCCGTAAAGCCGATGTAGCCAGTTAAGGCAACCAACACGGCGACTTGTTCTTTGATTGACCTGCATAAGCGGGCGGCCCATTGTAATCCTTCGCTTGCGCAGTGGGAGCGAATCGTACAGTATGTATGCCTCACCCCAACGGCAGACGCGTGCACGGGCCCGCCCATTGAGCTTCCGGGCTTGGCCCCGCTCGGCTGAGATTCTCATGAAGTGACAGCGCTTGTCCTGCCCAATTGCTCCGGCAGCAACATCACGAGTATTTGCCGCGAGCTACGGTTATCATGCAAGACCAGACGCATCATTCCCCTCTTACCTGCGCTGCTACCACCACCACCAACTGTGCTTATACCGTATCTATATGCAGGGCGAAAGTGGTCATGGCAGAGGGCAATATATTCCATAACTCCCGCCCCTACCTGTCAAATCATCTTGACATTGGCAAAGTCGACCATCCAATCGCTACGGTGCACAGTATGCACCCCAAGCCATGGGGTCAAGACATCCTAGTCACGCACGACGGGGACTTCGAGAGGCGTCGACAGGTCGTGCCACTGCAACTTCAAACTGCAACCTCCGGCTGTCTGGTTCACTCCACAATGAACAGGTTAAAAGACGGTTTGGGCAACCATTTCATACGAAAGAGGCGTTTGTTCGGCCAACTGTATGCAGCATTCGGTGCATCAGCATCCGGTAATTGGACCAACAAGATCAATTTAGCCGGTGCCAAGGTATGCAAGCCCAATATGCCGAGACGCTTCTCCAATCTAAGATGCCGCTTCGGTATTGCGGTCACGTTCTCCGTCTTAGCCAACCTAGGTCCCGGAGCATCTGGGGTAACGAGCCGGGGTAGTGGGTCATGTTTATGGCCGTAAGCTGTATAAAGCATGCCAACTCCCAGCATGCTCGACTCCCGGTACCCCTTCTCACTTCATTGCTCTCAAATCCGCCGTCATGGGTCTTGTCAAGCTTCAGGAGGGCACTTCTGCCGAGCCCATCATCACTCGCATGGTGGAGCAGGACAAGGTGCGATGGTGGAAGAAAAAAAACCTACGAATCATGTACATCTGGCTCTTCTGCTGCTGCATGGGCGTTGAGATCACATCTGGCTTTGACTCCCAGCTCATCGGCACGCTGCAATTCTCAACCCCGTTCAACAAGTGTACGTCCTGTGTGTGTACTTCGTGCTTTTGACAGGTGCTAAGAGATGTAGATTTCGGAGATGGCTACTTGGACAAGGACCAAAAACCGTCAATCGACCCGCGCATCATTGGTTTCATGTCTTCATGTTACCAACTCGGTTCTATTCTCGCAGTCCCTGTCGCCCCATGGTTAAGCCAACGCTACGGTAGACGTATGTCCGTCTTCGTAGGTTCCGTCATCATGGTAATTGGCGCCATCCTGCAAGGATTTGCCCAACATAGTGAGTTTGAACTAAAAAGCGCTACCAAGCAATGTTTCTTACGAATCATTAGTCGCCATGTATATCATTGCACGTATGCTGCTTGGATTTGGAATTCTCTTTGCCATCGTCTCCGGATCGTCCCTGATTGGAGAGCTTGCCTACCCGAAAGAACGAGCTTTCATGACTTCCCTTTTCAACGCATCGTACTTTATCGGTTCGATTGTCGCCGCTGCCATCTCCATCAAGACAACCGACATCACAGGAAACTGGGGCTGGAGGATCCCTTCACTCCTCCAGATCTGTCCCTCCATATTACAGATTTGTACCGTTTGGTATGAATGCCATCCCCAACAAAACCAAATTTTGTTTACTGACGTGATTAGGTTGCTTCCTGAAAGCCCTCGGTGGCTCATTAGCCGTGACCGTGAAGAGGATGCTTTCGCAGTTTTGGTCAAATACCACGCCGAAGGGGACGCCAACTCTGTCCTTGTGCAGGCTGAAATGGCCCAGATCCGATCCACTATCAAACTTGAAATGGAAAACTCCAAGCAAAGCTGGATGGATATGATCCGAACTCCTGGTATGCGCCGACGTGTGATAATTGCCTCCTTCCTGGGTCTATTCACTCAGATGAGCGGCAACACTCTGCTGTCCTACTACCAAAAACTACTCTTCGACTTGATGGGGTTCACTAAAGACAGCGTCAAGACGCGCATCAACATGGCCAATCAATGTTGGAGTTTGTTGAATGCCGTCGTTATCGCTCTCGTGGTAACCCGCTTTCCCCGCCGCTGGATGTTTATGCTTTCCGCTGGATCCATGGTGATGGTTTTCATGGCCATAACTATTACCCTCCACAGCCTCCAACAAGCCGACAAAGCGGGAACGAAGAATAATGCGGCCCAGATCGCATCTCTGTTCTTCTATTTCGCCTATTCGCCTTGTTACAATATCGGAAATAACTCGCTCACATACACCTACCTTGTCGAACTCTTCCCCTATGCGCAACGAACTATGGGTATTGGTACCGAACAGATCTTCGGCAAACTGGCTGGTTTCTTCTCCATTTATGTCAATCCTATTGCTCTCACCGCTATTGAGTGGAGGTACTTTGCCATCTACTGCGGATGGATTACATTCGAGTTCACATTCGTCTACTTCATGTATCCCGAGACGTACAACCGCACGCTCGAAGAACTGACATTTTGTAAGTCGAAATTCATCTCTCTAACTCTCCCAAATATCGTTGCTGACCTCATATCTCCTACAGTGTTCGAAGACGATCTTGCCGATGAAGCTACCAGGGCGGTCGAGAAGTCAGTTAACCATGGCGCCGACGATGCCACTGTGAATCATGACAAGGCGGGAACGACAACTATTGAACGCGCTGCTTGAACATTCTTTTTTGCCGGACTTTTGCTCATTGCGGTCATTTTGGAACATGTAGTGTACGCCAATGCAGACCTGAGAGCTTATGATTGTTTACAATGTCGAAAGACTGCTGCTTGACATGACTGGAAATGTTGCTAACGTAAGCTCATAAACTTGTCTTCGACAACTTCAACGCCGCCAAGACTACCGTGCTCCGAGACACATGTAACGGAGTTTACATATCTTTGTTTTCCGTATTGTTCATGTCGCGAGATCGGTTTGCCAATACCATATTCTGTCTAGTGCCCATGTGATACTCGTGGTACCTGACTCGATCTACACTCTCAAGTAAGATCATCGAGTAGTGTTTAAGACAAGCATTGTGTGTGAGACATTCCGAACCTCTAACAGACAAACAGAGCATGACAAGAAAGAACATAGTTTAAAGGCGTAGTGAGATTCACAAAGATTCCATGAACAATGCAACATGTAATGTAAAAGCCTCCAACGTCCAACCCTCGCATCGCCGTGTGTATACTGCGTCTGTATAAACTAGTCTGTTCTCTCACATATCATTATCGTATTCATTATGGCTCAGAAAGATGCGGAGCGTGAAACATCTTCTGTTGTTTCGCCAGCGAATGCGAAAGAAGACTCGACAGTTTATCGCCATGATAGCGACACATCTATGCAGGCTGCGGAGATCGCTGCGTTGAAAAAAGAGCTGGACTCTTCAAAATGCAGCGAGATCGACATCACCCAGCGATATACTCAACTCTTGGAAAAGGTTGCTTCCATTAAACAGGAGACTGAACGGGAGAGAACCGAAAAGAGAAAATGCAAAGCTGAACTCACAAGGCAACAGCAACACATCAGTGAGCTCGAGGCTGAAAGGAAAATCTTGCGAGAGAAGATCGATACAGAAGCACGAAAATCAAAGTTGCAGCTAGGTATCAAGAACGACCGGATAAAGCAGTTACAGAACAATCAAAGAGGTACAGAGTTGAGAAAATCTCGAGTTGGTCCCAAAGTCACGCAAAATACGGCCTGTTCTTCATCTGCGAAGAAAGGGACAGCCAATCCTGGAAAGCCAAATGGTCTCATTCAATCCAGCGGCGATGGTCTTCAAGACCGTATCAAAGCATTACAGGAGGAAAATGCCCATTTGCAGAAAACACAACAGTCTCATATTTGCCCAGAGCTTTCCAAAGTTGCTTTACAGCAGATTGCTGATGCTCGGGCGCTACAAGCCGCAGCAGAAGCTGAGGTAGAAGGACTACAACACATTAAGAATGCGAATGAGAAGTTGGTGAAGCGACATGACGCTGATACGCAGCAGACTCTGGACCTAATTCGTCGGATTCAGAGACATGCAGCCAAGATATTCGAACTCGAAAAAAGGGAGAGCGATGGTGGTCAGGTGGTCTTGGATACAATTACGCCTCCTAAGCTTGACTTCTCCGCTGTCACCACTGGTGCGTGCATCACGCCTATCGATGTCCGGAATGGAGAGACCGAGATTGATGATCTTAGACAGTATCTGTCTAGGGTGGAGACGGAGAGAGAAAAGCTGTTGAGTGACTTCGCTAAGCTTTCTAACAGTCATCGCGAGATGATGGCAGAGTTCGATACTCAGGTCGAAAATATACATACTCTTCACGAGGCAAATCTTAGGCTCGCCACTAAGAATGACGATCTCCAGTCGCAGCTCGAAACTCATATCCAGCGTTTGCGCGACAAGGACCAGGATACTGAGCAGCAAGTCGCTCAAGCTAGGGAAGAATTGACAAGGGAACTCCAAGCCAAAATCGACTCCCTTGAGAACCAACGGCAGCGCACTTACTCGACTTTTTCAGACCCTGAATTCGTAGACAGCCTTCAATATCCTGGTAACTCGACACAACCACTTGCGCCCACCATACCTTGTAGGAGCCCAGGCTGCTCTGAGTCTATGACTACCGCAGCACCCTCAGTACCCAATCTAAACCTAAACATAACCCTCAGACCCAGCGACACGCGCCTCTGGTCTCTCCTCCGACACGCCCAAAGAACTATATTCCGCATCTGTCCCCTCAACATCGACGGGCCGCAGCATCTTTCCCAGGAGTTCCTCACCAGCATGGAGGAGGCGGACAAGGAGTTTACAGAACAGTCACAGCGGGTAGCCAGGCTAGAGCGTGCCGTTTTGAGTGGCGCAGAAGAGGTTGAGAGGCTGAAGGAGCAGTTGCGGTGTAGATTGGTCTGCTCGGATCCTGGACATCGTGCTCTGGAGGAGTTGGAGGCGAAGGAGATGCAAAATTAGTTTTTGGTGGAATAGAGGAGTAGTGGAGCGGTCTAATATGGTTGGCTTGATAGATGTCTTTGGCTTAGATGGTTGTAAATGGCGTTTGGAAATGTTATGGTTGTGCCATTATTGGGGCGCTCGGCTCGATATTTCGCTCACGTGACGTCGGAATGATTTGTACGACATAAGCTCTCCGAGGGACTGAGATACATATTTCGTGTGAGTAGTAGATTCTCCGGGGTCTCCGATGCCCGCGGTCATGATTATGTCGCTTCAAAACATGCTGCTGCCATTGGTCAACATGATGTCATTGCCACAGTGAGACCCGTGCGTGGCTGTGCACCTCTATTGTGGTTGCCTTATGCGCTCTATACACAAAGAGCGTACAAAGCAACGTTTCCTTTTGAAGACCAGAAGCACCACCGAAATACATATTTGACTGCTTTCTTCGTTTCACTGTCTGTACACTCGAAGTTGCATGAGAGCGATAACAAGCACTTCCACAGCCTGTTTTCTACTACTCCCTCTCATGATTAAGAATTTTACCAACAAAGTTGTAATTTCCGCTATTGTACAGAGAACTGTAGCCTCCCTTTTCATATTTGCTAAAAATACGACTTGTATCAATCCAGACATGACTTCAGCAACTACATCGTCCTCGAAGATCGACTCTTCTGGGTTCTACTATGAGTACAAAGGCCATCCTATCAACGACCTCGTTAATTTCCATAAAATTACAGTTTCTGAGCGACCCAACAAACCCATCGTCTATCTCGCTGGAGACTCTTCTCTCGACAATAAGTTCTGGGTGGAGAGGTCTGTGGGCAATGCCAAAGAACAGATCCCGGACATCTACCACAAAACACTGAAGGAGCCCGTCAATCTCAGGCCCGATGTTGCCTATTGGATGAACCACTTTCTTGCAAACCGCGCGACATGTATCAACGCAGCAGTTGAGGAGTCTTTGCTCCGGGACCGCGACAACAAACTCCTGCCTCACGACGAGTTCATCCGTGACAACATCCGCTCCGACGACATGCTCATCGTCAGCGTTGGCGCAAACGACATCGTCTTAAAGCCCAATTCCTCAACAATCAGTCATATGGTGGAACTTACCCAGTCCACGCCCCGGGAGTCTCTTGAAGATGGCACAGCAAGCTCTCTGCAATACTTCAAGCACGTGTTCGGCGCCCAAATCCAAGACTACATCTCCCGCCTTACCGCTAAAACAAAACCACGTGCTGTCATTGTTTGCATGATATACTATCCCCTGGAGTCTGGCCTCGACCAGACGAGCTGGGCGGATGCAAAGCTGGATTTCCTTGGATATAGTTCGGACCCAGAGCAGTTACAAACGGCGATACGCGCATTGTACGAGTTTGCAACCAAGAACATAAAAGTTGAGGGCACGACTGTCGTACCGTATGGGCTGTTTGAGGCTCTGAACGGAAAGGTCGCGGGTGATTATACAGCGAGGGTAGAACCTAGCAGTGAGGGAGGCAAGAAGATGGCACAGGACTTTGTGAAGCTTGTTGATGGTATCTTAGAGAGGGGCAATGGGACGTGAGTGTCGCCTTGGGAGTATGGATCTGGAATGAAGGGAGCCGTTGACGGGCAGCATATCGTTTCCTGCTCTTAAAGTAAAGCTGGCTTTTTCATAGCTTTACGTTTTCAGATTAGTATTCAAAAAGCCCTTTGTTTTCTCTGATCTTGAAGATATCTTTAGGTGATGGTGCCGTGTAGCTATATATCGTACTGCAAGCGTTACTCATCGAGGTCAATTAGGATCACAAGATGCTATCCTCAGAAATTAACATGCGTGTTGTTGCACGCACTGACCACTTACTGTAGTACTACGTAAGTATCCCTCCACAGTAGCGCAGGATGACTTGTATGTGCACTACCAATGTCGCTTATAACATTTGCCCTCCACTCATCATTATCGCCACATGGTTCACAATTACCCGACCATCAATTACTTCTCTACGGACTATTGGCCTGGCTGCCTCAGACTTAAATTCTATCTTACGACAGGGGCCGCCGTGCCTGCAGACGCCTGCGTGCATCGCCTGTTCCCCAACATCGCCCTCAGTCATTACGCCTATCCGCCGAATGTAATATTCAAAGACGCACCAGGTCGTACTAACTCGTCTCTTCTGCGGACCGTACAGCATTCAGACTCAGGTACCATTACAACTGAAGCAAGTTAATCCCACCGTACCTCTCCTCCGGTCAGGCACCCGAGACTAGAGGAAAGCACAATTTCAAGAACAGGGAAGCTGGGGAATAGCTTGGCGGGATATTTTTCTCCCTGACCTAGAATACGCTACTCCACCTGCGAAAGAGCTCTCAATCATGGCCGGGGTTCCATCTCGCGACATGTCGCTTATCCGCCCACTTCCTGGTGGCCCGGCCCCGCCGCTGACCGACCAAACTGTGGGCATGGTCCCGTATGGCCAAACAATCCACACGATGCAGATAACAGGCTTTCATCGCTGGGGCTTTGTGATTGTGAGGACTGCGCCTTACAACGATGCCAATGACGAGCTGTGGACTGCCTTTCTTGACCGCATCCGTGCTGATACTGAGAACCTTATGACTCGCAAACCGCCCGGCCGGCCCCGGGATGTGGAGACACCCGCGCTTCTGCTACCTTTGGTGCGATAGGACGTGCTGGAGGATCGGGAGTACGCACTGGCGGGGTCAGACGTAGATGGAGCGAGGCGTCTGTTCTCGACATGGCGGAACGCTGCGTCCGCCGAAAGGGATGGCGAGGGCGCGGAACATCTGTTCGTGAAGCTCGCGCGCGTCGTGCGGTTTCGGTACTTCATCATGATCGACCAGGAAAGCCTGGACTCGTTGAAGGAGGAGAGGGAGCTCGCCGAGTCTCTCAACCGTCCCAAAAAGCTCCCACCGGTCAAAGTCCGAGTAGTGGACGCTGGGCCGTCTGCGTACTCCCTGGAAAAGTTCCCTCCGCCTCGAAGTGAGAGTGACGAAAGTAACGAGGATGATGAGAATGAAGAGGATAACAAGGAAGCGTGGGACGATAATTGGATGTGGGTCGAGGTCAAGTTTCTTCTGAGTTTCTACAATACAGTACAGGCAGACCAAGGCTGGGGTCTCTTTTACGTGCGCCCACCTAGGGTTTATGGGCGCGACTGAGAACCATATTTGACGCATGCGTTAGAAATATACTCGTCATTTCACTCAAATTTTCTTCGCATTAGTCAACGACATGCACCATAAGGCGTAAAGTTTGCATCTTAATCAAGGTCATAATACAGCCGGAGAATATAACCATAGGATTTTTCAATAACGAACTAACCTGTCTCCCTTATGAGGTAGAAGAAGAAGAAGAAGAAGAAGAAGAATCAACAAACGGAAGAAACAAGCGCTCCAGTCATTCTCTACCCTCTTCCCTCTCCTTTTCCCTTTCCCCCTCCCAAGGCACTATTCGGCTGAACAATTATACTGAGATTCCGATACACAATCGGCGACGCATAATTCTGAGAGGGCTTCGTCGGTAGAAGATGTACCAGCGAATACTACAAGGCCAAGAGAAAGCATCAGGATCAGAGAATATCCTAATGCTTCACGCAGCCTTCAGTCTGGGCATGCTCTACTGTCATCAGTAAAGGCTGGGTGAGGCAGAGAAGAAGCTTTTGCTGGCATTGCATGGCTTCGAGGAGGCCCTTGCAACCGATTATCCATTAACACTCAATGTGGTTAATAACTTGGATATTCTCTATACCTATCGGAGAAGGCCTGATCAAGCAGTGAAGATGTACGAACGAGCGTTGCAAGGAGACGAAAACGCATTGGGACTAGATCAAATGTCGACATTGGGCACAGTCAACAATATTGGCATGCTCTATGCAGGTCTTGGAAGGCTTGTTGAAGCAGAAGAAATGCTATTGCGGGCACTTGGCCCAGACTATACATCACACTTAGAACGATCAATGACCTGGCTACTCTCTACAAGCGCATAGGTAGGGAGAGCGATGCGCAGCAACTCTACGCGCGATTTCCCAAGAGTACTATAAGGTAGGAAGACATATAACGTTCGTCCAAGCGTGCCAGGACGCACGGTATGACGGGACGCTTTCTCTTTCAGGCCCTTAGACTATCTATAGCGTGCTCATATATATGTAATCGTAATACATGTCAATTTACTAGCTCTTGCACTTCTGGTATATTAGCCTGTAACTCAAAAAAGCGGGTTATTAACTAACTAATAGATATTAGATAAGTTAGTATTGAATATAATTGTTAGACTACTTGTCGGAAACAGACACAGTACGAACAATAGTGGTAATAGGTGTAACAATATAGTCTTATTCATCACGAATCTAATCGCTAAGGACCCTTCTTAGCGATATCGTAGTTTATATACAATAGGCTGAGTCAACAGGTGCCTAGGGTACCAAGGAAGGACCGGAAGGGGACAGGTCCTGACAATAATTATAATATACTCTAGCGATAGCTCCCTAAGCGTAGTCTCTCAAAGTATTAATAGCTCTATTACCTAAGACTAGGGGCTTAGCTTTACTAGTAATATAGTGATATCTAACTTAGTCGCTGATAATCTTTCCAAGAGACGCTGTCAGCACTATTGCTTACTTTGTGTCGCAGCCTTTGCAAGGCCACAAAAGCATTGACTTTCGCTCAAGCCAAAGCAATAAGCCACTGCAACAGCAACAAGGATACACCACCTTAACAAGAAAAAGCAACAACTATACACCATAAACAAATGAAAATGGTAGATTGCAGAGACAAGCAATACCGTGCGTCCCGGCACGCTTGGATGGACGTTAACTAGTTAGTTATCTTGCGCGTTGTAAAGAGCGATGGAAAGGCGAATGCTGTATCAATTTGCTGCTATTTCCTATCAACTACTTCCTTACTGCTTACTATACGTCAAGATAGTAGCTGCAGTGACAAGCCCACTGATCTTGGAGTCGCCAATTTATGTAGATCCATCTCCCACTTTAGCAATATGGCTATTAAAGTGAGATTATTAGCACTAGCTAGGGGGGAGATAAAGGGAGTAAAATTACCGCATTACCACAAGGATTACAATCCTTAGTAGTTGGGTCCGGATAGCAAGTACGCCCTTGGCATTTTCCGTCTATATTGCAAGTTGCCGATATCACTGGTAGAGATGCTCGCAAGGCTTTGTTTGGTTTCTCCTTGCTTGTGCGGCTAGGTCCTGCAATTGTAAGGCTAATAAAGAAGGTAGAGAGAAGGACTGAGAGACGCATAGTGTAAGGGTGTAATGAGGTTAGGTCTTTTAAAGGTAATTTTTTTTTGGTGTAAACGTGTTAAGTGGATGTAGAAGCATGGAATTCTTTTGAACGCTATATACACCTTCGAAAGTTCGGACTAAGGATTAATTTCGGTGGAATTACTAAGGGCCTGTTTGGTTGAGCTCTAGTTTCAGTCCATTTTAGTTTGGCTAAACCCAAAGGAGTAACTAGAGCGCTCTCTAACTAGAACTAGGGCTCGTGTTTAGTACAATTTTAGTTTATGTTAGAGAATAAGTTACTTAGCTGTTCTCGCTATTGAATTCTCATCAGAATCTACGTGCTCAGGCTCACACCCGGATTCTGTGATCACCCGATTACTAGAAGCTATTATGCTCTAGTATCTGTTATCCCTGTCTAGCTGACGTGAGATATATTACGATCGACAACACGCTACATAAGCTACCACTAGATAGAATACTCTGGACTGTTATTAGACAGTATATACAGTAGTAGATCTAGTAGATAGTTCTATAGAGGAAAATAGACAGAGCAGTCTAGTCAATCAATTCTCTCGTCTCCCCTAGTACATATCTTGTCTCTCTCTTCTAGAAGCTTCCTGTTCTGCCTCTGAGTCTATATTAGAACAAGTAGTAACTGCTACCTCTGAGCCTACTAGGACAAGTAGTGACTTCTACCTCAGAGTCTGCTATAGGACAAGCAGCCTCTGCTTCCCATTTTAACAGTTTAGTTTAGTCTAGTATAACTAGAGGTCTAGCTTTTCAACACTCAAACTAAACTACAGGATACCTGCTAAACACGCTGTCTAGTTTGGCGCCTAGCATAGTACAGCGCGCCTCACTACTAAAAGCCGCTAGAAAACGCCAACTGAACTGAATTGAACTGGCAACCAAACAGGCCCTAACTTGTGTTCTCCTAACGTCCGTCTATGCTGTAGTCGAGCCGACGGCTGAGCGTTGACATACAACAGCCAGCAGACTGATGTCTGAACGCCACCCGGACAGCCACAAATGATGGTTGCTCGTCAGCGCCTTAGCTATGTTCTCATTACCTATTGCCTGTTGCAGCTCCTCAAGCTACGTCCTCATCAACTATCTTATCTACACTGTGAGCCGTCACTGCCAGACGTGTAGTAATATATCGTAAACGCATGTCTAGTTATCTCTTTTATTTGCGAGCTGCCCTATAACACAAGGAGAGCATAAAGATGACAGATTCTCAACGTGGTTAGTGCTGTGTTTTCGTCACATAGTGAGGGAGGTCATAAGGTCCGTCCCTGCGTGCCGAGAAACCTTATGTGCCAAAAACAACCAATCGGATCTCGATGATTATAGAGAAGTTCATAATCTTTGCGATCCAATTAGTCGTTTTCGGCACAGACAGGGTTTTTCGGCACGTAGGGATGGATCTTACATAGGTAAGTTTCATTCGTACAGCTTTTGAGCAGAAGTGACTACGTAACGTAGTTTATGTACAAGCGAGTCGCGCACTCACGACCCGCACTATAGGAACGTGTGTCATACAATGAAAGAGCTTCTAAGTAATCTGAGATAAAACGTCAAATCTACTAGGAATAGCGAGCTGACATTCAAGTAGATGAAACACCTACAAGAGGTCAATTCAACTCTTGCGGTCCGTGAAGCAATTTGATACCAAGTCCAAATACTCAAATCACGTCAGAAAGATATCATAATAGGCATCGAATTCATTCCAAGCTAATCATTCCCATCGCTATGATAGCTCATTTCTGCTACGACCTTCTACCTGTCCAGACACAGCACCTCAGCATAGGACTTAGCCACTCACCATATCGAACACGACGATCTCAAAGACCTTTATCTTATCCAGCTTTTCGAAAATCTCACAGGATCTTAGTACATCGCGTTCCCCCGATCTCTCTCTCTCTCTCTCTCTCGCGTCATCTGCTAGGAAGAGACGATGTTGCTTATTTGCCTGCAGCTGCTTCCCTAGCAGCTCGCGCTTTCTTCATCGCGGTGTACTGGGATAGCGTGATCTTCCTTGGTGTTTTTGTGGTAGTCTCGTTTGCAGGGCTGGTCACATGTGAGTTAGTCGTGTTCGACGACGAGCTTGTTGAGGCAGCGATACCGTTTCTTTCTGGTTGGGATCCAGACATACTCTGGACCTCGTTGGCACTGTTGGACATGGTAGCAGTCTGTTGGCTTGCGAAGATCACGGGGTTGCGTACGGTGAGCATGGTTAGGGCTGCGTCGATTTCTGCTCGGGTGTAGGTGATGGGTGACGTTGAGTTGGAGCTGTTGGGGAGTGGAGCAGACATGTCTTCTGAAGTTGGTTTGTTGTTGTTTCTAGTGGACTGGTATTGAGGCCGTTGAGCGTGGATTGTTTGATCAGGACGTATATCGGAGCAAGTTGGTCTTATATAAACTTTGATACAGGTAGATAAGAGGGTGGTAGAAACGATTTTGGGAATCAACAGTGCATGCCATTGTAGATGAATGGTGGGGCATGCACACTGCCTGCAGGACTTCGTAGGAGTAAAATTATCCATTGGTAGTGAATGGCTACTTCAAAGATTCACAGTGTAGAATCATGGGCCACTGCATTTTGTAGTTTCCCTTGTGGTCGTTTGATTTCCCATGTCCCCTTGCTTAGTAATTCGTTCGGAGAGGATGTGAGACGCGAGCCACTCGAAAACCGACCAGAGACTACAGATTACAGACTTGCTTCCAGAGGTTCCTTTCAAGACCTCCATATCACGGGTTCGAAGTCATGAATTAATAAAAACTGGTTCGAACAATCAGCTCTATTACTAAGCACCAAGCTTTATCTCCACAATTTGTATCTCCCGTAAAACTTCCTTATTGGGGGCTCTCAAATGGTCACTGCGCCAGACATGTTCCAGTTGGACTCTGTGGTGCTTGATGATCTTCTCTCTGCCCAGTCTCCCTGATTGACCTAAACGCTCTTGTATCTCGGAGTTACAACCCCATGCCTCAGTAGACGTTTCTTCCTCGTTCTGTCACTATCTGAGACATACCCAACCCTTTATATCTCATCGATCTCGTCTTCCTCCTCGTCCTCATCACAGCCTTCATTCCCCTTGTCCGACCAATCCTCATCAAACCACCTCTGAAATTTGCCTCTTCTAACTTTCTCTTCTCGTATTGCATGTTCCGGGTACCGATCAGGCCAACCATCTTTCCTCCACTCCTGGAGTCTGATGGCTGCGCGATGGCCATACTTGTCTTTGCGGAATTCAATGCGTGGTGTTGCGTACAGAGGTTCAATCGGAGCAAGTAGTATCTTGGTAAACACCTCGTCTCTAGGACCTGCTTTGAGGATGCCTAATATAGTCTTGATTTTCGTACTCGCTTCTGCATAGATTTGCTTGTGATTTTCAGAATTGATTTTACTCAGCGCCTCTGTGTAGATGTCAAGGACAGCACCGCGGTCGCGCGGGCAGCAGATGTTGCTACTGAGATCGTTGGGTATCGTTTTTATAAGTCGGAAGCGCTCTTGACGGAGTTTGGCGACTGTCTGTTGTAGAGGTGTTTGCGGTCCTTGACCCGCTTTTGGTGAATCGGGAAGATCCTCAAGGTCGCTTCCATACTGGAAGTCGGCCCATGTAAGTCCAGTCTTTCTTGGTGGCGGAGTCGATGGTGGGGTGAATCGATCACTCTCAATGTGCGACATGTGGGCCGGTCAGGTTCGGTTGTTGAGACAAAGACGTAGTCAGTAGGACGGGAAATCTCAAGAGATATCGGTTTATGGTCATGCATCAATCACCGCTTGCTTTGTGGAACGTGATTAAAGCACAAACAAAATGAAAATGCTTGTAATGCGTCGGAGCGACTTTGAGCGTAACTTTTAGTTAGCGAGGACGTTGGTACTGTTCACGTAATAGGAAAGAGCGCTACTGCCTAGACTTTCAACCTACGAATCGGACAATCGGGACTGCTGTACAACCCGCAATCGTTTGTGCAAAAGCCTTTAATTGACTCCAAAACAGAACATGACACAATCCACCCTCACTTGTCTACCAAAATATCCTTGATTGTACTAAAAAGTTCAAAGCAAGCGTGAAACTACAACCAAGTACAACTGCCATGATCGAGATTCGAACAGCATCCGTCTGCACAACAAAACTATCTTATAACTCGCTAAAAAGCCAAGGAGGCATACAAATTAGCGGTAAAAGCAAGCCCCTTCTTATGTTAAGCTAGTTCCGTACTTATCAGGTCAAGTTGAAAGTTTACCCGCGTTCAAACATTTCATGGTCACGTTCGGTATCTCATAGTATTAGTTGATTAAGTAGCTACAGCCACATTCCGAACATTGCATGCTCTCCTTCTGTAGAACTAGAGAAGCAATCTACAGCTCGCTGTTTGCCTTGGTTTGTGCAGCAAGCGAAGCTTCGATGCGATGATAGAGTGAAGGTTCGCCCGCCACAAGTCCAGCAGCCCACCGCGCCATCATACGTCCAGGCATTCTTGGCACATGACCCTGTATGCCGGGTTAGCAGCAAACGTCTTCATTCGTTTCTACATGCCGCTCACCTCTACGACAATAGGCTCGCCACGCCCCAGCGCTGCAACTCGCTCTTGCATTGCTGCATGAAACCGGCCGAAAAAGTACTGAGTAGCAGTGCTGGGATCCGCTCCTGCAAGCATAGTCGTACGCAGTTCTTGCTCAATCTTCAGTATATCCTGATGGAGACCACAGTAGAGCAAGATCCAATCGTAGCGGTCTTGCTCTGTAAGCTCTCCTGTGTGGTTCACATTAGCGTGACACTGGGACTTAGGAACACGTATGCACAACGGACGCTGCGTACCGTACTCAGCGGCGTAAATGGCATCGATGTCGTGCTGGGACAAGCGACTTGAGAAGTCATTTCCAAGATTGAGGCTTAGTATCTGCACGTGTGACTGGTCTGGAGCAACGGTGTCTTTGCTCCTCTTGTCGGTGTTAGTTGACATGATGAGAGGTGTGCTAGACAGTGCTCGGTTGAACTGAAGAGTACCAGAGTTCTCTCATTATGCTACGGCTGTTCTCGTACTTGTGTTGTTGCCAGTGGTGCATGTATGAATGCGGAATTAGCGCACGGGTCTCCGTCCACTTGGTGAAGTAGACTTCCGAGCACCCATGGTGTCCGATCAATGATACGTAAAGCTGATAGCGTAATGAGAGTCAAGACAGAAGAGCTTGACAGCAAAGATGACGGGGTACGTTGGTGACCAATGTACTAGACGTTGGTGAAGAACCACATGGACACAGCTCACCACGCATGCACTGGGGGATTTTCTCGTCGACGCTTCGCATGATGATAGTTTTGTGCAATGCGATGATATTGGCAATCTCACAAGAACCAAGCTTTGCGGGCGTCGTAGTAGGGCGCTGTTGTTGACGAATCCGACCGTGGTCGTCGCTAAGGTGGTTATTAACTCGCTGGCTAACGCCCCAGGCGCGGCACATGACTAAAGAGGAGCGAAATCGCAGGCGACCGCCGACCATCATCATCAGCATCATCATCATCGTACAAGTGCCGCAAAAAATATCACCAATGTCCTGGCGTCGTACTCACGACGCGTGTCCTTTACCAATGCGAAGCGCCCCGCGCCACAACCAGGGGCACTTCCGGGCGGTCCTGGCGGGGCTAAGCCCGGCGCATCCCTGACTATGACCGCTTGCGACAACGCGCCTTTTCCAAAGTCGACGACGGCCACGGCCATGGCCTGAAACAGCCTCTGTGGTCATCTCTTGAACTTCTGACCTTTGCATTCATCGTCGTCTGCTCATACATACAGATGCCCTCGAACAATCCCTAGCGACCATGTCCGCCTTCCGGAAACACATGCCGCGCACCACACGCCTACTCGTCAGCGTATTCTTCCTCTACGTCTTCTTCTGGGTCAAGGGATGGCCGCGCATCTACGACGAAGAAGAAATACCTACCCTCAAACGTCCACAGCAGCAGGGCGCCCCAGCCGGCCCTCATCCGGTTGACCGCGGCCAGCTCGTCGTCTCCGTCACCACCACCGCCATCAATGTCCACTCTAAAGTCGCCCCCCTCATCCTCAACACGGCCGAAGAGGACCACGGCATGCTGCTGCTCTTCTCAGACCTGCAGGCCGAGATTGGCAAATGGCCCATCTTCGACGTCGTCTGGCGGCTGACGACTGATGTCGTTATGCATACCGATGAGTTGAACAGATACCGGATGCAGCTTGACTTTGGGCGGAGGAGCATACCCTTGCATAACTTGAAGAAGGCAAATCCAGAGGAAGAGAGGAAAGACATGGTGGTGTTGGACAAATACAAGATCCTGCAGACAATGTCAGCTGCATGGGACTACAGACCTGACCGGAGCTGGTACGTTTTTGTCGACGACGAGACCTACGTCAATAGGCCCAACCTACTGGAATGGCTCAGTCAGCATGATCCGGAAGCGAATCATTACTTTGCAAACCCACCCATAGCCGCAACTACCCTCGTTCCCGACCCATTCGCTCCGTCAGGCACCTCCTTCATCCTGTCACGCAAAGTCATGAAGGAGCTGCTTGTAGATCGCAAAGACGCATTGAAAAAGTGGGAAAAACGCATTCGAGACCATACATCTGCGTTCGATCTAGTCTCAAGCGTACTGCAGGAGGAGCTCAACATCACTTTCGTACCCGTCTGGCCCTTTATTTCCGGCTACGATCCTAGCACCATACCTTTCCATCCGACCTTATGGTGCGAGCAAGTCATGATCATGCAGCATGTCTCGCCAGGCATGGGTAGTGATTTGTTCAAAATGGAGAGAGAGCAGGCTAGCCACCGGCCAATGCGCTTTGCGGATCTATGGAACCGGTTCTTCACCCCAGAAGACTTGAATCGCACACGAAATGACTGGGACAATTTGTCATCCGAAGCGTCAAATGCACGCTGGAACATCTTGTTCGAAAACAATGAAACCAAGGAGGACCGCGCAAAGTTGGGAGAAGAATCACCAGATGCATGCGAGAAATCATGCGAAGCGAGTAAATACTGTGTGCAGTGGTCGTATTCGTCCATTCCACAGACTAACTGGAATGACAATCCCAACACAAAATGTCATCTTAGCAGCAGCATACGCTTTGGGGCGCATGTAAAGCCCAAGCAGTTGGCAGGAACGGGGGAGAAGCAAACATTAAGTTGGAAGAGTGGGTGGAAGAAGGCAAGGTTCCATGCCTGGGCCAGACGGCAGCGATGCAATCAGCACTTGCAGTAGGCCCTTTGCCGTCTTTGTTTATAGCATTTTAGCGTTTTGTACTCTTTTTAATCTCTGGGTTCTCTTCCGTCTTGTTTTATTACGCTGATGTCCTTGCTATTGAGTTATCAGCTGGAGGTTTGTACAAAGAGCGGAGGCTCGGATGGACTCGCATCGACTAGACGCTATCTGAGCATTCAAGTTGAAACTTGTCGCTCACTGCGCTTGTTTCAGTCATACACCAAAATGTATATTGTAACCAGAAATGGATTAGACACTGCCAGCCTCTCCCAGACGCTTGGTACAACACGTGAGCACGTGTTTTCGCTTAGACCCCAGCCATCCTGAGCCGACCCTCCAGCACGTACCAGAGTCCTGCAACTTGTCCTTCGCCTGTGTCATTACTCATAAAGTTCATTGTTCGCACCCCTATCGGTCCGCTGCAACTATTGCAAGACCCCACATTCCATGAATCACACCCGGGGCTAGATCGTATCCGTGGCTTAGGCCAGACGCGCTGACCCGCAACGCGGTTTGTCAACAACATCAGCCTTGCGCTCATTGTTACGCTGCTGCCAATATAACCACAATCACCATAAAGAGGGCTCAGCACATCTCCCGATGCCCACTTGGCGAGACTCATCCCTCCCCTTAATTCTCTCACAATGTCACTCGACGATCTTCGAAGAGTCATAGCATCCTATGGCGCTGGACCGCAGCTGGATGCCTTGCCATCAGCAGAGTCCATGACCTGGACTCCACACCTGGGAGGAAATCCTGAATTTGCTCTTGTAATCGGCAGTCTCGACGGGCGTCAAATACTTGCCTACTTGACTCGATATGGCGAGAAGCCGCGGGAAGTACGCTATTGTACAAAAGACCCTGACAGGCCTGGCAATAAGTCTTCATCTTCATCGTCAGTAGTGACCGTAACCCAAGACGAAGTCATGAAAGCGTCTCTTGACGCACCATTCAAGTATCTTGCAGAAAACTCCAAGCCCATGAAGCGGAAGTTCAGCATGCTTATTCGATGGTATTTCTTGTCAAAAGGGCTTATTGACGGCCTCGAATGCGAAAGAGAAGACTTTTGTAAAAGATTCGGAGCTGCAGTGAAGAGAATTGAGGAAGAGAAGCGTGACGAGCAAGACGGTACTCGAAACCGCACCAGACGAAACCGCGAAACTGTGGAAGAGAGCCCGGAGCCTGAAGATGCTGATAGTGCGTACGGCTTGCGCTCCGGCAGTCGTAATGGCAAAACAGATGTGGCAAATAGCAGTAAAGTCGAGCTGCGAAGCCCTTCGGTTAGGTTATCACGAGAGCCAAGAAACAGCAAAACGAACCATGACCTTCACCGCCTGTTGGAGTACTTGAAAGAATACGAAGCGCTGTACCTTCTAGACAACCTACCCGAAGCAGAGGAGATGCAATTCGCGGACCAAACATCCATACCCGAAGCCCAGCCTAAGAAACTGTTCGTTGGACGGGACGCCAAATCAGGAGACGATATCTACGCGTATATGGTAGCGCTACCACGTGGTTTTCACGAGGTCCGATTTTACGTGCAGAGTTCACAAAACGAGGAACCCATGAAAACTGAGACAGTTGCCAAACAGCGCGTACTACATCCTTTCAGCAAGTGTTATCCGAAGCAGCCTTGCGCATTAGAACAGTCTGATAGAGCCAGACTGACGCTCATGGTCAAGTTCTACTTCATCGCTGCTGGCATCGCAACCGACTGCGTTCTCAAAGAAACAAAGAAATATCCTGAACGACTCCGGGTCGCACTCGACTACGTAGCCGACCGTATGGGTCCTGCTGCTGCCAAGCCTCCCAAGCACATAACCAAGGACGGCACTGCTCGAGGCGAGGAGACAGCAAAGCCAATTTTATCCAGCGAGAGCTCCTACATTGACGAAAGCGATATCCAATCTACACTGGCCGCCGAACCCCCGCGTGCATCCCCATGGCGACCTCCACCCAGAGCTTTTGCACGAAAATCCGTGCCTACACTCGCACGCAGCCAAACACCAAACGACACGTCTTCTCCCCGCCCCAGTCCCATGACAGCCATCGCAACCGACACCGCGACGCCCGATGACGCACCCTCAGTCCCCTCACGCGGCACGAAGCGGTCCGCTGAAGACGTGGAATTCGAGGATCTCGCGCGCATAGTCATGAAGGAGCAGACGCTTACCAAGGAAATCAATGCCCTTCAGCACGACCTGGATGTCCTCGAGGAGCGAAAGCGCATCTGGCTCGAGAAATGGCAAAAGGAGTACGATGTGCTGCATGGGAAAATGCATCGGACTACAGAAGAGCGGACGCATGTGCGCAAGCAGTTTAAGAAACAGAGGCTGAGCTCGGGAGGCGACGAGTAGGTTGTTACTATTATTATTATCATCACGAGGGGATGCCGAAAAGCGGTATTAGTCCGGTTGCGTATTATCTTATCCAAAGTTTCCTTAATCCTTAAGATATTTATCGATATGGTAGCATTTTGGTAAGGTATTATTTCTTTTTCACGTATCTGGTCAGTTTCACGTAGTATATGCATATATCCCTATGGCTAGTCATTCAATCTATCTCTTCCAATCACAAACGTCTAGCTACACTTTTTGTTCGTCCCGGGCAGTCTGCAGAAACCTCTTCTTATCATAACGTTTAGCAAGAAAAAGGACTGGGGGACGGAGACCTCTTATCCGACTAACAGCAACTGTCACTCGTATCATGCATCTTGTTACCTTTGGGTTCTGTGATTACGTCGTGACTATTTTCTTCCAACCGTAATCAAGGAGCTAGATGGGGATTTGTTAGGAAAAGGATAATTCTTTCAACAACTTTCAAATTCACAATGACGAAGCACAGCACCAGTCGATCCAAGCGTGCCGGGACGCACGGTGTAACGGGACGCTTTCTCTTCCGGACCCTCGGATTGTCGCTTGTGTTCTTGAAAACAGAGAAGTGCAATGCGGCATACATTCTGCAGCTGTCGTTCTACCAGCATAGTATTAGTCCCCGATTCCCTAAAATCGCGCGGATAACTGTGCTATCGCCTCGTTCTGTCAACGCTGCTCCTGACTCTCTCTTCTAAACACGACCCTGTTCGGTTCGCGACAGTACTTGGCTGTCAAAAGCTCGGTGGCCCTAGGAATGGGAGTTAAGATAGCAATGATTATGACTGCGGCTTCGCAAGGTCGACTTTAGGTAGATACAGGCACATGCCGGCAGTTTCTCCGCGCAGACAGCACTTGGCATGCAGGCTGTCCGCAGTAGCCGTGCTCAGATGTGACGGTATCCTGACGTATCGAATTCGGGGATTTGATCCAAGACAACACGCATTCCACAACTCTGCCTTCCTCGATTAGGCATGTGCCAGCGGATCAGCAGCGCAGCCTCGTTGTACATATTCATTTGCGCTACCTAGGTACCTTCCCTGGTAATGTCAAAATAGCTTCTGGTTACTCAGCGCAAAGCTATATGAATCTCACTACTTTGGAGATCACCAGCACTTGCCGTGACTTCCAGGTGATGTAGCCCTTTCTGTAACTCTGAAGTCTCTCTTATCTATTGACTACGCTTCAAGATTGCTTCTCAGACGACCGGTGACTTGCGCTACACCTGGAGAAGTACTTGATGCTCGCGATACGGCAGTCGAGTGCTCCGTACCTATCGTTGAGCTTTGCGTTGGCCCAAGTTCATCCATCATGAGACCCTGCTCAGCCTCGTTTTGCTCGGCGACAACTCTCTGTGCTCGTTTTCTAACAGAGGCCCGATCTGTTTCTCCTGCTCTAGGATGTGTCAGAATTGCCATGGGTAAAGCATCCAGTCTATCCTCTTTCATCCATGCTTTTAATTCAGAAGCAGTCGCTTGGGCTGCTCTTTCGAGATAGGGTGCAGTTTGAGGTGAGATCACTTGGGAGATATTCGACCATGAATCCCAGAGAAGGTCGCATTTGTAACTATACTCGAGATCAGTTGAGTAAGAAATTATTGCCAGAAGCACGTACCTTTGCAGAACCAAACGATCACAAAGATCATAACTAGGCTGTGCACGACAATAGCAGCCATCACAAGTATGTATGATCTTGTAGGTCCAGCCGCGAGAAAGACAGGTCGTCCTTGTCCTCCTGGAACTTGTACCGCAACGAAATCAGATCGTGCTGAGTAAGTCATGTTGCCGCCACTGAGGAATACATAGTCCTGATAGCGTGATGCGGAAAGCGCAGTCAACATGCTTTGAACGGCTTCGGCTGTTGTGCCTCCCTCACGGAGTATTTCCAAGAGCAAGCCTCCAATGCTGATATCTGCGCGACCAGTGACAGGTTCGTAATATTGTAATAGGTTTATAGTTGAAGCGCCTTCGAATGGGGGAACATTAAACGCAACTTCCGTATCGTGAATACTAAGATATGGAGGCCTCTGATAATCATCCTCCTCGAAGAGCTGTGATTGAAGCAACAGGATCCCACGTTGCTCCATCGCGGTGTGTGGCGAAGACAGCATTTGTTTCCGCACGTCGTCGAAGCGAATTCGCTTACTCACAAAGTCGTAGCTATATCTTGGTTGAACAAGAGGCACGGTAGAAGACGCAGAGACGTTAAGGTATACAGCAGCAGACGCTGTATAGCACAAGCTGAAGCTTAAAGTAGCATCGGCGGCTGTAAAATTGTTGTTGGTTCGGTACACATCTATCCAGTCGCCCCTGTTTCGATGGACCAATTCCGGTTTAGAGTCATTGAAAATGTCTTGGATCATGGAAAAGTCTACCTTCGGATATGCGGTATACTCAAATTTGACGCGACTGGAAAAGTTTACAAGCAGGTAAGCCTTTCCTGGAATCGGGAACGATGAATCCTGTACTAGAGGTTCATCGAGTGCCATCCAAGCGTTTCTTAGGTAGTGTCCTCTCTGGTCAAGTTGGCAGATAGATAGATCCCAGTCGGACGGATGATATTTGGCATCGTCGTTATCAGGGGCGATCCCATACGAGAGTGAGCAATTGAATTCCTCAGAAGGTTCAAGGAGCGGCGAAAGTCGCGAAGCTGACACTTCCTGTAAGAGATCCAGAGGAATAGATATGTTTCCACTCAATATAGGGGTTGGAAAGCCTCTGTTGATTTGAAGGGGTACCAAATGTGTCCCTAGATTGGTGATGTTGGGTCGAACACATACAACGCGCGAATCGACGACTGTAGCTGGAACATTATAGACGTGAATAGATGAACGATTCCCTTGGCCATCTATAGGAAGAAAGGCTCTTATAGTCAGTCCGGTGTCAGAGATACCTGAGCTTCCATTCTTAACTTTTCCGTCTGCGTATTCAGCAAACGCGGGATACTGACGTACTCCAACAGTCCACTTGAAATCTCCGAGCGAGGATATTATTCGTGGAATGGTTATCGGATAGGACGTGGGATGTCTGTTGTCGTTAACAATTGCGCGACTCTTGTTTCGCCGAGCGTGCCAAAATCGTTAAAGGAATGATGACTTACGCTGTAACGAGGTCAGTGTCGAGGTCTGAAAGCAGAATCGTCGAAGTAAATTGCAGAAATACCGTCGTGACAGTTAGAACAGCAGCGAAACTTGTTGCTAGCCAACTGGTAAATCTGGTCCCAGAGTATATGGTCCAAATAGTGTATATGGTGCGGGCGGAGCAGCTCGCATCATTGAAACGGTGGGTAGTTCTGGTAGAGCGACGCTTGGGCCTTCAAGAACTACACTGGCGATCATTGAGCATACAATCCCTGACTGTACTGTGATTGCAGCCTTTAGAACTACTGCAGCAATAGCAATAGATCTTGTTATTCAGCCTGCAAGCGCAATATTCTTCCATGTTAGGTTATTGCCAGCTGCCAACCATAGAAAGCTGATATAACCAATAAAGGCGAGAATGCCAACAGTGCCTGATACTAGGAGAAAGCACGGCATATATCCGATTCTCCTCATCAACTGTATCAGGTCTGTGTAGTCAGTTGATGCTACTGTATGCCAAGCAAAGCCAAAGCTTAGTGCTCTATCAGACGAGTTTTGGGGATCCTGTTCCGCGCGCGGAGAAATTGCCGGAATGCATGTTCGCTGTCTCAAATCGGCCTTGTGAGCTGGCAGCCTTCATCTTTAAGATCTTGACTTTACCTTTATACCTCTAAACGCTTAGTGAATAGACCCTATTGTACATAAATAGGGGGTAATAAGCAGCGAGCTAGTAGACGCTGTTAACAGAATGACTAACAGCATGTTAAATACTACGCTCTCCTTAAATTCGAGGCTAATATACTTAACAAGCGATATGTATAGAATAATGTGCGTCGAGCTTGATTCTGTGCAGCGACACTGGCCTGACGCCGAAGGTCCGGATGAAAAAGTGACCCGCTACACAGGGCGTCCCGCCACGCAGGGATGGACATTATACGGGTATGCAAGTGAGAGAAAGGGTATATAAGAATAATTTAGAAACACAATCATTCATCCTCATTCGATACGCCTAATTCGCCCCTTCCATGATTTAGAAAAAACATTGTTCTCAAAGAGAAGAAGAAAAAAGAACCACAGAGCTCATCTACGACTCCGCCTCGGCCATAATCTGCTCTCCCTCATCCAACATCTCCACCACTCTCTTCAATCCGCCTACCATATCATTTGCCTGGCCTACAAGCAACAACTTCTCCGCATTGGCCGGCAGACCCAAGTACGTCGGGGGCTCGCGCTCAGGGAGATCATTGACCCATCCCATAAAGTCCTTCCAGCTAGTCGAGCTCGGCAATTCGAGACCTTCGCTGTGCTCTGTTTCCTTGACAATCTTGAAGTTGTCTTCAAACGCCGCGGGAGTCATGCATGCGTCGACAAGAGAAGCGAGAATCTGCCAGTCTTCGCTATTGTCGATCTTGCCACCGTACATTTCCGTGATGAGAGTGCGTAGCATCTCCCAAGGAATCTTAGCGGGCGCAATGTTGGAGCGGCCTTGGGCGACAGTGTCGATCCATGTATCGATGATAAAGCTACAGCATTCGTACTAAGACATGGTTAGCGCACGCATAATAGAGATGAATACATCCAAAGGGAAAACTTACGTCGCTATCGTTGAACTCCCAGAAGCCCTTCCATCCAAGTGTGGGTGCATATCGTAGACGTTCTTGTATGACCGCATGCAGGAAGGACAAAAGAAGATAGACGCGGGCCTTCTCCACAGGTGGCTTGA
The DNA here is from genome assembly GCA_002161795.1 of Curvularia sp. IFB-Z10. Lineage (NCBI taxonomy): Eukaryota > Fungi > Ascomycota > Dothideomycetes > Pleosporales > Pleosporaceae > Curvularia > Curvularia sp. IFB-Z10. The sequence goes on along the minus strand of JPSZ01000003.1, from coordinate 1,327,768 downwards.
TTGCCTTCTCCGCCAAAGACGACAACGAGTCCTTCATGTTGGCGCGTACTCCGGCAGGCTGTTCGTACGACAGAACACGCGAAGCACGAAGTAAGTTGACAGGAATCTTCGGACTAGACTCCATGGAAAGGAACAGGCGGAAGTCAGGATTGGGCTTGAGCGCCTCAAGACGCTTCTCGAGTGACTGTAACCACTGAGGAGTGAGATGGACGTTCTTGACAAGTACCCAGTTACCAGTAGTGGCGGCGTTGGCGATAGCCTTGTCTGCTGCCGCAGCACCTTCATTGGAACCCATGGCGATGTTGGAACATGTCACTTGCTCCCTCTCGACAAGATTATCGACCTTGTAACTGGCGTCGAAGCCGGGGCTGGAGCTGAGAGCAACTGGGGTGACGGCGTTCACTTGCTTGACAATGTCGCCCAGATCACCACTAGCGTCTAGAATACCCTTGCCAAAGACCTCGGTGACAAATCTCTCCACAGCAGGCACAAAGCGGTCAACACGGAACAGTTTGACGAGGATGAGAGCCCGCAAAAGCTGGTCGAACTTGGGGAGGTCGTCTGGCCAAGCCTGCGGCACGTGTCGCTCTCCCATCTCTTCATTAAGGAATGCGTCCCAAGCACTCTCATCAATCTTCTCGAGCAAGTCTTTGAAGATAGGAATCTTGCTTGCACGCTCCATAGCTTCTTCCTTACGATCCATTTCAGTCGACACATCAATGCCCTTGAGGTCAGGGTCGAGAATCTGGTCAATGTGCGACTTGTCCATCTTGTAGGGCGCTGCCTGCACGAGAAGCATGGCGAACGTGACACGGTCCTTCTGAAGTAAGGACAGTGAGGTGCGGCGGTAGGCATCGACAAAGAGTTCAGTGACAATCTGCTCAATGCGGGCTGCATGTCCCGTGATTGACGAGTTGCGGATCTTGCGCAGCACCGCCTCGAAGATTTGCGTAAAGTACTGAAGTGAGAACTGGTAGAAGTGATTGAGATGGTGGAGTTGCTCCAAGACAGCAAAGATTGCTGAGCACGAACGAGCAACGACAGTGTACTCCTTGGTAATGTTCTCGACCTCTGTCATAACACCAGCCGTCTCGGAGACCTTCTCAGAAATCTCCTTGGCTTCCTTCTTGAGCGTCTCGAGAGTCTCAATGACACGGTCGTCGTCGAGAATGTTACCGCGCGACTCGTTGAGAGCTTGTAACAACCGCTTCTCAAGCTGGCGAAGGTGGACTGCAAACTCTCCTTGCATCTTGATGAGATTAGAGCGTCGCTCGTCGACATCGGGCCTTTCAGACTTGAGGACCTCGTTGAGTGTCTGGGTTTGCAAACTACTCTGCGTGACTGTAAAGTTGACAAAGGTGGTGCGACTGCAAATATCGGGAGCGAAGTTGGCGGAAGGATCGCGAGTAGACAAATACAAGCGGAAGGACGGCGAGAAGTCAATCTCTTGCTTGCCGAGTTGAATAAGGACACGGCCTCCAGTCTTCTGGTACTCCTTGTTGAGAACATGGTTGAGGATAGGGTCGAGGTGTTCAGCATCTTGAATCAAGATTGGGTTACCGAATCGCAGGGAGCTTTCAAGCTGCTTGGTGAACGAGTCGTCCAAGAAACTTGTGACCGTAAGGCGGCGATCCTTGCATTCATTCTGCAAGAATTCAGTAGTTCTACCAGATGGATCGATGATGAGTGGGTAACGGTTGAACCGCTGGAGGACGATGGCGTTCTCCGTACAAAGGTCGTCAACAGGTAGACCGTTGTGTTGCCAGTTCAAGCGATCATCGGCCGTGGAAAGATATTCCGTGAATGGGTTTGTTGGTTTGAAGCTGATGCCAGAGTGCTTGAGATGGTCGTACCAGTCCTCGGTGAGTGCCTTTCGGTATTGCTGATCGTAGTAACCAGCGTAGGCGATGAAAGCCGCAGCGACAAGAACATCACCGACAATTGTGTCAATCTGGGAATCGAATGATTTGCTGCTCTCCTCCCATCGCGTACGTTCAGAAGACAAGCTGTCAAGAAGTCGCACACTGCGGTCAACCTTGAACTGAACAGTCGACATTTCCGCCTTGATGGCTTGAGTCTCGCTGATCAAGGCTGCGTATTCAGTCTTGTAACGTCCAATACTCTCCTCAAGGTTCTGAATAAGGATTTGGGTTTCCTTCGCACCCTCTTCCGTCTTTTGCAGCTCAACTTGCAAATTGTCGACCTCAGCACGTAGGGGTCCCACGCGATCAAGAATGTCGGAGTAGGTGACTTGCGCAGACACCCATTGGACGAGGGGACCGCAAGCCTTGGAAGCGCGGTTGACCTTCTCAAATGTAAACTCTTCCTTGGACAAGTACTCATTTTGCATCTTCCTACGGTGTGCAGCCGTCATCTGCCTCTCGTTGTCGAACGTCACGATACTGGCGATAAAGTCATCGCGCCTGACAATGGAAACAATTGTCTTCCAACTGTCGGGCTTGTGGCCAAGAATGGTGCAAACAGCCTCGAGTGCAAGCTTAACACCAGCAGGAGGGTTCTGCATAGATCGAACTTCAGTGAGATGCTGGCGCTTAATGTTTTGCACGCTCTTTTGTGCCTCCAAGACAGCAGGCTCGGCTGCCGCCAAATCAGTGTTGACCACTTCTTGTCGCTTTTGAATTTCCTCCTTATCCTTTGCAAGTCTAGCTTGCATCTTGATCGATCCCGCCTTCTTCTGCTCTGCCTCGTTCTGATCCGCAATCATACGCTGCAGCTTCTCATTTGCCTCAGCATCCTTCTTGGTCAATTGTGTCTGCTTCTCTGCAAGGCTCGCTCGAAGTTCTTTGACCTTGTCGAATGTCTCGCGAAGCTTCTCTAAACCGACATTGAGATGGCGTTGCTGTTCTTCTAGGTCTTCGCGCTTCTCATTGTACAGCTTGACGTATTGCGCAACAAAATCCAGGAAGTGTCGTGGTGTGAGATACATCCTACGGTTTTGCGTCCTCTGCAACTTTGCGTTCTTGCTTCGGAGCGAATGGTGTACCGCGACCATGGCGTTGACCACGCTCTCACGATGAGATGGTGGCAGAGTAAGACCACGGTAGGCGACTGGAATACTGTCGGGCGCGACATAGTTTGTGCGGTCCAAATCAACAGACTGGGTAAGTTCGGAGCCGACCTGATAGAGTGCTTGATCGGACCAATCTCCGAACCAGTTGAGCACGCAACGGTTGAAAAGCGCGGGACTCGTTGCAGCCTTGGACGAGAGACTTCCCTCTGGTGGGTTCATCGTAAACACAACGTGAAGGTTCTTGACAATCTGCTCCGTGAACCACTTGTACAGTTCGTCCTGGGAATCGAGAATGATACCTTGGCGCTGAGCACCCTCCTTAATGGCGGTAAGCAAGGAAGCGTACTCATCACCCTCGAACAAACCGGGAACCTCGGCGTTGGCAAGAAGCGTGTTCATGCGTTCAAGGAAACCAGAGTCAAGGACGTTAGCTTCGTCCATGATGAAGCAAATCTTCTCGCCCTTACAACCACATCGTCGAAGCACAGTACGCAAGTCTTCATCGAAATCGTCGCCCGAGTATTTACCATGAACCTTGATCTGGTAAACGCTGAGACCATTCATCCAGGCGACGAAACGTGACAGAGTAGTTTTTCCAGATCCACTAACACCAATGAGGATAAGGTGACCTTGTGGCTGGCGGAAGACACGATCGATGCGAAGTACGTGCTCAAGCACATCGTTGAAGAGAATAAGTGGAACATCGACCTCCTCCTCGCAGAAAGTACGAAGTCGGGCCTTGACAAACTCTCGAAGCTGCTCACGCTCAACTGGCACGTAGTTCTTCGAAAGCCAGTTGGAGAACAGGATAGGGCCCCCAAGAGCCTTCTCCTCGTCGACCGTAGGGAAGTGCTCGAGAGCAACTCGATGGACACACTCTTCAGTCCATTTTCTCTCCTCTTCCGCGATAAGACGATCTTGGAACAAGCGCAAAGCTTCGTGCGCCCAAATCCTAACAAGCCCATCGACAGGCAAAGTCTCGAGTGGTCGAAGTGCCTCATAGATACCACGAATCCAGCGAGTAAGCTCACGAGGTGAGTAGACGTAATGAGGTTGAATATCAGGCGTGAAACGCTTTTGGGACTCGCTGTAGAGTTGGACCATTGCCTTGGTGAGAGCATCGGCATAACCGCGTAATGTCGGAATGATCTTGAGCACCGCAGCATTGAAGGTACCGTAAATTTGAATGAGTGACTGCTCTCCAGGGTAATCAACCATGATGAGGGGAGCGTGACGCAGGAATCTAAGGCCCATTGGTGTACGACCAGCGTCAGTTGGAGGGTTACAAGCACCAACGAATTGGATGCGGTCAAGCGTGACCCAGGTCTTATCGGATGTCCTCCAGAAGCCATTGTGCTCAACGAGTTGTCTAAGGAAGGAGATGGCACGCTGAGTACCATACTTATCGGGTGCAGGCAAGTTGATCTCGTCGCAGAAAATGACTAACCAACGGCCAACTTGTGTGGGAGTAAGCTGGACACCATTGAGAGTCTTCTTGTACTCGCAGTACTGCTCGAACGTCTTGATCAGGAGATCCGGTGTGGTCGCGCTGGAAAAGTTGAGACCGACAACCTGCATGTTGGGAAGTTTGCGGAGTGCGCTGAACAAAGTCATGGTCTTTCCGGAACCTGGAGGACCGCAGAGCAACAGTGGTTTGTGCTCTGCCAGCCAAGAGTAAAGGACATCCTCGTGACGAACAGTATCAAGGGTAGGGATAACCACATCCGTCTGAGTAACGGAGTGAGTATTGACTTCAACGTTAGGTACCTGGCTCTGCCATGTGTCCCACTCGGGTCTATCAGGCTTGACATCGTAGTCAATCAGTGACGTGGACTCGTTAAGAGTAGGAAGCTCGACATCGGTAAGACCAGCGATAAGGTCACCGAATTGTTTGCGCTCTGAGAGAGGGCAGTCACCAACTAACGCCCATACGAGAGCAACAAGCAGCTTCTTGGCGAGATATGTCTCCATCTTGTCGTCCTCAAGAGAGAAGTCTGGGTGCTGCACGTTATACTCGAGCACATTGCGGCACGCCTTATTGAGTAACGAGAACAGCGTGTTGAGCGCACGGATGTCGGTGTACTCCATGATGTGCTTAAATTTCCTCGCCATGCTGAGGGCCTTCTCAATAAAGCGATCCTGGGTGAGCTTGATGTGCAGGAAGTCGGCAATGATCCCTTGAGTTGCAAGAGTCTTCTGGGACATTTGTCCGGGAGCGACTGAGTCGTCTTCAATGTCCTCGAAAGGCACCGTCTTGAGATGTTCAATGTAGTTCTTGATCATCATGTCGACCTCGACAGTGTCATCGCTGAACCAGACCATACCACAACGAGAGACTGTGGCAAGGGTTGCATACTTGAGTGTCTCGACTTCGAACATGATGCGGACGTTGGATGGAAGATTGAGACGCTCTCCGTTGGGTAGCGTGAGAAGTTTGTTATCGTCAAGCACAGAGTTCAAGTTCTCAACCCACTCGGGATCAACATCACCATCGAATACGATCCAGTGTCGCTTGCTGTCTTCGCCACGGAGGTTGTCCACGATCTTACGCAAGATGCTGGTGAAAAGACCGTCTGTCCACTCACGTGTTGTGCTGTCAAGCGTTCCGTAGAGCTGCTCCTTGGACATGACCTTGGGGTCAATAACGTGGCAAACACCCTCTATGCCCTCTACGGCTTGTAAAGCGGAGAGAAGTGTCCTCCACGCTGTGGACTTTCCAGAACCAGAAGAACCAACCATCATGACACCATGGTGCAACTTCTGAATCTGGTACAGCTGGATAATCTTGGTCATCCATGAGTCACTGACGACAAGCTTTGACTCCGCAGCGCACTTGTGGATTGCTTCAGTCAGCTTGTCGAGAGGAGCAGGAACGTATTCGACACCGGGGAATGACTCTTCCTGAATAGCCATCATGAGTTCGACATCAGAACGAATGAGCTTTGGTGCTATCGTCTCGCGCAAACTCTGAATGATGATCTGGGGCTCCATGGCCTCTTCATCCACTGTTGTTGAATCCTCTTGATGAGCGAGCCGAGCACGCTTCAGCCCACCGGAGCTAACAAGCACGCTCTTTAGCGCACGGAGACCAAAGTCGTAATGAGCCTGCTTGGACAGTCCCGATGAGCACCTGTCGAAGAACGGCACAACTTGCTTCGACAACTCCTTGGCTTGGGAGAAACCCTGGGAATAAAGCATAACTTCAGCAATGAGTTCTTTGTCAGGCTTGGACATGGCGACGCTTCGGAAAAGCTTCTTGAGATTGTCGGGCAAGTTTGAACGACCCGCATAGCCAGGGTTCATAGTGATGAAAACTCCAGTGTTACCGTTGACCTTCAGCTGACGACCGATAAGTTCAATCTGCGATTGTTGATCTTCGGCGCCCTTCTTGAGACCCAGTTGGATGTTTTGAATTTGTTGAGAAACGGCCGAGAGAATACGCTCTTCCAAACGGTTGAACTCATCAAAACATCCCCAAGCACCGACCTGGCAAATACCGAGGAAGATACGACCCATGGCTTGGAAGTCGAATGTATCGTCACAGCAGAAGACCAAGGTAAAACGTCCAAGCTGCACACCCAGAGCCTTGACTGATTCAGTCTTACCAGTACCAGCTGGACCGTATGGTGAGCCACCAAGTCGCTGGCAAAGCGCTTGTGTAAGAGTGAGGAAACAGCGGTCAGTAAGAGGTGTGCGCACCAGGCGATCGGCGACGCCCAAATATTCGAAACCATAGTCAAGGACAGCGTTTGCCATCTTGATCCTCAGTCGTTGAAGCAGATCATTACCAGGTTCATATATGTATCGCATGCAAAGCAGCCACATATGGTGCGTTGGCGAGCGCGCACCAACCTTGTCCAGCTTGTGAATGACATCGCGCTGATGAACAAATTCGGTGATGAGATCTTCGCACTTGCGACGTTGAATAGATTCAAGGTCTCCCAAGACAGCGGTAGCGAGCAGCTTGAGAACGTTAACCTGCTTCTCGTAAAGCTTAGGCAAGGTCGTTCCCTCTTCCGACAGCGACTTCTCCACAGCGTGAGTCCAGGCGATCTGGGTTCCAAGAACGACAACCTGAGTTGGGTACTTGGCAATGTACTCCATAAAAGCATCCGGATCCATCGTATCTGGCTCGATAAGTTGAGCAAACTCTTCGTAGGCCTCATACGTGAGCTCAGCCAGCGTAGTCTTCATATTAGCCTCAAGAGCACCGAGCCATTCGTTGATCCTGGGTGTCTTTACGAGCGAGATTTCTTTGCGGAGTTGGACCTCTTCACCTTCCTTGGAAGTGAAACCTTGGATGACTCCATCTTCATCGGTGATAAGTCCAGAGATACCAGCAAACATCTTCCGCAGGTGTTTAGCGATACGCAGAACGTCGTTGCTGTTACCGATAATCTCCAGCAAATCCTCGTCACCAACAAAGTAGAAGCGGGGAAATGACACACGCTCGCGCTCAAGGTATTCTCCAAGCGCCTTCTGGATCTTGTTAAGAAGCTCAGCAAGACGCTCGAGCGATTTTTGCACTCCAGAAATGTTGAGGACTTCGAGTACAAAGGGCTGACGCGAGACCTTCTTCATAACCGACAAGAACTCAGAGTTGATGTTCTGGAAACGAGCTGACTCCATGGGGAGGAGGTGCTTGATATCAGCGTTGCCCGTGAACACGCCCTCTAGGTAGACCCATTGACGCTGTACATCAATCCAGACATCGAAAAGGACGTGTACGCGGTTCAACTTGTCTTCCCAGGATGATGCTTCCTCCTCAAACTCCTTATAGTAAGGTGAATGCCGCATAGCTTGGAGAGAGTTGAGGTTCTCACTGCACTTAGCAAACAGATCATCCCAACCCCTTATGAGGCGGCACTTGTTCTGGTAGTTGACAAGTTCCAAAGCATAGTTTTGCCAAGTCTCGCGGACCTGCTTCAGGAACTCTTCTAATGCCATTTCACCTGCAGCTTGGGTAATGACGTCGCGAATAATCTTCTCACTGGGGCCAAGCTTGAGGTCCCAGACATCACCAAGAGTCATGGAAATAGCAGAGTACCGCTTGTGTGGTCTCAGGTTCTTGAAGATCTTTACCCAGTGGCGTTCCTTCACTGCATCAGAACGCAACTCTGCTAGAATTGCGTTCTCCTTGAGCAGCTGCTTCAGGGTAGTCTGGACGTACTCGAAAGCCTGGTATTGCCGCATACGGCTGGGCATGTCCTTGGTCATCTTAAGTAGGTTATCGAGGTTTTGTCGGAGTTTGCGAGGTTGAATGCTAGTCCACAGCACTTCACGGAGATCGTCAATGCTGGCCCAGATTGTGCCAAGCGCAGACCAGACGGACTTGAAATCTTGCACTTCTTCAAGCAGAGTCTCGAGTGCATTCTCTGGGGATGGGGGCAAGCCAAGGGCCTCCTTGGCCTTCGAGATATTGCTGGACTCGTTCTGAAGCTGGCTAAGCTTCTGGTCGAATTTAGCCAGAATGGCAGAAGCATCCGCAGGCGCAAGGTTACCAGCCACAGGCTTCTCCTCAGCCCACTCTCCTGTGATGTTAACAATCTTCTGATTGACTACTTTGTCTTCCGCATCGATCTTAGCTTTCAATGCATCGGCCTGATCGTTCGCAATCTTCGTCTTCCTCTCCAAGACCTCATTCAGTGTCTGCCATTCGTGGTCGATTTGCTCCATCTGCAGCCAGTCCGATGGGAATTGATAGCGCTGGCGAGCCAATGTAGCCTGGCCCTGACGGAATGTAGAAATTTCTGGGTCCCATTCTATGACCTTCCTCTTGCACTGCTGGACTGTGGTAATGAAGGAAACAGCCTGAGCAGTGGAGGACGCCTCGAGCGTCTGCATCTCAAGGTCCTTGCGAGCCTTCTCAATCTGTACATAGACATCGTTCATGCGCTGACCAAGCCTGCTGGCAAACTTGGTAAGGATCTCCTGTTGCCACTGATCGTACTTGGCGTTGACCTTGACTTGTACTTGGTCATAGTCAACTGTGACATAACCGAACTGGCGACTAATGTCCGAGTTGTCAAAGGTGGCACGCGTCTTGCGAATCTCTTGGAGGAGCTGCAACCACCGGGAGAGGTCCTCTCCAAGAATGTCGTAGACATGGTCGGACTGCAGATCCCAAAGAGATTGAAACTGGAGCCACTCATCAACATAAGAGGAGATGTCGCGAAGCTTTCCTTCTACAGCACCATACACTTCAATGAGCGAATCGGTGCATCGGCTCGGCAGGTTCGAGAACTGGCTGACGGATGTATCGTTGGTTGCTTCAAGTCGAATCTCGTATCGCGAAGCCTTGATCTTCTGGAGTGTACAAACAATAGCGAGCCATTGTTGAAGTTGCTCAAGCCAACTTGCTCGGGCGTATTCGACAGGAGGGCTGAGGTAGATAACTTGATTTCGCATGGTAATCTCAAGTGTCAACCGAGCCAAAGTCGGTTTCACCTCTGGTGTCTCCGTAGGGGCAGGTTCGCTAACTGGACGTCGGTCTTGGTTCTCTTCGTCAACATTGTTGAAGACTTCGATCCACAGCGTGATAGCCCTGCTCAGTCGAACCAGTAAGATGGACTCGATGCGCGCGTTCATGTCAGAAACCCAAGAGGCAAGATTGGCATAATTCTCGAGATTAAGCTGATCAATAGACTTTTGGATGGTCTCGAGGTTCTGTTGGAAGGCGTCCTTGGTGTACGGGCATGTTTCCAAATCTTTCAGTGCCTTCTCAACTGCAACATTAATGTTCACCAAAGTGGCGACCTTCAGCTGCAGTAAGGATGTCGCGGCGGCAAAGTCACGAACGAACTGCACGTGCTTGCTTTCACTGCGGACACTGCCACCACCAACAGGGAAACCAGACTGTCGAACATGGAGATCGTAAGCGTGAACGAAAGACTCCCACTTGAGAGGTACACCTTTGCCGACAAGTGCTTGAACGTCGTTGACATAATTGTTAAGGAGTAATGCGACACTGCCCATCTCGGTGATTGAACGCACAGTTTGAGTGTAGGTACGGACGCTCTCCATGAGGCTGACTGCGTAAGGATAAACACGCTTTGCCTCCTTGGAGATGTTATTGATACCATGCGGAACCTGGTAACCACGCCATGTCAAGTTGCGAACCTCCTTGAAAAGCGCAATGACTTGCGCATCGAAGTTGACATTCAGCTCGAGTATGTTGCCGGCAGCACGGTTTCTGCTGACCAGGAAGAGTCGTCCAGAAATGGACAGCTTCCTTCTCGCAACTTCTTGGAGCCACGATTCAAAAATCGGCCTAGTGTCGAGCTTCTTCTTGAACATACTGCTCTCAGCCTGAAGCTTTTGACCTTCCGCATGGAGCGCCCAGTCTTTGCCGAGAATATCCTCAATCTTGCCCATATAAGTCTCGAGCTGAGTTTCGATCTGGCGAGCCCAGATGACAGCACCAGATACGGGAGGGAAATCGCGAAGCTGCGCCATGGCGTGGGCTTCAGAGTTACCATACTGCCGCTTGAAACGCTCATGGAGTGCCAGGATATCCTGTTTGACGTTCTCGATAAGCTGCGTCTGGTACTCGGAGATGGCGCCCCGAATCTTTGGTCGGACGAATAGCGGGTTGAACTTGGAAAAGACGCGGAACATCTCACTCGCTGTCTTGGCAGTACCGAGGCGGTCCCTGAGCCTGGCAATGATGGAGTTTTCGACGCGCGATGTACGCTCGTTGTACTTCTGCTCTGCTTGCTCAAACAGCCGTGTGCCCTCAGGTGTCACATCCAGAACATCGACGTCTTTCAGAACGTCATAAGCTTCCTTGACTTCCTTGACAGCATCCACATCGCCAATCTCTTCGATGATGACGGTTTCCTTAGCTGGCCCGCTCTCAGACGAGGACGATTGAGATCCCAGGACATTGACAATGGTTCGCTGGAGTTGCTCGTGGTTCTTACGGAAAGTGGTGATGTAGCGAATACGCTCCTCCGTCTCCTTGTGTCGCGCTGCAATCTTGATGGGGATAAACTTTTCGTTTCTTCGCCTCGTCACTTCACGTGCAACATTGGTGAATTCCTTGACGTTCTCCTCCCAAGTGCGCCAGATACTCTCAGCGACCGCCATGATAGCCTGGAACTCGGGGTAGTCCATGTGCATAAGCGTCTTGCCGTGGAGTAGATTATGCAGTTGTTTATTGAGATCGTCAGAAATCGCTTCTACAAGAGGAAGAGCACGACGGACAGGATATGGGCAAATGCGGAGCTTCTTGTTCATGTGGCTGAAGATGGATTGAATTGCTTCCTGAACTGCCTGGAGTGAAGTCGAAGACAGCAGCTGGTCGAGCGGGAATTCGCGCATGAGTTGGTTGTACTTTTGCACAAGATCCGTACTCTCTTTCAGACCGGTGTCTGCGCTGAAACTAACAGTTGCTTGAAAACGCTTTGCGTTCTTCAATACATCCAGAGTGAGTCGGACGCCGGGACTACCAAGTTGTGTCTCAATATCGTGCAGCCTTGATTCCATGGATATCCAGAAATTGATCTCTTGCGCAGCTGTTCCAGTTGATACGTCCCGAGAGGTCTTGGTAATGGTCTGTATCGACTTGATCCATCCGTTGACTGTCGCCTGCAGTCCGTTGAGGAAGCTGCTGTCCTGCACAATGGCAGCGGGGATGAGCTCGGGCGAGGGCTTCACACCGCGCTGGTTGGCCTCATCCAGGGCGCTCTGGATAAGCGGGTGCAAAGGTAGAAGCAGCTCCGGGATTTCAACATTCTGCTCAAGGTTGCCCAGACTCACAGCTAACTCAGCAATCTTCTTCCTCGTTGCCGAAATGCCCGTCCTCGCATCGTTGTCACCCTTGCTGTATTTCCCGGCCAAGTCGCGCTGGCTCTTTGTGTACGTGTCGAAATAGGGCTCGACGGCCGACTGAATGAGCGAGCGAAGAAACTCATACGGCGTGCCGTCGGGCGAAGAAGCGTTATTAGAAAGTATAAAGCCGGGCAGCGTCTGAATAAGGACCTGCTGGCTAAGGGGTATCGCGGGGTCTATGGGTATCGGTCGCTTGGAAATAACAACAAAGGCGGCGCAAGTGGGAGAAGCCGTGATCTCGCTGGAAAGGGTGTAGGTAAAGCGCTGGGTGGCGCCTGCGCCTTCAGTCAGTGTGGTCGCTCCTTGCTCTCCTGAAGCGGGGAACCTGCCGTTTGCGCCATCAATGCCATCAATGCGAGCCTCATCTGCGCGGTCCTTTACCACGTACAGCACCGACTGCCCCTCGGAGGCGAAGCGGGCGCATCGTTGCAGCGTATCCGGCAGCTTAGCCGGGGACAGCAGACTGCCGGCGGCGTAGAGATCTTTTTCTGAGGCGCCCAGACTGACATCGAGCACCTTTTCCAGGTGGTCGACGATGATCTGGGGGTCTATCGAGGGCGGCGAGGGGCTGGGGGTACGTATACTGCCATTGCCATTCGGGGCCCCTGGGTTCAATGGTCCCTCCATGGTAAAGTGTTGATAGGGTGTCGGTCGCTAGGAAGACATGTGGTTCCGCGCTTGGGGGCGGGGTATCGAGGAGATAGTCGGTTGAGGGGGAGGGGGGCAATTACTAGTTGCAGAGGGGCGCTCCAGGTGCGGGCGGGTGGTGGTGGTGATGATGAGTTGTCTCTCTGATAATTCACAGTAGGCGTACGCGAAGTACGCGCGCACGGTCGTCACACGCTTACCCTGACTAGTGCCACTGCCGCCCCTGCAGCGGCGCAATCGCTGTCTGATTCGTCCTTTTTAATATCCGATATTGGCAACGGGAGCATAAAGACACGCGACTATTTTACAGCTGTTATGCATGTGCTTTGTGCGACCTTTGTTACTGCTGTTCCATCTACCTTTTGACGGCTCTGGCGCATTAGAAATGAACACGGTCAAAGCAGCAAGTGACAATCCTCCACGTGAAAGCGGGTCCTTGACAGCTCCACTTTGCCCTAGCTAGTCTTCCCGCTCCTCCGCTCTATCTCCTACACTGTTATATTAGTACTCAGCCTGGGCTGTCAGAAAAAGGAGCGTTCATGGCACAAAGCTAGATTCCTTGGTATGAGAATCAGCTACCTACTTCCGCCACGTCTCCTGTCATCGAGTTCCGTGCTCTGCTCTTCGCTGTCCTCGTCATCGTCTTCGTGGCCAATAGCGAAAGTCTCCCCGTTCTCTCCATGGCCCTCCCTTCCCATTCCGTGCTCAGGAATCGTTGGACTGACTAGTCTCAACTCCCCTACCTCCTTCATCCCCACTTTCCTTCGTGCCCAATTGATCATACGCTTTCCCCATGCCGCCAACCTCTCCATGCTCTCATCTCCATTGCCAGCGCCACCGCTGCCACCATGCCCTGCTTCAACCTTAAACTGGTACTTTAAGCAGTCTTTGATAGTGATGAGACCGGTAAGCTGGCCACGATACTCGACCAAGATGACGCGCGGTCCTACTTTCTTGAAGATTTCCATGACCGTTTCGAGGGGCAGGCGAGGGTGGACGGAAAGCGGTGTAGGATCAGCAAATCGTGTGAAGTCCAGATTCGTCTGCGACGAGGTACTAGCAATAGAATCAAAGGTCGTATTTGGTGCTGGTCCACTTCCTCCAGGTGTTTGCGGAGCGCTCTGGCTAGTCGAAGATGCGTGTGAGAAATAACACTTGGCGTGCGCTGGGGCATGTTGATCCATCTTCGCCCGCTCAATCGCATACCGAAGCTCTGTGCGTCCAATATACCCGATCAACGTCTTCGTCTTGAGGTCTTCGACAATGGGATAACCTTGGTATTGGTTCTCGTTCATCAGGCGCTCCATATGCCGTAGTTGCATGCCAGTAGCCGATATGCATACAACGCGACTCGCCATGACCTGAGAGACTGGCACGCCGAAAGCGTGTTCTTCTTTGCTGTCCAGGAACGGGTAGCCGTTGAGATAGATCATGCGATCGGCAATTCCGCCGTGGCCGAACCGCTCGCTCACTGCTTTTGTGACACCGACGACGATCATGGTCGGCAGGATATATGTCAAGGCGCCTGTGATTTCAAACATGATGACTACCACCGAAACGGTGATGTGCATGATGCCACTTAGTGCCGCAGCCGCTCCAAGGAAAGCATATGTACCCGGCGTAATGCATGGTCCATCTGGTCCGCAAGCTGAAAAAAATGTAGAAGTAGGAAAGGATTCGTGAAGGGCCTGAACACAGATGCCCACCATACGGCCAAATGCTGCACCAATCGCCATACTCGGCACGAAGATACCAGCGGGCACTTTGCACCCAAACGATATGATGACCAGCAAGGTTCTAATGGCGGTCGCGAGAGCAAGCGTCCAAACATTATGCCACCTATGTGCCGCATCACACAACTGATCGTAATCCTTGCCGGCCTTGCACTCCCGGAACAGGATCTCCATGCTCTCCGTCATGTCAATTCTCAGAAACATGTTTGGATAACAAATGACACCTGTGATGACGGCTAGGGTAACGGCCTCGGTAATGGGATATGCAGCCAGATACTTTTTCCGAAAGACCTGCATCTTAAGGTTCCACTTGATGACAAAGGCACCATAGAGACCGCCGAAAACGCCAATGATGAGATAGAAGAGAATCTCAAAGAAGTGCCATGAGCGATCGTAGGACACGTTGAACATGACCAGCTGTCCGGTACGAAAGGGATTCATGGCCTACAGCAGCTTCGATCAGTCTTGGTTTTTTTTGGATGGAATAGGAAAAGAAGCAGGGTGCTTACAGCAAGAACAGCCGTAGCAACCAAGGCGCAAAAGTAACTCCTCCAGAGCGTCTTGAGGGGGAACTGATTGCTCATCTCCTCCAAGCTAAATAGCACCCCTCCGATGGGACTTCCAAATGCCACGCCGACACCTGCCGCCGCGCTCGCACTCAGGATCTCCCTAGTCTTGGCCGCATTCCTTCTGTACTTGTCGAAAAACCTGCTAATCACATTACCCGTACAAACCGCATAGTGCACACTAGGTCCCTCTTTGCCGACCGACAAGCCGGATCCAATTGCAAGCGGCAGCCCAATCGATTTGATAAAGAGCGTCGTGAAGCCCAGGAAACCTTTCATCACGAATCCCGCAATGATGCATTTCATCTCCGAGATACCAGATCCAGCCGCGTAAGGCGCGAAGCTCTTGACCAGCCTTGCAGACGTAAAGGAGAACAGCGCCGCGAAGAGGATGTAAAAAAGGTAATTCGCAGGCCAGAACCCCGTCCAGTGCTTCCACTCGGCACACCCTCCCTCGGCGCCCCAGCAGCAGAAATTCTCGTTAAGATAGAAGGCCGTGGTGCAGTGACCTAGCTTGATGTCACTCAGCCACTCGGTTACGATATTCAAGAAGGCAGCGTTGAGCCCAATCGCCGCCCCGACAAGCGTAACTACAATCCAGGCTTGACCGGCATCGTACGCGCCTGCAATCTTTCTCCTCCACTTGCCTCTTCCACGGCCCAGAAACACCTTATTGGTGCCGCCGTCCTTACGCACACCAATGCTGTCTCGTTGTCGTCGCCGTGCCTTCCGTCGCAGTTGTTCGCGCGCAGCATCTTGCACCCAGTCTATGGTTGTAAAGTCTTCGTAACGCTTGATCTCGGCTATCTCCTCGACAATGGCAGCCTCGGCGTGCGTATGCTCTGCGGCTTCGGGATCCTCATTGTCGGCGTCAAGCGAAAGCAGCGAATGGTTTGTTGTGCGCCGCCGCAGAGAGGGCGCAAAAGAAGCTGCTCGCGAAGCTTTGCCTGGGCGTGACGATGGGCGACGCGTGGAGTGCGGTCGGCCGGGCCGTGGGAGGGAGGAGTCTAGATGGATCGAGGACGACTGAGAGGCTGATGATACATGGCCGCGTTCGCCAGTGGATTCGAAACGATTCATCGCATCGTCGTAAATCTGTTCGTCTTCTTCGTGTCTTCGCAAAAGAAAGAATGTCGGATAAAGTTACAACGTTGCGGGACGGAATGCGGCCTCGCCTGGGCTTATGCAAGGGTCCAGCAGCTTGACCCAGCGGCCACCATCTCGGGGGTCCGATGTTGTCATTGCACAGCCACGATATTGAGCAGCCCACCGATGCCAAGGCTGGACAAAATGCGCGGTCGAGTAAATTGGATCTTGATATGTATACTTGGATCCCTAGTCGTATCCGTACTTTTCTCTAATCTGCTTTGTCTGAACATGCCATGGGGTCAGATGCCCATTCGATCATCACACAATAGCAGATCCCCGAGACATCACCTCCTACATCAAGCAAATAAACCGGCAGCACTTCGGCATGTGATTCGTAAAAGGTTCATATTCAACTACTTTATCGTAGTCATGCAAGGGTATCATCAAAAAGGGGCGTCTATCAACCATCGTCTATTCGTATCCACTTCGAACAACTTCATACTCAAGTGTATCCACACTTTACACCGTAGTCTGGCAAAGCATCCAGAGCCGGAATGAATGTACTGCTACTACTCCATCTCAATGGTGCCAGGAGGTTTACTTGTGACTAATCAACGTTAGTAAATATTCTGCAGCATCATGACGACCAAAAGTACTTACTGTCGTAAACCACACGGCAAACGCCGTTAACCTCATTTACAATCCTCCTGCTCACCCTCTTGAGGAACTCGCCGTCAAACGGATACCAATCCGCCGTCATAAAGTCCGAAGTCTCAACAGCCCTCAACGCAATCACCTGGTCATGCACACGCTTGTCGCCCATGACTCCAACCGCCTTGACAGGCAGAAGCGCCGCGAACGCTTGACTGATGTTCCGGTATAGGCCAGCAGCCCTGATCTCCTCAATAAAGATGTGGTCAGCCTCGCGCGCAATGCGGACCTGCTCGCGGGTGACCTCGCCCAAGATACGGATAGCGATACCTGGGCCAGGGAAGGGATGGCGCCAGACAAGATCCTCTGGAATACCGAGCTCTTTGCCTAGTTCACGGACTTCGTCTTTAAAGAGCTCGCGGAGAGGCTCAATGACCTTGAGCTTCATGTCTTTGGGGAGACCGCCAACATTGTGGTGCGTCTTGATCGTCTGAGAGGGACCCTTGAACGAGAGAGATTCAATAACGTCAGGGTAGAGGGTGCCCTGGAGGAGCCATTCAATCTCACCAGCCTCGCTAGACTCATGAGCCTCCGCTTTGATCTTCTCGGCCTGCTTCTGGAATACTTCAATGAAAGTGTTGCCGATGATCTTGCGCTTCTTCTCAGGGTCGTCGGTAACGCCCTTGAGGCGGTCGAGGAACAGGTCAGATGCGTCGATAACTGTAAGGTTGATGCCCAGACCTTCGTCCAGGGTCTTCTTGACTTGGACAGCCTCGTTAAGTCGCAGTACACCGTTGTCGACCATGACGGCGTGGAAGCGATCCCCGATAGCCTCCTTCATCAGCTTCGCCGCAACGGTCGAATCGACACCACCGCTGACAGCGCCAATGACCTGCCCCTTGTCGCCTACCAGCTTCCTGATGCGCGTAATCTCCTGGTCCACGAATTTGCTCATAGTCCAGTTTGTGTTTGCCTGGCAAATATCGACGGCGAAGTTCTTCAACACCGTCGTTCCCTTCTTGGTGTGGGTGACCTCAGGGTGGAACTGGATGCCGTAGTATTTGCTTGTCTTGTGCGCAATACCGGCAAA
Organism: Curvularia sp. IFB-Z10; assembly: GCA_002161795.1. Lineage (NCBI taxonomy): Eukaryota > Fungi > Ascomycota > Dothideomycetes > Pleosporales > Pleosporaceae > Curvularia > Curvularia sp. IFB-Z10. The sequence continues at coordinate 1,310,128 of JPSZ01000003.1, read as the reverse complement.
CGGCGCATTGTTTGTTGTCGCAACAGTCACAAAGCCCTCGGGCATATGGCTGAGCTTGTCACCGTGGCTCATCCAGACTTCGAGGTCGTTACCCAAGTCTTTGAATAACTCATCCATGTGTCCGCCGTGACTCTCAATCTTCAGGTTTGCATGTCCGTATTCTCTCTTCTCGCCTGCGGCTACACCGGCGTTCTTGCCAAAGTGCCATGCCATCTCTTGCAGTCCATAGCATATGCCTAGAATCGGGACGCCGAGATCAAAGACTGCATGGTCAACGTGCGGCGCGTCTTTCTCATAGACCGAGTATGGGCCACCCGAGAGAATGATACCCTTTGGTGTAAATGGCAGGTCGGCAATTTTGGTAGTGCATGGCAGCATCTCAGAGTAGATGTTGAGCTCGCGGAGCCGGCGTGTAATCAAATGGGTGTACTGCGAGCCAAAGTCGAGAACCAAGATGGTATCGAACGTCTTGTGAGGAGGAATCGGGTCGGAGTTGTCGGTCGCCATTTTGAAAAAAGAAGTACACCTAAAAAATGTGTAATTTGAGTTTGAAAGAAAGTGTTGACAAGAAGGAGAAGAAAAGAGGACGAGAGAAAACGGGGTATCTAAAGAGGGAAGCCAGGCGCAGGAGGGGCTTCGTGACTCTCGCAAATTTTGGCGGGGCCCAAAATTTCGCTATCGATAGGAGCCGCCGATGCAGCGCGAAAGTCGCGTCCCTCGAATTCTCCACTCGTCCTAATTCCCTTGGCGACAAAACCATATCCCAGATACCCAGACATCCAATGGCGAAGAGAAAGTCCGAGAGAGATCCTGAAGAGCTGCCCGATGCGTCGGAAAAGCGCACGCAGCAAGATGGCGACGACTCTGGAAGCGACGAGGTATGCGCTTCGGTCAATTCACCTTCAACTATACAGCCAGCTAACAATCGTATGCTAGGAAATGGACGTTGTGAATGTCGACTTCGAATGGTTCGATCCACAGCCAGCCGTAGACTTTCACGGGCTTAAGAACCTTATGCGCCAGCTCCTCGACGTCGATGCGCAACTGTTCAATCTCTCAGAACTCGCCGACATCATATTGGCGCAACCACTGCTGGGTAGCACAGTCAAGGTGGACGGAAACGAAACGGACCCATATGCCTTCCTTACAGTTTTGAACCTGCAAACACACCAGGTATGCATGCGTTCCGGCCCGCAGTCTTAGTCTACTGTCCATTCGGTAGAAATCGACGTTTTCTGACAAAGTACCTGCAGGACAAGAAAGTGATTCGCGACCTGACATCCTACCTCTCGAAGAAAGCCACTTCAATTCCTGCTCTTCCACCGTTGCTCTCGCCATCCTCCACGGCGCAAGTCGGCCTCATTCTAACCGAACGCTTCATAAATATGCCACATGAGATTGTGCCCCCAATGTACACGATGTTGCTTGAAGAAATCGAATGGGCAGTTGAGGAAAAGGAGCCGTACACATTTACCCACTACCTCGTGCTCTCAAAATGCTATTCGGAAATCCAGTCGCAGTTACCGAGCGGAGATGCGCCACCGAGCAAGAAGAAGAACAAGAAGGCCGACGTTGGCCAGGAGACATTTTATTTCCATCCCGAGGATGAGGTGCTGCACAAGCATGCTGTGGGTTACACGGACTTTGAATACGACACACCAGTGGACGAGGGCGCGAGTGACAGCAAGAGAGCGTTTCAGGAACTAGGGGTCAAGCCCAAGGGACATATGGTGCTAGTTGAAGCGGACAAGTTCAAGGGTGCTGTTGAGGCTATCAAGACCTACCTGAATGGACAATGATAGAGGGTATCGACGTTTGAAGTTCGTGCTCAACTCATCCCACAAGAGCCTATAAACCAAAAGATTCTGTGATTGTCGCAATGCATACATGTGATGGAATCACAACAAGACCTGTACCCCAGTAAAAGCAAATGGTGACTCTAACTGGTGTTACATTGCAAGGACACAAGCTGAATCTATGTGAATCAAACCGTAGGAAAATTGTTGATGCTCGCTCCTATACACACAAGTCTCGACATCATGCGCCCCTCCTTCAAAGTTACTCCGTTTAACCAATGACAACCTTGCCATCCTCGGGGAAGTCGTATTGGGGAACCTCGAGGTTGAGAGGGGCAGGTCCCTTTCTTATGCGGCCAGAGATGTCGTAGTGGGATCCGTGGCAAGGGCAGAACCAGCCTCCGAAGTCACCAGCCTCGCCAATGGGGACACATCCAAGATGGGTGCAGACACCTGTTGCTGTTAACTCTAATCTCTCTCTGTACGGTTTGTGTTGTGACCTACCCAACATGATCAACCATTCGGGCTTCTGGACACGGGCCGAGTCGGGCTGGGGATCACGGAGAGATTCCCACTTGGTATCTTCGGCCTCCTTGATCTCGTCCTCGGTGCGGTGTCGGATGAAGACGGGCTTGCCTCGCCACTTGATAATGACCTGCGCTCATCAGCTTCCGCTTTGCGGGAAACACATCTGGTATGGCGGGACGTACGTTCTTGCCCTCAGGGATAGCAGCAAGGTCGATTTCTACCTTAGCTTGGGCCAAAACATCGGCGGAGGCGGACATGTTGACAAGGAAGTCTGTTAAGTGAATCGGTTAGCCGTCGGGTTCTCCATCAGTTTACGGTCGCATCTCATCCGCAAAACGGCCAATTGCTTTCCCGCAACTCCATGTATGCCGTATAGATCGAATCCAGCGAATTTCGTCTCTCCAGTGGGCCGTCGCAGTGCTGGTGACCTACCCTGTACGGTCGCCTTCGCGCCAAGCGCACTCAGCGCACCCATGGTTCCGACCATGAAGTACTGGAACACCTTCGGCCCTGTCTCGCCACCCTTATTCCTGTACGCAGCAAACGAGGGGATCTTGGTCGAGTCCGGGCTGCCCTTGAAGGGACTGTCGAACGAGGAAGCCGAGGCATTGCGGGTCTGCATAGCGGTGCAGCCGGCCGCCCGGGCAACGGGCAATTGGTGAGCGGTCCATGAGCGTGCGACGGCACGGGCGGTGTTGGCGAGGGCGGGCATCGTGGACGCGAGTGGGCGGGGGTCGGGGTCGTTGATGGAGAGGAGCTTGGGTTGACGATGTTGAAGTTTTGGCTGGTTTGGCAAGGAGCGTTATGTCAGGTATCGTCTGATTGGCCGGAAGCCCGTGGCAGACGAACACCATCCCGGCGTCATCGTCCGAGCATCGCCTTAGACATGTAACATTTTCGTAGAGTCAATTTGCATCTACTCACAAAACAATGCCAAGTAGTACAACTTGCTGGTTGCCATTCACTAGCTGGTCGCCTGTAATTTTCCCAGTAGCACCTAATCTGGCAAATCACAGCTCGCCAATTTACCCAACTCCATCACTGCCATAGTTCTTTGACAAGGAACCAGCCATTCACTCTCACTAATCTTATAGAAGCTATGACTGTCTTGAGCAAACGAAAATCTTGGCGGCTGCCTGGATTCTGACCTTGCCCTTTTTCCATCTCCATCCTTTATTACTTTCTCACTCCTACACTTACAAGCTGCTCCTTCCTACTAACAATTCCTTTTCGCTAGCTGAATGCTCAAGACAAAAAGACTCTTCATCAGCGACTGTAACTACCTTGTCTGATACCACCGCATCAGCACTTGAATTGGCCGTAACAATGTCTGCCAACAAAAACGCTTCCATTGCCTCCTACTTCCAGCCTAAGAATGAGGAACATGATAACACGACCCCCAAAACGCCTGGTAAAGGCTCTTCCGAAGAGTTGCCAATGACTGCCTCCTCAGCACCACAAGACAACAAAGGTAAGGGCAAGAGACAGTTATCGGCGTCACCAGCGCCCCCACCCTCCAAACGACAAGACACCAAGACTACGACATACACTTCCCTTTCATACAAAGACCTCCCTACAACCCATCTCTCGGCCCTTTCCTCCCCTTCCCCCACAACATTAAGCCTTACCCATCACACCGGCTCCCTCTTTTCCGCTCCACCAAACACCCTCCTCCTACACGCCTGCAACACCCAAGGCTCCTGGGGCTCAGGTATCGCTCTCGCATTCAAACAGCAATACCCCAATGCGTACGCCATCTACCACACCTTCTGCACCAAGGAACACTCGTTCAAATCAGGGAACCCCGTGCCGGTTGGAACGACGCTGTTGATTCCACCCGTGGATGGCGACAAGGGTCATTGGATCGGGTGCCTTTTCACGAGTCGGCGGTATGGAAAGGGGAAAGATGGCGTGAGTGAGATAGTGAGGAATACAGGAAGGGCGATGGAGGGGTGTTTGGAGCTGGTGAGGATGGCGGGGGCGGATCAGATTAGCGGGGTGAGAATGTGCATGATTAACAGTGGGAAGTTTGGTGTGCCATGGGAGAAGACGGAAGAGGTGTTGAAGGGTGTTGTGGTCAGAGAGGGTTGGGTGGATAGTGTGGAGGTGTGGAATCCGGAGAGTGTTTGAGTTGCCGTCCCCAGGCGTGCTGTTGCAGGCAGGCATGCGAGCGGCGGGTACGAACTTGCGGAAACTCCATATGGTATGTACGATTAGCGGGCTATGGGTGAGCTGACATGTGGAGGAGCCTCTAAGCCATGTATGATTTTCCAAAAGGGCTCAATTTTGGTTTCAGCATCACCCAGGCTGTGTAGATGATGCCGTCGTCGGTACTGCAACTTGGGTCGTAATTGGATGAGATGAATTCCTATCTCACCTCAAACACAGTCAACACCTCCCATAGCGAGCTCTGCCAACTCGCCAAACACTCCTGGCATGGTATATCCTGCTGAACGCCAAATGCAATGCAAAAAAATCGTCTTTTCTACGCCCCCATTCGGCACATATTACTTGGACCCGTTGATCGCTGTGAACCCCCCGGTTGATCGCCTAGGTACTGGACTCGCATTCTTATTCTCGCTCGGAGCGGGCTGTTGTGGTGGACCGCGCATCTCCATCTCAATTTGCATGGCCGCAGGGTCCTCCTCTGGCTCGCTGTCTGCAACACGGTCTACGCCCTGGTCGACCTCCATGGCGTCAGGCGTCTCGTCAGGCTTGTCTGGCGATTGCGAAGATGTGGCAGCGCCATTGGCAGGTGTCTCGCTCCTGTCCACTTCCTCTCCCTCTCCCTCTTCCCCCAGTGTTATGTGGCCATTTGCTGGTACATCTTTCTTGCCTTCCTTGTCCTTTCTCTTCGCATCTTCCTTTTCCCTCTCTTCAATCTTCCTCTTTACCGCTCCCCATGTGCTCGTCTTGGGTGCGACGTCGACCAGAAACTCGAGGTTGTCCGTCTTTGCTACCGCGCTACTGACGTCGCGGTACTGGATGTTGCGGCGCGGCTTGCGCTCGGCTTTCACGACATTGTAGGTTGTGGTTGCGAGATGCTGGATAAACATTTCTGTGGCGAGCGCGATGGCAAAGGCAGCGTTCTTGGAAGTTGTGATGCGCTCGGGGTCCGCTTGGATGATCTTCTGCACGCGTGCCACTGGGAATGGAGTTAGTTAATGAGTCCCTGTGAACAACGATCCGAGGTAGACTCAAAGGTGTTACTTACAGGGAAGCGATACATGGCCAGTGATTTCCTTGTTAGGCGCAATCGGAGTGTTGTTGTAGGGCATGGTGAAGGAGGGGCCTTGCTCTGGTTGTATGCGATGCGGATTGTTAGGTCCTTATTGCAGGTTGGTGCGCGTTTCCAACAGAGGTTCAAAAGATCAGAGCAGGTGTCTTGGTCGAAATTAGTGACTGACGCGGTCAGGTCGCGCAAAATAGTCAGGTTGAGGATGTAGTCGCGTGCGGTCGTGGTTTCGAGATGTTCATGAATACTAGTTCAGTCGGTCTCCACACCCCTGTCCAATGTTGCGCTGGGACCGTCATTATGGGTTCGGGCACCAGTCATTCATCTGCGGACATTGACCGTCCCTTGACATGTACTTGCGAGGACACCAGCTTCTTTTTTAGATTTACACAGCCGTTTCGTCTCTTGCAGGGCTGGTTTGTTGTGTGTCATTGATACATTACCTATCCGTGCTGAACCGAACACTGTCGTTCCTAGCCATCACGGTACGGTGAGGGTGCATATTAACCATGAAGCTTTCTATTGCTAGTTTGCTCGCCGCCACTGTGCCTGCAGCCTCACTATCGCAGGTACTTTTCCAGGAGACACCCGATGTTGAAGGCTTCCAACTATACCAGAGTGAGTTCTCGGAATACCATTCCATACGCATCAGAGAGCAGCAAGACGACACCATCTGCAATGCCCACTCTAAACAATACACCGGCTGGCTTGACGTCGGATCGAAACACATCTTCTTCTGGTATTTCGAGTCTCAGAGCAAGCCGTCCGAAGATCCGCTGCTGCTCTGGTTGACGGGCGGGCCGGGTGGATCCGGGATGCTTGGGATGATGGGCGAATTGGGACCATGTATGATCAACGAACACGGCAATGGCACTGTGTACAACGAATATGGGTGGAGCAAGAACGCCAATATCATCTTCGTTGATCAGCCGGCTGGCGTAGGCTTCAGTTATGTGGACCCAGACACTCCGCTGCCAGCAACCAGCTTCACGGCTGCCGAAGACATGCATCATTTCCTGCAACTGTTCACTAGCGATGTCTTCCCAAGCCTCTCTGGACGAGACTTTCACATCACTGGAGAAAGCTACGCTGTATGTGTCTTGCAACGTACCAGGTGCACAAGCTGATCATCGTCAGGGCCACTATGTCCCAGCACTCGGTGCACAGATTGTATCCCAGAACCTCCTATACCCCAAACGACCGCAGATCAACCTCAAATCAACATTCACTGGTAACGCATATGTGTCGCCCAAAGACACCAATTTTGGCTATTGGGAGACACTTTGCACAACAAACCCCGGTGTCGAAAGCCCGGTCTTCAACCAGACGCGCTGCGATATCATGGCTGCAAACCTACCTCGCTGTATGGAGCTAACCGAAGTCTGTTACAGCCATCCGGATCCGGCCATTTGCCTTGCTGCTAGTACGGTGTGCGAAGACGGAGTCATTCTGTACTACGACGGCGAGTCTGGCGAAGGTGGACGCAATCGCTATGACATTACACGCGACTGCGAGACCAGAGACGACTTGTGCTACATCGAGATTCAAAGAATACAGAAGTACCTTAATCTCCCATCGGTTTGGGAGGCTCTGAACGTGCCAAAGATTGTCGGCAATTACTCCGTCCTTTCCATGGCTGTTGCGGGGGCCTTTGCTGTGACTGCAGATGGCGTTCTCAGCACGCAGCCGCAGGTGCTGTATCTTCTTGAGCATGGCATCGACGTGCTTTTTTACCAAGGTAACCTTGATCTTGCGTGCAACACTGCGGGAAACCTCCAGTGGGCGAACACGATGCCATGGAAAGGGCAGCCGGCGTTTGTTGCACAGCCGAAGAGAACGTGGAAGAATGAAGGAGAGGAAGTGGGCTGGTTCAAAGAGGTAAAGACCAAAACCGCGAGCGGAAGAGAGACTACTTTTGCTTTTACCACGGTAGATGGGGCGGGGCATCTTGTGCCATTTGACAAGCCGAAGGAGGCATTGGCGCTTGTAGACAGGTGGTTGGAGAAGAGGAGCTTTGCCTGAGTGTCGCGTGCCTTGGATGGCTAGGGAGTAGTTAGCATGTTCTAGATGCCATCAGCTCAAGGCTTGTATGCAATGATACATATGTATGTCGCGCAGCGCCTGACTGCTGTAATGGTTTGTACTTGGCGATACAGGTGGTCAATAGCCTTGGGGAGACGCGTTGAGGTGGGTAACATGACGAAAGCGAAGCTCCTCCAAGACCTCGCAAGCGCAGCAAGCTCTGCACCAGCATACGATAGAGCAGTGATGGCAATACTGTTTGCAAATTCAATACACAGGCATGTCATCATTTGCATCGTGTTTGGTGCCCAAAGCATGCGTTTCGTCCCCACCGATGATATCACTACAACACTACGTCATCGCTATGTTAGTCTTTGCGCGCACGACAGACCCTTCATAAGGAGGGGAAGAACTCACCCACAGCAACATCACACACACATCCAATCCTATCTCTCTACCTTTTGAACAATCTTCCATTCTAGACTCTTCTACCACACTTCACAAATCCCATACTCAACATGTCTGGAAACTCAAGCGTTGGTAACAGCGGCGTCTACGAGGCCGGCGACCAGGTCAACAAGCCCGACTCCCAGATTGAGCAGGAGAAGAAGGAGAACCGATTCCACGAGGGCAAGGAGAACTCCCACAAGGCTCTAGACTCCAGTATGTGCTTGCTCTCCTTTCTCATGTCTTGGTGCACTTGCCGTCGACCTGCGCAAGGCCTCGGCCAAACCCAACCATAGACTGTCTCGACCGACATATACTAACAATGGTCAACAGAGGACGAGCGATCAATTGCTAACAAGCTCGAGCGTGAGGAGAAGCGCGAGAAGGAGGGCGAGGCAAAGTCCCTTGAGGACGCACAGAGGGAGAAGGACGCTACCCTGCCCGCACGCGCACACGGCAACGAGCCCTCGAAGGGAGCCAAGATCGACCAGGAGCTGAGGGAAGAGGACGAGGCCATGCTCAAGAAGAAGGGCGCTGCCTAAAGTCGTTGCTGTGGAGCACGATTTGATACCCGCACACGTTCACACGCATGCTTGGAGTTGGAGGATATGCATATAATGACATGACATGGATTGACGATAAAACGTCTCCACGAAAGCCTGGAAATACGGCTGAGGCATGAATAAAAATATATTCACCACCAAATCTTGTTCGTGCGATGGTATCATGTGATGCGGCTGAAGCTATCGTTGTGCAATGCATGCCGAGCTCCCCCACCGTGTCGTAGCTATGTACACCACTTACTTAGCAGTTGCCCCTCATGTGCTGTTCCTGACTCGCGCAGCCTCGGGATTGCCGCCGATAGCCATGATTGTCACCTCCGACCGCGTCGCCAAACCCCAATCGTAGGCGTCACGCTCTTTCACGCTTCCATTGCTGTATTACAAAGCATTGCGACTTACATGCCTATCCTGCCGTCATCTCCGCTCTTCCTCCGCACCGCTGCCACCTTTACTCGAGCCTCATTACGACCCCGCATCGTCCCTTGCAGTACACAGCTATCGAGCTGCCTCCAACAACACGCTGCCAAAATGTCAACCAAGATGGCCGAGCGTCTAAAGGGCAAGACCATCGTCATCACCGGTGCATCTTCTGGCATTGGCAGATCAACAGCTGTCGAATTTGCACGGACACAGCCCGATGACTTGAAGCTCATCTTGACGGCACGAAGAGAAGACTCACTGAAGGAGCTTGCGCAAGAAATTGGGGGCTTTGCAAGAGGCGTCAAGGTCCTACCAGTCAAGATGGATGTCAGCAAGCCTGAAGAAGTTGAGAACTTTGTTGGAAACCTTCCACAAGAGTTTAAAGACATCGATATACTAGTCAACAACGCGTCAGCCACTCCATATTCATCAAGACTCATCTACTCCTACTAATACGGTCGCAGTGGGCTTGTAAAAGGCGTGGCTCAAGCTCCGGACATCTCCCCGGTCGATATCGACATCATGTTCAGCACAAACGTCACCGGTCTAATCAACATGACGCAAGCCATCCTTCCCATCTTCAAGGCGCGATCCACTCCGTCAGGCGACATCATAAACATTGGTTCCATCGCGGGTCGCGAACCTTATCAGGGTGGATCTATCTACTGTGCAACCAAAGCTGCAGTCCGCAGCTTCACAGACGCCCTGCGCAGGGAGCTGATAGCAACGAGGATCAGAGTCATGGAAATTGATCCAGGCCAGGTTGAAACAGAGTTTAGTGTTGTGAGGTTCGGTGGAGACAAGGAGAAGGCAAAGAAGGTGTATGAAGGAGTCGAGCCCTTAACTCCTGACGACATTGCTGAGGTCGTCGTCTTTGCTGCGGGCAGGAGGGAAAACGTGGTACTTGCTGACAGCTTGATATTCCCCAATCACCAGGTAATTTCAAGATATGCGAGACAACATAATAGTTCACTAACGGATTATAGGCCGCGGCGACGGTAATGCACCGGAAAACTGCTGGCCAATGAGCTCGATCAACGGTTTGTACATAGAGATCGACCATGGCATGCCAGCCGTGGATGTGTGTCACTGCAAACCCACCTATTATATGAAGAGCTTGTTTTTTTTATCAAGGTTCCATTCGTTGCAGGCTGACCACTCATCATTTTCCAATGCAATGCTTCTCATCGTAGGCAATGAGCCTCTCATTTTCGCTTACTACAGCTTCGTTGATTACTGGCGGCATGGATACCATCGCGCGGGATCAGCGCCGGCTCGGATCTTTAAACTTGACGCTATCCACGATGACGACACTGGAACCATACATGAAGCGATTGATTCAAAGTTTGATTTCCTCATCAAAATGAGAGATATTCTGCGAAATGACGTAGGGGAGCATTTGGAAAAATTGCTTGCAGCATAGCAAGGTGGTTCGTTGTTTCCAGAACTCACTCTGGACGCGCCAAGTGATTTGCGGGACGACAATGTGACAATCCGGCCGAACCAAATTACCCAGCACTCTGCTTCCATTGAAGACTCTGAGACGCCATGAAAACGCACATAATCAACACGAAACGGGTATTCGAAAGCCATCTTCTATAACACAGCATGCGGCACACCGAATATGGTGTAGAAATTATAAAGCATGTTACAAAGCCGATTTGCAGCTTCTGGCTGGTCGACTTGATCGATCGGTATCCATTTTCTATGGTCCATCGCCACATGGGGATGCATATCTAGGTTCCGAACCAAGGTTCTTTGTTGCAATCACTACTACATGCGCGGGCAGCCTCGTCGATCTACAAGATAGAAGCGTGGACGGGATAATCGTTCGGCATCGTGCTCGGACGTCACGATCCAACGCACGATATTCGTTTTCAAAGACAACCGATCATCTTGATTCGTCAAATATGGTTCGCGAACGGAGACTTTGTCGCATGGCACAGACATGATTTGCTAGAGTATTTTTAGTTTTTTTCCCCATTGGGGTCGTGCTGTTTGTCGAAGTTTTGAAGTCTGCATGTACCCGCGTCTTTCACCACCAACCGGCACTCATGGGCACTGTTGGCCAAACGTTAGTCTTACATCATATTTACTCCTTGCGTGCGAACAGCATGGTGAGACAAGCCAGTGGCAGATCTCATTTGCAGGTGAGTACCTGTTTGTTCTTACGAAAGTATGAGCAATAGCTGTTGCGTCACGACGCAATGCTTTTATTTGCGACAATAGTTTCAATGGCTGACGCGACAGGTCTCTGCTCAAACTGTTTGCACGCGTGTCTAAGGCCGAGTTTCATTTCCCGCAAAGAAACCTATTGCGCACGTACCATAGTTGATTGAAGCCCAATAGCTTGGGTGCCAAGACCTTTTTGAACCGTGGGTTTCCCCCCTCACTGTCGCACACGTGCGTTAGTGATAAGGGTCGTGAATGTTAGTTTAGAACTCTGGTTCCTTTCATTTTTCTACGCGAGACTTCCTTGATTCCTTTGACGACTTTCGTCGACTGCCTTTGCATTCAATCACTCAACTTTTACTTATACGCGCACACACACGGACACTAATAAGAAAAATTACCGAAATTTGACCAAAACAATATGGCTTCACTTGTAGCCACTACTGGCACTGACCGAAAGTTTAACTGGGACGATGATGACGAAGACAACTTTGATCTGGATGCTTGGAAAGCCACTGTCGATACTTCTTCACCGAGCGCTGACGACCTTGGCCCACTTCAACTGTCGCTCTGTGAGGGGAAGGTTGGAAAAATAGTCGTCAACAGCTTGAAATGCAACGGCTACAGAGATCCATATTTGGAGGGTTTTGCTTCGAACATCAACGATATGGCTGTTGACGAGTGGCCGATTATTGTCTCAGAGTGTGAATACAACCCCGAGCAAGACGCTGTTGAGATACACTCTGAGGCCGCACACAATAACATGCTCAACATTCTTATAGAAGAGCAGCTGGCTTCCGCTCGGCACGAGTACCTTACTCACGCTATTGGCATATACTTCGATGGCAAGGAAGAAGCTGATGCGCCGGCGTATCCTGAACTCAGCGCTTACAATGGCCAGCGGTACAGATACGCAAAAGCTTTTCAGAATATAAAGTATGCGAATGGAAGACGCCAGACAGAAGTATACCGTCACTCCCCGCTCGTCCTTGTGACGGGGATCGAGGATGTAGATTTGATTGACGCCAAAAGCTGCTATGACGAATATGAAGAGACACTGAAGGGCAGAGAGATGGATGAGTGGGAACAAGACGAACTGGAAATGCCGCAACCAGACTTCACCATGACTTTTCAAGAAGCAGGCCAGAAGGATGCCGATGGGCAGGTAAAGCTCCCGAGACTTCCCGCTCTTGAGTACTTTTCACCAGACGAGCTGAAGGATTTGATTGGAATGTGGAAAGCGCAGCAAGACAACGATGGCGACGATGACTCTGATGAAGAGGAGGGTTCGAGTTCCATCGACACCTGGGAGAAGAGCGACACAGACGAAGAAGACGACGACCCAAACATGTTCTCTGTTGTCCGTCCCCTCGAGCCGAAACCCTCCACTTACAACGAGGAGCTGGATTTCAATGACGTTGTCTTCTGCAACGACTATGATATTGAAAGTCGCGATGAAGGATACGTCTCTTCTTCTCCACCGGCCTCACCTGTCCTGGACCTCTATGCCGACGGGTGCGAGCGGCACATCGAAACCCCCACTCGCCCTAAGGGGGCATTGAGGGTTGACTCGATGGATGCGCTGGACGAGTTAGGTATTGCTGAGGAGCACAGCCAACCGAGTGACTACTCTGCGGAAGAAGCGATCCCCGTAGAGACGTTGGGAACAAGTCAACACTGTACCAACATCGACGATGGCAACAAGGAACTCTTTGAGACCATGAACCATACAGAGTTCGCTGTTTCCATCCCATCACATGGCACCAAGGGCCCACACAGTACTTCTTCCATGGTTGAAGCCACAATATGGCAAGATATGATGAGCGAGGGTTGTGAAGCTTTGAACCCCGCACCGATGCCTTCTTCAGTCACCCTTAGCGCCGCCAGCCCATATACCCAACTCGAACAAGCGGATAAACGGCAGCCTTTCCAGATTCAAATCTTCTATCTTACCAGTGTGCTTTTCACGGGCTTGATTTACGTCATCAGGTTACCCTGGATGAGCATCGGTATTATCACTGCTGAATCGGTTGCCGGAAGACCGCTGGGTGTTGTTTCGCGCAACGGTCGGGCATTGGAGTTGAAGTAAGTCGCGTGTTGTTGTTTTTTGAGCGATTTGAGCGTTTAGCATGGCGTTTTATACCCCTATTCTTGATTTCGGTTAGGATGTTGTTGTTGTTTTGCTTGTCTTTCGGTTTGTATGATAATAATGGGTTCGGATGCGGCAAGAGATTATGGAGATGATGAAGAGAATGGTATAATCTAATTTATAATTACGCATGGATTCATCAATCTTACAGCCTCAAGAGAGAGAAAAAAATGAATGTTAAAAAGAGAAGCGCCGCAGCTTTCTCTCTCTCTCTTTGTCTTTACCTCTTTCTCACTCATACTGAATAACGGTTCCCGTGCTATTTCAAGAAGAGAAACAAGAAAAAAAAGTTGGAAAGATAAAATAAAAATAAAATAAAATTAGTATAGCTCCAGCACCATGACACCTGACTGTCCGTTTGCATCTTTTAAACGTGAACGATGATCTTCGAGGTCAAGTACTGTCGGAGATCACCTATGAAGAAACTGAGAATGAAGCATGCGCCACCAAACGCAATGGAAATATGATATGGCATCCTGTACGCCAGGGCAAACGCTTCTTGCGCACCCGAAATGATGATTGGGTACGCGTCCCTCTGAAGGACCGAGGGATCGTTTGCTAGAATCTCCTTTACACCGTCGAAATCGGCACTGGAAATGGCTAGGATGATGTTCTGGATGGCGGCGCGGCCGGCAGGAATGAGGGGGTTGACAATGGCCTGCATTGCGATGGTGTTGGTGGCGAATTCGGTAAGGTACTTTGTGGCCTGGTCGGTAAAGACGGCGATGTATACGGAGTAACCGATGGCGCCGCCGATGAAACGGATGCTGAGCGTGAGGGCGGTGACGGTGGCGATGAGGTCGTCGGGACATGCGATTTGCGCGATGATGGTGGACGGGATAACGACGCCGCCGATGGCGGTGCAGGCAAACGAGACGAGAACCAGGACGGTCGAGAGGTTGTCCGGTCTGCCGACTGAGAGCGCGCCCGTGGTGGCGGTCATTAGCGCCGTGAAGAAGATCATGATTTCGCGGATGCGGCCTTTGGTGATGGGGATGAGGGCCAGGCCGATGACGGCTCCGCCCATGATGCCGAATCCAATGGGGAGGGAGCGAAGACCAATTTCCGTTGGCTTGCCACCTGTAATTGTTCTGTTAGCCAGAGAGACATACGGGCTGCACGCTGTGGCCTATTTGCTTACCGTAGACATAGGTCAGTTGTGCTGGGTAGATAAGGATCAAGGCGAAGAAAGTGCCGCCACTAAGGAAAACAAGAAGGAGAATGACAATCATGGTTCTCTTTGCCTTGGAGAACAATGCTCGTGGAACCATAGGATATGGCGCGCGTAATTCCCATACGACAAAGGCGGCCAAGAAGGCCACTCCAATGAGAAGAGGCACGAGGTTGTGCACGCTGCCCCACCTGTACTACGAAGTGTTAGCATCAGTCTCGTATGTGTCGAAAGCCTCTTGCACTGACCTGTACTGCCCCCCATTGCAGGCCCATCATGAAGAGAGTGATGCCAGTGATGCTCAAAAAACCACCGATGAAATCAATCTTTCGAAGGACATCGCGGGCAGTGTAATTCTCCGTAAGGCGAGACGGGCTCCTGTAAAAGAAGACGCAGAGAAACAGACCAATAAAGTTCCATACGCCGACCAAGATACCGTTGTAGCGCCAGGAACCCCCATCACTGGCGATGTATTGAGCATACAGGACAGATGGGCAGAATGGAATAAGAGTGAAGACGACAGCGGCAACGTACTTGCCGCGATCCTTGATGGGAACGACTTCGGCAGTGCCAGAGAGCGCAATAAGCTCATTGATACCCGCACCGATGCCCGAGAAGACCTGACCACCTGGAGTTTGTTAGGGTCGGCGATAGGACGTATAGGTGGGCGAACTTACCGATAGCGACGTTCATGTTGGAAGCAGTCGATACGACGATTGAACCAATCACCAGCGAGGTTTGCCCCATAATAGCAACCTTTTGCTTTCCAAAGAGATCTGACAATGCACCAACAAAAGGGCAGAGAGCGGCATTGGCAATGAGGTACGCGATCATGAACCACGAATATCGATCAGCTCCTCCGATGTCTTGGTAGATGAGCGTGAGAATGGAGCCAAAGATGAAGAGCGGCATTTGGGAACTAATCCAGAGGAAACACATGCACAGCAAGGTCATGAATAGGCGAAAGTTCATCTGTGAGTCTTGTTAGACGTACTTCAGTAATCGGGTCATCGTAAACTGACCTTTTCATGGACGACTGGACCATTGCTGCCACCGCTGCCGACCGGCGCCAGCTTCTGATTGTTCTGTTCATCCAGGGGCGTGTGCATGGATCCCATCTCCAGTATGTTGCCGTCTTGTTTCTCGAACTCTTGCGAGCGGCTCGTGGATCTCTGTGTCTCGTCCATCTTGTTGAAGGTGTGAGACCGGAAGAACATCTTGCAACGGCAAGGAGCGAGGCATGGGATAGTTCAAGTAGTTTGAGCAGCTCTCAGCCCTAGTAAGCGGGGCTACCCAAGCGTCTCACTAGCTTCTATGTCATCGCGAACTGGGGTCGCGTGGAAGCTTCTTGAGTCGACGGAAACGATAGGGCAATCACATGTGCCACCGCAATGCAAGGGAATGGGCGGGTGGTGGTGGTCGAACGACAGGGCCCCGAACCCCTCAAACCACCAAGCCTCCGAACTTGAGTCCGTACCGTCCATTCGGCGCGTTGAGAGGTCATAGCGGAGTGGTTAGCAAATGTTGGCGCGGAAACTTTGTACCCTTGCCGGCTTGTCCCACTAGCGCTGGGGGTACAAACCTTATTTCTGACCCAAAGTGAGATTTCTTTTTTCTGTAATTTATTCTTGCAAAAGACCTCTTCAAACCCCAATGGGAGTTGTTCAAGGCCGCGTTTCCTTGAACCTTTCTTCGGAAAACCGGTTTACAGCGACGCGCCTATTGGTGCGACGTGAGAGAAGGGGGAACAGTAGCATTGTATCTGGGCCATATGCGAGAAACCGGACCGAGCCGCTCTGAGGAAAGGAGCTAGAGAAGGTCGGGGTAGTATTGCGATTTCAACATGAGCTGTGTGAGAATGGTGCTGCGGACGTGTGTTGTGCACAACCTGCCGGATGTGGCGGATCCCTCTCCACAGATGCTCGCCTCTAAGCCACCAACGCGTTAGTAGCAATGCACGAACTACAGCTGGCGTGAATCTGGTAGTCGCATCTTTATTGTTATTGTTGTTGTTGTTGTTCTTGTTGTTCTGATTAGGTCTGGCCATACATAAGAATGCATTTCATCGAAGCAACAAAATACGCAAAGTTCCGTACGTTGAGTGACCCTGCGGGCCATAGAGTTTCTGTTGAGGGGATCTTCAGTGGTAATACCCTACACAACCCAATAAAGATTATGGACGCAGCTGACTGAGTTGGTCGTAACGCTTTCCCTTTTGACAAGGGTAGCTTGAAGGCCCAATAGCAACCGAATTTCGCAGAGGTACAAGCGGAGACGACACCCGCTGAGAGTACAGTACAGTACATACAACAGCCATATGTACCCTATGGTGGCCTCATCCCCATACGTTCAAGAACGCACCAAGCGGACGTGGCGCCGCTCAGGGCTGGACGAGAGGTTTACTGTATATTGTCTGCATATCCTTATGTAAGTTGGATGAAGCATGCGCTACAAGCACCGACAACAGTCGGTGAAAGTTGACGTAAACTCTGCTCGAATCCGTACTCAGCAACCTGGTACGTAGAGGAGTTGATTGATCGTATACCAGATGACCAATAGGACAACGTACAATGGTCTGGTGTTAAGGCGGAGCTGCAGCCCGAACCATTATAGCCGTATGATTTCCTATGCATACCCGCGGCTAAGACGTGCTAGTCCCGCATTTTAATGGATCGTGATTTTCTTGCTATACTAGCTACCGGTTAGAAAGTCAAAGCAAGTATCTACATAAGGTCACGTCAGGTTGCAGGTGCTGCATATACGACATATTGTTTCTGACTGACACGGCATTTCCCGGTATTATGGGATGATTGCGGTGGTGCTCGTAGGGCTGCCCTGCATTTAAAAGGCCCTAATAATGGGCAGCATTAGCAAATCGAGTCTAGCGTCTCGGCACTGGCCCCTAGGTAACGCATCTTTCGTCCATGCCACTGAAGTTCAAAACTCTCGTCATCTCCTTACGTGTCCAGCCATGCGCACTCGAACGACCTGAATTGACCAACATTTACGGTTTACACAGCTAAGACACGGGCGTTAGTGGGAGCTTGTTTCTTAAGCTTATGTAACCATGCCCAGGTACCGGCTAACATGACGGCAAGTCTGTGGTGCATCCTCGTTTGTACGCGGTACGCGTTACGTGTTCGTCGCACATCATCATCATGACAGCTATTTCGTAATGTTCAGCTCCCTTGCAGCTTCAATCAGACTTTGGTCTCGGAAGTGCCGAGTGAATTGCTGTCAGCAGGACGTTGGCATAGGTACAAGGCTAATACGATAAGATCGGCATTGCACGATCCGTCTTACTCCGCAAGCTACACTCATCTAGCCGTTTTTAGGCACGTTTCTGACGGCAAAGTAATCAACTTTTCACGTACGAGTCAGCTAAGATGAACTTCATTAAAGTGCCACTTTCGCATTTGCCAATGCTTGTTCCTAATTGTGCATAGTCCAGATCAGCATCGTTTCCTTCTGACATAGATATGCTGCTCAGTTATTTCTTTATCGACCCGGCGTGGATCATACAGACTAGTGAGTTGAAGTTTAACGTTGTTGTGGCCAGAAGCGTGGTTCCTCTTCGCCGGCTTCCCATAGCAATTGTGGCAAAGGGCGGTGTGTCCAAACAGCTCCCGAGCAGCTCGTCCAACACCAATAGTAAACTCAACGTCGCCCGGATAATTCTCGTGGCATCCTAATTATCGTTGCCACCGTAAACAGAAGGCCTCAATACCTATACGAATCTCCTATACTAGCTTTGATAACGTCAGGAAGGTTGAGAAACTTGATATGATTCTACTAGGTTGGACCTTTTGCTGTTCGAATCACTGCCGTACCAATCAATCTTCCCTTATCTCCCGGGATATCGTCACACAGAATATCTGCCACAGCACACGTCATAAAAACTCGCATATCCATCTGTCTGGACCCAAGGTTTTATAGGGAATACCGGACCAAAAGTCATCCGTGGGCTCGAGGTAACTGCTTGCGCTTTGAAAGCCAAACAGAATTGCAGGAATTGGCTCCGATGTCAACCGTCCAGGAAACCTTAAACTATCGGAATTGACGTAAGCGGGGACCATAGTTGAGGCTTATATCTTTGATTCCGGCAATGACGTCTTACTTATTGGCTGGGTGAAAGGAAGTGTAGACTGCAATGCAAATGCCGAGATTGGCGGGTCAAAGCATTTTCGCCCGTACCGAAGACGATTTGTGACCATGTGCTGAAACAAGAGGTCCAAAACCAGGAATGCTTTGCAATCGTTCCAGCCAAAATGTGAAACTTTACAGGAAGCTTCAGAATCCCGAATCTCGCTTTCACTCACCCGTGTCTGTTGTCAGTTACCCTTAGAGCTGACACTGCACATCTGAGTAGGGACAGGTAAATCATGTTACATGGATCCAAAAGCTTAGCAATACATACTGACTGCTCTATGATATGCTACCTTGGGGTTGAATCGACTTATGAACATAATAGGCTAGGATATGAATACTATGTATGCGTCTTCATCAGCATGTAGGTTAGGATAATGAAATTGTCTGTAGAGATGCTGCTCTTCAAACGCTATGCTCCGATTATATAATGATTAAGGTGTCGCAATGCAGACGCTCAATATTCGTCACTACCGAATAGTACCCTATGTGCTGTTTGTGATAGGAATAAGCAGCTATAGTAGCTCATGTGTTCTCTCATCTTGTAGAAGTGCAACCAATCTCAGACGGTAGTGCAGGTTTTAAAGTCCAGAGCCAAACCTAAAATCAGTACAATTAATCGAACCTCGCTATCAACTCAATTACAATTGGTCGAGTGCGTATCGCAAGCTCTCGAAGCCCCACTTCGCCACTCCATCATCTTGACGCTATATCACAAACCGTATCAGCGACCTTATCTCACAGGACTACACCGCCACTACCAAGAGCTCAGAACATTTTCAGAACGCCAATTCTACCTACACGACCCATAGGCTTCGACTAAAGGTACACATACTCCAGATTCAGCGATCAAGTTGGCACTCATTATGGATCATCAATACTATCAACCCATCTGGCCACTGTTCGAGGGCGCATTCGACTACATAATGAATTTAGCTGCTGAGCTCTGGGCTATGTTATGGCAAGCACGTGAAATCCCTCCAACACCTTCAGTGAGCAGGATGCGCTCGGATGCTACGGAGAAAGACAAAGCCGTATGGTGTGCAGGCACGGTTGGGACCCTTGAAGTAAAAGACGGAAGCGCAGAAACCTGAATACGCAGCATAAATCGAAGGACATTCAGGGCGCTATATGAGGACACGCAGAAGTGACTGCTGGTTTGGCATCGCATTCGAAGTCGCAACCGCCTGAGCTAATGAGACAATAGGTTGGACTTGTTTGAATCAATGTATCTCAACGGGCACAACTGAGCATTCGTTCTTAAGAAGCGCAAGGTATGCTTTTACTTAACTCATAGTTGAAAAAGAGTCTACCAACTGACTTGTGCCAAGAAACCTAGTCATCCAACATTGCGTAATATTGGGAGAACTAGGCAAAGACCGCACAGCTGCAGCGGCGACGCAAAATGCAAGATATATGAGCCTGGTATTCTGGAAAGTGGGATTCATATGCCTGAATGCACTGCAAGACCACTCGTGGTCCCATGGATACTATAACGGGAGCTAGTCTGGATCAAGATCTGTCCGTCTCTACATCACAAAGTAACAGACCTAGTCGATTACCTTTTGGCTGCCTCAGATAGCTGGTTGATAATTTATGCAAGTACAATCAAGCGCTTCACTAAGTAAACCTCCAACATGATGGAAAGATGGCACAGTCGCTTAGTTGGACTACGGCTCCGAGATGCTCACAATACATTGCATGATCAAGATGCCTTCAGCGTTACACGAGCGCTGCACTTGCGGCCTTGAAATTGGAAAGCATGTCTTAATATGCACCATATAATTTTTATTTTTTCTTTACCCCATCTCACGTATGACAAACGTGGATACCGCTCATCTCAAGGAACCCCAAACGAGGCATCTGCCACGGCAATTTTTCTGTATGAGGCACGTATCTAACGGAATTCTCCGCCTCTCTCTTCATTGAATGATCGGTGAAGGGTGAGAGTGGAGATGACATGGGACAGTATGTAAGTGAGCGGACGCGACGTGAGTAGGCAGTGAATGAGAGTTACGAGACGCGCTGAACGAAGCGCGCCGACATGTCTACAACGCCGTTATAACTGAGCTCCTTCCCTTTCGCCTTCACTTACTGGCACAACAAAAGAGACGTACGTGTCTCCCAAACCGTAGCAATCTTAGCACTCACGATCAAAATGACACAGCAATCGCCCAGCATCTCGGAGATCGCAAAACGGCTAGAAACAACTACCAACCAACTCCTCATCCTTTCAGATACGCCAGAGATTCAGAGCGCTGAGCGCAACAAGGCCATCGAAGCAGCCTTGAAGGAGATCGGAACTCAGTTGAGACGCAACAGGAAGGACTTGAAAACTCTTCGCCGAGCTGTCCACTCTAGCGGGAAACACCTGAGAGATCTCCACCAAGCTGTCCAGTCCAGCAAGAACGAAATAGAGAAGTGCATGGAGAGGACGGATGCCATGTAAGTCCTGGAACTGCTTGACAGAGATGTGCGATTGACAACATCAACTTCAGGGAATACAACAGTGTCGCTCGCATGATGAACAAGGACATCAAGTCAAGCGACTCCGAGTTATTTAGAATTCGGGATCGTCAAAACAAGGAAATTCCTGATGTACCTTTCAGCGCAGATCGCTTTCTTCTTCTGGATGGTTAGTTCGGCTAAGACTGCAAGACAACCTCAGCATCCCTTGTATATCTAACTAGACTGTAGAAGACAAGTGCGATGAGCTTGGCAGCAGCATGAATTTGCTTTTCGAAACATGTCATAAGCTAGAGGTCAAGCAGCGCTTGCTTCTCCAGGCTGTTGGATATAGAGGGGATATTGAGAAGTTGTAGGCAAGGGAGTCGTTCATCGGAACGTTTACATCATACCACGGAGTATTAGGAATAAAGGTGCTTTTGGTCTTGATGATGGTTATACGGAGATGGGAATGCAAGTAGTCATAGCAGAGTCTAGGTATGACCTCGAGTAAGGAAATGAACATGTCACGACGGAGCAGCGTCCACACTGGAGACATGCTTTGTGATATATGGGAGATCTTACCCGCATCAACAAGACAATAAGTCCGGTAAATTTCTAATGCGTCTCGAGTATTTGATATATTAACTCTAGGAAGCAAACTCTCACTACCTTAGTTTTAGCGGGGTCGGTGATTGCTTTTGCTATTAAACCCTGTAAACAATAAATGAGGGAACGATCCCCTCACCATAACTTTGCTCCCGCGACAACTACCTCAACACTAGACGCCCCGCCAGCATAACTACCTGTGGCATTAGGACTTTTACATTTATCTCTGCACGTTGTAAAAGCTTTTTCGAGCCACCAATAGCTTTTCAGTTTTGTGACTGACATTAGGGCCCACTTTGACTTCTAACGCCTCACTTTCGACCCAGCACCGCAAAGTTTAGACCATCCCATCGCCTTATTCCCGACGTAAACTTTGTCGAACCACCTTTTCAATTCAAGCGCTGTTGATCTCGTTCTCTAGCCCTTTCTCTCTCTCACCCCACATAACATCCGATCATCTGAGTCCCTTACACTGTGCGGCAACTGCTTAGACTGTAATGAGGGAAAATGCAGCAAAAGCGAAAGAAAGACCTGGTAGTGATGCTCGAAATCTCTAGTGCTGCCTTCCTCAACTACAGCGACTCCATGACTGGGGCTCATGAAATCGGCAGTCGGCACCGGTTGACCAAACTCGGCAAGATCAGTTAGCATACATTCAGCAAGATCAGTCAAAGTCTTTAAGGAAGTACAACCACAAGCAAGGACAAGCTTCTACTAGGCCCGAACAGGCGGTAACCACGTGAGTTTTATTAAAGTTTGGCATAACCCGATGAGGAAGTCAGCCGAGGTTAGCTTCGTCATCAAGCATCTTAGTAGAGATACTAATGGCTATAAAGGGGTTTGACAGTGTCGCTTATGGTATTCCTTGCACGCCTTCAAGGACAATGACAAAAAAAAAGAGAGTATGCATCACCTGAGGCAATCTGATCGTGCATATCTTCCTAGAAGCGGGTCTAGTGGGAAAACGTCTTTCTGCATAGCTCAACAACCATAGAGGCAGTACCGACCTTCGGCCTAATTAGCAAGACTTAGGATGCCGATGGTGATTTGATCCCTCTTCGCCCTTAAATATCACTAATCTTGGTAAGATGGCGCTTACATTCGACGCCATTCCTTGTATCCATTCGTCCGTTCTCGTTGATTACAGCCGGAAAAGCGAACAAGGGCTAGTCGGTTGCCGTAACAGCCGCAACAACGAATAAGAAGCCGCGAAAGAGGACCCGAGAGGCCTGACACACGAAAGCACAAGAACATCCCGATGCTTAGGCCGAAAAGTAGCTGAGCATGCCAAGTTTGACCTGCTTGAGATGACCAAGAAAAAGGGAGGACGCCGAAAGAAACGAGAGAGAGGTTTAGCGAGGCTGGAGGCCCGTGAAGAGTGTTTTGGCGAAAAGAGCATACAGCTGGTAAGGGGAAAGCTCAAACCCGAGCTTCTACAATGCATAACGGATAAGGCTTACCATATCGAGATTGACCCTGAGATGATGGGGAACTATCTGCGGATAAGAGGGTACGGACTGACAACTGCCCAATGCGCTCCCTTTTTGACATCTGTTTGTGGTCCGCTAAAAGTTTCTTTGTACAATTCCGATTAGCACTGCTTTTGTAGCAGTGAAACTGTAGCCGGAGACGTGAAGTTGTAGCCGGAGCCGTGGAGTCCCCACTTCTTTAATAGTGCGCTCTGCGTTACGTCAGCCCTCTTGTACTTGTCGATCCACTTCCGCTACCCCTGTTTTTTTCTTATCCAACATATCATATCTGCGATGTTATACTCTCCTTTCTCGTGTACTGTAGCCTAAAGGAGGACATATGAAGCTGTGTTTGCTCGATGGTGATTGTTTGTGCACGTGCCACTTGTGGCTTCCTGTTTTAAACTTGTGCCTTCAATGTCTCAGTGACATTTTGCCAACCACGCTTCTCGACTCTTATTTCTCCTCTCAAAATCTCCCTCTCCCGCGCAGCTTCATTGAAGTACTCAGCAAAATATATCCACCGCGGTAGCATAGCATTTTCGGCGGCTTCGTGGCGACAGCGGCCACCACGAGTTCACACAAGGATTGCCGTACTTTCCAACTGTCGCTTTGTCACCAGCTTTCACCAGACCCTTCGCCATGGCGACTGACGAACAAAATATGCAGTCTCGCACATGGAAGATGCCTCTGGCTGCGTCGAATACAACCAACCTGCTCGCAGTTTCGCTAGCTTTGTATCCTGTATTAGAAGTAAGTCCGACACTGTTGCTGATTTTGGATGCCAATAACACGAAAACAGACACTTGTTTCCTTCCTTCCACCCTTTGACTTGGTTACGTTGACTCAGGCATCTCAAACACTGCATGGCCATATCCGGATGCATGATGCCACAGTAAAGGCCAACCTACTTTCTAAAACATTGTGTCCCGGCCTAGGCTGCTATATGCGCTCGTTATTCCATTGTGCGTGCGCAGCGAAGAATTTCCATTCAACTACCAGCTGTGCCGGCGATGGATTTCGAACAGAATCGCGCCCGTGCGTGGAGTGCGGGGTCAACACATGCAATGAATGTCGTATACATGTCTTCTATAATTACCTTATCGAAGATGCTGGCTATGACCAGCGCCGTTGGTGGGCCGGTTTCTTCTTCCTGAATGCTGCATCGATTGCGGTGTTTCCACCCAAGAACGGGGATGTATCCGCCTGGTATCGTCCCGTGAAAGAGATGGAGCCTCTCCACGATCAAGGCCGTTTCCACATACCACTTCACATTCCTGCGATAGGCGACCCCGAACCAATAGAGCGTCTTCTGGATGCTAATCTGGGTGAGCGACAGATTATCAACCCCACTGGCCGCACCCAGCATCCGTACAGCGGCAACGAGATTGTCTCGTTTCTCAACATGACTGTGATGTCGCGGAAAGAGCTCTTGTGCTCGACATGCTTCAAGGAACGCCAAAAGAATGGCTCATCTCAATGCTCTTGTACCCTACGCAAGCGGTTCCTAGACCGTTGGGTGTGCATGGGTTGCTATATCAAGGAGGATAACGCCGATAAAGCCATCTCCAGCCATGTTGTGGTCCACGACGCCGACGGAAGCGGTCACCGTCATTTGTGTGACTGTGGGGCGAGTTTTGGGACGGGTTCGCAGCCAAAGATTCTGTGCAACTGGTGCAAAGGAGAGGTAACTGGCGAATGGGACGACGCCGGAGACGAAATAGGAGACGAGGACCCCGAGGACCCCGAGGACCCCGAAAACCCCGAAGTCATTCAAGACAACGAGGACGATGGAGAACAGCCCGAGGAGCATTCACCTGCTGATTTCGCGCACTTGGAGCCGGGTGAACTTGGTTACGCTAAAAATCACGACAAGTCTTTGTCAGTCTACGTAGACGGTGCTCGCATTCGTGGGGAGCGATTGGGACGAGCCACGATTCGCATGTGGAGGACAGAGGAAGGTATGCCGGCGGAATGTACTTGCTGTCTGTGCGAAGACGGCGACGCTCGTCACAACCACGACGAGGAGGAGGATGAGCTTGGTGATGATAGCGAGGAGTCGGAGACGGATGGGGACAGTAATACAGCTGCTGAGGGTATTGAGAATGGCTGAGCTAAGAAGGGGGGTCCTGTGCGAGGAAGGGTCCGACCAAGTTCCTGGTGACCTTAAAGTGCTGGTATGGAAATTATAGTTCTCGACGAGCCCGTGCGTCATTGATCAGGGGGCAAATCTAAACAGTTACGACTGGATCGATGAGCTTCGAGCAGATGGACGGATATCCACAACATGGCTACACACGTCCCAGAACAAGAAACCTTAAGAGCGAGTTTGATCCGGTGACGCGTAGTGGCTTCTCCCCGCAATCCATGCCCACACGACCTCTTGCCCGATGTGGGTCCACCGGAGGCTCATTGCCAGCGTCCTTTGACTATCCAATCACCTTTGTTGCGCGCTGACTCGGTATCATTCAACTGGATATGGAAAATGTAGATCCATGGAGAGATGCAATGTGAAGGTCTGGTGCCTTGACCACTGTGCGGGGACTGCTCTCGGAAGCTGTAGGGGCTATCAGTGTATCACACGCAGCATCTGCCAACGCAGGCGCTAGATTAGTGATTGTGTATAGTTTGGGAGACGCATTGAACAGGCGATATGGGGAATGGTGGCGGTGAGTCGCCGTGTTTCAAGGTTGCGTTGATGTTGCCAAGGTCTCTCGCCCGAACAACTCGGCTCCTCGGCAGGATGCTCCCAGCACAAACGCATGGCAACGGGTTAGATTATGTGGGAAGAACGTCCCGACAGCCACAGGACAAACCTGAATCGCCAACTCATAACCTGCATAGTTTCCTCAAACTTTGCTCATGTATTTTTCGTTGCCATTGCGCCAGCTTTGCGACTTTACTGAACGCATGTACTTGGGCTAGCTTGACGTTGTTATTACAAGGTCAACCACCAATACACTGCCATATTTGCTCTTGCAATAGCAAGATCGCCTTCAATAATCTCTGGTCTATTCTCCAAATACATTCTCAATCCCGGAACCATGAAACTTTTGCCAACCTTTTCTGAGGACCGCAGCGCAGAGACGACAAGACTAAAGGATATAGCCAACGAAACCATTGGCGAAACGTATATCGAAGAAGATCCATCAGTAGCCGAGTGGTTTCACGAGTTTGTTCCGACTTCAAGCGGCGTGGCCGATTATATCCGCGAAGTGTTTCCGAGCGCGCGTTGGATCAGACGATACAACCTACATTGGCTAGTCGGAGATGCCATCGCTGGTATATGCTCACGGTAGTATAAACTGTTGTTTTTCGATACTAACATGCGCTAGGAATCACCGTAGGTCTCGTTGTGGTCCCTCAGGGTGTGGCATATGCTTTGCTTGCTCGCTTATCGCCTGCCTTCGGCCTCTACACCACCTTTACCGGTGCCTGTCTATACTGGATATTTGGCACTTCGAGAGATATCGTCATAGGTGTTAGTCAAAAAATTTCATCCCATTATAGAACCATCTGACCCAAGTCTAGACAACTGCAGTCGGATCATTGCTCATTGGTACTGCTATCAGTAAGGTCGAGGACTCGCATCCCGGAAAGTACAAGCCTGAGCAAGTGGCACATGCACTCAGCTTTCTCGCTGGTGCCATCATACTCTGCTTTGGGGTTCTCCGCCTGGGCTTCATCATTGAGTTCATACCCTATATACCTATCTCAGCTTTCATCACATCCGCCAGCATCACCATCATTTCAACGCAGCTACCGACATTGATGGGCGTGCGGGGCATAAACACGCGCGAGTCTCCGTACAAGGTGTACGTCAATTTCCTGAAGGGTTTGCCGCACGCAAGGCTCGATGCAGCTATCGGCATCACATCCATCGTACTCCTGTACCTCATCAAGAACACTTGCGCTAAGATGGAGGTGCGGCAACCGCGGAGAAAGAAGATGTGGTCCCTCATATCCTCTTTGCGCCTTACTTTCACCGTGCTGCTCTACACTCTTATCAGCTGGCTCGTCAACCGAAAGATGCCAGTAGGGAAAGAAAAGTTTCGGATCGTCGGTCATATCGAGAAAGGCTTCAGTCATGCAGGCGTCCCCCCAATGGATGGCGAATTATTCGGAATTGTTGCCGCTGAGCTCCCTGCTATCATCATAATTCTTATCGTCGAACATATTGCTATCGCGAAGAGCTTCGGCCGCAAACACAACTACACGGTTATCCCCTCGCAAGAGATGATGGCACAAGGCGCTGCCAACTTGCTTAGCCCGTTTGTTGGGGGCTACGTATGCACTGGATCCTTTGGTGCTTCTGCCGTGTTGTCCAAGGCAGCAGTGCGAACTCCGCTCTCTGGAGTCTTCAGCGCGTTGGTGTTGGTACTAGCGTTATACGCTCTCACCGCGGTCTTTCGCTATATTCCCAACGCAGCTCTCGCAGGTCTCATCATCCATTCAACCGTTGATTTGATCAAAGGTCCAAAGGATCTATACAAGTACTATCAACTTTCCCCGTTCGAACTCTTCATCTGGGTATGTGGTGTCGTCATCGCGTTCTTCACCAGTCTCGAGATAGCTATTTACGTCACCGTCGGCCTTTCTTTCGCCATGCTTCTGTGCCGTATGGCCAAAAGTCCAGGCAAGTTCCGCGGGTCGGTTGGAGTGACACGCATCGTGCGTGAGGACCTGCCCTGCGATGAAGCATCGTCTACGGAGACACTCGACGTTCCGGTCGTCAGCCATGTTGAATATGTTAAAGAAATGCGTCAGGTCTACATTCCCTACGACTCCAAGGACAACCACAACCCCGATATCACGGTCGAGCCTGCATACCCTGGTGTTTTTATCTACCGCTTCAGCGAAAACTTCAATTACATCAACCAAGCCTCGCACGTAGACTACCTGACCTCTTATATAATGTCACACACTCGCCGAACGCAGGTTGATGACGGCATCCGTAACCACGACCGTCTATGGTGCGACGCTCCGCCCACCGAAAAGCTCATCGAGGAGTCTGCCTCACTGCCCGTCCTGCGAGCAGTAGTTCTCGACTTTTCCACCGTCAACGTCCTCGACATCACCAGCATTGACGGCTTGAAGGGTTTGCGCGACACTCTAGATCGGTACGCGGCCCCCGGGCTGGTAGAGTGGCACTTTGCCGGCGTACACAACCGCTGGACACGCAAAGCTCTTTCCTTTGCAGGCTTCGGCTTTCCTGCAACAACAAATATGAACAGCATGGGCAACTGGTGTCCTGCATACACGGTCACCTCGAGCCTAGCTGGCGCGGCAGACGAAGAGCACAAAGAGATGGAGGTCGCGCGGAGAAGCGCTCGTGTCCGAGACGAAGAGTTGGGTAAAGAAGCCACTGAGTCGAGCGAGAGACAAATCTACGTGAACACTCTAGACGAGAAGAGGCGTTTTCAACCCGTATATGGCATCGACAGGCCCTTTTTCCATCTGGACCTCCATGATGCCGTTGACGCGGCAGTAAGAGATGCCAAGAAGGCTGATTTGCGTGAGGCGCGGACAACTTGTGCGCTGAGTGCGCGGTCCGGCACTCCTGAACAGGTTGCAACGGTGTAAAGGGCGTATCAGTGCCTTTTCTTTGGTTTTTTTTCTATTTTTGCTTTTTCTGGTTTAGAAGGTAGCATTGGCGTTTGATATGACACGGTGTTCAGGGAAAATATGCCACATCGGCGTTTGGGTGCTTTATTTTGTATTGATTGTTGTTTTTTGGTGTGGGTGCAGGGATGTAGAAGAGATGTCTGTACGTATTTCGAGAGTCCGATTCGTACGCATCAATAATTATAAACGTAGTATAATTTTATTTTCTTGAGTGAGTTTGGCTTGGAAGTACGGCACAGGGGAAACATCGTCTGTTTGATGGCATAAAGTCTGTATTGTGGAGCGAAATGAATTCTGTAGTCGAGTCTCTACGATGACAACACTGGCCTCCTTGAACTGCCTACATCTTCTACGAGCGTCTCAACTACCATTCAATTGGAGACGCCAAACACATCACTCATTGCAGAAATCGGGGATAGAAAAGCATACAGTGCACGTGATATAAGATGAACGTGGCTGTCCGTTTGCAAAGCAGATAATGATAAGCGTAGCAACACGAATACAATCTGAAGAGCATCGAGTAATCCTGCTGTTACAAGTCCCCTAGAATTTAGAAACAGAGCCTGTACTCTCGTGTTCCTCGGTCCCAATTGTAGATCGAGTTTTTGCCTTACGTTCATCACTGTGAAGCCTCGACGTCTTCGAACACTTCACTGAAAAATCCTGTCCATCCGGCGTTCACTGAGGCCGTTTGCCGTGGCGTCTTCCCGTTTAAACCCACAACAATTTGGGCTATTTACACTCCCACTCGTGCCTTCCTCTCTGTGCCTTTCTCACGCCAATCACCTCTCGACCGCATTGCCTCATAACCCAACCCAAACTCAATTCATGCACAAGCCATGGACAACGCAAAGTTGCTGACTGAGATACAGAATGGCACACTCAGCGATGACCAGTCTATAGTGGAACTCCACCAACGCAAGCACGTATTCACAGGCGATACTGAGCTTGCACCCGACCTTAAGGACCGAGGCTTGGAGGCTTTCGATCAAGCCATAGGATCTGGCATCTGCAATGCAATGAGCGAGAAAAGACCCATCGTCACTATTCTTCGGAACACAATGATGACCATTGGGGCCTTGTACAAGGAAAATGAGAACCGACTAGAGCAACCAGTCATTGCGAGCACAAGCACTCCAGCAGACGAAACAGATCCAACACCCGAATCAACACCAGCAAAGGACCTCGGTAGCGAGTTTGCCCTGCCATTGGATCTGGACGAAGATTTCGATGATGCAGAAGAACCAGCAGATTCAGGGTCCGATTACGAGTCTCGGGTTCCCAAGCGCAAGAAGATTGCAAAACGCCAAGTTGGACGACCAAGAACAAAGGCGACAGAGCAGGAGAGGATCTTTTCTGCAATCATGGCGAGGCGAAATAGGAAGCGTCGGTCCCACTGGGTGCCAGGAAAGCCAGGGAAGGATCCCAGACGTCGTCTGTATGGGCCGCCTGAGGAGTTACACGCAGTTGGACAGCTTGCCTCCGCCGAACATGATGGAAGAAATCTTTCAAGTGTTGGTTTTTTCGTTTCTAGGCAATATCGGCTCTGGTGAAGCTAACGAACAACAGATCCACCGCATCTCAAGCAAACAGCCTGCCGGTGGGAACGTACTGGGCAGTCACACGGCATACTCTACCAAAGCCAGGTGCCTCATCCTCACGCTCAAGCTGCCGAAGACATATCCCATTCATCCCGCAACCCCATTTCGCACACGCTGGACAGGCGCAAAAGAGGAACATGGCATGAAGAACGCTGCAGCCACGAACGAGGCCACAAGCAGCAGTGTTAAACCAGCCCCCAACTCCCCGTTCAAAAAGCTCAAACTCATCCTCAACACGCCCACAAACGACGATTCAGAGATGCAAGACAGCGTCTGGAAGCAGACTACAAGAACCAAGAAAAACACGAGTTCACAAACGCAGATAGCAGACCCGCACAGCAGCCACGAAACAGTAACAAGGCGCTCTGCACGTCCACGCCACAACACCAGCCTAGTATCTGCTGCACCATCATCGTCCTCATCGTCATCATCATCACCACCCCCTCCATCTCCTCCCCAACCCAACCCCGTACACCCCCGAACCTTCACACGCTTCCCACCGCACCTCTCAGCACGCGCTCTAACCCCCTTCCACCGCGGCGCAACCATTGCCCTGGAAAACGTGCTCACAGACCACGCTGCGAATCCCACGCAGAGTCTGCTGTGTCTCGTGCAGGAGCTGGATGACACGCGTCCGATTGTCAGTGACCGGGAGCATGCTACCGTCATGGCGGGTGGGTGCTGGGTGTATGAGGCGCTGAGAAGTGTTTGCGAGGACGAGGACAAGGACAAGGACAAGGAAGATGGTGGGGTGGATGTAGATGTTGGTGGGGTGGTACGAGAGTTGGAGAAGTGGGTGGAGAGTGAGATGGAGAGGTTGAGTGGTTAATTGGTTTTGTGTTGGTGTGTAGGTTTGAAAAGAGTTGACGGAGAAGGGAGGGGTGATGCTGTATATTACAAGTGTGGGTTTGAGTCAGATTGTACACAGAGAGATGGAGATGATGCCAAAGCGACCCTTTCTTTTCTCGCTGGCTATAAATTTGTATTATATTTTGTGCCAATGGGCACAAGTGGTTTGCTCAAGGCAGAGGGGTATGTAAGAACAGTCTTCAGGATGAGAGTAAGCTATGTCAGCTAGGATAAATCCAGAAGAATCGACTTCTCCATGCCAGGAATGCCCCACATCTGTATCGGTACATGTAGCACTACATCCATAGTGCGAGCTGTTCATATAAACCCCTGCCGACTCGGAAACAATGCCGCATGCAGTGCGTGCCGTGAAGTCCAGACAAGGTCTAGAAGTGTGACCAAGGCTTGCAGGGTGCAACATCTTCTCGAGCCGTTTTCTTCTTGGCCTTAGTATCGCTACTGGCGGCTCTGTTCACCTGACACCGGGTCTGGATCTGTACATGACTCTTCTGGGGCTAGTGGTTGACATAAACTTTTAGCGTGTCAAAAAGTTACCGAGGTCCTCAACTTATTGTTGCACGTCTGATAGGCAACGGCGGCCACGAGTCGCTAAGCGACATTGTGCAAGCGAGATTTCTCCTAAGGACTAATGGCACATTCCGGAGCTCGCAAAGATATTCCAGAAAGGTTGAGTTCATAGTTCGCTTTCCTAAAAAGGCAGCGGGCTTGGCCAATTCCGCGGCCTGGAAACGTATTTGTCGGTAGGATCGACAAGATCGACTTATCGAATTTTAAGTTAACGTTCCAATACAGGATATCGTTCCTCTGCTTAGATAAATGATGCGCCGGTCCCGCATTGACGTCATTGCATGCCTGTTTGTGTCTGTAACCCAGTAGATGGGTGCAGAGGCTTCTCGTGACGTGCACTGAATGCATGAATCAAATCTCCCAACTATCGTCGTGCTGGCTCAGTACGTCTGCAGCTGTGGAGGTCGGAAGAGCTGGTGACTCTGTTCGATCATCATCTCGATATTCTTGGATTCATTCATCTCAAAATCGTGCATCAGCTCCATCTGTTGCTGCTGATTCAGACCCGTCCTTCTGGCGTCTTGACTCCAGGCTGGGTTAAGATAGTCCGCCATTTCGTAGCCTTGATTAGCCGCGTATGTCTCGTTATAGAAAGAGGAAGTCGTCGGCATGTTGTAGTTGTCTTGGGGTGGCATCGTAAAGGTAGGGTTCCATTGGGGCAGCTCGGCAAAGGTTGTGGGCAGCGGATTAAACTGCGTAGTTGGTGGGTAATTGTACATAGGTATGTTGGAATTGGCCGACGTTTTCGGGCTCATGTCATTATATGCCAGAGATTGAGGCTGCTGGGATGACGTCTGCAGGTCAGTCTGCTGCACGCTTGACACGCTTGAGAAAGGAGGGGGTGCGTTCGCCTGGCCGTTGGTAAAGTTGAGTTGCTGTTGATTGTGATTTGGTATGTAACCGAATGGCGCATGTACCCTATCGGAAGGCGTGCCTATGGATGCCGTAGAGGCTGTTGCTGGGCTTGTGGTCCGTGACCGATTGATGCCGTCCACATTGCCATTTGCGACTGACGCAGTATCCGAGGGTGAGCTAGCCGAGATTGGGACGTCGCCGTCTTTGTCAAAGATCTTCATGCATGCGCTGATTAGGTTGTGGTACAGGCCAATGGCAGACTCGACACCAGGCCATCGTTCCGAAGCTTGCTTGATAGACCTCATAGCGACGCTGAGATGGCCTTCGACCTCTTCACGACTATGGAGCTTTCGCACATCGGAGTAAGACAGGGTCCAGAGCATCGTGTTGATGCACATGAAGATAGCTTGGGTAAAGATCCAGGTGACGTCTACACTCTTGCTCTCAATCTGCTTCATGGTCATGTAGATGTTGTATTGGCATGCATCGTAGCAGCGGATAGCGGCATCGACGGACGGTCGGGGAACCTGTGGAGAAGGGCGGTACATGAAGACAACCATGGTATTGTATCGCCCAACGAACCTGGGAACAAGTACGTAAGCATTGCCGCGCATTTGAGTGCAGATCAGGAGACATACCAAACCTTGTTCAGACCCGATCCACCATCCATCTCTGGACTCGTGTCTCGCCAAGCCTCGATCTTTGCTTGCATCTGCGCAAACCAGGGGTGCTGATCATCCTTGGGTTCAGGCTTCTTCTTCTGGTACAACATCTTGCGTATTTCAAGTTGTAGCAGGCGCATCTTGTAGAAGTGTATGCCAATCCATTTCTTGAGTGATGCCTGGGGCGCGGGCTTGATGCCTTCTCTGGTAATATAGCAATCATCCACCAGCTCGCCAAAGTTGACGTCAATGTGTTCCCGGCGTGTGGCAAAGTGCGCAGGCCGGCCCAGGCTGTGCGACAGGCCATAGTCCATGGTCAGGATGCTCCAGAACAGGCGCCTGCGCATGTCAACTTCCAGAGGATCTGCTGAACGCCCACCGGGACCCATTGTGATTGTTTTTTCTTCGTGCAAGCCCAATGCTTGACACAGGCGCACGCCGAGACCAACGATGTAGTAGACGGCGGTTCTTGTGGGCGTCAAAAGTGAGTAGCCGGCTACCAGGGCGAAACACTGCAGCGTCTTGAGGTTCATGGGCTTGATGGCGGCTTCGAAGTACTTGAGGGCCGCGAGATAGTAGCTGTCCGCTAGGCCGGCATACTGCGTGTCCA
This sequence comes from Curvularia sp. IFB-Z10, assembly GCA_002161795.1. NCBI lineage: Eukaryota > Fungi > Ascomycota > Dothideomycetes > Pleosporales > Pleosporaceae > Curvularia > Curvularia sp. IFB-Z10. Next base: position 1,276,166 of record JPSZ01000003.1, on the reverse strand, counting down.
TTTTCTGCAGACTAATAGCAATGACCATGCGCAGGCAGTAGTTTTGGTAGGGGTCAGTAGAGCCGTTGTAGACATCGTCGACGTCCTTTGTAAACGTGGGCTCGTGGAAGATGGGGTACATGGGATGCACTGTTCGCAGTCAGCTCATGCAGGATTAGCGAAAAGGGGAGCAGGCGTGGATGCCTTTGCAGTAGAAGAGCTCGACGAGCAGATTGGTGAGGTCTCTGTTGGGCAGCTCCTCGGCTGCCACGTCGCTGACCATGGGGTATATCTTGGAGGTGGGCCGCTGGTCCTCCTGAGCGAAGGTGTCCTTGATGTCCTTTGCTCTGGCGTGGGGCACGATTTCGGAGATGCTCTTGGACTCTGTGAACTGCTTGGCTAGCTGCATGACGAGGCGCGTGATGGTGATGCCGCTCGAAGGGCCTAGGAACTTGGATTCGTCCGAGTCCTGAACACGCACTGTGGCAGCCCCGCGCATGACATCTTCCGGGTCGGGCTCAGCATCGTCTCTCTCCAGGTCAGCCAGCTGCTTCTCAAGGAGGCGGACTTTCTGCTGTAGGTGGACGACGTAGTTGCGCGGTATCTTGCGGCCCTTGGCAGGGTCGTAGTATTCGCAATGCGAGTTTGTACGCTCGCAGGGCCCGCATCTGGGGAGCCCCGGGTCGCATCTGGTCTTGCGCTGGAGCAATTGTCAGCCAGCTGCTCTCACACGGCCTCTTGATCTGATTTTTTTCCCTTCTTTTCCTTCTCTCGGCTCAGGACAAGCAGGGCGGCGATGCTTACCGTACGGCAGCGGCAGCAGGCCGTCAGCGTGTGGGCGATGCGGCTCTGGGGGCCGGCTGTGGTTTCCTCGGACGGGTGCGGGGCGCCTTCCGCCCGTGTCTGTGTCGCAGTCGCGACTTCCATGGCTGAACTGTCACCGTCCAGGCAGGCACGGCGACGAGGGGGGCAAGAGCGACGGGGACGGCAAGAGCGCTGGGGTTTATGATGCTTGCTCGGGCTGGCATGTGGGGGGCGGATGGGCGTGCACGGCCATGCCCGGGCGTATGTAGGTGGGTGTGGGTGGGTGTAAGAAAGTGTCGCTGCGGCGGCGGCAGGGCGAGATGATGTGCTGCCACTGTACGTATGTATTCTAGGGACTGCTGCTATGCGCAGTGCTCAGTGCTCAATGCCCAGCGCCCAGCGCCCGGTGCGGCCCTGCTGCGACGAACGACGTCTGCAACGGGCGCTCGTTGTTGTGGGCCACCAATCAGGCTGCGCAAAAGAAAACACCGAGCAGGCCACTCGGCCAGCCGCTGGTGCAGGAGCCGAAAAAGACGTGCAGCATATTATGGCGACAGCTACGGGTTGGGCCTCGACCGTCGCAGCCAGCCAGCATCTCCATCCTGTCACTTGTCACTGGCGCCTCTCTGCACCACTCACGCACGCCGTCTGCCATCGCTTCTGCCCGCCCGACTCGACCGGCAGCCAAACTTCGTCATCTTGCTCCTCTTTCTCTCTCTTCTCCAGCACCACCGTGGAGCCGCTGGCCCGCTGCCCTAGCCGTTGCTCCGCCCGCCGCTCAACACCACGCGCTGCCGACTGTGCACGATACACCACATACATACGTACATACATACGTACGTACGCAGTCGTCGTACCTGGTACCGCATCCCCGCCGCCCCACGCGAGATTGGCGTCCTGGGTTCGCCGCGCTAGTCCGCCAGCGTGCATTTGACCGAGCCCGCTCAAGGTGCCGTCTCGCTCGTCTCGTCGTGTCTGGTCTGGTCTCGTCTCGTCTCGTGTCCCTCGCTCCGGAAAAGGCCTTGTTCACCCCGTCCTAGCGCCCTGGTCTGGTCGGGACCTGTCTGCCCACGCCCAATCCAGTCGCTCTCTTGTAGTGGCTTCTTCTGCGTCCCATGCCCGGCCATTGACACTCACGCATAGCACTACAGTACAGCAATGGTCCTTGAAACTCCATTGCTCAGGGTCAGCAGGCCAGTCGCCGCCTGCTCACGGTGCCGAGCTGCAAAAGTAAAGTGCGACGGCAAACTGCCCGCCTGCACTGCCTGTGAAAAGTCAAACCGGGCCTCGGAATGCTCAAGCACAAACGACCAGTTTGCAAGAGGCAAGGAGAGAAGCTATGTCGCTACCCTCGAGTCCAGAGTCGAGAAATTGGAGAAGAAGATCCAAGAAGCAAGAGCAAGGAGAAAGTCTTCGGTCGTCATCATGCACGACATATCCGAGACCTCCACCCCACGAAGAGCCTCGACGGAGACCGTCAAAGCCATCAAGCCCGCCAGCCAGCGTGCTGCACGACAGAGAGAGGCTTCAGAGATTGATGATCTGGTATCAGATTTTGGCCTGCTGTGAGTACCCGCCCATGGGAATTGGCATGCCTTGCTGACTCTCCAAAGCGCCGTAAATGCTACTGCAAGAGACTTTTATGGCTTCACCACGGAAATGTCCTATGCTCGCCTCATCAGATCAGCGAGCACAAAAGAGCCATTGCCGGGCGACTTCATCAAGCCTCTGCCTCCAAAATTTGCTGCCACGCCACTGATTCAACACTACCTTAACAACATCTTCACACTTTGGCCCATCTTTGAAGAGGCCACTCTCTACTCCTCCGTCGAGGCCATCTACCAACAGGGAGACAACTCCACCCCGTGGGACCGCTGGTGTGTCCGCATGGTCCTGGCTATTGCCTGCATCTCCCAATCAGAATCCAGGGGAGATAATCACTACACAGATGCAGTTGGCCATATGAATGCCGCCTTGGACAATGCCGAAGATGTCCTCCATCCGGGATACATTGCTAGCATCCAGGCTCTGGTCCTCTGGATTATATATGCCACCATGGACCCTCACCACTTTGACAGCTGGACACTTGTAGGCGCGGCCTCGAGAGCAATGGTCGACCTTGGTATTCATCAAGACCCGTCCAAGAATGTAGCTATATCACGCACAAAACTAGAGCTCAGACGACGGGTCTACTGGTGCGTGTATTCTCTGGACAGGTAAGCGTGCACACAGCCAGCCCCTGTCTTCCTTTCCTGACTTTGAACGCAGGTCTACATCACTCGTCCAGACACGCGCCTTCTCCTTTTCGGACGAAGCAGCCAACGTAGCGTTTCCCTTCTACAGCACACCTACGTCGCCCAAATACTCGTCTCCTCAGTCGCATCTCTTCCAGCAATCCTTTGACACGGCTATCGATCTTTTCAAAATGCGCGAAATTCAATCAGAATGGTACATGGACTTGTTCCAATCCGGACGCAAGCCCTGGCAAGACCCTTATCAATACCTCTGGAAGCAGTACAACAGAATGTCCGAATGGTTTCAAGACATGCCACAGAGTACATTGCCGGCAGTCAAGTCCTTCTTCGAGCTCGAACTGCTCTACAGCTACGTCTACCTCTTGTCGCCAAATCCAAGAATACCTCACATACACGAATATGCTCAGCGCCTTATTTTCGAGCATTGCATCGCCTACGCTACCAACCTCCTTGCTGTATTGGACAAGCCTTCCCATACCGTCAAGCCACCAGTAACGTATTATGACGCCATGCGCGCGTACATGACGGGTCGCCAGTTCGTCGATGTTCTATCCCGCAATCTCGACGCTGTCCTTGATCCGAGGCCTGCAGTACCTCCTACGTCGGTGGATACCCAAGTGGAGTCCGGAGATCCCCTCGCCCCACCTGCGCAGGTCAATGCACCGCCCTTCCCTAGTTCCTCTCTCGGGGAGGGACAGGCGCTGCCACTAGACCCAACTGCTCGAGCCATCAATGCGCTCAACGATTACACAGCGCTGCTCTCTAGGTTTGGGCTGAGATTCGGTTTTATACACTGGCGCGATCGATTTCAGCGCGAATCAGCTTCTCTTTCAGCGCAGCTTCATCGGCGCAGTCAAGCGTCTAGACAGGCCTCGCCCATGGCGCAGCAGTTACCAGCGCCAACAACTTATTCTCCGCAATGGGGGTCACTGTCATCCTTGTCGCCACAGCCGCCGCAATTGATGTACTCGAGTCTTCCGGCAACGCCGCCTAGTCTCTTCCCTCAGCAATCAAGTCCCTACGCCAGCTCCATGTCATACAATAACAACTCATATGATGGTCCAGGACAAAGTCCACAGCAGCATGGTATGACGTACGACGCCAGCCCAAGCCAACAGACATGGGCAACCCCATCTCCACAACCACTGCCAGAGCTCCCACAGCCTTCAGGCGGTCAGACGAGAAGGGCAATGGTATACGGACCCGGTATTCCAGTACAGTCAAGCCAAGGCCGCAGTCCTGGAGCATCCTCGTCACCAGCGCATGACAACACTAATGGCTGGGCTCATCAAGACCAACCACACCCAGACTCCAATAGTTACTTCCAGGTACCACCATCTATGCCACAACATAGCAGCGGCACCTGGAGTCGGAGCTCACCCGGCAATTGGGGCTGAATCGTACGATACCAATCAAACCAATGCATCTAGTAGAGAAATTCATCATGATTAGCCGACTCTCTTTCCGTAAGGACGTTGACTGGCGTGGCGTGCGTGCATCTGGCGTGTTTTCGCCGATCAACACCGGAGTGTTCCACATGAAACAAGCTCCACGCTCGGCCAGTGTCTAGCGTGCGAGTCGCGCAACTAGCGGGGCAAAAGAACGGAAAAGCATTGTCGCGAGAAAGAAGCTGGAATGGAATACGTGTGCGCATACTAGGGGTTACCAAGGGACCCTGAATAGTGCGGCGAACGTTCATGGTCAGCAATACGTGTGTATATTTGCACGAAAAAGGGGGTCTGCAACCAGCAAGACTAGTGTTTGAGGTCATACTAGGGATGTATGCATGCAAGAAGTAGCAAAGTAGCATTGTGAAGAAGTAATCTGACAGTGCGTAATTTTCATGGTATATTCGCGACCAGTTGTCATCTTCGCATTCTCTCTGGACAACCCACCATACAGATGGCAAACACCCCTTGGTTAAGATAATCCCCATTTTACGTGTGCAAGATTTCTCCCGGATCTTTACAGGATATCACGATGATTTAGAACGTACTGGCGCACCAGTAGATAGTTTTAAACGCCTAGTATCAGGATATCATCACTCTGCAAAACGGTGGGGAACAACGAGGTAGTTGGCAGCAAAATCTTGCGTCCAAGAAGATCGACAGGGACCGTCACACACGCCCCCACTTGGACAATCGCGGGGCACACACCCCCCCCCCGCCGCTATCTCTGCGCAGCTCCATCAACTCATCCCACGCCCGACAAGATGGCTTACTACGTTTCCGTGCACACACCGCTACATACATCAGCCAATCTACTACTGCCACCGAGACCTCCTTGAGGTCTTCTTAGCAACTGCAGAAAAAGAGAAGAAAAGAAAAAACTTGGCTTCAACCACATCTCCAGCCAATGTCGACACCCTATGACCGCGCGCTGAGCGCCATCGACGCCGCCCACGCCCTCGACCCAACCAAAGTCGACATCAACGGCACCTCGACACCGTACGAACTGCACTACGCACAGAAATGCACCTCGTATCTCTCCAAACGCGCGCCCGACGCGCCCGAAACCCTGTGCCTCGCTATCCGCGCCCAGCACTTCCGCCGATGGGAAGTGCCGCGCTCCTCGTACCCGCAGACCCGGCCGGGCTACCACGCATGGCGCACGTACCTCAAGAAGCGGCAGGCCGAGCTCGTGCAGCAAATCTGTCTCGACGCGGGCTACAGCGCGCAGGACAGCGAGCGCGTCGGTGCGCTGATGCGCAAGGAAGACTTGAAGCAGGACGACGAGACGCAGGTGCTCGAGGACGTGGCGTGTCTTGTTTTCCTCGACGACCAGTTCGAGGCGTTTGAGAAGGAGCACGATGAGGATAAGATTGTGGGGATTCTCAGGAAGACGTGGGGGAAGATGTCTGAGAGGGGGCATGAGTTGGCGAAGGGGATTCCCATGGGCGAGAGGCCGGGGGAGTTGATGGCTAAGGCGTTGGGAGGGTAGAGGGGGGAGTTAGGTTGGAATTGGATGGACAAGGGAAATGTGTGCAAGATGCTGGGATTGAAATGTAGAATTTCTTGTTTTGAATCTAGAATGGGAACCATGTTGGAAATTGAGATGTGATATTTTTGTTTGGCAGTTTGGTTCATTCTTTCTTTCTACTCGCAATATGTGGATATCATTCTAAGCGTCGCTGTGACCATTTCCTTCATTCTCTTTCCAAAAAAGAGAAAAGACTTAAGCACCACCCTCCCTCTTCGCATACTCCTCCTCCATCGCCTCTTCGTACCGTCTCTCCGCTTCCTTCTCCGCCTCCGTCTTTTCCGTGTGGTTTGCGCTCGCTACGCTCTGCGTAGCTGCGTTTTGAACATTATGCGCCGTCTGTGCCGACGCAGAGGACTGCGTGGCAGAGTGGGATTGCTGGGTTGTCGATGGCATGGGGACGGGCATTGTTGATGAAGTTGTTGGGAATATTCTCCTAGTGATAGTTTTTTCTTATCGAAGTAGGGTTTGAGTATGTCCGAATTGATTGACTTTGTAGATAGGTGAGGATGGTGATTGGAGGAGAAAAAGATGAGGAGGTTGTAAAAAGGCGTGGATATATACTAGAATGAGGGTGTGCTAAGAAACGTCATTGTGGCGGTGCAGGTGTGGCTGGAAGCTTCGAGATGGGTGTGGCGCTGATCCGCCACCCGCTTTTTGTCTGTGGACCTTACGGAGGTCGTCTGGGTGGACGGCTGGTTGGCTCGGCGAAACATGTGTCAGCCTCCATGCCGAAAGATATATGGGCTGTGAAATGATGATGGGTACGTTTTCAAATCATTGCTGTTTATCTCAGCGAAAATGCTAATTTAAACCTCTATCACAGACTTTGCGCTTTCCGGAAGGATTGTCGAGATACATGTATACTATTTCTTGATTATAGTACTCGCTCAGATTCAGACCAAGTACAAGATGTTTACAGAAAGATGATGGTATTCGGAGACAGTGATGAACGCAATGAACCTATGGACCTTGATGTTGTCGAGGCTTTAAGCATTGGCTGTTAGATTGACTCCCTCTTACTTTAGGCCCCCATCCCAGATAAGCGAACAAACGAGCGACAATATTCATGCAGCGGCGTACATTGGAAGGATTCCTAGCGCTCCTACATGGGACATGGGTAGTGCAGAGCTTTTCCAGGAACGAGACCTAGAAATGTCGTCTAACGGGTTGTTCACTCTGGTGTGCCCCATCATGCAATGCAGGGCTGACAATCACTAGAGATTTCAGGCAGTACGCCCGGCTTTCCAATTAATCTACCCTCCGTCAAACGTGCATGCGTAAGGCCACCAATCTATGTAAACCGTTATATTCTGTTTCAATTTCTTCTAGAGCCTTGCACACAGCGAGTGCTTTCATATTGCGATGCGACTGCTTCATGCTCTGGTTCATTTTCAGCTGCTGGTAACACGCCTTGCGGCTGCTATTGCCCTAAACTCGCCGTCGCTTTCGAACATCGACATAGATCCATCCGTCGACCCTATCAAGGCTCTTGCTCAGCTGCAGCAACACGCCTACCGAGTGCTTCAACAAAGCGATGGTGTCTCCAAAAGAGCTCCAGATGGTTGCTCCTTGGCCACTGCAACTATACGGAAGGACTGGCAGGTCTGCCATGGACATGATTTTTTGCGCTTGCTAACCCCACAAAGGGAACATATGAGTAAAAAAGACCGGAAGGCTTACATCGAGGCCGTACAGTGTCTTCGAAAGTTGCCGTCCAAGTCAGACAAGACTTGGGCTTCAGCAGCGAAGACTCGTTATGATGACTTTGTCGCCATCCATGTGAACCAGACCATGTATATACATGGTAATGGTCTGTTCCTCACTTGGCACCGCTACTTCGTATGGGCGTACGAGCAGGCTCTTCGGAATGAATGCGGTTATCAAGGATATCAACCAGTGAGTCCCGACTACTTCCATTGATTAGAGGTTCCAGACTCTAATCCCTATTCTGTTTGCTAGTATTGGAATTAGTTCTCACATACCGATGATATCCACAAATCGCCGGTATTTGACGGAAGCGATACCAGTTTGGGTGGGGATGGCGAGTTCTTTGCACACAATGGGAGTCTTGCTGGTGCTCGAACAATATACATTCCATCTGGACAAGGAGGTGGATGTGTCAAGAGCGGCCCTTTCAAAAAGTGATATAACCCAATGGCATGGCCTTGAATGAAACTAATGAACTTACAGTACGCAAGCAAACATCGGTCCGATCTCGCCAGGCATGCAAGGCTTCACTGACCTAGGTGCCGACATTACCGACTACAACCCCCACTGTCTGCGCCGGGATCTAAGCTCTTACATACCAAAAAAGTGGTTCACTACAGAGAATCTGTTAAACGTTACGATAGGCGCCGCCTCCAAGACGCACCGTCTTTTCTGGACCGAGATTCAGGGACGGTACCCCGATGGTTTTCTTGGTCTACATACGTCGGGTCACTACACCATGGGTGGCGACGCGACTGATCTATACTCTTCTGTCAATGATCCCGCCTTTTGGACCCATCATGCTATGCTTGATCTCATCTATTGGCTGTGGCAGATTCTTCACCCAGACGAAGCAAATAAAGTAGCTGGTACCCTGACGTTACAGAATAGACCCCCGACACGTAACGCTACCATTGACGAACCGTTGGATATGGGGGTTAATGGCGAGACATTGAAGATTCGGGACGTTTTCAACACGCTAGATGGTACCCCTCTTTGCTACATCTATGTTTAGGTAGATTCCGGCGGAGAATTCCGGTTGCAATGCCGAAAACTTCAATCAAAGCCAGTTCGCTTTGCATCTCATTTGTTTTCCAGCCGCTGCGTCCAGTGTTTTCGTATTCTTCCGCAGCCAGCATCGTTCTGTCATCGGACTTGTGCTCCAGCCGGTACCAACAATGACTAGTGCCTTGGCATTAGTTAGGTGAATAGCGACTGCCTAAACCATGAAATGCTCACCATCCTATATCTCACATCTGCTCCAGCCTTTCTGGGCTCACAACTTCATAGATATCAAAGAAATCAAACCACTTTGAGACTGAGCATAGCGCAAGACACATAATAGCTGACAGCCACTTACTAGGTAAGGAACGTCCATCCGACAACATGCATATCATGTCGATCTACGACATCCCATGCTCGCCAACACCTGAACTGGCACACCACCCACGAAACAATGGCAAAGTTCAGCATCGATTGCAGCGCGTACCTGGCTCAGCGTGTATCATGCAGTCTAAACAGAAACCAGGGGCCTTCTCCACGATTGAGAAGGCGAAGAACCCGATCCGAGTTTTTCAAAAACATGTAAACACTCGGAAAAGGTATCTACCCGTGCATCAGCTTGCTCTTTTGCGAACGACAACAAGCGATGGACTGCCTCAACCAAATGTAAGAGCCTGTTACATGTCGCAGATGTATCTTGGCGTGACGCTAACGCTGTTCAATTGTAGGACGTTGATGTTACTTTTTCCAGTCTCATCGATGCCACTGACCCCATAGAAGACAGTCAGATCAATTTTCCTTCCACACGTTCATTAGGTGGTGTTGTACGACAGCCATGTATAACGCCCTTACTACTTCTAATGTCAGTATAGGCGTCGTGCAGAGTAATTATTTCGAGATCCAGGCCCGCGCCGTGTAAGACTCAACAGTCAGTCGCGGGCAGCTTACCTGCAAAGAAGATTTCAGGCAATGCTTCTGTGGCCGATGAAACGCTTAAGGGGGCGTCTAGCCCTGTGCTGAGTTCACTCCCAGGTGTTCATGTCACTTTTGATGAGTTTACTGGCCATGAGTTCCAGAGCATTTCGAGAAAGCAATCAAATCATCGAGAAAGCTACGAATCGATGAGAGGGAATAGGCGTACGATCGTTCGCACGCTGACACTAGAAAGCGGACCCTTGCCTCTGCCTGCGGATGCAACCCTCGATACTTCGCACGGCATGCGAAAGGATGACAATCGGGATTCATCAAAGACACGTACTCTCTACAAACGCCGACATCGACTAACCGGCCCAAGGCTAGCACAACTGTCACTCGTGAACAGTCGGGACATGTGCCAAGATGATACGTCATTCCCTCTTCTTTAAATATCCTGTAACAAGAAAAAGTCCTCCAACAGGTATCCGGATTTTCTGGCACCTGTTCGGTACGCGTTCAACAGTTCAGAAGAGCATGTGTGAGAAAAGAAGACCTTGTAGCTATCGAGTGTCATAGCACAGACCACTCCAACGACTACAGTGATGTGACAGATGAAGCCGCTAGGTTTTTGAGCAGCATGGGGCCGCTTTCTACTTCGTCGTACCATGGAGAATGCACACCGGCTGGAGGATCCGGCAAATGACTGCCGGCAACAAGACAACCAGTGCGGCTGAAGCTTCAGTGGAGCCCCTTGCGATTTGCTATCATTGGCTCTTTGTTTGCAGGTTTGAAAACAGGGGTATGGCGGGAAACGCACGAGGGAAATTAAGTACTTGTATTTCCATGAACGGAAAGTCCTGCGGGCCGGCTCGGCAGCACGCAAGGCACAATGTTGTGGGTAGATGATATACGCAGATAGAAGGTTCTAAGGTACACCATTTGACATTTGATTGGTGTTTCGTTTAGATCCTAACAAGTTGACGGAATGTTTCGGGCCTATTATCTCTTCTTGACAGATTGAATTCACAAACTCCAGTAGTAACAGATAGTTGCAGTCCCCAGACACGGAACAGGCAATTCGTTGTTCAGTGCATCTATATTCTGCGATGAGATGCGACTGTTAATAATTCATTGTCCCGCAAAGAATGACTCCATACACAGATGAAATTCGGAGCCAATGGCCGTTGCTGAATTCAAAGATCTGCAGTAGATCAGCCATGTCATCCCGCGTGGAGAGGTCCAATTCGGGCTAGCCTAGCGGTAATCCTAAAATAGCGCAGTGATCGGTGTTTTGCCCTCGCGACTCAGACACCAACTTCAAACACGGCACTGTTTGGACGCATGGACAACTCACAATCTAAATGTTTGAACTGCCGTTTTGACACAGGTGGGTTGCGGCCTGTGATATGGCTGTCATGGTGTGGTACGATGAATATGATAAAGTTTTGCGCTCGCTGTGCGAACTTGTCCTCTTCTTGTCTCCACCTCGACCATTCGACTACCGACTACCTGCTGATTGCTGGCGCTTTACACACCCACGCGCCCTTGTTAATTTGTATTGCAATACAAAGTTCTCAACAGCAATTTGCAGGATAACAGAATAATGGCACCGCAGAGCGGTATGCCTTCTTCAATGGTGAGTAGCGAGAGTGCAGCCTAGTTGTTTTACATGGGTTGAAGCAACGTTGTAGCAGTCAACCGCTAACTTGGAAAAAAGGCAACACAGAGTCCTCCATACGCTCCTATGGTATGGCCACTGGGTGGTGCTCCAGTAAGGAGGGTCGACGTTCCAGCGCAGTCGATCTTCTTAATCTTGTTCTTGATGGGAGCAGCTGTGCATATGAGGATCTTCCGGCAGAATAGATCTAGAGGCCACAAGTTTATACCAAACATGTGCATTTTTGGTAAGTCTTCGGTTTGTACAAGATGTCAGTTCCTTGAGTTAACGCCCGGATTAGTATTTTGCACAGAGCGCGTCATAACATCGATAATACGGATCGCATCGGTGATCAATCCGACAAATATCTCACTCTCCATAGCCGCACAAATGTTTGTAGCGGCTGGTGTAGTCATCTTGTTTGTCATCAATCTCATCTTCGCGATGCGTCTCGTCCGGTCCACACATCCCTCGGTCGGCTGGCATCCTGCTTTCGGCATTGCCTTCAAGGTCATTTGCGGACTGCTTGTATTCACCATCATCACAGTCATCAGCGCATCTATCAAGAGCTTCTTTACTCTCAACAAAGATTCTCAAGCTACTACCCGGGGCCTCCAACGATATGGTGCAACATTCCTCGCCATCATCGCCACGCTGCCGTTACCAATGAGTTTCCTTACACTGACTATTCCCTATTCGCCGCTGGATAGGTTTGGCATCGGCCGACTCCGTACAAAAGTCATCGCTCTCTTGATCAGTGCAACACTACTATCTCTCGGTGCATGGTATCGCTGCGGCGTCATTTTGCAAACGCCCACGCCGCGAACAGAACCCCTCCCAGCATACCTTGGAAAAGGGGCCTACTACTTCTTCAACTTCTTCGTGGAGATCCAGACGGTACTAATGTACGCCATCCTTCGCGTGGACCTCCGGTGGTGCATACCCAACGGCGCAAAGGGTCCAGGCAGTTATTCTCGGCCACAGGTTCAACAGGACGTGGAAAAGCAAGAATTCCAGGGGGCATCCTCGGGTAAAGCAGGATACGACACCAAATCTCTCAGGACGATAAACGAGGACGAAGAGGAGGACATGGAGGTGACTGAAGAGAAACCGCAATGGCCACTTCCGCCGCCCAGAATCATAGAGATTGATCTCGGAAATTCATCACGCAGCTCTCTGGCACCACCCGACCTAGACACTCGGAGAAGCTCGGGTCGCAGTTCGTATGTCCGTCCAAAGACAGCAGACAGATCAGCGCGCAGCTCTATCCTATCCGAACGCTTTTCCGTGCTCATGACCAAATCCACAAACACACTGACGGCATTTGCTTCAGCAGAGCAGAAGAGGCGTTGGCGCGAAAGCGAAGAAGCAAGGATCGTTCGACGTTTGGGCGGTCCTTGGCAACAACTCTCGAGTCCCACAGAGACTACTTTTAGCACAAGCAAAAGTGAAACCAAGAGCAATTCGCGCCCTAGCACAGCAGGGAGCGGCGGTCCAGAACCACCCAGTCCAGCGCACATCCGAAGTACTTCCGACGCACCCACCCTTCCAGATGTAGTATCTGCAGGCGACTGGACACCAAGAATCGAGTGGGAATTCAAGAATCCACAACGCTTCCTCAGCTTAAAGAGAAGAACCTTGCTCGGATTGAACATTATCCAATGAGCGTCGACCTTTTCGCAAGCCGAACCAGTGCAAACTATATCATAGCGATGGCGTTTTTTTCTCGAAGGGGTCAAACACGTATACTACTAATCTCTACTGCTGGCAGCAAAACCACCCTACCAACCCTTCGTTTATAGTCTTTTCTTTTCTTTTCTTTATTTTCCCTATCCGTCATCAACATACCCAAGTTCACACTTTTTGCTCCATACGCAAAAGCTCTGTCTAGCAAGTTTATCTCCATACCGCACATGTGTACAGTAGTAGCAATATATCAACCGAATCATTTCGATGTCACTAAATGGACTTTTGCTTTCTTTTTCCGTTTTGTTTCTTTTTACACACAATACAACCGCCACACCGTTTCTACCAACGAGAATTGCCAGAAACCGTTTTGTGGCGCCGTGTGGCATTCGGGTCCCTATCTTTTCTTTTCTTCTTTTCTTTTTTTCTGTTATAGCCGTGTGGGGGCGGCCAAGCATCCCAGACCAACGTGTTGGAGAAAAATGAAATCTCAAAACAGCATCCAATAGTGCGAAACTTGTGGGAAATGGGCGCCTTAAAAGGGTCGCGTGTCAGATGTTTCAAGGGTTGATGGCCTGATGGGCGGAACAAACAAGACTTATACCTAAGTGGTGGGGTGGGGTGAGGGGCCACATGTTTCGAACGTGCCCCTCCAAAAACAAAAACAGAGAGAGAGAGACGGGGGGCGGGTACAAAAGAATGCCATGTATTCGTTGCAAAGAATGTTCAAACATGTGTCTTGTATCAAAAACATTTTCGTTTGCGTGGGTGCAAGACATCCAAAATGGTAAGTGAATGATTACAAGATACAGAACATGTCATTATGACACGTGACTCGATGTGGCGGTTCCACGCCTTCTTGCTACTACCGAATAACCTGAGGAAGAAGAAGAAGAAGAAAAAAAGAGAGAGAGAGAGACATGCATTTACATAGGAATCCTCCTCATCTCATCCAAACTCCAGTACTTTCTCATATTCTCCGCCTCGAGCTCCTTGACCTCATCATCCAGATGCTGCCAGAGCACGGTACCGAAAGAATCCAGAATCTCTTTGAGCTCTTGCATGCGGAGTTCGCGCTCGCCGCGCTCGCACTCGTCGAGGTACTTTTCCAGCTTGTCGAGGCCCACGTGGATCTGCTTGTGCTGGGTGAGGAGGTCGAGTTCCTTTTTGAAGGCGGGCATCTTCTTGGCGAGAACGGGGAAGATATGCTGTTCTTCTATTGTGTGATGGACTGTCAGGTGATCTATACATATGGAGTTAGTTAGGAGACAAGACTAACTAGTACATGGGAGGGGCTTCTTGTCTTACGGCAAAACTGCTGGCCTGTGCTGATGAATTGGCGGATAGACATATTTTTAGGCCTTTTTTGGGATTCACACGCGCTGTAGAGTACTTTCCATGTTGCGCGGAAGTTGTCGTGGAAGTATTGCATGTGCTCTGCCATTCGATTGTATTGCCGAAATTCAAACGGCGTGAGTTTGGGCAGAGGCTTTTCCTCTTGGGCAGGGGGCTCGGCGGCGGCATCATTGACTACTGGAGGTGCGGGCGCAGTTGGGCCATCGTCGCCTGAAATGGTAGACATTGTTTCTGGGGACGATGCAAAGTGTTGCAGGGTAGGCTTGCTTGCAAAACACTGCGATCGAATCGGAGAACGATATGGTCGTGGAAGTTTAGTGACCAATCTCAAGAATCGGACTCGATTCATATGCTACAAAGAGATATGTACACCAACAGAAAATATAAAGACACGGCTTGGGGTATAGGTGGGGCACATGGACGCAAATATGCAGCCAGTCGTAGCTTATGAATTTTGCCTTAGCAATTACCAAGCCGGCAGTTGCGGCTGCCGATGCCGGTAGACGCGCCCGTGACATGACCACGTGACCGAGACCTCACCCAGCACGACGACGCAGACAGGCTCATTGCTTTCGCGTCTTGGCAAACTTCTCATGCCACTTGCGCGCCGAGGGCTTTAGGGCTGGCGTTCCGCTGTCCACAACTGTGGCTGATGCCGCCTTCCCCTTTGCTTTGATGGTGGTATCAGAGGGGAATTCGTACAAACCTTCAATGGCTGTGAGCTGTGCATCCTTCCGCCATACCTCTGGTAGGCGATCCTCCCATGTGTCAGTGAAGTCAGCAATCAAGAAGTCAGCACCACGCCGGGCTTCTAGCAGGGTTTTTCCAGCAAAGAGAACTGTTTTTGCTCGATCGAGACATGACCATGGTCCGCTCTTGTCAGTGTCGTCGGTTGCTAGGTAGGCAAGGATTGCCTGTGTAAGAGGCGCAGGATGCCCCTCTTCAGCTACCGCCGTTGTAATGTCGTTGGTCATGAACTGCTTGTCGAGTGGGATTCCTTCTGCCAAAGCAGCAGCCATAATGGATCTCCATACCTGGGAGAGGGCACTTGGGGACGGCTGGTAGGAGCCGTCGTCTGTGTCAAACGCCATGAGCTGCGCCCATGCTGCCTGGCACTCTCCGTCAGAAAGGGGCATGTCGTTGAATATGTCAGCCTTGGTCCTGCCGTTACCAGCGGCGTCGACCTCCCCGGCAACGACATCGTACACGGGTAGCGTCTCCCTCAACAGGGTGATTGCAGAGGCGGTGGACGGGTGGAGCTCGAGCGTGGAGCTGCACAAAGCAATTGCGCGGGTGACAGGGATGGCTATCTCGTTGCCATGGGCTTCGAGCGCAGGCTGGGTCACGAAGAGCGAGTTGGACGTCTGGACCTGGCGCAGCTGGAAGGACTTGTCCGGGGTACAGAGTACGGCATATGCAGGCTTCGCATTTGGCGTTCCTGAAGCAGCGGACGAAGCTTGCGACTTGATGGACAGCCTGGGGCGTGTGGTGAGAAAGGGTGTATGCATCAACAAGACGCGGCGGCGCACCTACAATGGAGGGTTTGGCTTGTCCAACAGCTCAACGACTTCTATGGGAAGTTCGAGCAGGCGGAAGTGCTGCTGTTCGTGTGCTATGGAGATGGGCAGCCCGCCCTGGTCTTGCTGCGTGGCCATTCCTGAAGCCACGCGCTGCCCTTCCCGGATGCCCTGTAAATCTGCCGTCGGCCCCTGGAGAATACAAAGCAGCTCGCCAATGTCAGCTGCTATGACGACGGGTATTTTTTTGTTTGTCGAACACTGCGGGGTGCGCTGATGCGCAGCTAGCTCGCAGGCGGATCGGACGATAGGCTGCAAGGGCAGCAATTCCCACCAAAAATACCTGGCTTTGCGGTGATTAGGACCGGGACCCCCCCATGTTTCTCCTGCTCGCCCGTGTTGCACGTTGACAATTCGCGCTCTAGTCTTCCGGCCCGCGCTTGGTCGCAGCTGCACGACCGCCTTGATTCGGGCTTCAACAAAGTGCCAGGACTCTTGTTGTTGTTTGGACTCGAGACGCGCCTACTTGCTGTCCTTCTCCTGTATGGCTACCCGACTACCACGACACCATCGCCATCACCATCACCATCACCGCGACCACGACCACGACCACGACGACCACGACGACCACGACTATCCTCTTGGCCCTTGACCGTCTCCACGCGGCTGCGCCATGCAAGCGATGTACTAATTGCCGCCCTGGTCACTTGCTTCGCTGTACCCATCCAGCTCCGTCACTCGTTTCCAAGCCATCGACACCATGGGCGTCGTAATTAACCCCGAGCCCGCGGCCCTCTCCGCAGAGGACCTGTCGCTTTTCTACACCACTGATGAATTGCTCTCGAATTCGCCTGTCCTAATATTCTACGGACCAACTGCAACCTCAACCCAAGCGACGCATTCGCGCATCCAAGCCCACGTGTTTACGCCCGCCGGCCTGCAGAACTTCGCCCGCCTAATTATATCGCCAACCGCCACCTACTACAACGCCGTCACATGTCTGCCTCGCGAGGAACAGGGCGACGAAATATGTCGCGGTCTCGCCTTCAGCCTCTACAAGTACTTCCTCGAGCTGCCGCCCGAAATCAAGACCTCGTGGGGCAGGCGGTACGGCTCGTCGGACAACCTGCCCTCGGCGCCCAGGTTGTTCTCCGAGTCGCATGCCGCCATCGTCGCCGCCAAGATGGTCAAAGTTGAGAACGTCATGGATGTCATAATAGATGTGCGCCATGCCTTGGGCGAGCAGACACTATCGTGGATGGATATGGATGTCGTCTTACCGCAGGGGAGCATTCAGAAGGTCAATCCGAGAGAGTCGGCCCAATTCGACGAAATCGAAGAAGACTTGACCCAGCAAAAGTACGGCGAATTCGCACCTCTAATGAAGTTGTTTGGAGAGTCAGCATTTCTTCCCACGTCCAGGCTCCGTCGCGCGCCCTCGAAGCCTACATCCCTCAATCGATCGCAGAACTTCTCACGGAAACAAAAAGAGACGCTCCGACGGGAGATGTGCGAGTTGCTGGACACAGAAGAGAACTATGTGAGCAAGTTGGACGAGCTGATCCACACAGTAGCGGTCGAGTTCCGAGAAAAGGCAAAGCAAAAGTCGAGTTCCAGCGCCAGTCCGACCGAGCAAGCGCTGCGGAGTCTGTTCCCTCCCAGTCTTGACAAGATATTGGAAGTCAATTCACAATTTCTGGAAGCCCTGCGTGTTGTGTTGGAAGAATCAGAAAACGGAGCAATCGAGGATATCGAAACAGCCACAGACGACGTTTATATCGCCCCTTTGCGAGGACAAAAGGACGCACCCGACGTGACGGGAGCTGCCGCAGTCGCCAGGACGCTTCTGGAGTGGCTGCCACAGTTTTCCGATTGCTACACTGACTACATGGCGGCCCATGGCGACTTCTCACAGCTATTGAAGCACTTTACCAAGGACACAGCCTCCAGCTTCTCCAAGCGCGTCTATGAAACAGGCGAGCAGCGACTCACATCCATGTTGATAGAGCCTGTACAACGCCTCCCACGATACAATCTGTACATTGACAATATTATCAAGCAGCTGCCGGTCAGGCATCCTGCGATCAAACCATTCCTGAAGGCGAGAGACATGATCTCAGACATTTGTACAAGAGAAGGGCCTACTGCACAAAAATTCAGAATCTCTGGTCGTCTACGCAAGATGGTCTCTTCATGGCCATCAGGATGCAACCCACAAGGGCGACTTATTACAGCCGTTGATTGCGTAGAGTTATCTCCACCATATCATGGCGAGCTATCTGGACCAGCCACGGTATCTGGCATCATGGTGCTCTTCACAGATTTCCTTATCCTTCTTCAAAAGTCCGAGGATGGCTCAATCAACGCACGCGGTTTGCTTGCCGAACTCGACAACCCCAAGTTTGCCGAGTCATTCGATGGTACTACCGAGCTTGCCTTCCACCAGTTTTTGAGTCTGAGCGACGTATTCATCAGCGAACACTCAGAGGGAAACATACTCCAAGTCATATCCCCCGTGCCACTGCTCAACCCTTCCTCCCGGTCACGAAGCCGGGAGCAGCAGAGAGTTGGTATCCGCATGTTCTACCTACAAGGCTCGTATGAGGGCAAAGGACAAAAATTTACAGAGGAGCTCACAAAAGCTCGTGTCGAGGGTAGATTCTCTGAAGCAGAGCGAGAGGGCGATAGATGGGAAGTTCGAACCCTGCCAGGCGATTTAAGTCTCTTCTCATCCATCACGGAAGAAACAGGTGACCGACAAATCGAAGGCCGGAAGGAACCAGCAAAAATACAGATTCTCATAGAGGGATCCAAGTTCTCCCATCCGATACAAGCCGGCGACAATGGCATCGAGCTCACTATCACGATTTCGACCGTCGGGGAAGAATTGTACCTTCTGGAAGCCGCCGGTACCAATGGATTCACGGCGCGAGACAAACTGACCAACTTAGAGTTCCTGCCGGTCCTAACAAAGCGTCTGACCAACTACTTCCAATTGCGCAACAGTGTAAGGAATGCCGCCCTGACCGACGCCTATCTGCGTCGTAATCACCAGATACTCAAGTCGCTTGCTCTCGAAATGTACGAAATGGAACAGGAACGAGGCAGCAAGAGTCGCCCACACTCACCAGTCAAGATGCTATCGAGCTTCTTTGGCGGAAGTGTGAGCAACCTTAGTGGCACCGTCGGCAAGGAAGGTGGCGGCTCACGCAAACTGCAGCGTAATGCCCACACTTTGGGCGAGATACCTCGGATGCCACCACCTCTGCAATCCGCGCCTGCTCGCGCTCAAAGCCGCGATGGTGAATCGTCACGCCCCAATTCGTCCAGCACCAACAAGAGTGCCACGTTTAACGGAATGCTGACTGATCCCTTCTCGAAACTGGAAGAGACACTTGCGAACCTGACACTGGCGCTCCTTGCACGCAAAGGCAACATTGTTGGACGTTCTGTCCGTGCAAGAACTGTTGCGGATGAACTCGCTGTCAACGAACTCTACAACACTCTCCTTGAAAATCCCGGGAACCTCGATCTGGCCAGCCAATCGTCAGTTGACGTCTTGTTCGCAGTCTTTGAGAAGTTTTTGAGCATCGCTTGGAGGGAGCGCATGGGTCCCGTACTATCTCATGCTGCACTGGTCTCATTGCAAATGAGATCGGACACGATGCCCCCCGATGAATTCGAGGAGTTTTTCAGAAACATGCTCGACCAGTTCGCGCCTCCAAACCAACGAGCGTTCCGAGCAATCATCAATCTGTTGGCTGAGCTGTTGGACGGTACCAGCAACGATGGGGATCGCGGGATCCTCACGGCAGCGTTTGCTGAGATGCTAGTCCCCGCTGGAAATTCGCACGACTTCATATCATTAATGGATCGTCTAGTGGAAGATATTGATGTGCTTTTTCCGCCTCAGACGCCTAATGTCGGCACGCCTATTTATGGG
Organism: Curvularia sp. IFB-Z10; assembly: GCA_002161795.1. NCBI lineage: Eukaryota > Fungi > Ascomycota > Dothideomycetes > Pleosporales > Pleosporaceae > Curvularia > Curvularia sp. IFB-Z10. The sequence goes on along the minus strand of JPSZ01000003.1, from coordinate 1,256,363 downwards.
TCTATAGACTCCAAGGGCCGCCTAACGGCTGCCGGCTCCATAAACTCCAATACGTCTCTGAGGAGACGATTTGGATTCGGCACGTTGAGTCGGGAGAACAGCAGATCAGAGAACGATTCAAAGGTGGGATCGCTATGGCGTTCGCTAAGCAAGAACAGCCACGGCGTTGACGCGCAGCCACCAAGCCTGTCGAGAAATGGAGTCGGGCCACTTTCTCGTTCCAACTCGACGGACGCTGCAGCGCGCCTCTCGCCCAAGCGTCCCTCGTCTCGCGACCGACCGACGGTACTAGGCGCATTTAACTTTGAAACCCCAACTCCGAACAGTCGGCCATATAGCGGCGTTCTTGGAACGATAGGAGAGGTACCGCCCAATGCTGGGCCTCCCCGCAAGAAGCGGCGCTCTTCTCTGAGCGATCTCAAGACATTACAGGATGCTGACGATGTGCCTGAGTGGTCCCCACAGACTCCTCGCAAGAATGAGTCGGTACTTCGCCACGAGCATCGGCAGATTACCGATTCGCCTCGTCCCGAGACGCCATCGGGAGCGGCAGTGCTCAACAAGCATACGTCGTCGATACCCACGCCTGCACGACTCGGGTCTCCGATGCGATTGGAGAAGAAAGAAAACGCACCGACGACTGGGTCAGAACGTCCAGGGCACGCACGGTCAAAGTCGATTACACCAAAGCTAGAGGTTAAAGATGAGGTGACAATCAAGTCGCTGAGTCCTACGAAGAAGCGAAGCGAGACGATCTCGGGCATTCCAAGCCTCCGGCCTACGGGCTCTGGGTTGCATGAGCGGACTGGGTCTGGTAATGCAGTCAAGATTTCGCCTTCCACGCCACGGTCGCCTACCAAAATGGGGGCTGGTTCGACGAGTCCGCCCAAGAGGCTCCGGATGCAGTCGCCACAGAAGCTGCGTGAGCGACTTCAGATGCAAGAACAAGACATTGACGAGGCGTCGAACGCGCTGCAGAGCGAACTGAGCGCCATTGGGCAGGAACTGAGTACCAAGGGTACACCACGTCTCACGACTCAAAGCTCTGCTCCGTCATTGTCGCTGACGAACGGAGCCAGATCGGCCGAGGCACGGATTGCAGTTTTGGAGAAGCAGCTGAAAGCGACACTGGAGTTGCTGTCGACGCGTACATCGGGGATAGCGAATGATGTGTCTACGTCGCTACAGGTGTCTGAAGCACGGTGCAAGCATCTGGACCAGCTGTATCGCGATGTGAATGCGGAGAACGAGGCGCTCTACGCACGGTTTAATGAAGAATTGGAGAAGGTGACGAGCAGCGCGCGAAAGGGCAGGGCCAGCGAGGAGGTGGAGCGACGGCTGAAGTCGAGCGAAGAAGAGGCGGCACGTCTAAGGAAAGAAAACGCACGACTGAAGAGAGAAGTTGCTGGCTTGAAGGCGCAGATCAGGGAGTGAGTGTGGTGGTGATGGCTGCTCTGTACTCGGTTTTTGTTTCTTTCCTTGTTTCTTTTTCTCGTCATCATCTGAAAGGCGAGAAGTTGAGGCGGATGGATAAAGTTCCTACAAATTGCTAGATGCAACTGATACGAATTGTTTCGCCGAGCGGTCAGCAGGGCGCAAGGCGTGGAGAAGAGTAGGTTATGATAGCATGACACGGCGTTGTGTAAGGGTTAGAGAGCAATATACCATGTGCAGTGTTTTAGGAAGCACTTTTCTCACACATGTTACACACACATACACAGTAGAGGGTGATGGGAGGCACAGGCAGGGGGTGCCAGTGGTTGGTCGCAAGCCTTACCGCTTGGCTGCCCCCGTTTAGGCATAAATGGAGCCTCAACCCCGCTAGTTTATGCATGTGTTGGCAGGGCCGCGCAGATGAGCCGATAGCCTATCTTGTGCCGCGGCTATCTATTCAAGTCGTCTATGTATGGATGTGCCTATGTATGTATGTATGTATGTATGTATGTATGTATGTATGTATGTATGTATGTATGTATGTATGTATGTATGTATGTATGTATGTATGTATGTACGTATGTACATTGTGCATGCTGGCGCGGCCCCCGCCCCCTGCGTGCCGAAGCTGCAAAGGGGACGAGGTTGGTGTCGTGCTGCTGCCCGTCCGTACTATATACACACGGCCTTGGTTTTGCCGTCAGAGTAGCGCCGAGGGCGAGCAGGACAAGTGTTTCAACAAAAGGCAAATTGGTCGCTATTTTCAGGCCCTGACCGGCGCACTGTGCGGCACACTAGAGAAGGCAAAGCACTACGTTTCGCCTTTGGAAACGGGGACTTTGGATGGTGATGATGATGATAATGATAATGACGATAATGATGATGACGCCCGCCCAGCAAATGCCTAGGTACATAGTTGGTCGGCTTCTTCGCTACGTACAAACTACCGCGACAGACGCGTAGCCCCCGTCCCCGTTCCCTGTTTGCGTCTGCGCCTGCGCCTGTGCCTGTGCTCATGCTCATGCTTGTTGCCCTTTGCTTGTTCTCCCGGAAGAGCAACAGACGGTGAGCTCTGCCTATTCCATGTAAGCTCTCCTTCCTGTTACAAACTCTCCCGCCGGATCCGTGCACCCGCGCTCACCCAAACCAACTAGACCAACTAGACCAACTAGACGTCTGCTCCTACTCCACTGCAATTGACTCTGTCGCGTGCTCGAGAAGGCTCCATGACGCAGAGCGGCAATGACTCTCCATGCTGCATCGCCGTCTGAAAGCTCCCGTATCTACCTCCTCTCGCTCAACAGGCCAGCGTCGCAGCGCCTATTCGAAACCTGTCGAGTTCCAACTACTTTCCGCTCCTCTATTCCACCTCCCCGAGCTGGCTAACTCGAATCCTCCCCTACCATGGCCTGGTTCCTGAGAGGCGTCCAGAGCGCCGTCTTCCACTACGCTTCCTGCGCCCCCTGTACCGGCTACAGCGACGGCAGGAAAAGACGCAAAGCAGCCAAAGAGGCCCGGAAACTGAGAGAGAAGCTGGAACTCGAGCAGCCCGGCGAATATCACCATCCCGAGCCCACAGGCACCAACGCATACTGGAGCGAGGAGATCGCCATCGGTCCGGGGCCGCCGCCGCGAAGAGCTCGGAGGACCAACACAACACATGCCGGCAGCTCGAGGGGCCTGCCCACGCGAGGGACACAGAGTTCGACGTTAAGCAAGGGTGGGAGTAGCCTCGATGTCGATCACGCACCCGAAAACCGGCTCAGCGACGACACGCTCGACGACGACGACGAGACTTGGAATCACAAGCGCTATCAGAGAGAAGACGAGGACTTGTGGGGTTATGACGACCACACGACCGCGCTGGAACAAACCATGACGGGCTCGTCTGTAGGCGGTGGTGGCTATCAAATGCGAAGGCCAACTGCGTCAAGATCCGGAAGCTACTATGTCGCACGCGCGCCTCCAGTCAATGAGCTGCACCCACCCGTCGTCAGTCTGCCGTCTCCGGACCCCTCGGAAAACCGGTGGATGCTTCAACCTCCGCCTAAAGCCAGTGTAATGGCAGGCAAGGAAAGAGCAACAAACCGGAGTCGTAGTGGCAGTGGCGCAAGTAGCCGTGTAGAGCTGAGTCTGGGTCGCCAGGTTAGCACACGGCACTTGATACACAAGCTCGAGCGAGGAGAGACGCCCGACCGACTTACCAACTCTCCAAATGGCTCTTACTCCAACCTCTCGTACGGCCGCTGCAGGACGCCCCAAGCTCGGCCCCCTTCTGCCGCTAGTATCTCGCCCAACAGGAAAAGGAGAGATACCGCCATGGCTCGCGACCTTGGCATAGCACGTACAGACACGGCCAGTACCCAGCAATCATCGGGGGACCCAGTTGACAACATCGTTCGAGGCAATTCCGCCCGCCAGAGCCGACCCGCTCTCTCCACCGTCTTCTCTAGCAACTCGGGACGAGAAGACTCGGCTACTGAGGTTCCTGTGAATCACGGCAACGAGAACGTTGTTCCCATGCTTGCAAAACCCAAGGCTGCGTACCACGGCTCTTCCGATGTCTCTTCCTTGACCTATCTCCAAGATCTTGTTTCGCCGCAGGCATTGCTGAGTTCGCGATTTATCTCTGCACCCTTGGTCGAAGCCAAGATTCGGTTGCCACCTTCAGAAGAGGACATGGCTGGCAGGGCGCGTAAAGAGGAGACTTCAAAACTCTCAGACGATGACGATGAAGCAGAAGCAATTGTCAACGTCCCTTTTGACCGGGAATCTGGACCACCAGAAAGCGACCCAAGCTTTAGATGGAGTGTTGATTTCTGAGTTTTCATCATCGCTACCCTCGACATCGTGACCTGTGTTCGACATGCTCCTCGACTGCGACTTGCAGCACCTGGGGGTTTCTTTTTCTCTTCGCATAGCATGGCCAGAGAGTATCAACATCAACATCGGCATCATCACCAGACATGAACATGATACAAGGCGCGCCACTCTACACAAACAAGACAATGCGGCATAGCTCAACCACGCACCGCAACTCTTGGAAGCATGCTTTTTCTTTTCTTTTCTTTTCTTTTCTTTTCTTCTGTGTCCAATCAGCGTTTAGCAGCGAAGCGAAAAACTATTGCATCTTGGATATAGACACGACTGATATGACTCCATACATTCGCGGCGTTTTTTTCTTCTCTTTTTTTCCTTTGGGGATTGGTGAACATTGGGCATTTTTGGGCATCGTATCTTCTCTTTTCTTTTCTCGTTTTTCTTTTCTTTCTTATTTTCCTTTGTTGTCATTGTCACTGTCGTTGTCGTCGTTGTTGTCATTTCCATTTCACCGTGTATATATCATTGCATGAGTATAACATTAGTTCAAAGTCGTGGGTGTTATTGTGCCCCTCGCCCCCCTTTTTTCTTTTCCCAAACAGGTCGTAGTCGGATAGCCGGCGCTGGACGTTCGAGTAGCAAGTACGAATACTATCCTACATATACACTTGAATAGATTGGCTTGTCTGAGTGATTGCAGTATCGTTGAAGTTGGGTGAGGTTGGCAATATTTTTGATTGCTCGATTACCGAATGATAGAAAAGCATGTTTCTATTCTTCTTGCTTGGAAGGAATCCTTTCCCCCCTCTTCCTCTCTTCTCACAAATCCCACGTTATCCCTGCCTACCAGCACAATAACGTACCCCGAGTATACACACACGAGCCACAGATCTAGATCGCGGTCGAGATAACCGGAAAATCGAAAAGAAAATTAATGACAGGGAAGACAAATGCCATTCTAGCCCTTCATATTTTTTTTTCTCCGCATAGTCCGCGAAGGGGAGAAGAAACGTGGCTCCTGCCACTGCTACTGGCACTGCTACTGTAACCATAACCGTAACCGTAATCGTAACTGCAACTGCAACTGTAACTGTACCCGTGCCCCAACGGCTACTTCCGCGCCAGCGCCAGCGCCAGTGCTCATGCCTCATGCCCATGATCCTGCTTCGACTAGTACTGTATCTCGAGTTCATCAATCTTGATCGGCATCATCCTTGTCATATCTTTCTTGTTTTCACTTCCACTTCCTTTCTAAAGATTGTGGGCAGGGGGGCGGGGGAAGTCTGGGGTTTGCATGAGGATCGATCTGGTGCTGTGTAAGCGAGGGTAGGAGGAGGGGGGGAAGAGAGAGAGAGAGAGAGGAAGAGAGGTAGGGATGTATGATTTAGAAGAAAGACGAGGATCGTGCTGATTGAATGTTTTTGATTTGTTTTCCTAGGTATCCTCGCGTCGTCTTTCCCTGTTTTCTATACGGAATGGGGTATTTTGTTTTTCCCGCTTTTTTCCGTTGGATAGCCAAGGTCAAAATTCGTCGTCGTCTGTGATAACACGGTATTTTATCCTGTTGAGTCGACAACGTCGAGGCACTACGTACGGAAAGGAAGGTGTTGTTTCGCCAAGGCCCGCTGTATGTCGTGTGTTGCTTCTCAACCTCCCTGCAAAGTAAGAAAGAAACAAATTGAGTGAGAACTGGAGCGAAAAAGGAAAGAGATGGTTAAAGTTACATTGTCAAGTGGTATGCAGTGTTGTTGGTTTAGGGATAAAAACATAGGTTGGTATAGTAGTAGTTGTATACGCGTTATGAGCAGGCCCTCCCCCTTCCAGATCTCGAAGCGATCGCACGATCCTTACACAAACAGGCACGATCTGTATACACAAGTCCCCCCGGATCATCACATCGGAAAACAGTTGTTTAGCTTGCGCCCCTGCCTTACAACGCCACAAAAAACGGATCATCACGCTACCGAAAGCTTACGAGTCATTCGGGCTGGGGATTCGGCACCCCTCTTCATCAACAGCGATCTACCATGGGCAGAGATCGAACGCGAGAATTCATTGCTCTCGGTGCTTTGCTGGCTATTCTTCCCATTGCTGTCAGTGTGCTGGCGGCTTGTATACGTAAGAGGCGGAGGCTAGGGCAGAAAGGGAAGATGGATGCGCTGGCTATTGGTGACGAGGGGTAGAGAGGAGGGGAAGCGGGCAAAGAGGCGGCGGGGGGCCTAGGGGAGGAAGTAGTGCGGTGATTGGGAGAGGGGTTTGAAGAGGGGGTAAACCTGGCAGTTGTGATCTCTTACATGAATGGATCATCAAGGTGAATAAAGTTCTACAGGCATTCTTATCCAAGACGCAGAGTGAAACATGATGGCTGTAAAACGGGCAAGTATAACGACTTTTTGTGGCTTGATAAAGTTGCCTGGGGGTTCCTTTAAACTTTGTTGTTGTTAGCATTGTCAACCACTTGGACATGTTTGTCACTCTCTGTAAGCCTAAGTGACGGTGGTTGTTGATTCTTTGGGTCGCCACAGTGTAATGCACTCGACATAGCGTTATACTTGTGCCCAGTAATCACCGCGTTTCACCACGTCGATATGCGTATGACAAGACAAGGGGCTCTGATCGTGCATGCCATGTCGCACATAGGAAGGGTAACCTGGACTGATATTCGGCTGCTCCCGGTCTTAGGTTGCGTGGCGTGTGCTTAATTCTCCGAGTTGCAGTCTGCTTGGCGGCTGAGGTTGATAGTGGTCGGGGGCAGCATGGGGGATGGCCAAGGCAGCAATGAAAAGAAGAAACGGGTATCAGCGGATGTGATGGGCATCAGGGGTGTTCGAAATGAATATCCAACGGCATCTTCGGAGTTAATAGCATGAGGAAACTCGAGTCCCGAGGTGACGCGTGCTTGAACAACGGTAGCTGAACGGTTGGGGGCTCGGCCAGGTGCCGCTGTGCCAGCTCACGTCTGGCCCAGACACGACAAGCGACACGTTGGGCGGGCGTTATGATATAGACTGGGGTCAAGCCCAAGGCGTATGTCGTTGTTGATGGTGGACAGTTGAGGGCGACAGGAGGAGCCAAGGTTGGCTAGGGCGGCTGGAAGAGGACTAGCGCGAGGTCCTTGCGGGCGCAGTAGCACGCTGGGAGCGGCAATCCAGTATCCCTGAGCGGAGCATCGACAGAGAGTCCAATTCGCCTCGGGCTGCCAATGCGTAATTTAACACTGGGCGCGGTCCCCTCTCTTCGACGTCTTATTGCCTTGTGCAGCCCTCTCTAGGAGCGCGCCGCCGTTTTGCTCTCTGCAGCTCTTTGCCATTCAAGCATTCGGGCGGCGCTGCAACCATCTGCATGCCGATCATGCACTGATCTCCTGGACTTGCAGCTATCCCGACGCTCCAGCGCAGTCTCATGTGCAAGTTGCGCCCCGAGAGTGTGCCCTTTTTGACAAGACATATCAGTTTGGGCCGGACGAGTGCCCAGCGGCAGCAGCCGGTTCGCCATGGACGCACAGCATGTGCTTCGCGCTTCTCCCACCAATGATGCAGCAGCCGCTACCGTGGCAGCGGACCAGACTTTGAGGGCGAGGCGGCGCAACTCCTTACCACTATCCATCAAGACACCCGATCCCCGCCCTCACCAACGCTCCTCGTGCTACATACGCAACACGGCCACGTCGCCTCAGATCATCTCGTCGCTCATCGACCAGCTGTCGGCCCTCTCCATTCCTGCAAACAACCATTTCGAGAACCTCCTCGTCGGCTACGACAGCGCCCCGTCGGTGTCTGCTGCCCCTAGCGTGCGCGCGCAGTCGGACAAGAACTCAATTACCACAGGCCATGATGGCGCTTCGACGGACCAGGCGAGCCACTACGATTCAATAAGAGCCCAGAACGACATTCACCCCGACGACGCATGTGAGCCGCCGATCGTTCGCACCTCGAAACCGCCGTCCGGCAAGTCGCCCCTGACTGCACCCAAGAAGGCGAGCAAGCCGCATTCACTCAGTAGCTACATTGTGCGCAGCGGCAGCAGCTCGTGCTCCCTTCAATCCACGCATTCCAACCGCTCGGCGAGCAGTTTTGGCAACATCAGCATCGAGGCAGGGCCCACGTGCCCAGTGTCTACAGGCAGCAACAGATCATCCGTCGAGAGCAAGCGGAGCGTAAAGGCCCACAAGAGTTTGATGTACATGAGCTCCCGCGAGCGATTGAGGCAGAAGGAGACAGAACGAAAGCGTGCAACTATACACAGCTTCGACGATACCCCAGCCGGTGACTCCCCAAGAAAGAATACGGCCCAGCTTTTTCCATACGAAGACACAATCAAGGAGGAGCCTTCGTCTGCAAAAGACGAGGCTCAGCCCGACACGGCAGAAAAGGACTCCTCTCGCTTTCTCCCACGACACCTAAGCACGCGGCGCATTCGTTTGAACCTGGTAGATGGTCCGTTTGGTGAGAGCCCATCAGATAAAGGACTGATTCCCGAACGTGGCTCATCCCTGAAACACTCTGCCAGCCCGACACGCAAAAACAGAAAGCCTCGGTCTGAGGAGAAGAGTCGCCCAAAGTCGAGCAGAACTCTGCCCGTACCTAACGAAGCTAGCAAAATGGCGTCGGAAGAAATTATGGATCCTGAGGCGCAGAAGCAAAAGAAGATCCTGGAAGATTTGGAGCGAGAAGAAAATGAGGTCGCCCAGCGAATCCGAGAATTACGAGAACGAAAAATACAGAGAGAAAAATCTGCCGGAATTTTGCCTTCAGACATGAATGCAGGGGCAACACCACCTAGAGTGCCTGGTGTTTCATCCATTCCAAGCCCTGAAAGCTCCCCAACTACGACTGTGTCAAGTATGTCAGACGATGGAAGGAGGATCAGCGACTCTACAAAGGCACACAAAGTGCTTGGAATCTCACAGGCTTCAACTGGCTGGTCAGGAGACAAGCCCGCTGAAAGGGAATATGCGGACAAGCCCAACCTTCCAGTACCACATCGAGCACGGACTCAGCGGCCACGACCCCGAAGTCTGACGCTGAATGACGGCGAGACTATTAGCCAACTCCCCATCGACTATACGCTTGCCCTTGAAAGTCTCGCGCTACCGTCGCCAGTGTCAGCCACGGATTCACGGCTATCCTGTTTGCCTATCCCCACAACTGTTGCGTCCAAAACCACCGTGACAAGCAACGGCTCTACTGTGCTTAGGCGCTCGAACTCAACGGCCACTGGAGGGATGCCTTCAGTCACATTGCGGACGGCATCTGGTGCGGTCACTATAACCAAACCTCTAGGACACAGACATTCCTCCAGTGTCACTGATGATTCAAGTTCCAGGCTATCACTGCCTTTGCGAGCAGCCAGCGAAGAGCCCATCACCCGACACCGCTCAATGCTCATATCGACGTTACCAGATTCCCATAGTGCACAACTCCAGCGTAAGCGCACAAGCGCTAAGAAGAGGTGGTCTCACCCTGACCTGCCAGCAAAAGCAGAGAAAGCACACAATGACAAGGTGGATCGGAGAGAAGAGAATGCAAGAGCGGCGGCCGTGCAAAGTCCACCACATCCAATCATTGAGGAGCGACCTGCCAGTCGCGACTCAATCGATCTGGATGTGAACCAATACTTGAACTCAGAGCGCCTGTCGCAAAAGATTCGGCATCCACAGACGGGCAGGATTATATCTTTCTCTGAAGTTGGTGACCCTCAAGGCTTTGCCGTTTTTGTCTGCGTTGGCATGGGTCTCACCAGGTATGTCATGGCCTTTTACGATCAGCTCGCTGCTACACTGAAGCTGCGTCTGATCACGCCGGACCGTCCTGGTATTGGAGGAAGTCAAGTCGACCCGAACGGGACACCTCTCAGTTGGCCTGGTAAGCAGACGAGTCCATTGTCAGCTACTTGCGCCTTATGCTAACATTGAACTAGATGACGTACTCATAATATGTCAGGCCTTGAAGATCAACAAGTTCTCCCTACTAGCACATTCAGCAGGAGCCGTCTATGCTCTCGCAACATCGTTGCGAATGCCACAACACATACGCGGCAGGGTGCATTTGCTTGCTCCTTGGATACCGCCCTCGCAAATGGCACCTATTGGCATTAGCCAAGACAGTCCGCCAACGCAGCAGCTTCCGAGATCACAACGCTTTCTCCGCGCTCTACCTCCATCACTGCTCAAGGTTGCAAACTCGACCTTCCTTAGTGCGACGAGCGCTAGCCTCCAACGTACCGGACCCAAGACCGCGCCCAAAACGAAACGAAAAAACGTGGCCCCTTCACCAGCGCCAACCCAGTCCTCGACACGGCCTCCACTAAAAGACACGCACCGGCATTCGATGATGGTTATGGACCAAGTGTTGCCGAATGCCAGCACCTTGACGTTGGCACATGCTGCAGACCCGAACGACGAAGAGGCGCAACGTATGAAGGAAATGCTCACTCTAGCCGAACGCGAGCGACAGCACGCTTTCGACGAGCGTCTTACTTTTGCAATTTGGGATCGCGCAACAGCACACGCCAATCCTGCCACTGATCTTATTGTCTGTCTCGAAACCAAGCAGACCATTGGCTTCCGATACGAGGACATTAACCGTCCAGTGGTCATCCACCATGGATCCAAGGACTCGCGTGTGCCTGTTGACAATGTGCGATGGCTTGGCAAGCTAATGCGGAAATGCGAGGTCCGCATCTTGGAGGGCGAGCAGCACGGGCTCATGGCTAGCGCGCAGGTCATGGGCAACGTACTCACAGAAATGGCTAGCGACTGGGAAGACTGGAACAACATGACACGAGGTACGAGCGAGCAGCGTGCCGTCTCGAGGAGACGGACAACCGAAAGGTTGAAGACTCAGATCAGCTTCACCAATTAAGCTCAGACCTGCTACACATCCACGTTGGTACTGGAACTTTCAAAGCCGAACTAACTACCCTCGATGACTATTGACACAGTCCAAAATTTTTCTCCATATTACGCGAGCGAGCGAGTAACCTTTTTTTTGTTTTCCTTTTTCTCTTCTTTCCTTGTCTATATCTCTTTGGAAACGACCGGATGAATACCCCCTTGCAATCTTGCTCATTACTATTAATACCGTTATATTCCTTGTGTATTGTGTTTTAATTCGTTAGTCGCTATTTTTGCCCCTTTGGCACGCTACTATACCCCTTCCCTGGATGGAGCACCTGGACAAATGGGGATGTTTGTGTCGTTTTTTTTTCGCTACTTCTCCTTGAGTTGATAAATAGAGGAAGAGAGGGCAGGAAGAAGGAAAGACGGGAACGGGGGAGGGACGGTGGGCGCGGTTTTTTGGTTCCACAAGAACGCCATTAGGTCTCAGCATGTTTGCATAATACCTCGCGGTGACATTGTTTTAGGCGAGGCATATAGACATGAATAGCTATAATGACTTGCTTGCATTTTCCCGCCTTCACGGGTGCAACCAATGCTTTCTATTCACGAAGTAATTCGCTCTGAGAGAAAAAGAGTGCTTCTTTAACTGCAAAATACTATAACATCATGCCAAATAGCTTGTTGGCTTACATGTTCAGAAAAAAAACGTCCATCTCTACAAAGTGTATGCTTCTGCGCCTTTACCAAACAGCAAATGAGGTTTCCGCTGCGCCAGGTCCAAAATCGTTTGTGCAAAGACGGAGTTTGCCCAGGCAAACCAGCTGCGCGTATACGACGAACTGTATTCTACGTTGATGCTCTCGTGAACCAAACCCAGCTTGGACACGTTCTTGACGGCTTCAAGGCACGTGGTGATTTCCTTGTCGTCGTCGCTCGTCATGGCCTGCACGAGGACAGCCATGGGCCACGCGGACCGCAGACCAACGTGTGGCCCGCCGATGCCGTTGAACGCCTCGCCAGTAAGGTAGTAAGGGTTGCCTCTCTTGTCTAGAATCATCTTGCGCGTGTTCTTGTAGACCTCGTTCTTGGTGTCTGTGAAGCCGAGCAAAGGGAGGGCGAGTAAGGAAGGAAGATTGGCGTCGTCCATGAGGATGGAAGAGCCGTAGCCGTCGACTTCGAAAGCGAACACCTCGCCGTACTTTTTGTGCGTTACCACGCCGTGTTCCCACACGCCTTTTTTGATCTTCTCACCCCATTCTTGGACTTGGGCGGCAATGGTCTTTTTTCCGGCTTTTGTCAGTATGTGTGCTGTGCGTATGAGTTCCGTGGCCATCATGGCGTTGGAGGGGATCAGGAAACCGAGAATGGTGGCGTCGTCACTGGGGCGAAAGGCGCTGCGGACTAGACCTGTCCCGCCGTTGAGAGGGTTACCCAAGCCGCTAAGACCGAGGGTCTCGGTGCCGCTGTCGGTTTGGCGCCGCCATGTGTACTCATTACCTTGATATGAGCCTGTCTTTTCGTCAAAAGTGGGTTTCGATTGCTCATCCAAAACAGTCAGGAGCGTGTCCAGAGCGAGGAGCCACCGCGCATTGATGAACTCTGTCGAGTCGGTGTGGTTGTAGAACTGGTTTGAGAGCGAGAGGAAGTGGGCGAGGGAATCGAGCTCATATTTGCACTCAAAGACGAAAGACTCCTCGTAGAAGGGGTGCACGTTGTCGCCGTCGCCTTGGAACGTCGGTTTCAGACCACTTGGTGCAGGTGGCTGGAAAGCATTGCAGTATGGAGACACGATGACATACTCTGCCTGGGTGTTGATGGCTCCTAGAATGAGCTGATGGATTTCCTTGTCCTTTTTCGCAAGGAGTTGGTATTGTGCTAGCTGGTTCGTTGAGTCGCGCAGCCATTCCGCATTGATGTCACCAGTGACAATGAAACTCTGCGCTCCTTTCCAAGCAGCAGGATCCCACCTTTGCTTGAGCGTCTTGGGCTTAGCAGCCCCATCCACGTGCCATCTCACGGTTGTGTCCAGTGTGTTTGGGAAGGCGTTTTCGAAGAGGCGGGCGAGGTCTTTGTCGACCATCTTCTCGCTCATATCATCAATGACCTTCTCCACAAGAGGCGATTCAAAGGTTCGACAGTACTTGGAGGGCCGTTGGAAGGGGAGCTTCATGGGACCCGAACTGTATGGTGGGCTGGCAGATGTATCAGTGAATGTTGTATTCTACGTAGTGTCTTTACATACTGCTGTCGCTTCGCATAGTGTGCGTAATCTGGACATGCCGCGCGGTACTTGAGCGGGTCGATTTCGGCTTTCAGAGGCTCTTGATCGTACACGTTGTTCAGGCCTGCCAAAACAGGTTGACAAGAGAGGAGAGACCCCAGAGACAGTGCTGCCAAGTGTGTCTTCATGGTGTCGAAGGAAGTGCAAGGACGGTAATGTTCGCCAGAAGCTCAGTTGCGCGGCGATACTAGATAGACGTGGCGCGAGGTAGACAATGTCTAACTGGAGTTGTTTTGCATAGTTTGGCTAATATGAACGACAGTTCGGAGATGTTGGAGATAACACAGGCAGATAAGCTTCAATCGATGTTTAGATTGTTCATGTTGAGAGGAACGAGGTGGCTGTCATACGCGGAGCACGCCAACACCTCCGCCAATGAGCAGACGTCAAGTCCGCATGGCCCGTGCTGCAGCTTCGAGGTCGCGCGGCACCATAGCCGTCTTTGCTCTTCCTTTCCTTCCTATACATTGATTTCGCCGTTGCGCATGCAGGGTTTCCGAGTGGGCATACACTCACTCTGAATAGATTGGTACGACTCTGGCTACTAGATTTCTTCCTCGTCTGCCTTTGGCCAGTCTAGTCAACTTTGCACATCTTCACTGAAACGACCTCTTTCGATTGATCGAGCAGCACGACACAATTTGGATAGCGACCCCCTCCTTGGTTGGGGTTCAGTATATACAAGATCAACATGATATCTCTTCCAGGTCTCAACTTGTCGTCACAACCCGCCGAACCACAGAACGCATCAACGTCGGTAGTCACACGAACCCAAGAACTCGCGGCGAACACCGAATATCGCTTTGAAGTCTCCTTCTCTCGCATCCTCACAATCAAATTGCAATCGGGTACGGCCGAGTTTTTTGGTACTGAACTCGCGCCTTCGACCACCTACTCGTTCTCGGGTACAAAAGGTGCCATCTTCACATGGCATGGCTGCAAGCTCGACATCGGCGGAGAGGTTGAGTCGGATTATGTCGCAGAAGAAACACCCATGATGAGCGTTGCGAACTTACATTTCGCGTTAGAGAACCTACGTGACAAGAGCATTGCTAGTGGCAGCGTGGAAATGGGGCCTAGGATACTAGTCGTGGGGCCCGAGAACTCGGGCAAGACCTCACTTGTCAAGACTCTGACATCCTATGCAGTCAAGACCGATAGACAGCCTATGGTGGTGAATCTTGACCCGCGCCAAGGCATGCTCAGCGTGCCTGGATCTTTCTCCGCGGCGGCGTTCTCGTCAATAGTGGACATCGAAGAGGGTTGGGGCAGCAGTCCAATCTCAGGACCAAGCCCTATTCCAGTGAAGATGCCTCTGGTATATCACTATGGTTTGAGAGACCCGGAAGAAGGCAGGGTGTTCAAGCCTTTGGTCACACGCATGGCACTTGCGGTTACAAGTAGACTGGAGGAGGACAAGCTGAGCAAGCAGGCTGGCTTCATCATCGATAGCTCAGGCGCCATCAGCCAAGGAAAGAATGGCGTCTACGACAACATAGAGCATATTGTTTCTGAGTTTTCTGGTGCGTGTGATGTCTTGATATATCTCCTTCTACCAGCCCACCACCCATCCAACACACTTTTACATTTAGATCTAGTCTGCCAATCTACATGCCTTTTCGCATATAATACAAATACCGAGAGAGACAGGTACGCAATCATACTTATTAGACCTCAAAACTAACACCTCGACCCAACAGTCAATGTCCTCATCACACTCGGTTCCGAACGCCTGTATTCCGACCTCTCGCGCAAGTTCTCAGCCCGCACCACGGACCCCTCCGAATCCGTAACCGTCATCCGGCTCGACAAATCCGGCGGCTGCGTCGACCGCACCGAAACCTACATGCGCGCGCTGCGCCACGCCCAGATCAAAGAGTACTTCTTCGGCCACGGCGACGAGACGCTGGCGCCCAGCAGCCAGACAGCCGACGCTGCCGACCTGCACATTTTCCGCATCGTGGGCGGCGATGACGCCAACGGCAGCGAGGCCGCCGTCGACGACTACGGCATGCCTGTTGCGCCCCGTCTGTTCGACAAGGTGGCGCCGAGCGAGGGCATGCAGAATCAGCTGCTTGCTATTACGACGGCGAGTCCGAATGATCCGCATGCGGTGATCAGGGATAGTAGTATCAGGGGCTATGTCTATGTGGCTGATGTGGACGAGGCAAAGAAGAAGGTCAAGTTGTTGAGTCCGCTGCCGGGTCAAACGCCTGGGAGTGCGTTGATCTTGGGGGTCTGGCCTGAGGCTGTGGAGGGGTTGGTTGGCTAAAGGGAGGAGGGGGAGGAGGAGAAATGGAAAATCTGCTATGAATTTTTGGGGAAATGAGAAAGATAGATTGGAAGAGCAAGGGAGGGTGTGGTGGTGGTGGTGGTGTGTTTGATGATGTCTGTTTTTTTTAAGGTAAATCATTCAATAGCAATACTATCTATCCGCGTTTGACGTATTTTCACCTTGCTCCAGTATATCTTAGCACATAGCCAGCGATGCATCCATGTGCCTGTTGCCAGTCCGAAATCAAACTCAAGTCCATCATATCGCTCGCAATCGCGGTCAAGGAGAGTCCAATCCTCCGCTCCTTCTTAGCTCCCTTTTGACCATTGTGTTTCGCCTGGTTGGTTCAACTTGCTCTGTATCCAACTCTTAATGACATGCTCATAGTTTTTATCCAGTCCACTGAAAATTCATGGGCGTGTACGAGTGGTCGTGAGACACTGCCACAGCCATCATCCACACAGTGTGCAGAAGAAAGCACTTGGAGTCATCGTGTCTGGACATCGAGTTGCTCAATTTGAAGCGCCCAGCTTGATCCTTGTTTGGTTCACCTCAACTGCTTAGGTGAAGTGAGGCAAAGGGGAAGATGTCCATGAACACGGAAGACATTGAGAAGTAAAACAGCCATTAAAGACCAAGCACTTCTTGCGGGTAGTTGAGCTGATGACGTGTCTATGCCCTTTGATTCGTAGTTTATTGTCGAAGTTGAGACCTCGAATGTCGCTCATCTTATAGCTTCAAACTCTTGTCTTCCCAGCAATGGTCGCCCTTAGCTACGTGTCGTACTCCTGCTCCTGCATTTCCGTACGTGCGCAAAAATCACGCATTCTCTCTCTCACAGTCTCATCTCTCGTATCGACTCTCCACCCTATATGTGGCTTCAGTTGAGCAAACGTCTTGTGTCCGTCTTTTAAGAAAGGATTCTCGCCGTTGCCAAACAGGTAATCGTCTACTTCTTGATCCGCAACTTGGAAGCACGTGGTATCGGAGGCAAGCAGCTGGCAAATGGTGAAATTAGGTTTGCTTGGGCGATCTACTTTGCTGTAATACGCCTTTAAGCGTTGAAAGTGCATCTTCCAGGAGGGGTCTCCAATCCATTGATAAAGACGGTGTAGCGTGATATGCTGCAGTTTTGGCAATGAGGTTAGCAGGCCAAAGATGTCGTCACACTCTGCCAGAATGTGTCGTAAGGTCAAAGTCTTGAGTTGTTGTCTCAAGTTCTCGGGTATGGGAATGAGGCGTGGCTCAAGGCCGAACGTGGGTGCTTTTTTGTTGTAGTCCAGGCTCAGATCGAGGTGTTCAAGATGATGAAGCATTGTAAGAAAGTTTTGGTTGACAGTAACGTGGTCGGGAGTAAATACCGGTCGAGTGTCCATTTGACGATTGATGAAGAATTTAAGATACTTCAATGGAGTTCGCTGGAACATGTGTTTAGTATCCTCAAGGTTCTTCGAAGTGAAATCGAAGTTGTTTTTCATTAGAGGCGCGGGTTCATGCGCAGCCTCATCTTCCGTCTCGACAACAAATTCCTCGATTTTTGGAACTTGCATGGCAGCTATAGCCGATACCAAGACAGAATAACCTTGAGAGCCAGTTAGCAGTCGATTACTTTGGATGGATGTCCTCAGAGGGTGGTCCTGGTCCTGGCCTGATGTAACATGTGCACGAGACACACTTTTAATACTTGGCTTGCGAAAGCCTGCAGGCAGCGATTTGTGAAATGGCGTGTTGTATCGAAGGGGAAAAGTACACGAGCGCCAAACTTCGGTTGTGAATGTGACTCTCTTGAGCTTTGGAAACCCCGTCAATGCTTGCTGCAGTGCTTGAATATCTGATTGTTGCTCCAGGATCGCTTGCTCCTCCCGATACAGGTCTTGATACAGCGAGTAGCTATCTTCGATGTCCATCATGGTTGCATTTCGCGCAAGGGCATCTCTTGAAAATTGATCGTCATATCGCAAAAGGATTTCTTTCGCAGCCTCGGTCAGCCGTCCATTGCTGTCGAAAAGATCGTCGTGTTCGAGTGCATGGTACTCAGGATTGTTTTCACGATAGATCCAGATGGCTTCCTCCAGTCGACTCTCAATCGCTCTCGTAGTCTCTCTTTCGTCGAGCAAGACGGCCTCGCGGAAGCTGCTTAGCGTCGGGTACTCCTCGAGGCGCGTATCATCCCAGACAATCTCGCGGACTCGAGATTTATAGCTAGGATGGGACATGATCTGGTACAAGTAGTCAAGATTCGCTCGGTTTGGCGAAACGTAGACACGGTCAATGCGAAGATAGACGCTATTGGCTAGCTGCTTGCTGGCAAGTCGCAGGCGCTTGATGTCAAGCTTGGAGATGTGTGCGCACACAATGTCCAGCAGCTCAGCTGGCAAATCCAGAATGGTTTTCCTGCTCTTGGCCAAGAGTTCGTCGCCGCTACCAAACGCCTCGGGAAACTCGTCGCCAAACAAGTCCTCCATGAGGCTCAGCGACGGCACCCTGCTCGCGCTCAAAGCGGAGACATACGATACTCGGCGCTTTCCGACGCCCGCATGGATAGTCAAATTAGGTTTCCGGCGTTGGGGTTTGGCCGGCCGTATCTGCAGGTTTGAGAACATTGTAAAAGTATTAGAGACGGCTGTGGGTATGCAATATCAAAGTAGAAGCGTTCAATCTGGCCGGCAGTACGACTGCGATGTTAAGGGTGATAAGGTTGGAGCTATTCTAGCTACTTGGCGCGCATGACAGTTGGAGGTATAGGGAGTGGCACGATCATCCAAATCCGAGTGTCGCATAGGCGGGTGCAAGGGAGAGGCGGAAGAAAAGCAAGTCCGTGATGCTCACACCAATACGTAAACAAAGTGAAACGCGAGGCCTTGCAGCGCTACCAATGCAAGGTGGCAAGCTATCGGATTCGAGCTGAGGAAAGCGGCCATTGTAGGCGTCCATGGTATTGAGCATGTGACTGTAGGCGCTCGGTGGGCAATTCAGGCCGCCGAAGCCCACATCGTGCTCTTCGCTTACCGCGTGGAGCACCTGCCCGCAGTGGATCGCTTGGCCCAGTCAACGTCAAGGGCTATCGACGACATCACAACAACTGTCACACACACGAGTACGATATTAACCTCTTCCCATTGCTCCAGGCGCCTTCCGGCAACCCGAACAAGTGTCCTAGAAGCCTATATAATAAGGTGCCACCTTTCCACCAGGCAAACACCTTGCGAACGGTTCCACGACGCATCATTCCCCACGACGGCCGCACCCGGCAAACTGTCCACCTACCCAGGTGTGTAGCATGGCGGCCACGGCATCGTGCTAGATGCGCTCGCTCTTCCCATATCGATATGAAGATTGACCAGCACCCAAAATGCATATCCATACCCCGCACCAACCGATGCCTGAGCATGGTAGTACCACTGAGGCTGTGTGTAAAAGTCGAACATTGGGAAGGGGGCGAGTCATTCACTTAGGAACCCTCCTCGCCCTCGGCCTTCTTGGCCTTCTTCTTCTTGCTGGAAGCGAATGCATTGGGTGCCGTGGGGTTGGCCGACTGGTGGACGATGAAGCGAGTGTAGCACTCCGATGGGTCCCACTCAAAGCCCATCAGGTAGGGCTTCTCGAACTCGTCGTCTGCCTACGAGAGGGGTCAGCTATGTTGAACCAGTACATATCGTGATACAGTCATCATCAAAATAACCATGGCCCATCATCATGGCAGGGTACCGCATTGTAAGTACTTACGCGCTTCTTGAACTGCTTGTGGATGGCATCCAGTGCGTCCTTGATGGTGACACCCTTCATGTTCCGTGCGACGACCTCTAGGCCAAGCGGGAAGTGTAGGGTAATGGACTTGAGCTTGGGCTCCGTGAGTGGCAGCTTCAGTACTGATGGATCCTCAACCGTAGTGGGTGACTTGTTCAGCTTCCTGGGGTAGGTGTGTATTAGCACAATTTCAAGCCAGGAGAGCGGACCAGAGCTATCCGGATCATGACGGACCCATCGATGACAACCCCGGGCAGCTCTATACGAGAGAAAAGGAGAAGGCCTTCTTACCAGTTGAGCTTTTGTGTCTCAATTGAGATGTCAATGTGCTTGTTCTCCTTTTCTGTGGTCGGATTAGCATCGCCTGCCCCTCGATCACCACCACCATAGCATCGGGGCCTCGTCAGCGGACAACGTACCTAGGTCCTCGATGCGATAGACATCAGCAGCCATGGAGCTGACTCTGCGGTGGCCCTTCTTAGCGGCGCCATCCTTGTGCTCCTCGGTCAGAGAGTCGACCTTCTGGAGCGTGTTTTCTGTCTCTGCGGCCATTGTAGTGGTGTGCAAGTGCAGTTGGGTCTAGCGGAAGCTATGGAAGAGTAGACAAGAGGGATCAAAGAGCTGTGGAAGCTGTAGAGAGGCTGATTGCGAGTGTTGGAGGGTGTGAGAGGGAAGAGTCAAGAAGAGAGGAGAGGGAAGGGAAGGGCGCAGCTTTATGAGGGGCTCAATCTGTCGGCAGCAGGAAGGCACAGGCGACGGTCACTTGATTGATCACCACATCAAGGGGCCCGATCCAATCCAATCGGCGTGAGATGTGAATGGTCGGACCAGTGCGGGGAAAGCGAGCATCGCCCAGAATGCGGGGAAGGAGCCACCATCATTGGTGTGAGCGTGCGTGGTCGCCATGGCAAGACGCTCTCATCGTGTACCAGCAAAGGTACGGAAGCTAGCACTTGAGCCTCAGTACGCAAATCTACCTTGTCTTGCTTGTCGTATGCTTGTCGTGTGCTTGTCGTGTCGCCGTGCCGCTGTGTCGCCCAGCTCAGGTACGGTGGTGAGATGCATCACGCGACCGACGTCATTGGTCGCGCCATGGGTTGATGCATCGTCTCAGCTTCGGGCCCTAGCAACGACCGACACCTCTATTGATCCACTTGGTGGATGCAAGGCAGTACTATACTCCGCGCCGAAGCGCACATCACCAATGTCATGGAGTTATGCTTTTTCTGGAGAGGATGCTCGTATCTATCCACCTCTCGTGTTCATACGACGAGGCTGTAGCTGTTCGATGGTCGTGCCACCAATCTACGAGTGTCCTACAATACGAACAGGCTCATACAGTTCCTCCAGGTACTTCTCTTCTTCCTCAGTCAATTCCTTGCCTCTGGCAGCCAGCGCCTCATCCATCCTCTCCACACTAGAGAAGCCAATGATAGGGCTTGACACGCGCTTGTTGATCCACGCCAGCGCAACATGGCTCATCTTCCAGTCGTACTTCTTCGCAATCTCCTCGACGCGCCCGATAATCTTCTTGTCAAGCTCCGTGTTGCCCGAAGTCTGGTTGCCGGCTTTCTGCTCGCCTTCTGAACGCGTGGTTGACCCAAAGGCCGAGGGAGGACGAGCAAGATGGCCACGGCAAAGAGGTGCCCACTAAAAAAACGACTTGTTAGCAGCCTGTGACAACTAGATAGCAAACGGTGAGACGTACAGGGATAAGGCCGACTCCTGTATCGTTGCAGAACCGGTTCATCTCCCGCTCTTCCTCGCGATAGAGCAGGTTGTAGTGGTTCTGCATACTGATAAACTTGGTCCATCTGTTCTTCTCCGCTACAGCCTGCATCTGAGCAAATTGCACTGCCCACATGGAGCTAGCACCAATATATCGCACTTTGCCGCTTTTTACCACGTCGTGCAATGCCTCCATAGTCTCCTCAATAGGCGTGTTTGGGTCAAAGCGGTGGATTTGCAGGAGGTCGATGTAGTCCGTATCAAGCCGCTTGAGTGAAGCATTGACGGCATTGAGAATTGCTTGACGCGATAGTCCGGCTTGATTGACATAGTCTTTCAACTGAGGCATCTCGTTTGGATACTGTACTGTGCGAAGACCAGGGTCTTCTCCCACATATCCGAAGCACTTTGTGAGAATAACGAGCTTCTCGCGCGGAAGGCTGTACTCCTTGATGGCCTTGCCGATAATTTCCTCGGAAACTCCGTTCGAGTAGACGTTGGCTTGGAAAAGCATTAGCAAAAACATCCCAAGATGGCCCATATCTCCATTGAGCTAACCAGTGTCCCAAGTCGTGAGGCCGCGATCGTAAGCAGCCTTCAACAGCGGAAGCGCCTCTGCTTCTTCAATCACCCAGGGTTGCCACTTCGAACTTCCAATACTCATAGCTCCCAGAATAGGCACCGACACTCTTAGCCCGCTTTTCCCCAAACGCCTGTACTCGGCCTTGGACTCCTTGAGGAGACCCTCCACATCTAGTTTGTCTGCCATAATTGTTGATCAATCGGAGCGTCTTAATCGTCGAGGGGTTGACAGGGTCCGGTGAGCTTCCAGCGGAACGTGGTGAGGTAATCAAGGAAGGTTGTTTACCTGCCACAATGCTGGGTAGTTCCTTCCTAATATACTCTCAGCATGACCTTTCTTCGCCCTTCCTTGGCCCTTCCGCCCTTCGCCAAATGCTCGCCTATCCCACGGCTGATGAGCTGTTAATCTTCGGAGTTTGCGGTGATAGTCTCATCATTGTGCCGGTGGCTGTAGTTTGCGGTATTACATCCAGCGAGAGTGCGGGGCGTTGGCACCAAGCGCCGTGGTGCTACACCTATGTACGTCATGACCAACGAGACCTGCATCCGCGGACACATATGTTACCGTCCGACAGAACCCAACATGCACATGAGGCTGTGAGATGGGACTGTCTTTCCATTTCAAGTCACACTGTCAAGGACAACCCACAATCATACGAACATACGCAACGGGCAAAGCCGACTTGGTGGACATGGGAAGCGTTCTTTCATTGGCTCTGTATGTTAACAAAAGCTCTCGCCGTCAACCACAATCGTCCTGTACTAAAGAAGTAAGTCCCGGGCACCGACCCTTGCGCAAACACTGAAATTGTTGACTTCCCATCATATCACCAAAATCGTGGATGCATGCTTCTTCCATCAAGTCATTGGTGGTATTGTTTGAACGTCGTTTTTGAGCTTAGACCCCCAGGCGCCAACCGCATGTGATGCAGAGAATTCATAGATGCTCATGTGCCCGTAAAGAAACCCGTACTCCCCAGAACCGTTTAAGCGTCCTCGGCAATGTTGCCGCGCTCCGACACGTACAGACCGTCCAAGAACTTTCGGATATCCTTGTTGCGGACCTTGCAGATTTGTTGGATATCAGCGGCACCCTGGGAGACGTCCTCGAGCGACTGATTCTCATTAGCATACTGGACTCGAAGTTGGAAAAAGCTCGTCTTACGTTTCCAGAAAGCTCAAGCTGGTCCTTGACGTTCTTGGAGGCCTCGACGTCAACACCAGGCCTCAGGACGACCCTTCGTACAAGCTTCTCGCCGATGAAGTTCCTGATCTCAACCTCCCAGCAGCCGGTCTCGTTGTTCTTCTCCAGGTTGACGTTGATGGGAAAACTGGGTGAGACGTTAGCCAAGTCCGACATGTGCAACCTCTGTAGTAAATCTGATCCAATTTGGTTTGTCGAACGCTTCCAATGTACCCGCAACGATTATCCTGCTTGAGTTGTTTTGGACCAAGTACATGACAAGCCGCCTTGGATCAGATACTTGCTTCGAGAGGGCGAAAAAAAGGGAATCCGGGTGGTAACATACTGGGCATATACGTAGCGCATCTTGTACTTGTAACCCTTGGTGACACCGATGATCAAGTTGTTCTGCTCCGAGTCAGCCTAGTCCTTCCCTTGCTGGTGTTTCGACATCTTCGGTAAATTTCACGTACAATGAGTGTGCGGACGGTGCGGAGAGTAGCGACGCTCTTGCGGGAGCCGTGGTGGAGCTCGATCTTGATGAGGTCCTTCTTGGGCTGTACCAGTCTTAGCATATTCCATTGATGCCAATTGTTGATCCCAAACGTACGTGTGTGAAGCTGACCGCCAAGTGACCGAGAGACTTGGTGAGCTTGCCCTGCGTAATGTAAGAAGCGGTTCGTCGTGGACATGTTGTCGCGCCTGGCTTACTCGGGGACCTATTTAAGTTATCAGTAATGTGCTCACATTCAATGCCCAATTGCGCACTCACCCTCAACAACGACATTTCGGTTCTTGATGTTGACCTTGACGCCATCAGGGATGGGGAGCTCTTCCTCGGAGTGGCTGTTGCGCACTTGTCAGCATAAGTTCCAGGATTTTGGTGTTTTGCGATCGTGGAATTCGGTGTGGAGGCGTCCATGAACCGTTCGGAGGTGTGAAAACCGTGCGTTGCAGCGATTTGTGCGTCCGATTCGAGGGATGTACGTACATGTACTTCATCTTGACGGTTGCTGCGGGTTAGCGGTGTTGTCGAAGCTGAGGTCGATTTTGACGTGTGTGAAGCCCGAGAATGTGTGAGGGCGGAAAAACGATAGCCGAGCCATAGGCCTAGCCCGCTTTCGCACTAGCGCAGCCGTCTTTCCTTTGCGAACTCCATCGTCATCCTCAGCAACACCAAAACTGTATCGCAGTCAAGCGTCTAGACCCGCTATATAGCCTGTGTTTTTCCAGCATACGATATCTTGAGTAGCTCATGTACATTCGTTGATCATTCTTCGCCGAGTGTCACTGCGAACTTTTCGCAACGAGCCAACAAAAACATACACCTGGATTAGAACATTTGGGTGCAATGGCAGATACCAACCCGCACATCGCTCAAACACTGCTCCACCGCGCCTTCTCCCCATCTACCGCAGAATCACATTACCAAGAACGCGCCGTAAAGCGACCTCTTTATATCCGCGCAACATCACCAACACCATCAGCGCGCGCCGTCCGCCGTCGCGCCCTCAACGACCGTAAAGAATCTGCCCGGAAGCGCAGTAAGAACAAGCCTCGTCCACTATCTGCAGCGAAGAAGCGCGCGTTGGGCCTTAATGAGATTCCGAAGGAACAGCAGAAGTATTCCATCTATGAGGGGTTACATAACCTCTGGGTAGGATACATGAGGGAAGTGCTGGGCGTAAACGATGCTTCGAAGAGCGTTTTCATCACACCAAACGCAAGTGGGCAGATACTGGCGACTGCCGATATGCATGGCGCGTTGGTAACTGTAGTGAGGAGTCGATGCGTGAGTCGTGTAGGCCTGGAAGGTATAGTTGTGCGAGACACGAGATTCACATTCGAGATTATAACCAGGAAAAACGTTGTCAAATGTAAGTTTTGTAGGCACAAAAAGGTAAGTGGTAAGTATCTGACGAATTCAGCCGTACCCAAAGAGCACACTATTTTCCAGTTTCAAGTGCCGCTCCCTTCTGAGGAGGGAGAGTCACCAAAGGAGCCGCTCACCTTTGAGATCAACGGAGAGCAGTTTCAGACACGATCGGCCGACCGTGCGAATAAGAAATTCAGGATCCATTACCAGCCTGACATATGAGCAAGTGGACGAACAGAATCGAGAACTAGTACAACATCCCCTCAACTCATGTTTCTTACAGCATAGAGGTTTCCTGTACGAAGCCAGCCGAAGATATGATTCGAACACCTGTCTATCAAAATACAGCGTTAAAGATGTGTCGCCCGCAGGAGCAGTTCGCTCCATAGCGGGCCCGAGAGTAGCTGGGTCTACGAAGATCACAGGATCTCAACATCAGACTATGGTATTACAATGAGATGACTCAAGCGTCGGCATTCGAAAAAGCATAGTAACATTAAATATGGTATCATCCCAAATGAGCCTGTAAAACGCCATCTCGCGTAATGCGTTGGTATCATAATAAAAACGCATTGCACATCCCTTGTCTAGATTTTTGTCCTATACCGTGGCTGTAACACTCACATGGCGAAAGTCCTCTGGCCTGTACACTTTCGGCTCCGTGTCCTGCCCGTACACACTCTTACTACACATTGAACTAATCTCGTCCTTCTCCTGGACAGCCCGAACCTTGTCAAGCCTTAGCCCGGTATACGAGCGGGGAAGGTAGCGACCCGGATGCCACAGGGCAAAGATGAGCAGAACACATAGTATGGGCGTGGCGTCAAAGACCCAGAAACACCATTCGTGGCTCTGCAAGTACCGCAGCCCATAGTCGCGGTCATGCGGTATCTCCATGGTGCGGTACACGGCGCGCAGCGCGATGAGAACAGAAGACAAGTTGATGGTGTAGGAAAGCTTGCGCCAAAGATGCATATCGCCGAGATCATATGCCTGCCAGCGTCGCGACATGTAAAAGTAACGTATCGAGATGACGGAAAAGGTGGTGAAGCACAGCATCTGCAGAACAAGGCCCAGGACCAAAACCACACGTCCTGGGAGCGCGTTCTGCTCTGAAATGCTGATGGAACGGTCGCCAGAAGGCGAGTGATCATAGTGTTTGCTGATCTGCGACGCACCAATGAGCTGGATAAGGAAAGAAAACATGTCAAAAGCGACAAAAGTCGGCGTGATCCACTCGGGCCAGCACCATAGGGTCTTGAAGTTGAGCGCCTCGGTTGGGCAGCTGAACCAGATGACGCGGCTAAATGACATGTAGCATGCTGCGGCGAGGAAACTCGGCGCGAGCAAGATCATCATCCATGATACTAGGAAGGGCGACTCTTTTCCCTCATCATAGGACGACACGATGCGGCATATGAACCCGAGGTCTAGCATTAGGATGGCGATGATGGCGGCCCAGAAGAACCATGATCGGTGCCGCAGGTATTGTGTGATGGAGTAAATGGAGAGGAGGATGACGAGAACGGTGCCGACAATAGCGAGGACGCACGAGGGGTCGTAGATGTATGGGTTTAGAATCCTCTCCGCTGCTGTGGTGTCAGTGGGGATCTGCGTACAGCTTGGTTGTCAAGTATATGCATGTGCGTGGCGTTGAAGAGAGAGAGAGTCTGAGTGTTTAGCCATGTACGTACCAACGTGGTCCCGTTTGGGAAAGTCGGTTGGTGCCCGCGCAGCTAGCAGGGCGCTCATCATGCTAGCGAGGAACCTCCCGTTCTTGTCTCCACAGCCCTTTTCCAACCACGCGCTGGGGAAGGGGAGAGAGAAAATGTTACTGTTTTATCCCCCAGGCCTAAAGTGTTCGGAGGGTTTGCTTTATAGATGGCTCTTGCACTTGAGCGTGCAAGAACCATTGGCGCCTCGTGGCGTAATCGTGGAGATCAGCGAAAGCGCTGTATTTAGGGTCGCGGGCTGGTAGTAAGACAGCAACAGGGCCGTCTACTATACTTAAAGGCGGACCCGTGCGCAGATAAAATATCACCAAAAGTGCAGGTAAGGAACAGCGCGCGGCGGGCTGCCCTTGGGTTTTACCAGTCGACCCTTTCTCCGCTTGCTAAGAGCACTCAAGCGCTTGGCATGCCTTGACACCAAGCTTCCCTCCGCTACCTGTTTGTCACGCTGCCGCAACTAGGAATGCCTTGTGCGCGTTTCCATGCGAGACGGCGGCCACAGTCGGATAACACGGATCTGACGTTTGTGCTTGGCTCACCTCTGCTAATCTGTATCTGTCCATCATATGCTTCTCTTCATTTCCTACATCACCTCCACTTTGGTACGATGACGGCCCTCTGCTGCGGGTAAATACACGACGCCCATGGGCTGGACTCCCTAACGACGAAAGTTAGACACGGCGCCATGAGAGTAAGGTAAGCACTGTAATACCGAGAGATGTGGCTTTGCTGCGGACAACCAAACGTCTTTCACGCTATCATGATTCCGACACAGCGTACGCTTGGCAAGCTAACGCCATCACATGGTATTTGCCAATGCCAAGCATTAGCAGTGGCTCTGGATTGCGTGTAGCGGTGATTTGCGTACGTGGCAGGTACTTTTGTCTTCACAACGCCGACGAATAAACTTCATCAGCTACGCTACAGGCGCGGTATTGCGCTGGTGCCTGGGTGTGCGCGCATCTTGGCTGAGCGAGAACACACCGGATGGAGTTCTTGGCCAGAGGCATCCTCTAATACCGTGCACGGCCTGCTGGTTTCAGGCTCGACTTTGTGTCGCAGTGCTTCCGTGGCTAAAGCGGAAGTAGACGAGGACGACGGATGAAACTGGGGCGCACAAGCGAGGCGCAGCGCGGCTGATGGTCAAACCTGAGCGGGAGGGTGCATCCTTGTGGCCTTGTGGATGTACAAGAGGCGAGGAAAGTATACCTTCTAGGGAAAACATGTTGCATTTAATGCCATTGGCGTTACTAAAATATTGGGAACTGCGGTCTTGCTTGGGGATCGTACGTTGTTCTGATCAGCCGCAGCATGACCAGATCCGAGACACCCTCCGCGCAGGATTTAGAATAATCTTCCTATCGATAGGTTTTCCCCAGAGTACAGTATCCTAATTGGATATTAAGATGCATGCCTGCAGAACCAGAATTTGAGATCGATTCTGCACAGTCTCTCACAAGATCCGGTCTCCAGCCCTGGACAGCTGTTTCATCGCCCGTTGCGACAAAAACGCCCTAGCTTACCCTCCAATTCGACCTTCACTCATCGTCAAACTCATCGTCGGAAGGGCCTTTGTCCGCACTCTCCTTTGTCTTGTCGTCTTCGTCTTCATCCAGGCCCATGCCCTTCTTAAGCCATCGTACCTCCTTGGGCTTTTTCTCCATCCATAGCTCGTTCGGCAGCCAGACGTAGAAGCTGCACATGGTTTCCTTGACGTTGTCGAGGATAGTCAGACCACCCGGGAGGATCAGTATGTCCGCATCCATCTTCATGCCTATAAAACAATCCCCAAGAATATCTTCTTCAATCCAAAACTCATGCTCTTGGCCGTCATCAGCGGTACAGGGCTTGCCGTTGGGGTATTTGTCTTTTGGAAGGTCGTATTCTTCGCAACCGTCGGTGTACCAGCTCTTGCAGATGAGCTTCCCAAGAGGCTTAACGTCTAGTTTTTGCTGGTAAAGTGTGCTCTGCGCGGCGAAGGCTGCTTTGGTGTCATCACCTGGAAGGTGGATGGCGACCACTTCGAGGCAGGTAGACTCCTTTCCCAGGACTTTCAGTCTGGATGACTTGTACAGGTTGAATTGCTCTTCTGAACCTAAGATTGCAATCCCAATACCAAACTTAACCCTGGCCTCTTTTTCGCAAATGCCAATCTCTTCAAGCTCCATACCCTCCTCTTCCCTCAGCTTCTCAGCCCAAGCTTTGTTCCCAGTGTAAACGCAAGCTTGAGCGCCACCAAAGATAACGCTGGCCGACTTGTTGAAGTCTCCTGCCAAGGCAAGACCAACGGAGTGAACTCTGAGGAGTTGCTCCTCAGCAGCATCGCAAATTTGGAGTGCAGCAGTGAGTTGATCAACGTACTCAGGGCAGACATTGTGGTATTTAAGGTACCTGAAGAAGGATCGGAGGACTTGACAAGCGTTCTTGATAGCATGTGAAGCATAACCGTAGTGAGCAGGGTACCACGATGAGCTATCATAATTAGTATCTTCATTATAGGTGCTTGACCAAGTGGACTTACAGGAAGGCCTTGCAGACACCGACAAAATCGACTACCCACTGGCTCTCGTCAGAGCGATCCCAGGGTACTTGATGAGTTGCAAGTGCTCTGGCGAGCTCCTCAGCGTCCATCTCATCCATCTCCTGCTTCGATAGGCCCTGATACATGCGTGGACCGGACTCTACGCCACCAAAGCGCATAAACTTATCGAAAACGTGTGCGTACATCTGTTGCATGCGACGCTTTTGCTTGAAGCGCTGGATGGCGACTTCGATGCGCTCAACAAAGTGCTTATCGGGAGCGTACATGTCGTCCTCCTGTGCGGCTTCCCCGGAGGTCAGGAGCGGCTCGATGTACGTTCTCTCGAACCCTGTAGGCTTTTGCATATTCTTTGACAGCTGGCCAGCCTTGGTTTGCGGAATAAGCGGCACCGGATACTGTGTCGGCTTTTGAACACGTGGATCGTAGGCGATGTCTTCATCATCGAAAAATTCCGGGTCAAGGAGGCATTTTCCCTGTAAAGGGATCTTGCGCTTGATGGTTTTACCATCCGCAGAGACTTCCAGGAATGTGCTGAGCCGAAGTGCTGCAGTGACAAGGGCTTTGGGCTTGAACTGTCGCATTTTCTTGAACCCGCAGATGCGATTGATAGAAACGGGAAGATTCTCGCGTCCACCGCAGCATTGCAGCAAGTGCTTGTCAGTAGGAAGGTTTTCATCAGAGAAGTAGTACTCCACCTTGAACAGGAATTAGTATGCCATAGATCTCACTAAGAAGTTAGGACTTGAAAGCGTACTTGACGACGAATCTCGGCACCATCAGGATGATCTTGGGTGATACCGTCGATTACCGGGCTTGGATCAGCAGCTCGAGCAACACCAGTGAAATCTCTGGAGTTCTCTGTGGGCGCGGTTGTTGCGGTGATCATATCTACTGCCATGATAATGACCACTCAGTGGAGCGCAGAAATAGCACTGAGCGAGAGGAGATGAAGAGGAGAAAAGTATATAATGATTTGTGGTTGGTGAGGTGAGCGGTAGAAAGGCAGCACAACAGCTGCGGCGGGGCTGCTGCGTTTGCCAGCTGCGGCAAGTGAAGGCAGTAAGGAGTATGGAAATGGCAGACACCATTGTGTCGCTTTCACCAAGAACCGTCTCAGAGCCCTGTCGAGAGATAAAACCAACAACTGAAACCACCGCAAATGCTACATCCACGTGATTGGCCCAACCAAGGGATGCAGTTTGCCAAGCGGATGATGCACTCACTACCGACCGTTGGTGATAGTTTCGTGGTGTTGTACCGTATCTGAGTCATGTAGCCCATGATAACAGCGATACCTGACTCGTCCGTTGCCCTGGAACACAGCCAACAGTGGGGTCCTCAGATACCCCCACAACAACTTTACGCATCTTGCAATCCAGCTCCAACACCGACCTCGCCTAGCTCAAGATCTCCAAGCCAAGAGTTTCACACATACCCAGCGTCATGGCGACTAAGAAATATGACGCATCCAGGCTGAAAGCATACGGCAGTGCTGCTGCAGGCCAGTACGTGTGACCCGGCCTTGTCCTTGTTCGCCATACTAAAACATCAACTCCAGCGATGGCGTCCTCAGTGACGAATCTGGCGCCATAGTGGTGAAGCCGTGTACCCTCGCCGAGATCACCTTCTATGAATCCCTTTCTGCGCATCCCGATCTTGCGCGCCATCTCCCAACCTTTATGGGCCAGCTTTCTCTCTCCACCGACCAGACTGCCGCCGTGGAAAGCATTGAAAGCGGTACCATACAAACCGCCGACGGCTCCATTGAACGGTTACATGGCAAGCATCTCGAAACAGACCTGCACATCGTATTGGAGAACATCACGCATGGATTCAAGAAGCCGAATGTCTTGGACCTGAAGCTCGGCGCACAACTATGGGATGATAGTGCGAAGCAGGAGAAGAGGGATCGCCTCGACGCTGTGAGCAAGGCGACTACGAGTGGCAGCCTCGGCTTCAGGATAGCGGGTATGCGCACGTACAAGGGTGCCGAAGCACCAGACGTTTCCGACGAGCTGAAGGACTACGTTGAGGTGGACAAAGAGAATGGATATTGGGTATATAACAAGATGTATGGGCGCAAGTTCAACGCCGATAACGTGGATGAGGGCTTCATTTCGTACATCTACCCTGGCGCCAACTCGGAAGCAGAGCTTGATCGAGCAAGGGAAGTTTTGGCGTACTTCTTGGGCGAGGTCAAGGATATACAAGAAGTGTTTGAGACAAAAGAGAGCAGGATGTACAGTGCCAGCATACTCCTCGTATACGAGGGTGACGTGGAAGAGTACAACAACACGAAGCAGAAGCTACGTTCAGCGCATCCAGAGGATCAAGAAGAGGATGACGAAGAAAACCTACCTAAGCTCGCCGAAGTCAAGATGATCGACTTTGCACACGCCACATGGACACCTGGGCAAGGGCCTGATGAGAATTCGCTCCAGGGCATGAGGAGCACAGCAAAAATACTAAAGAGCTTGTTAGACAAGGTGCACGATTAGATTTGCGACCTAGTTCAGTATCTAGCAACCATGGACTGGACATGTCAGATGTCTCAGCCAAGGTCTCATACAATACAAAAAGTCATAGCGAATAGATGTCTGCATTCCCACTTGCCCTTGAGATTATGGATAGTGGGGAGCAACCCAAACGCTTCCATCGAAAATATACTGCTCTGGTGGAACGATGCTTATGCCGAAGGACGTCAGGCAGATGGCCCCAAACAGTGATATTATGGCCGGTACAAGATAGTTCTAAAATCACCAATCGCAAACTGGACTGACTTCTTGCGCAATTAGATTTGGCCATCTGAAGTCTTCCTCAACAAAATCTCACACAATCCCAAGAAAAAAAGCCCCCACCATTTTGAGCTGGCAGTATTTTCTTCTTTCCTATGCTAATAACGATAATTTCCAAAACAGCAGACACAAACTGACCGCTACGCCTATACTAAATAAGTGACTGACTGCACAAGTATTAGTCAGCGCAGAATCGAGTCTTGGAAAAAGGACAACAAACGGTACTACCCCTCCCCCTCCCCCCTCCCCGCTCCCCTCACCATTCGCGCCAACCACCGTCCATCCAGAAATGTCACGGCACACCCTATCGAAGATTCTCCTCCCTCTGTACATCTACCCGCTTCCGGGTGCATGGGAGCCTCTCTACACAGCGTACTTTTAACCCTTTTATTTCTTCCCTTCTCCCTTCTTGTCCTTGCCCCCCACCCCCTTCCCACTTTTCCACCCGTTCTCATCCTTGCACAAATGCGCCCCTTACTAAGAAGTTTTAAAAAAAACTCAGAATCTCCAAATACCCCCATCTCGAGTTTCTGGTCATCATCAATCCGAACAGTGGACCTGGGACAGCGCCATGGTGGCCCAATGAAGACTACGTGCGAGAAATACCGCGGCTAAATGCGCTGCCCAATGTGGCCGTCCTGGGGTACGTCCGGGCGACGTATTGTAAGCGGGCTCACGGCGACATTTGTGAAGACATCAAGACATATGCCGAACGGGGGCGAAAAGAAGCACATATGAAAGTTGATGGCATATTTGTTGACGAGACGGTGAATCTCTATTCAGAAGGAGTCAAAAGGTACTTGGACGGAATTGACGTCAAGGTTCGTGATGTTTTTGCAGGAAAAGGCATGGTATGTCACTTTGAAAAAAACCAAAAACAAAACAAAAATAATCGGTCTGTGAACTTAATGATTGTGGTCTAGGTCATTCATAATCCTGGCACGGCCGTGAACGCTGGACTTGCTAGACCAGGGCCTGATGTTACTGTTGTTGTGGAGACGTCGTACCAGCATTTCATGACGAAAGAGTACCAAGAGTGGCTAGCGACTTCGCCGTATGGTCGTTCACGCGCTGCGTACATGGTACATTCCGTCCCAGAACATGAGGTCGAAGGCCTCACGAAAGCGCTGCGCAAGCGTGCAGAGTACCTCTTTGTGACGAGCGCGACCTGCGAGTTCTACGAGAAATTTGGTCCTAGCTGGATGAAATTTGTCGGGGCCATGGTGGAGCCGTAAGAGCGTATGGATATTTCGATCCTGAGGGCGG
Organism: Curvularia sp. IFB-Z10; assembly: GCA_002161795.1. Taxonomy (NCBI): domain Eukaryota; kingdom Fungi; phylum Ascomycota; class Dothideomycetes; order Pleosporales; family Pleosporaceae; genus Curvularia; species Curvularia sp. IFB-Z10. The sequence goes on along the minus strand of JPSZ01000003.1, from coordinate 1,223,263 downwards.
TGTAGCTGGGTGCCGAAGGACAATAGTCGAGGGTTGCGCCTTAGTACTTAGACAAAAGATCTGTTGCACATGCAAATCTTCTTGTGCATCAGAACTCCTGGGCCTACCATCCAGACGCAGGGAGTTACTTGCAGCCAAATAAGCGTGCCCAGTGCCTTCAAGCATTCAGGCTGTTGAAATCCAACAGCAAGACAACGTCCATGTACATCATGTGGCCAATGCTTCTTTTGCTGATCGAGACACGTGTTCTTGTAATGCTTCTTCAATAGTAGCCCAGATCCTACATCGATTCCAGAAGCCGACGGGAACATCGACCAAGCGATTATCGCATCCATTAATTGGAGAGCGTTTCGTCGCGAGCAGTTTTGCCGCGCTTCTCCAGTCCCAAGAAGTTGTGGGATCCAAAGGCGCTACTCCAGGTTGCGGTAATTGCTGCTCGATCCGCTTCGTATCCAGATCCCAAACATGTGAATGCAGGCTTCCCTCACCAAGGCTGTTCCGCCAAAAGTTCGAGTCTAGTGGGATCCGTAATGCGAGCAGTTTTGAGGTTCGGTGTAGCGCTACGACTGATGAAGTTGGCAGGTAGCTGCTAACTTCATCCAGAAGCTCTCTCGGGAGACATTCCAATTGCTGATACTTGCGCGAGGGTATTGTGGTAAAGGGAGGCGTATCTTTGCTGCGTGGAGAGCTTTGCAGGACTCTTTGCACAAAAGCAGTAGTATCCCCTCTCTCGATAGGATTTGCAAAGAACCTCTGTGTGATGTTAATTTCCGTGCTTGGGGGGCAAAGGCCGTTGAGACTTACGTCGTAGCCACCTCCCCACCACTCCAATTTTGTTAGAGCCAATACACTCCTAGGCCCATAGACACTGCAATGAGAAGACAGATTGAAGAAGTCATTGACTGAACCAACTGACCCATGTCGCTTCTGCCGATCGATGAAGCAACTGTTTAGCAAATGAATCAGTACTTCGAGAGCCGGCCTTGTGTCGCACTCTTCCCGTTTGGACTGGTGATGAGCTATAGCTCTACAACTTGTCTCTAGGCAGGCATCGTGTAATGGGAACAGGGTACCATGTCCGGGTGCGTGCGACAGTGCATCAACCCAGATATCGTCTTGTCCGTCAGGTCCAGCAACGTGGAAGAAGCCAGATCCAGTAAGACTAAAGCAAGCGGGCTCAGAAAGAAAGGCATCCGGCAGATTCGAGACGTTGACAGGACTCCTTGGTAATTTAGCGAAGTGTACGGCATAGGGATAGTAACACTCACGCGTACCCTTCACTGGCTACTACATGATGCTGTACATCCCCGACGCTGCCAACAAGACGAAGGTCGTATAGCCACTTGACTCTCGTCAGTTAGTGGACCCATAAAAAGCAATATTTCCAAAGGGGGGAAACGACATACCCGGAATTGTGGGTCTTTTGGATCGATGTTGTAAATCTCACCTTCGATGTCAAACGGCCCACCGCATATCACACAAAACGGTCCTGTTTCCGTCATATGTAGCGCATCGTACTTTCGTTCCTCTCTGTACTGTGAAGAAAGATAACCGCCCATGTTGTGCTGATGTTGCTCGATTGTTAACGAACTTTGTCGGGGGCCCAGTTCATCCAAATATTCCTCGAGAGGAATGCGCCGTTTGCCCCGCTTGATCTGGTCTGCAGGAGGCAATGGGCGCTGGTATACCCAAGCCCCGGGGAGACAAAATGCTGACGATGGGTGCGACACGGGATAGGCTGCTTTGAGATCAATGACGGTTACTGCATTCTGCGCGTGGCCGAACAAGGTATAGCGAGAATAACCCCCCACTTCCGGTGCGTGCGAGGCGACCCTTATACTTTGCGAATACAGCTGGTGATAGTCTGTTGTTCTTATGTTATTGAAAGGAGAATCTTGGTTGTTTATTTCACAAGACCCTGATACGTGATATTGGTTTTCTGTCGCATGGCCGCTAAGGCTTTAAGACGTGTTGCGTGTATCATCGCCTCGGAACTCCGTGCGTCTGATGATGTCCGGTACCCTTGCCTACCTACCACGCCAGCTAAGACGCGACGGAGTACCGAGGATCAGCTTGGTCGCACAGTGAGACATTAGATGACTTTTAGAGGCCCTCTGCCTCGTGCATAGATGACGGCTGTCTGTCATCACTAGACAACCGTCCGAGTTTTACCCGCAGCCACATACATGTTGGATTAATTTATTGAAACTGGTCGTCTTGAACTTGAATTCTCAATGGGCAAAGGCGGTGTCATCGTCTGGTTCTACACATCGAACGTCTAAGCGAGGTTGAGGTCTACGCGTCCATGGAATTGGTCGGCATATGATCCCGTCGATGCTTCCTTTGTCTGACGTGTCTAGCTCGCCCTTGTCAAAGACCCAGCATGAAGTGCTAGCTCTCTCAAACATCCGAGCGCCGTTCCCAGCTCTTCGCCCCGTCGAAGGGAATGGTCGCACTAAGTTCGCGATTTATAAGACTTCCCTTAAAATATGGCCAAATATGCAGGGATGTCTTGATAGGTCTTGGGTTCCTGCAGGGAGGGCGACTTGGGTGCAGGGAACTCGCCTGTAAACAAGAGTGCTTTTTCTAAATTTCCAATAAGCGTCCCAGTGCTGTAAACTTTGTTTCCCTCAACTAATCGAGTGCGAAGCGTAAGGACAGTACTCTTCCGCTTAGACTGGGTGACGTTCTCAGTTCGTAGTTTCCCGCATCGCGAAGGCCGTCAGTGGCAGTATTTGAGGGTGAGCTTGTGTGGATCAAGGCGGTTTGCATAAGCACGGGCAGGCGTCGCAGTTTGGTTGTGAAGCTGGCATGAATTTCTGTTGTTGTTTTTAGCTTTGTGAATGCGGGGAATACCTACTTTCTTACGTATGCTGTTGGCGATGTCAAGCTGCACTAGGCCATAGCTGCCGACGTCAGCCTGCACTATCACTAGGGAGAGTTAGCGTGGCATTTTCGCGTTCAGCACCGTCAGACCTCGTTCCCTCAAGCTCTGATATTACATGTTGTAAATACGCCGCATTGTATGCTTTATTCATTGTTACCTGAAATACAGTAGGCCTCAATGTCCAACCGCTGGATGAAAAGTTTCTGATAGGTTCCCTTCGCCCAAGTGTAAATAACAAGCGCGAACGAGTTGCTCTAGAGTCACTGGCATAGTATCCGCAGAGATACAAGACTGACTAAGACCTCCGAGCTGCACCAGTGAGTGTGTCTCTGCAGTGGTAGCGAAGATGTATGTTTCAAAACTGCAGCGATCATCCGGGTTACGAACACTCTGATAAGTCTCTCTACATCTTGTACCTCATCACCTATGGTCATTCCTCAGCCTCCTTGATTTTTCTCCCCTCTTCGAATACCTCGACTAGTGGCCAGTACGATTAGCCAGTCTCGTTTCTGCTTTTAGGTGCACCGACCCATCCTCCGACCGGGGTACCCTTTCGCCTCTCTCTGCGCGGGAACATATGCGTATTGTACGTTTGCAGTTGAGTAACTCCGGAGGCCATCCCTTGATCCTGATCCTGGAGCATTGTCATGTACGGTGGTAGCGATGTGTCTTCCGCTGAGCTGTCTCGCGAGTGTCCGCCGATCGCGGAACGAATGTTTTCTTTCGACACTATGCGGGTCACGTTACGATCAGATTCATAGCGTGCCATCGGTTGTGTCTGTGTACTACCGACGTAATTTCGCGTGTTGCTCCATCGCCTGGGACTCTTCGTTGGGACAGGCGGCACAAAGTCGTTCTGGTCGTTCAGTGCAGACAGTGCCGATTTATTGGTTGGAGAGGTACCCGGCCACGCAACTGGCTTTGGAAGAGCTGTGTCGGGTTTTCCAAAGGCCTTGGGTAGTACATCACGGTTTTTGCTCTCTGATGCAACTTGCAGATGGCCAGAATATGGAGTAGGTTTGATTGGTCCAGGCAGACGGGTGGTTGGTTTCGTGGGTCGCGTTGGCTCAGGGGTCCGATCAGTATTTGTTCTGACTGTTTTCAGCTTCGTCATTGAGATATCCTTGTCCCATTCGCCAACCTCATAGCTTGGAATACGTGGCTCCGCATATGACCTATGATCGCTGATCGATGGTGTACATACATCTTGCCGCTCACGTCGGGAGTCTCTATGCGACAGTTGCGGAATGGCGCTCGGCCGGACCTTGCGCAGAGACATCGATCCGTTGGCGTCAGTGTGTTCCTGTTGAATCTGTATTTCATCGCAATCACTGTATGGGCTAGAAATACGTTTCGGGTCGTTTGCGCTCTGCTCGGATGACTTACGCCATCGGTCAGGACGGGGCCAAGGCGTGATTATAGTCGTATCATTCGAGTGTGCTGAAGCAGACCTCGCATGCCTCGGAGTTGTTGAGGTGTTTTGCTCATCCTGCAGATGAGACGACGGCGGATCGTTAGGTATATGGAGCTGACGCGTGACTCCATGTAATGGACTCTTCGGCTCCTCTCTCGGCGCCTGTTTGGACACGCTGCGAGAAAGCGAGCGTCTAATGTTATCTGAGTACCGCCTGATTGGACTGACATTATGGTCCTTTTCCTGGTCTTTATCATGCTTGGCTGAGTACAACTTCTTTGTCGGAGTCTCACTGTCATCGCGCTTGACCACTGCAGGCTGAAAAGCTTTGGCTTCACGAGTCCGTTCAGCCGCCTTCCTTAGATTTGCCCGCGCTCGTTGCTCCTCTAGCCATTCTTCCATCTTGTGCTTGAACCTTGGGCGTTCAACTAAGCCTCCATACTGGGGATAGACAGTGCGAAGTTCCTTCTCAGTCTCATCGTAGTGCTTCCGCGTCAACGTACCAACTCCGCCGCTGTCTTTTGATATGGACAAGATACGGTGGTAAGGGGTTGGCGAGAACAGGTTATCCTGGAGAATACCGACGTTTTCCTTCGGGAATGCCAAACCAGAAGGACATCTCTTCTCGACAAAGAACGCGAGGCGTCCATAGTGTCGCCGACCCTTGACGCTGTATGAAGCACGGACTGCATTTACGACTGGTACAAAGACTGCTTGCCATGCAGTGCAGATGTTTCGCAATTGGAAGAAGTCGAAGCCCCATGGGTTATGCACCTTGCCAACCTTGAACGTCTGCAGCAGCCATGCGAAGAAGTGCTTCTCATACTCCTCCGCATGCCAACCTCGCTTGTCGATGGCAAGGCAAACTCCGTCGTCTTTCGCATAAGGATCGTGGCGGCACGTGCCTTCGTCGAACTGAGTATAAAACCACAGTATGTCTGTGCGTGAGATGCCTCTATCCCCCTCACCTGCAGATACTATAGTCGCGTCTGCCATTGCATCGGGCTTCAGCACAAACAGCGAATCTCGAAATACCGCCCATGGCTTGAGAAACGCATCCGTGGCGAGGAAGCGGTCTTCGAGTTCCTCAAGGCCTGACAGCTGCAGTAGCGAGAGCGCTCCTCTGAGCTCGGCGGGTACATCATCTTTGTCGCCGCGCGCGAAAAGGCCACGCATAATCTTCAAGCCCAGCTCGGGCGGCGAAGATGTCATATTCTCGTTTCAGTCGGGTGCGTGGCGGGGTTGGATAGCTGGTCGAGTGGGTTTCGGGGCGCCGTGTGTTTGGAGTTGCAACGAAAACAAAATATACAAATTGAGTCTCGAACACCGTTTCCGCGGACAATAGCAAGTTCGATTACCCGCAGTGAATGTGAGTATTACTAATTGGCGCCTACATGGATTCTTGCTTTCACTTTATCGCCATACCTTGCTTGGCACTGCACTGCATCGACTACAATCTATTGCCTATGTATTTATAGTTGTACCTAAGCATTTTAAATATTGAACTATGTTTCTATAATGACACAGAAGACCCATGTCAGTCATTCATAGATATTGATACAGGTGCAGCAGAACGCAGCTATTCTATCGGCGCCTTGTCAAGTTCACGTGGACACTACACAAGTCCAAATCAACAACATTCATCCCTCTCGCACAACAAGCTACACATTAACCTATACAGGAACGTGAAGAACAAGAGGCAAGGGTGATTTTTTGTGTTGTTTACTTGCAACTAGAAATTACTCAGAAATTCAACCACTCGAAAACCAGTCAAAAACACTTCCTCATCGTACAACAACATCTGAAATAGCTCAATCAGACACAGGTTACCTGGAGCAAAAAAAGTCATAGCCACGTCACAAAAGTGCAGAGACGTACTTGACGATATTGCAACGGTACTACAAGTTATGTTTACGAGTCTATAGTACATGCAAAGAACTCGTTACAAACTAAGCAACCCGCCAACACACCGCTGTGCATCGCGACAATATTTCCTCTTCACATCAAACATTGAGAATACGCACCGAGAGACCAGAAATTCTGTGTCGAGCAAGTACTTTTCTTTTCCAAGTGATAACAACTGGAAGATGAGAAAAGGGGATATCGGGCTAAGAAAAAAGAACAGTAAAGATCAAAGTACAGTAGCAACAGCAACGTAACTTTGCCATACAAACGGTTTCCTAGTGTCGAATCCATCTCCAGATTCTCGATACAGAGTTTTCATAACTTTGCTTTTGCACTAGTACTTGGGGGCACATCAAACTCAACCAAGCTTCGTGTTGGTCTCATAAGCTCTCATCGACAACAGCCTTTGGGAGTACAAAATGTTCCACCCAGTCGAAGCCTCACTTCATGTGCCTTCTTTCTTTTGCCCACCACTTATTCTTTTCTGGCGCTCAAAATCTGGTTGTGTGATGATAGGCGAGCGGCTGGGGGTCATGTCAGTCAGGATATTTTACTTGATCCCAAGGGACGTCTGGATCCTCCTAATATCGCTATGCTGAACGAATACCTCAATGTCCTAGATGAGGATCGTCTTGAGCTGTAATGATGTACTAGCGAGATGCCAGCTGCCAGGAGTATAATTCGCAGATAAAAACCCAGAATTTGCATCCAACGCAGGACCGACGACAAGCTGATGAGGTTCTTGAACTTGACCGTCAGTCTCCGTGTCGGTGCACGAGGCTTCTTCCCAACCCATGATGTTTGAGGCTTGCGGATCATCCAAAGCTGATTCAAAACAGGGACTGAAAGATGACGCCGACTGGTTCTATAGGTGATCCAGCAAGCGGAAGTTGGAGATGAAACCAAGTGGAACCAATGTGCAAAATAGCGTCTCTGGCTTTGGTATCCCAGTACCATCGAACCTGGACGATCCTAACTACAATGGTCCATACAACTGCTCTGATTGGAGCCTGTCATCCAACTTCGTCTGTAACTACCAATTGGAAGTCTTTCCAAGGATAGTATCTCGCTGGAATGGAGGCGAGCCAGTCAAGAGTCTCAACTATTATGGCACGTTTTTGGTAGGCTAGGCGTTATCCGGTGATCAGGGAGCTTGATTATCTTAGTAGAATCACATGTAGCTCAGTATCTTCCATCCGTATTCACAGGGGGCGGAAGAGGAGATATCATTGGTGGGTCGTTTCTGAGTGGCGCATAAGATGACGAGGCTGGCATGGATCCAGTGTGAGACTCTTCAGGCTCTTCCTCGGGCGAGGAAAGCTCCAATAGTCTTTGTGGAGATCCTACACTGAGTCCGAGTGCCTCAAGTTTCTCTTGTAGTATATTTATGACGGCAGGGTTGCCGCCACGGAAGCCAGCGAGAACCTGAGAGAGCGAATGCATGAGGTCTCTAGGACCAATGTCAAAACACGACTCATGGTTTAGCGATGGCATGATCATCATAACGTCAGCGAGTGAATTGGCCACATCAAAAAGCTTGGATTCCTGCCTCAAGAGTTAGCAAAGTGGTCAGCTTCGCTGCAGTGGATTCCTACCATGCCGGGCCCATGTGCTTCAACACTTTGCCGCGAAAGACTGCTTAAATTACTGAGCACGTTTTGGGCCACCCTGGCGGGGAAGCGAAACGAAAATTCCTCGTCCTGAGTTGCTTGGCTGCTTAAGTTGGTTACATTGAGCGCGTGTTGCCACAGGAAAATACGCATCCATTGTTGCGTCATGGTGATATCAGCACGTTGGAGCTCGTTTTCGAGATTGAGAGAATCTTCGTCGCTGCTGAGCTGTTGCTGAGCCAAGGCAAGTGCTCGGCGAGCACTTGCAGGATCTGCCGTTATTGTGACATCGAGAATGTTGAACAGTCGACAAAGCTGGACAAATGCAGGCGTAACGGATCCATCGTGCAAGTCTTCGAGTCTTGGAAGGTCAGGTGAGCGTTTCAGTGTTGTCGGGACATCGTGCTGCAGGGAGTGGGCGCGTTCAGTGATGAAGAGGAGCCAGTAGACGCGTAAAGCATACTGTGTCTGCTCTGGATCCATGAGCTGATAATGGATTGTTTTATGTAAGCCGAGGATATGGGCTTTGAAGATGGCCTCTCCAAGTAGAACGGTTGAAGCATTCATTCGGCCGACGTTTGCGGAGTAGACGTGCAGGAAGAAACTGCTTAGCAGAGAAGACATGGTGACGTTCTCTAGATGGTCAGATTCATTCCTTGCTCTTTTCGCTTCCAACTCGAATGCGCTGCTTGAGACGCGATAAGAGCCTTCGACCGGACTTCCGGGCTCAACGTCAACCGAGAACTGACTCACAATAGCAGCACATATGGAAGTGGCTAATGCATAAGACTCGAGATCATGCGAATGAGTGAGCAGTCGTGCAGTTAGTGCCTCGGCATCGACGACTGGCCATATGCCATATCCACGTTTTAGGTAGATTTCCAGATACCGGGAAAGGCATGCTACGGGTATCCGTGGGGGTTCTTGGATACTGGTGGTGGAAATTGTGGGACTCATAATCTCAGGCCATCCCTTTGAGCACGTGTGGTGATCGCCAAGGGGAGGCAGTGGGTTCAGATACGGCAGCTCGTTGACCGGGCTGCCGGTGTCGAAGCTTGTCTCACTTGTGCTTCTGGATCCATCGTGGCTACTCCTGCTGCGTTCTTGCAGCCTCTTAATGGCGGCTTCAGTGGTCCGCCGTGGTCCTTTGGGGCCGCTCTTCCCGTGCGTTTTGAGATAAGTGCAGTCCCACTTGGCGGCCTCGCACCTTGCACATGGCTGGTTGCCGTCACAGCGCACTTTTCCTGGATACCGCAAGCAGAGTGTCAATTCCGTGGGTGTTTATTGAGGAGTGAGTGAGACTTACGGACAGAACAAGGGTCACAGGCCCGTCGCGTGCCTTTTCGTGGAGCCATGGCCATTTTGAGAGCCAAGGATCTAGGCTAATCGGAAGGGCAATCAATGCTCAAGAGAGGTTGGGCAAGAGTCAACTCGTCATAGCGGGGATAGCTTGGTGCTATCTAGGCGGCGGTTGCGGATGGATAGCGTGCGGGGAGGGGCTGGCTGGCAGGTTTGTCGGAAGCAGATAAAGAGGCGCCGGAAAGCAACAGAAGCATGGCCTTGCTATGAAGTGAGGTAGGACGCGGTCAAAGCATGCGGCTGATGCTGAGAACAAAAGGTGGAGAAGCTGCTGCAGGTAGCATGATCCCTGCACTTGGGCGCGGCCGTGTTGGCCAATCAGCGGTGCGGGCCAGACTGTCCGAAAAACCTTCCTTCTAGAAGCTCGTTAGAAGAAAAATGTTCCCTGTAGCTGCAGATGGCTTGTATTGCAGCCTGCAGACCACGAGTGCACGGAGGTGGCTGCTTACGCTGTATCCTGAGCACCGTACCTGTTTTTCCGACGAGCCTAGCCATGTGCTGCTACGAGAAAAGTCTCTGCTGTTCCACCACTACCATCGCTACCACCGCTACCACCAGCTGCCCATGTCTGCGATCGTCGACACGTCCAACCAACCCCGCCCCGCCCATCACCCCCGAGGGCCTCTTCTAAGCTCTGGATATGCGGCTACATTCGGTCGACGTTTATAAGGCTACACGGACGTCCAACAGAGGCCAAGAGACGCGTACTAGTGACGTATGGGGGGAGGGGGATTGGGTTAGCCTCCGCGGTCTACCCCCCAGACCCTGTACAGCCCCGCGCCGCCCTGCACCACCCTGCACCGCTTACTCCGAGGGCAAGCTTGTCTAATACTAATCGCGACACCGGACGAAACCACTAACGCACCGCCAGGATTTCCTTTGTCTCCAACGTGGAATGCGGCAATTTTTCTCGTAAATACTACAAGAGTCGTGTGGGTGCATAAATCCCGCGCTATGCTGCATACCAGGCTGCCGTTGTCTGACTTGGACGCAGACAAGACACCTTGTACAGCAATGCATTGCATTGACTTGCTCCTAGAAACGTACAAAAGAGCTCTGGTGGCTACACTCGCATGCGACCCGGCGTCACCACCCTCGTATGTGCCAATTCCAGGTATGATATTCAAGGATTGATGAATCGAAATCCGGTCTCGAGCATAGAAACAATGCACTGTCCAGGTCCGCCGTAGCCAACCATACTGATCACGTTCCTCTTTGCGATGAATACGAGCAACCCATGAAGCCATGACGCTTCGAGGCGCCTGTAGCTGCCTTACAAAAGCTGCTTAGGTTCACTATCAGCTCCCACCCCAGCCAACAACGCCCCGGCAACAAAAACTCCCCGGAGTCGAGCATATCGCGGAACCACCATTGAAGCTGAAACTTAAACTTAAACTTTGTTCGCTTACACGAGCCTGCGACCTGTGCGAGGGAGCCATCACACAACCATACGAGCATCGTAATATGGCAGAATCACTAGCGGATGCGTGCCGCCTTGCGATGCGTTCTGGAGAAACAAGAACCCGGGGAAGCTACATTAACCGACTCGCTAAGCGTCCTGGTACAATATACCCATATGAAAGATTATGACGACAACCGCGCATTCGGCCAGCGTACTGGCCAACGAACTGGAGGGGATATATCACGGCCATAGCCATCTCGCGCTAGGTGCGACGGTTCACGGTTGACGGTACACATGGATCGGACGTGTTCCATCATCTCTTTGGACAACCGACCAGTGCAGCAATTCCAGACTCGTACTGCATAGTAAAACGAATATAAGGAGCGCGCAGTAGCGATGTCAGTGGCGTCTTGAACGCGACTTTGCTGGTTATTTAAACAGCTTCGTTTTTCGCATCTGTGCAAAGCAGAGTCAGTGAATCGCAAGAACACCTTATCTGCTTTACCACCCAGCGCAAGGGGCAATCCGACTCAGATATCCGAACAAGATTCTACAAGCAAACTTCGTCCAAAAATGAAACTCCTTCTCATTGCCGCAGCACTCACGGCCGTCGCTCTCGGTGCTCCCAAAGACCCGTACCCCGCACCCTGTGGCCGATCCGACCCTTCTGGAATCTGCACTACCAAGTCAACCTGCTACGAAAAAGGTGGCTTTTGGGTGCAGCGCGATTGCACTTTCTACAATGTGCTCGACATCGGATGCTGCTACTCCATTCCCGACGAGAGGAAATAAGAGAGATGCTCCCAAATGGAGTTGGTAGAACATGTCTGGGGCTGTTGAAAGGCACCCTGTGAGACGAGATCCATCAAGAAGGAAAGGAGAGAGCCAAGAACTTGTGTGCGCCCGAGTCATTAGGCGATACTAGTCTCTGAAATGTATTCTTGTCCGCAATATTCACGTTGATCATGATCGTCAATTGTGAACCCACATAATCTAGGAAGTCGAATGATCGCAACCGTGCACTTTGAAATCGAAAACTTGCAGCATATAGGCTTCCAAAGGCCACGGGGGTTTACTTCGGTCGCGCAATTTCGGGTCTGCGCTGATCCCATAGTTGTGTTTGGAAGCCGCTTTTGACCACTGTTGAGGAGCTTGTAGGAGTGCGACAACCTTGTTGTCAGCTCAACTGCAACAAACCATCTTGTGAGAAAGGCTGAGTGTGTGTGTGGAATCTTCGTAGTTCGCCATGGGTGAACGGAAGGAAGAGACCGAGGCACCATTATGTCATCGTGGCTTGTTTGGCGATCGGGGGCCGTCGGAATGCCGTTCCGTATCATTCCGGCACACTTTCTGGTCCGTTGATTTTCGAATTTTGTCCCCACAACAACACTGTTGTAATACCGTTTTCGACACTACTGACGCCTCACTGCACCCGAACAAATCTATCAGTCCATCACGTCTGTGACTCAGCGTAGCAGCACATCTACCGCATCTTTCTTCTAGAATACCTGCCAGAGCGCTAAAACAGGACAACGATACCATGGACCCAGGCCTGGACTTGTCTGGCTTTTAAGCGCTTATCGAGGCGCGGGAAGCTGCATACACGTTTTGACGTGAAAGTGAAGTACGTCAGTCCAGGAACGTTTCACAAGATTACAAAATACTCGGTCCATGTTCGATAGCGTGGTTTGTCACCATGACCTGCGTAGCTTGTGACAGCCTTACACTGCTACACTTTAACACCGCATATACCCCTGCTCATCGCTTTCCAGGAGCCTCAAGATCATCATGACCGCTCAATCGCTAGAATTTCAGGCACTTGCCAATGAGCCTGCCCTGTCATGCGAACACCAAAATGGAAAGTGCTGTGGGGCCACGCACTCGAGACTACGGAAGCGTCAGAGGTCGCCAGACAAAGTTCACGAAAAGCGGAAGAAGAGCCGACAAGATAGCGCCGCAGAGTCAATGCCATCTTGTCCTCTATTAGTGGCTCTGCGAGAGTATGGTCTTCTTGAAAACATTCTTTCCTGTCTTTGCCCCAACGACCTTCTGGCGCTACTGCTGTGCTCCAAGGCTATACACCAGACACTCTTACCGCAGTCTGGTAGCCTGGAAAACTTACTCGGCAAGCTAAGATGCTCTGGAAAAGGCGTGCAAATACGAAGACAGCGGCACGTAAAATCGTCCTTCTTCTACGCATACGAATGCAGTGAATACGTCGAATGTGGGGCAATAGACGGTGCTGCAGAGTCTCGTCCTTGCGAGAACTGCAAGGTTACGACTTGCAACGAGTGCCGCATCCACTGTGTGTACCAAAGCATTTTTGAGAAGCCGTGCGACGATGACGAGTTGCCAAACTACAGCGGCTTCATTCTTCTTTCGCCGTCTGAAATTCCCATATTGAGCCCGCACCACCTGGGAGACGATCCTATTGCGCTGCAGTGGCAAGCCCCATCTCCCGGTACAGTTCCGCCCTACCACGATCAGGGCCTCATCGATGTACCCTTGGAGGAAGAAAGCTTTGGTCCGCCTGAGTGTGTCGAGGACTTCTTAGACTTGGACCTCGGCACACATACATTTGCCGGATCAGTGAGCTCAAACGTGGCTCACCCGTCACCTGCTCTGCGAACATTATACCAGACTACAGAAGGAAGAAAGCGCAGGTTTTGCGACAACCATCTTCCAATAGGCATACTTGAGCAACGAGGAGACCTATCAGTCCGTCAGTGCCAATGTAGCCTTCGCCGTCGCTTTCTCGATCGATGGCTCTGCTTACGATGTTATGAAAAGGAAGAAACAATCCTTAGTCACACATATACTGACCATGTGGCGCACTGCTGTTGCGGGTCGACGCGTGGCCGGGAGATATGCATGTGGTGTTTCGGTGAGATCTCGCAGCCTCACATTGAGGACGAGGCACAACCAGACTCAGAAATCAGCCCTAATGTTGTGGGCACTCTCCTTGAATCTCACGGACCTATGTCTGTGTGAGATATGAGGCAGCGCAGCTACGTCTTCTCGCCCGTGAGAAAGATATGATATCCTTCTTTTTCGATATCCCGAAAAGTATTTCGAGCGCTTCTCGTATGTGTACTTTTAACCCTGTAAAATATCTCGTCTCACCTTTCCCCTCAACCCTTCATATATACCCCCTTGTACATTAAGCTACGAAGTATCAGGGTCAGCCTGCTGCTGTTACGAATATTTCATAATGCTACCCACAACTATTGCCTTATGAGAACAGGTTATGTTGCATTACCTAAGTAAATTAAAAACATAATCTCACGTATGACTAAAAAAAGAAAAACCGTTCAATGAGGAACAAGTGTCTCCTATGCATCCATCTAGCCACTAAAACATTATAACCATTCTAAAAGCTATCCCTCCCATCTTATCACCCCATCAGAACCATTCTTCTACCTGTCCTTCTCCGCACCTAGCGTAAACACTCCATCTTCAGCCCCCTCTCCATAACCACCTCAATCTCACGCAGCTGCCTCCTCGCCACATCCTTCTTCTTCTCCTCCTCCCCCTCCCCCTCTCCTCCTTCCCCAACAACCCTCCTCAGCCGCCCCTCCTCCTCCCTAACCCGTCTCTCCGCCCTCACCTTCCCCTCGCGATGCACAACAAGCTCCCTCTGCGCATCCTCCAGCTCCGCCCTGAGATACCGCACCCCCGGCTCGTCGCGCTCGCGCCGCACGCTAATCTCCAGCTCGACGATGCTGTTCATCATGTCGGTTTCCAGGCGGCGGTGCAGCAGGTAGGTCGCCAGGAGGGCTTTTTGGTGCTGCGTGAGGCGCGTGTCGGGACGGAATTGGGGTCCTGGGATTGGGGAGGACGGGGATGAGATGAGGGATGCGGTGGGAGAGGGTATGCGTGTGTCGTCGGTGGGGTCGGTCCAGATGGTGCTTGTTTGGGCGTTCATTTTTATTTTGCTGGAGGTGGTAGAGGTTTTGGTTGCGTTAGTGGTGCGGGGAGTTGGGAAGGACTGGTGTGGAGATGTGGTTTATCGGCTTTCTCTTGCTGTTTTTTTTGTGTTATATAAGGATAACGCAATACAAACCCTCTTTGGTGAGAGATGGGCCGTTCATCGTGAAGGCCGTTGCTCCGGGATCACAGGCTGGGAGATGGACTTTCACATTGGTGAACGGTGAACGGTGAATTGGACGAGAAGAGAGCGTAGCATGGAGTGAGTATGAAGTGATGCTGTAAGAAGCAAATCTTATTTGTTTAATGTATTGCGTGGGTCACATCAGGATTGACAGGGTCTGGAGTGATTCAGGTCCCTTTTTGCGTTCAGAAATCGTGTTTTATGTTTAGTCGCTGCAATCGCTCAAGCCGCTGCACTGTAGATTCTGACCTACAGTGGCTCTGTATGCCATGTGCTCCACACTCTGAATGGGTATGAAACAACGTGACTAGTAAAGACAAATTAGATAATGCATGTTGTATCTGAGTACATGGCATGATCCCAGAAACAGGCCTTTTCTCGTACCGATCAGCTTCGTAAGGGCAACACGACGTCCTGCATGAATTACTCCAGGAAGAACAAAAATAACCTAGAGACCTTCTTTCACCCTTTCTTATGGTCATGAGCTGATGCCCTGTACGTGAATACGGTAACATCCGTCAACGTAGCCCCATTGCGGAAGGCCCCAAGCAATCTCAGTCTACGTTTCTCCAACGACTTAGGTGATAACGAAAAATGTTTTGGCATGTCACATATGATTTGTTACTGTCTTTTGCAGTAGCACAATACTAGTTACTTTGGTGTCCTAGCCACCTCTTTACACCTAAAGGCCGAAAACCCCGCCCACTGGCCCAACCCGTCAACCGCGCATTGGGGAACCATGTATTAAGACATTCTGGGTATATCTTAGAGCACCTGCTCGTACATTCTTCGGCTACAAAAGCAAATAGGTATCTACAGTCGTAACAAAGCCATACACAAAGCCACTCACACATGGCGTGCGTATCCATCATCTCAGAACCTCATCAGCACGCCACGCAATTTAGGTCTTAACATGTGCTTCGACGTTGTGTCCTGCGACACCCTCCTCAGCAGCATTGGCATGTCTGCGGTCACGACCCGAATAGGTCGAGTCGGGCAACATGTTGAGGGTATCCTCTTGCTTGTCCGTCTTGCGCTGATGGAACCAGAAAAGGATGCCGCCAACAAACGCCAAGCAAGCAACGACCGCGTAGTTCCAGACCAGCAGCGGGTCATCGGCTAGCGAGACAAGAGCCTGGCCAAGAGCGTTGGAAAAGGCAGACATAAAGTGCCAGTAAGAAGTGACGAGCGATCGCATGTTCTTCGGGGCTTTGGTGAAAGCAAACTCGAGTCCAGTGACCGAGGTAAAGATCTCGGAGAAACCAACGAGCACGTAGGGCACAGATTGTACCCAGACGTTGATAGGGGCCGGTCTGTCGTCGCACTGGTTCATGTACTTGCCACATGGACCAGTCTTGTAAATGTAATACTGAATCACAGACGCGGCTACCATGGCGAGGGAGGCGAGGATGTAACCCAAGGCAATGCGCTTGATGGGTGTGAAGCGGATTTTTGCTTTGCGAAGGGCAGGGTAGAGGAAGTTGTCGACAATTGGAATAAAGACGACGAGAGAGATGGGGTTCAGATTGGTAATGACGTCGTTGGGGACACCGTTACGTGTCATAGTAGCAGCTTGAGAGGTGAGGTTGTTGTTCATCTGGTTGTATGACAGCCCTATTTCTATCGTTAGTTTTTGGGGCTACAGGAAAGGAGCAGAATCACAAAAAAGACCTACAGTAAAGAGGAATCCAAGTGAAGCAAGAGCAAGCCCTCAGCCCACGTGCGACCTGGTCAACCCACGCATCATCGAATTGCATCCATTGTGGCTTGTTGTTGCCAAGATGGCTGGGCTTGACATCCTCCCAGAAATTGTCCGCTTTGAAGTTCTTACGAGTGGTGGCGGGGTTTAGTGACCACTTGCCCTTGGTTGCGAGACTCAAAAGTTTGATAGCGCGGATGAGTACAGATCCTGTAGGCGGGCTATGGTGGTACTTGTTGCGGCATAACCAAAGCACAACAGGACAAAGGCAGAACATGATCGTGGGAAGCAGCCAAGCGCACCAGAACCCAACATATTTCTCCACGTAGACCATGGAGATCTGGCCGGTGAGGGAACCCATGTTGATAAACTGAGCAGCTGTTAGAGCGTGGCCTCTTCATGACTAAGTTGCCTAGCGACTTACCATATAAAAGTATAGAAAGATTCGGGACAAGGTGATATTAGGGTCAGAGATAACCCGTTCACCTGTCTTGGGGTCTATGATGACGCGCGGCTTGGTCTGGCGGTATTGCTCCGCGATTAATGGCGAGATATTGGCCTTGAAAGCTCCAGTGCCGAAACCAAGAGTGATGACACCTAGAATGAACGGGCCAATGGCTTTGCCGCTTGTGAGCACTGGAGGAAGGGCGGAGATGATGAGCAGGATATGACCGAGGATTGAGAAAGCGATGGCGATGAAGATGGTATTAAAGCGGCCGAGATACTCATCCGCAATTATGGCACCGAGAATGGGCGTGGAGTAGGCCCAGAAGGAGTTGAATTGACCGATACCAAAGGAGGCGCGTTGGCCCATACCAAGCGCACCGGGTGTACCCTCTGCGGTGGGGTCGCGACCAGTTGTCGACAATACACCGTTGACAACAGGAAGAGGCCGCTGAACGAAGTTTGTGTCTTTTTAGAGTCAGTAGGCTAACCGAGAAGTGCGAGTCAATCATAACTTACACAACACCTGACAACCATAGTAACCAAAACGTTCACACAGCTCGACAAAAGCAATAGTGAATGCAGTCCATGGAATCTTTCCAGAAACACGACGGAGCGTTTTCAGTTCTTCTTCGGTAGGCTCCTCGCCCATCATGTCAGCCTCAAAAACTTCTTGGGGGTGCACATCCTCGGTGGACGAAGGCGAGCGCCCCTCAGAGAAGGCACGCTTCTCGTCGATCTCGTAGATGGGCTTAGCAGCTTGCTCGGGCTCGTGAGACATGGCCATGTCAACGGCGTTCGAGCCAGAGTTGGCCGCCATGATTAGCAGGTGTTGTCGCAAATTCCAACAAGGGGATGAAAGGAGCGAGCTGATGCTACTCTCGTTGTCAGCACACAGGGAAGTCGGCTCTAATTATACTCGAAGTTTCTCCTCTTGTAGATAACACACGAGCGGCAAATGGCCCTGATATCCAAGCGCTGTCTTGGTATTCCTTGTCGGTTCCTCCATCCAGCAGGTATGCGGATTATCCAGCCGAATATGCCCCAGTACCATGGTCAGGCCCAATACGAAAGGCTCGCCTTCGCTGGCCGTTCTTCAGATCAGCTTGTGGCTTGAGCGAATTAGGGTCGGCGCCGAAACCAACCGCCCGTTCAAGCTCTTCATCGCCTGGATGGATTTCGACTGGGGTCAAGGTTCGATTGGACTGGATATAACGGCCTAGGCGACGGCTTGGATACAGTGCTCCGGCACTTGGCGACGTTGCCGATCTCACACCCACAAATCCTGCAAGATAGATGGGTTGGCGATTCAGGCTCGCCTGTTCTGTACCCCTAGCTCTTTTCTTATCTGAGCGACGATGCTGTGCCCTGGCACACCTGCATGCTCCACCGATCACACAACCTTAGCAGCTAAGGCGTCATTACAAAGTCTTCAGTTTCGGCCCGTCAGGGAAAAACAGCTTCATGTCGAAGCACGTAGTGACAAAGCTGCCACTATGGGCGACATCTATATCTCGAGACTTACTACGACCTAAGGGTGTAAAATCTGCCGCCACGCTGCCATGGCGCCCAGCCTTCCGCGCCGCTGGGCGTTGGCCTTGCCCCTCTCCACCGTCCCGTCCGCCTTGGCCTGTGCAATTCATGAGCTAGCTATCCTACCATCATACCATGCCAATGTAACTCGGCCATGCTCGAACAGGCAGCTCGATTGTTTAATGCCATTTATATGTATTCATCGTGAATGCGCTTGGTCAATCGCTGCGCGGGTCGCCTCGTTTCGTCCAACTGTAGTGCGCAGGTGTGTTGCTGGCGAAGCGGGGATTGTGTCGCATGGCACGGCGCCCGTCTTCCCCAAGCTTATTTTCGCTTGACAGAAGCGGTCAAGATGGCCGAATAGGCTGTCGGCAAGGCTTCGTGAGTTGGCGGAAGCTTTGCCTTTGCGCAGTATCATGGCAATCATTTCGCTGGAATGGAATCACCATTAGCACGACCCACTGTTCTGACAAGCTTGGCAGTAGAATCGAGTGATTGTTATCTGGTCTAGCGATCCTGTCAATAGCACTTCATATGCTGAAAGGAGAAAATGGTCCGCTGCGAATCCAATAAGGGCGTTTTTACGCCTTGCGAATCAAGGGAACGAAGATTGGCTTGACGGAAGGATCAACGTTGGCCACAGCCATATCGTCATTGCCCAACCCAACAATCCCACCACCATTCTGGGAACATTGCCATACCGCAAGTCGTACAAGTCTACGCCATGCTTAGAAGACACGATGCACCATGTCGTTGTTCTAAGCCGCCTCCCCAGTGCTCCTCCCAGATAACGATCCCCAATACCGATACCGATACCGATACATGTTTCCCCTTCACCCGCCATCTTACAGCTCTATCGACTTTAGCATATCAATCGACCGCATCATCTCAAACCCCTCGCCATCTACACTACCCTCTTTTCCTTGAGATAGAAATCCAACACGCATCAAACCCCCCGCCAACTCACCGTCCTACCCAGATACACCCACACAAACTGCCCAAGTAGATTACCCCATCCACCACATTGCCATTCCGCCCCGTCAAGCTCGCTCTCCCTGCCAAGAAAAACTCCACGGGCGGCTAACCAAGGGACCAGCGGGTTGTCTGAGGTCAAGCACGGATACACAAGGGCATACCTAGGTACCCTTAGGATTTTAAAAGTCCACACACACACACACACACACACACACACACAAGTACATGGGGGTTGCCGTCTACCGGGCACCTGGGCGGCGGGAGTGGCGCTTAAAGCAGCGTGTGACAAGTGTGTATGCGGTAGATAGAGTAGGTGGGTAGGTAGGTAGGTGCATGGACAAGGAACTAAGTACCTAAGCGATAGAAATAGAGTGGATGCGCTTGTTTCCCCATAGGCCGGTGGGGGCATAGAGAGTAAGTGTAACTTTTGGTTTCATGGTTTGTTGAAAGGGTGGCTGTGGGTGTTGGTGTATCGATAAGATGTACTGTTTTGAGCAAGACTATGCTGGAAAATGGACGAGATGGTTGGGTTCGGCGTGCCGTATGTACGCGTTGCTATCGGGAGGTTTAATTTAATGCAGAATAAAGCGTTGTGGTGGTCTATAATCTAGAGATGTACAGTATTGTGGCTTTAGTGATGCTCCTAGTATGATGATGGTATCATGAGCAAAAAATGAAAAAAAGGTACTTCACAAGACGCCATGACGGACTGTCTAGAACGGAAATATGTTCTTAATAGTTATTCATTAGACATTTATCAATACTACGTAAACATGACGCATACGATGCCTCGCTTGTTCCTCAAAATCATTCCTACTGGTGATGCATCTAGTTACCAACAGGGGTATCGCTCAAAGGCTCACCCTTTGCCCAGTGGTTGATCCAGTTGAAGATCTCTGTGTGCCAGACCAAGCTGTTCTCCTGCTTGAGCACCCAGTGGTTCTCGTCGGGGAAGTTGAGGAATCGGCTGGGAATGCCACGGGCCTGGAGGATGTTGAACAAGCTCAGGCCGTCGCTCTCGGGTAGACGGTAGTCGAGCGTGTTGTGGATGACAAACTGAGGAGTAGACCAGTTGGCAATGTGGTTCTGGGGGTTCCACTCGCGGTAGGCGGGTGATTCCCAGATGTCGCCGTCGTAGTCGTGGCGGATGAACCAGAGCTCCTCAGTCGCCCATGCACCCTCGGTGTTGGAGATGCCGTCATGGGTAACGATGGCTTTGAACTCGTTGCCAAGATCGTTGGACTGGATCCAGTTGCTCATGTAACCACCGTACGAGGCACCAGCGACGATACCGTTCTCGGTGTCGATCCAGGTCAGAGTCGAGTTGATATAATTCCAGACGTTGACTAGGTCGTGGTAAGGCCAGTTGCCCCACTGGCCCTGGATGGAATCGGTCAGATACTGTCCGAAACTGGTAGAGCCCGTTGGGTTAGGCGCGACAACAATGTAGCCCTGGTCGGCCCAGACCTGTGGGTTCCAGCGGTTTGACCAGCTGTTGCCCCAGTTGCCCTGAGGACCACCGTGGATCAAGAAAGCGAGCGGATAAGTGACATTCTCTTGGTAGAAGGTGGGCTTGACAATCCAAGCCTGGAGCTGCTGCTTGAGCTCGGGGTTGGAGCCGTTGAAGAAGAACTCGGAGACGGTATGGGGGCCGAGACCGGCCAGGTTGGGGTCAACCTTGGACGCATCAAGAAGCGTCTTCTTGTTGCCATCGGCAAGAATGTACCATTCATTAGGAGTCCACATAGCCGTGGCCGCGACGAACAGCGAACCATCGGGAAGAAGAGCAAAGGTCGAGACGGAAGTATTTCCTGTCATAGGCTGGGGAACGAAACTCTCATCAGCAGTGATTGGGAATTCGAAGATCTTGACGTGGGCATAGTCATCGGCAGTGGCGTAAATGCAAGAGTCATCATGGGCCCAAGTAAGAGGACCTTGGACCCAGCGGTCAAAGCCAGCACTCAAGCTCTTCCAGTTGCTGACAGCCACACCGTTGCCCTCAACAGCAACATCGACAGTGTACAGCATGAACCTGTCCGACTCGTAGTAATCCTCATCCTGCTGGACGTAGGCAAGCTTGGAGCTGCCAGTGGAGAAAGATGGCAGACCAGAGCTACCCTGGTGTCCGGCCTTGAACATCTCAGAATCAGGGCCGTTGATGGCTACGGGGGCTTCAGTGGAAGCAAAGGCACCGACATATGCGTAAGAAGCGGTGTAGTTGGCCTTGTTGAGCTGAGGAGCCTTGCTGACAAAAGCGTACATGGAGCCGTCAGGGCTGATGTCGTAGTCGCTCGAGTCGCCGAAAGGCTGAATGGGAGTCTCGGGCTGAGTAGTAGTGAAGTTGATACCACTCTGGAGGTTCCGCATACCCGCGCCTGAGAGGGCATAGCTGCTGTTCTTGGAAAGGGTACCGGCAAAAAGCTGGTATCGGTTCTTGGTCAGCCAGGTGTCCCAGTGGCGTACATAGTTGTCAGAGTAGTAACGGGCAGTCGAGAAGGGCTTGACTTGGGTCTCGGGGTTGACTGCAGTGCCGTTGGGGTAGGCCATGCAGTTGACCAAGAAGTGCATGTCACCGGTAGAGGTATTGGCGACCTTCAATCCGGAGTATGGTGCATCGAGGGAAGCAACCATGGTGCTCATCTTCGGGTCCTTAATGTCACCAACCCACAGGGTGACACCACCTGGGATTTCCTCATTGGTGCCATTGATGTAGATGATGCCAGTCTTGCTGCCAGGAATCCACGCGACTTCGTTGATCTCGCTAGCATTGAGACCCGACTCCATGATCTCGCCAGTCTTGAGATCAATGAGGTTCATGCCCGACGTGCTCGCATGTTCCTCGAAAGAGTACTGCGAGTACGGGAACAGAGCGACCGAGCCATCAGGACTGGGGTCAGCAGGACTGCGGCGTACGGTGCTGAGTAGCAGTCTGTGGCTTTGTTAGCATTATACAACCCTAAAGATATGGCTGTCCAGGAGTACGCACTCGGGAGTCAAGGCGCAGGCACCAGTAGCAGCCAATGCTGCGGCAACACTGAGGTAACGAGCCATTGTGTATGCGACCAGCTTCGTAAAAGCTCAGTTGGACAAGGTCGATGACCAGACGAAAGTCAGCGAGGGCATGCAAATTATTTGTACAACGAGCCAAACCAAACACCCTTGCAACGGCGGGTGGGGCCCATGGCCGCTCGGGGCCAGTACCTCGAAAATGACGATGGCCCTTGTTGGTTGTACGCCTCGGTATACATGATAACCTGCCCCTCCGGGCGGTGGCTGCTAACCCAGAGACGTCAAGGGATAGTCGTTCTACACTGTATCTCCTTCCTAATTGGGGTTAGCCTTATGGACGCACAAACAAGCTTGTCGTCAGGTGGGCACCCAGAAAGCATGTTTCCGTGCCGTCCTATCGCGATACAGCCCACTTGCGGGTCGCTGCAAGAGATCAACTTGGCAATCTTGGCCATGCAGCCCTCACGTGTCTGTAGCTACGCAAATGGCTTGACTGAGTTGGTGGCGGATTCTGCCAAGACGCGCCAGCCCCGAAACTAATGTACGGCGGATAAACGGCGCATCCAAAGAGGCAGGTCGGGAAAAAGTCCAACGTGAGTCGGCTATCGCCATCTCCACATTGATGATTATCGTATTGCTGTCCCGCCGCCTGGATGCATCTTGCTGAATAAAATGGCTGGAAGCTCGTAGTTTTCCTGGGCACACTCAACCGAGCTTGGGTCTATTGCACGCCCCATGTGCTCGTAAGCACGTTGCCATCGATACCTGCCTCGCTGGGCCTAGATGTACTTCGATTCCATCATGTCTTCGGTGGTCTCGTACGGTGCTCACGCTGCTGCGCTAGTTACCTAAATAACCCTTGGTATCCGTATTTTTGGGTGTGCTGACAACACCGCTATTGTCCCAAGTACCCGG